>OY731398.1:46586611-47227754 GCA_963425845.1 Sphenostylis stenocarpa | reverse complement strand
AAGACATTCCACTACCGTCTTGCGAGCTCAATTTTTTATTTTTCTAGTAGTTTTGTGTTGGGGAATTTTTGTAATAAAAAAATTCCGCTACACTCTTTCAAGCTCATTTGTTTATTTTCCTATTTGTTTTGAGCAATGTTTTTACATATTAGGATTTTAGTTTTCGCAGTCACACCGGTAAGAAATTCGTACAATTTTTTGTGTCTGGGAATTTTGTTTATTTTTTCTACGAGTTTCTCTGGGAAATTCTTTTAGTAAAAAAATTCCACTATGGTGTTTCGAGCTCATTTTTCTATTTTCTATTTGTTTTGAGTAATATTCCTGCTTTTTAGGAATTTAATTTTCGAATTACTGCAGTTAGAAATTTCTACAATTTTTTGTGTTGGGGAAAATTCTTAGTAAAAACATTTCATTGCACTCTTTTAGGCTCTATAATTTATGTTCTTTCTTTGTAGCTGTAATTTTACATTTTTGGAACTCAGTTTTTGTAGTTACACCAGCAAAAAATTTCTGCAATTTTTTGTGTTATGTAAAGACATTCCACTACTGTCTTGCGAGCTCAATTTTTTATTTTTCTAGTAGTTTTGTATTGGGGAATTTTTGTAATCAAAAAAATTCCGCTACACTCTTTCAAGCTCATTTGTTTATTTTCCTATTTTTTTTGAGCAATGCTTTTACATTTTAGGATTTTAGTTTTCGCAGTCACACCGGTAAGAAATTCGTACAATTTTTTGTGTCGGGGAATTTTGTTTTTTTTTTCCTAGGAGTTTCTCTAGGAAATTCTTTTAGTAACAGAATTCCACTGTGGTGTTTCGAGCTCATTTTTCTATTTTTTATTTGTTTTGAGTAATATTCTTGCTTTTCAGGAATTTTATTTTCGAATTACTCTAGTTAGAAATTTCTACAATTTTTTGTGTTGGGGAAAATTCTTAGTAAAAAAATTCCATTGCACTCTTTTAGGCTCTATAATTTATTTTCTTTCTTTGTAGCAATAATTTTACATTTTTGGAACTCGGTTTTTGTAGTTACACCAGCAAGAAATTTCGCAATTTTTTGGTCCGGGTAAAGACATTCCACTACGATCTTTCGAGCTCAAATTTTTATTTTGCTATTAGTTTTGTGTTGGGGAATTTTTGTAATCAAAAAATTTCGCTACACTCTTTCAAGCTCATTTTTTTATTTTCCTATTTGTTTAGAGCAATGTTTTTACATTTTAGGATTTTAGTTTTCTCAGTCACACCGGTTTGAAATTCATACAATTTTTTGTGTTTGGGAATTTAGTTTTTTTTTTCTAGGAGTTTCTCTGCGAAATTCTTTTAGTAAAAAAATTCCACTGTGGTGTTTCGAACTCATTTTTCTATTTTCTATTTGTTTTGAGTAATATTCCTGTTTTTTAGGAATTTAATTTTCAAATTACTCCTGTTAGAAATTTCTACAATTTTCTGTGTTGAGGAAAATTCTTTGTAAAAAAATTCCATTGCACTCTTTTAGGCTCTATAATTTATTTTCTTTCTTTGTAGCAATAATTTTACATTTTTGGAACTCAGTTTTTGTAGTTACACCAGCGAAAAATTTCTTCAATTTTTTGTGCTAGGTAAAGACATTCCACTACGATCTTTCGAGTTCAATTTTTTATTTTTCTAGTAGTTTTGTGTTAGGGAATTTTTGTAATAAAAAAATTCCGCTACACTCTTTCAAGCTCATTTGTTTATTTTCCTATTTCTTTTGAGCAATGTTTTTACATTTTAGGATTTTAGTTTTCGCAGTCACCCTGGCAAGAAATTCGTACAATTTTTTGTGTCGGGGAATTTTGTTTTTTTTTTCTAGGAGTTTCTCTGGGAAATTCTTTTAGTAAAAAAATTCCAATATGGTGTTTCGAGCTCATTTTTTTTATTTGTTTTGAGTAATATTCTTGCTTTTTAGGAATTTATTTTCAAATTACTCAAGTTAGAAATTTCTACAAAATTTTTTGTTGTGGAAAATTCTTAGTAAAAAAAATTCCATTGCACTCTTTTAGGCTCTATAATTTGTTTTCTTTCTTTGTAGCAATAATTTTACATTTTTGGAACTCAGTTTTTGTAGTTACACCAGCAAGAAATTTCTGCAATTTTTTGTGTTGGGTAAAGACATTCCAATACAGTCTTTCGAGCTCAATTTTTTATTTTTCTAACACTTTTGTGTTGGGGAATTTTTTAAATAAAAAAAATTCCGCTACACTCTTTCAAGTTCATTTGTTTATTTTCCTATTTGTTTTGAGCAATGTTTTTACATTTTATGATTTTAGTTTTCGCAGTCACACCGGTAAGAAATTTGTACAATTTTTTGTGTCGGGGAATTTATTTTTTTTCTAGGAGTTTCTCTAGAAATTCTTTTAGTAAAAAAATTTCATTGTAGTGTTTCGAGCTCATTTTTCTATTTTCTATTTTCTATTTGTTTTGAGTAATATTCTGCTTTTTAGGAATTTAATTTTCGAATTACTCTAGTGAGAAATTTCTACAAAATTTTGTGTTGGGGAAAATTCTTAGTAAAAAAATTTCATTGCACTCTTTTAGGCTCTATAATTTATTTTCTTTCTTTGTAGCAATAATTTTACATTTTTGGAACTTAGTTTTTGTAGTTACACCAAGAGTACAATAAATTTTTTTTTACTAAGAATTTTCTCCAACACAAAAAATTGTAGAAATTTCCAACTAGAGTAATTCGAAAATTAAATTCCTAAAAAGCAAGAATATTACTCAAAATAAATAGAAAAAATGAGCTTGAAACACCACAGTGGAATTTTTTTACTAAAAGAATTTCCTAGAGAAACGCCTAGAAAAAAAAATTCTCCGAAATAAAAAATTGTACGAATTTCTTACCGGTGTGACTGCAAAAGCTAAAATCCTAAAATGTAAAAAAATTGCTCAAAACAAATAGGAAAATAAACAAATGAGCTTGAAAGAGTGTAGCGGAATGTTTTTTGTTACAAAAATTCCCCAACACAAAACTACTAGAAAAATAAAAAATTGAGCTCGAAAGACTTTAGTGGAATGTCTTTACCCAACACAAAAAATTGCAGAAATTTATTGTTGGTGTAACTATAAAAACTGAGTTCCAAAAATGTAAAATTATTGCTACAAAGAAAGAAAATAAATTATAGTGCCTAAAAGAGTGCAATGGAATTTTTTTACCAAGAATTTTCCCCAACACAAAAAATTGTAGAAATTTCTAACTGGAGTAATTCAAAAATTAAATTCCTAAAAAGCAGCAATATTACTTAAAACAAATAGAAAATAGAAAAATGAGCTCGAAACACTACAGTGGAATTTTTTTACTAACAGAATTTTCCAGAGAAACTCCTAGAAAAAAAACCAAAATTCCCCTACATAAAAATTTTTATGAATTTCTTACCGATGTGATTGCAAAAACTAAAATCCTAAAATGTATAAACATTGCTCAAAACATATAGAAAAGTAAACAAATGAGCTTGAAAGAATGTAGCGGAATTTTTTTTATTACAAATATTTCCCAACACAAAACTACTAGAAAAATAAAAATTGAGTTTGAAAGACTGTAGTGGAATGTCTTTACCCAGAACAAAAAATTGCAGAAATTTCTTGTTGTTGTAACTACAAAAACTGAGTTCCAAAAATGTAAAATTATTGTTACAAAGAAAGAAAATAAATTATAGATCCTAAAAGAGTGCAATGGAAATTTTTTAGGCTTTATAATATATTTTCTTTCTTTGTAGCAATAATTTTACATTTTTGGAACTCAGTTTTTGTAGTTACACCACCAAGAAATTTCTGCAATTTTTTGTGCTAGGTAAAGACATTCCACTACAGTCTTTCAAGCTCAATTTTTTTATTTTTCTTGTATTTTTGTTTTGGGGAATTTTTGTAATAAAAAAATTCTGCTACACTCTTTCAAGCTCATTTGTTTATTTTCCTATTTTTTTTAGCAATGTTTTTACATTTTAGGATTTTAGTTTTCGTAGTCACACCGGTAAGAAATTCGTACAATATTTTGTGTCGGGAAATTTTATTTATTTTTTTCTAGGAGTTTCTCCGGGAAATTCTTTTAGTAAAAAAGTTCCATTGTGGTGTTTCGAACTCATTTTTCCTATTTATTTTGAGTAATATTCTTTCTTTTTAGGAATTTAATTATCCAATTACTCCAGTTAGAAATTTCTACAAAATTTTGTGTTTCGAAAAATTCTTGGTAAAAAAAACGAGCTTGAAAGAGTGTAATTAATTTTTTTTTTAATTTCACCAAGACAAAAAAATTGTAGAAATTACTTACTGGCGTAACTACAAAAACTGAATTCCAAAAACGTAAAATTATGACTAAAAAAAAGAAAATAAATTATAGAGCCTAAAAGAGTTCAGTGGAATTTTTTTACTACAAATTTTTCCCAACACAAAAAATTGTATAAATTTCTCAATGGTGTAGCTACGAAAACTAAATTCGAAAAATGTTACAATATTACTCAAAACTACTAGAAAAAAAAAGGAGTTTGAAAGAGTGCAGTGAAATTTTTGTATTAAAAAAAATCCCCAACACAAAGAAAGTGTAGAAATTTCTCACTAGTGGAATTACGAAAACTAAATTCCTAAAAAGCAAGAATATTACTCAAAACAAATCAAAAAATGAAAAGATGAGCTTGAAACACCATAGTGGAATTTTTTTTCCAAAAAAAATCCCAAAAAAACTACTAGAAAAAAAAGCAAGCTTAAAAAGAGTGGAGTGGAATTTTATAAAAAAAAATTCCCCAACACAAAAAATTGTAAAAATTTCTTACCGGTGTAACTACGAAAACTAAAAGCCTAAAATGTAAAAATATTACTCAAAACAAATAGAAAAATAAAAAACAAAACGGTCTTGAAAGAGTGCACCTGAATTTTTTTATTAAAAGAATTATCCAACACAAAAAATTGTAGAAATTTCTGACTGGTGTCACTATGAAAACGAAATTTCTAAAATGTAAAAATATTACTCAAAACTACTAGAAAAATAAAAGAACATGCTTGAATGAGTGCAGTGTAATTTTCTAATATCAAAAATACTCAACACAAAATTACTAGAATATTAAAAAATAAAAAAACGAGCTTGAAGAGTGCAATCGAATTTTTTAAAAAAATTTCACCAAGACAAAAAATTGTAGAAATTACTTACTAGCGTAACTACAAAAATTGAATTCAAAAAATGTAAAATGATGACTAAAAAAAAGAAAATAAATTATAGAGCCTAAAAGAGTTCAATGGAATTTTTTACTACAAATTTTCCCCAACACAAAAAATTGTATAAATTTCTCAATGGTGTAGCTACAAAAACTAAATTCAAAAAATGTCACAATATTACTCAAAACTACTAGAAAAAAAACGAGCTTGAAAGAGTGCAGTGAAATTTTTTTATTAAAAAAAATCCCCAACACAAAGAAAGTGTAGAAATTTCTCACTAGTGGAATTACGAAAACTAAATTCCTAAAAAGCAAGAATATTACTCAAAACAAATAGAAAAATGAAAAAATGAGCTTGAAACACTACAGTGGAATTTTTTTCCAAAAAAAACTACTAGAAAAAAAACAAGCTTAAAAAGAGGGGAGTGGAATTTTATAAAAAAATTACCCAACACAAAAAATTGTAAAAATTTCTTACCGGGTTAACTACGAAAACTAAAAGCCTAAAATGTAAAAATATTACTCAAAACAAATAGAAAAATAAAAAACAAAAAAGTCCTGAAAGAGTGCAGCTGAATTTTTTTATTAAAAGAATTCCCTAACACAAAAAATTTTAGAAATTTCTGACTAGTGTCACTACGAAAACGAGATTCCTAAAATGTAAAAATATTACTCAAAACTACTAGAAAAAAGAAAAGAACACGCTTGAATGAGTGCAGTGCAATTTTTTAATATCAAAAATACCCAAACACAAAATTACTAGAATATTAAAAAAATGAGCTTGAAAGAGTGCAATCGAATTTTTTTTTAATTTCACCAAGACTAAAAATTATAGAAATTACTTACTGGCGTAACTACAAAAACTGAATTCCAAAAACGTAAAATTATGACTAAAAAAAAGAAAATAAATTATAGAGCCTAAAAGAGTTCAGTTGAATTTTTTTACTACAAATTTTCCCCAGCACAAAAAATTGTATAAATTTATCAATGGTTTAGCTACAAAAACTAAATTCGAAAAATGTCACAATATTAGTCAAAACTACTAGAAAAAAAAACGAGCTTGAAATAGTGCAATGGAATTTTTTTATTAAAAAAAATCTCCAATACAAAGAAATTGTAGAAATTTTTCATTGGTGGAATTACGAAAACTAAATTCCTAAAAAGCAAGAATATTACTCAAAACAAATCGACAAATGAAAAAATGAGCTTGAAACACCACGGTGAAATTTTTTTACCAAAAAAATTCACCAGAAAAACTACTAGAAAAAAAAAACAAACTTTGAAAGAGTGGAGTAGAATTTTATAAAAAAAAATTCACCTACACAAAAAATTGTAAAAATTTCTTACCTGTATAACTACAAAAACTAAAATCTTAAAATGTAAAAATATTACTCAAAACAAATAGAAAAATAAAAAACATAACGATCTTAAAAGAGTACAGCTGAATTTTTTTATTAAAAGAAATCTCCAACACAAAAAATTGTAGAAATTTCTCAATGGTCTCACTACGAAAACGAAATTCCTAAAATGTAAAAATATTTCTCAAAACTACTAGAAAAATAAAAGAACAGGTTTTAATGAGTGCAGTGCAATTTTTTAATATCAAAAATACCCCAACACAAAATTACTAGAATATTAAAAAAAACGAGCTTGAAAGAGTGCAAACGATGTTTTCTTTCAATTTCATCAACATAAAAAATTGTAGAAATTACTTACTAGCGTAACTACAAAAACTGAATTCCAAAAATATAAAATTATGAATAAAAGAAAATAAAATAAATTATAGAGCCTAAAAGAATTCGAGTGTAATTTTTTTACTACAATTTTTTTCAGCACAAAAAATTGTATAAATCTCTCAATGGTGTAGCTACGAAAACTAAATTCGAAAAATGTCACAATATTACTCAAAACTACTAGAAAAAAAATGAGCTTGAAAGAGTGCAGTAGAATTTGTTTAATAAAAAAAATCCCCAACACAAAGAAAGTGTAGAAATTTCTCACTGGTGGAATTACGAAAACTAAATTCCTAAAAAGCAAGAATATTACTCAAAACAAATCGAAAAATGAAAAAATGAGCTTGAAACACCACAGTGGAATTTTTTTCCAAAAAAATTTCCCGGAAAAATTACCAGAAAAAAAAAACATGTTTTGAAAGAGTGGAGTGGAATTTTATAAAAAAATTCTCCACCACAAAAAATTGTAAAAATTTCTTACCGGTTTAACTACAAAAACTAAAATCCTAAAATGTAAAAATATTACTCAAAACAAATAGAAAAATAAAAAACAAAACAGTCTTGAAAGAGTGCAGCTGAATTTTTATATTAAAAGAAATCCCCCACACAAAAAATTGTAGAAATTTCTGAATGGTGTCACTACGAAAACGAAATTCCCAAAATGTAAAAATATTTCTCAAAACTACTAGAAAAATAAAAGAATAGGCTTTAATGAGTGCAGTGCAATTTTTTAATATCAAAAATACCCCAATATAAAATTACTGGAATATTAAAAAAAACTAGCTTAAAAGAGTGCAATCAATTTTTTTTTTCAATTTCACCAAGACAAAAAATTATAGAAATTACTTACTGGCGTAACTACAAAAACTGAGTTCCAAAAATGTAAAATTATGAAGAAAAGAAAAGAAAATAAACTATAGAGCCTAAAAGAGTTCAGTGAAATTTTTTTACTACAAATTTTCCCCAGCACAAAAAATTGTATAAATTTCTCAATGGTGTAGCTACGAAAACTAAAGTAAAAAAATGTCACAATATTACTCAAAACTACTAGAAAAGAAAATGAGCTTGAAAGAGTCCAGTGGAATTTGTTTATTAAAAAAATCCCCAACACAAGGAAAGTATAGAAATTTCTCACTTGGTGGAATTACGAAAACTAAATTCCTAAAAAGCAAGAATCTTACTCAAAATAAATCGAAAAACGAAAAAATGTGCTTGAAATACCACAGTGGAATTTTTTACCAAAAAAATTTCCCAGAAAAACTACTAGAAAAAAAACAAGTTTTGAAAGAGTGGAGTGGAATTTTATAATAAAAATTTCCCAACACAAAAAATTGTAACAATTTCTTATCGGTTTAACTACGAAAACTAAAATCCTAAAATTTAAAAATATTACTCAAAACAAATAGAAAAATAAAAAACAAAACAGTCTTGAAAGAGTGCAACTGAATTTTTTTATTAAAAGAATTCTCCCAACACAAAAAATTGTAGAAATTTCTGACTGGTGTCACTACGAAAACGAAATTCTTAAAATATAAAAATATTACTCAAAACTACAAGAAAAATAAAAGAACAGGCTTGAATGAGTGCAATGCAATTTTTTTATATCAAAAATACCCCAACACAAAATTACTAGAATATTAAAAAAAAAACGAGCTTGAAAGAGTGCAATCGATTTTTTTTTAATTTTCACCAAGACGAAAAATTGTAGAAATTACATACTCGCGTAACTACAAAAACTGAATTCCAAAAACATAAAATTATGACTAAAAAAAAGAAAATAAATTATAGAGCCTAAAAGAGTTCAGTGGAATTTTTTTACTACAAATTTTCCCCAGTACAAAAAAATTGTATAAATTTCTCAATGGTGCAGCTACGAAAACTAAATTCGAAAAATGTCACAATATTACTCAAAACTACTAGAAAAAAAACGAGCTTGAAAGAGTGCAGTGAAATTTTTTTATTAAAAAAAATCCACAACACAAAGAAAGTGTAGAAATTTCTCACTGGTGGAATTACGAAAATTAAATTCCTAAAAAGAAAGAATATTACTAAAAACAAATCGAAAAATGAAAAAAATGAGCTTGAAACACCACAGTGAAATTTTTTACCAACAAAATTCCCCAGAAAAACTACTAGAAAAAAACAAGCTTTGAAAGAGTGGAGTAGAATTTTATAAAAAAAATTCCCCTACACAAAAATTTGTAAAATTTTTTTACCGTTGTAACTACGAAAACTAAAATCCTAAATGAAAGTGATGAAGATCTCATTGAAATACTCTGGCAAAGATCTTATTGATTTGATGAAGTCAAAGATAAAGTCAAAGTCAACTTTGTAGCAGTCAACAATCACTTAGATAAAAGAATAGAGGGATTAGTGTGTCCGCAGCTATGCTTAGGTATAATCATTTTTATCTTTTCTGTTGCATGAGGTTTCTTCACTTAAAAGATTTTGCAAAATGCCTCTAAAAAACATTTAAGCGAGTTAAAAACAAAGTATTTTAACAAAAGCTTTCTTAAACAAGTTTTTAACTGATATAATTTTGAAATAACCGGTTGATTTTATTAAAGAAAGTTTTGAAAACCTTCTGTCAGTGTTTTAACTGATAAAGCTTCGAAATAACCGATTAAAATCACTTAAAATGTTAAGAGAAGTGTTTTTACAATATTTTAATCGATACAACTTGGTTTTAATCGATTAAATCCACTTAGTGTTCAGGATGATCGATCAGAATGCAATTATGACCGATTAGAATCAGATATGATCAATCAGAATTGAGTTATGACCGATCAGAGCTTTTTCAATCGATTAAAACACGTTTCAATCGATTAAAACAACTTAGAAAATTTCTACACAGCGTTTTAATCGATTAAAACTTATTTTTATCAGTTAAAATCACTTGGAAAATTTTATAAGAAAGTTTTGCAGTATTTTAATCGATTGAATCACGAAACAATCGATTAGAAGATTTTTTGTAAAGAGTTTTAATTGATACAAACGTTGTCGTATCAATTAAAACAAATCTGTTAAAGAATCAAGAACGTTTTAATGGATTAAAACATTATTTTAACAGATTGATTAAACCAGCAGTTTTTGAAAATCTTCTATAAAAACATATTGGCTTGAACTTTTTTCATCATCATCGAATATCAATCTTTTACTAATCCTTTAGAAATCAAGCAAGCAAACTTTAATACTCTTTCAAGAAAGATTTGCGCTAGTTTTTGTGGAGTTCTTTGTAATTCTTTCTTGAGGCAAATTGCTTTCTTTTGGAGAAGAAACACTTACTACAGAATTGCATAAAATTGGTTTGAGCATTCTAGTTTCTTCTTTTCATTTCTTTTCATTCTTTTACTGTATTGTTTGGTGCCTGTGTTAGAATCGTGCAGCGGAATGTTCGCGTGGTCGGACAAAAACCAAGAGGGGGGTGAATTGGTTTCTTAATAAAAATTAGGTTTTCAAAATTTTCCCCAAATTTTACCGATTAAAAACTGCGTAAATGTAAATAGAGAAGTGAAGAGAATATTACACAGTAGGTTTATACTGGTTCGGATCAAAAGACCCTACGTCCAGTTGCTAATCACTCAAAAGAGGATTAACGCTGTCACTAAAAACAAATTGTTACAAACAGATTACAAATCAATAGATAAAGATCAGAATACACCTCTCTTGAAATCCACAAGAGATGAAGAACAGCTTTCCCCAGAGACGGCACAACACACAATCCACTAAGAACTCCACTTAGTGATTCTTATCGCTTCTAGCCCACACCAGGTTCAGAAAGCCCCAATAGATGAAGAACAGCTTTCTCCGGAGACGGCACAGCACACAATCCACTAAGAACTCCACTTAGTGATTCTTATCGCTTCTAGCCCACACCAGGTTCAGAAAGCCCCCTTTCCTTGCAACAAACAGTTCTCTGGCACTCACAGCACTTAACTTTTGTATGGAAAGAGTTGTTCTTCCTTTTCTAAGTGCCAAGGGAGAGTTTAAGTAGGAAAATTAGGGTTTAGGAATTGGGGATTTCGAAACTAGGGTTCTTGGTAATTGGGTTTTCGAAAATAGGGTTTGTTTGAAGTTTAAAATCAGAAACAGACTGGAATAATCGATTAAATGGAGTTATAATCGATTAAAACAGAGCCAAATACGACAGAACCCAAAACCTCTCTGTTTTAATCGATTATTTGAAGTTTTAATCGATTATTTGACCTAATAATCGATTATTTGATGTTTTAATCGATTAAAACAGTGAGTATATACTGAAAATGGTTTTCTCACTGTTTTAATCGATTATTTCCCTATATAATCGATTAAAGCCGAGCCTGGATGATATATTTAGGCTTTTTGAAGCTTCTAAGTTACAGACTATATACCGGCTATCTTAGATTCTATAATTACAGACTCAATCAAACTAAAACAGAGTTGTTACAATACAGAAATCATCAATCTTCAATCTTCAATACTCTAAGTCTTTAAGCTCTTGGATCATCATCAAAATCAACATTCTTCATGATCATTATTTGCAACATCAAGTCCTTGAATGTTCATCAAAAAGGGGGAGATTGTTGAACATTCAAGGACTTGATGTTGCAAATAATGATCATGAAGAATGTTGATTTTGATGATGATCCAAGAGCTTAAAGACTTAGAGTATTGAAGATTGAAGATTGATGATTTCTGTATTGTAATAACTCTGTTTTAGTTTGATTGAGTCTGTAATTATAGAATCTAAGATAGCCGGTACATAGTCTGTAACTTAGAAGCTTCAAAAAGCCTAAATATATCATCCAGGCTCGGCTTTAATCGATTATATAGGGAAATAATCGATTAAAACAGTGAGAAAACCATTTTCAGTATATACTCACTGTTTTAATCGATTAAAACATCAAATAATCGATTATTAGGTCAAATAATCGATTAAAACTTCAAATAATCGATTAAAACAGAGAGGTTTTGGGTTCTGTCGTATTTGGCTCTGTTTTAATCGATTATAACTCCATTTAATCGATTATTCCAGTCTGTTTCTGATTTTAAACTTCAAACAAACCCTATTTTCGAAAACCCAATTACCAAGAACCCTAGTTTCGAAATCCCCAATTCCTAAACCCTAATTTCCCTACTTAAACTCTCCCTTGGCACTCAGAAAAGGAAGAACAACTCTTTCCATACAAAAGTTAAGTGCTGTGAGTGCCAGAGAACTGTTTGTTGCAAGGAAAGGGGGCTTTTGGAACCTGGTGTGGGCTAGAAGCGATAAGAATCACTAAGTGAAGTTCTTAGTGGATTGTGTGTTGTGCCGTCTCTGGGGAAAGCTGTTCTTCATCTCTTGTGGATTTCAAGAGAGGTGTTGTCTTTACTTTATCTCTTTGATTTGTAAACTGTTTGTAACAATTTGTTCTTAGTGACAGCGTTAATCCTCTTTTGAGTGATTAGCAACTGGACGTAGGGTCTTTTGATCCGAACCAGTATAAACCTACTATGTAATCTTCTCTACTCTTCTCTATTTACATTTACGCAGTTTTTTAATCGGTAAAATTTGGGGAAAATTTTGAAAACCTAATTTTTATTAAGAAACCAATTCACCCCCCCTCTTGGTTTTTGTCCGACCACGCGAACATTCCGCTGCGCGATTCTAACACCCTTCACCTGACTAGCCGACTGTTGCCTCAACATGCCAAAAAGATCGGCTGGAGGGTGAAGGAGTTGACCTTCTTGCCCGGTTGTCCTTCGGATGCTCCTTCTTGCAGTAGCCGACCCTCTAGACGAAAAATATGTGTGTGCCTCCGGGATGCTCCAATGTAACTACAAAAACTAAAATCATAAAATGTAAAAATATTACTCAAAACAAATAGAAAAATAAAAAACAAAATGATATTGAAAGAGTAAAGTTGACTTTTTTATTAAAAGAATTCTCCAACACAAAAAATTGTAGAAATTTTTTACTGGTGTCACTACAAAAACGAAATTCCTAAAATGTAAAATTATTACTCAAAACTACTAGAAAAAAAAAACAAACTTGGATGAGTATAGTGTAATTTTATAATATCAAAAATACCCCAACACAAAATTACTAGAATATTAAAAAAAACGAGCTTGTGAAAGAGTGCAATAAATTTTTTTTTTAAATTACTCCAAGACAAAAAATTGTAGAAATTTCTTACTGGCGTAACTACATAATTGAATTCCAAAAACGTAAAATTATTATTAAATAAAAAGAAAATAAATTATAGAGCCTAAAAGGGTTCGGTGAAATTTTTTTACTAAAAAATTTTCTTAATACCAAAAATTGTATAAATTTCTCAATGATATAGCTACGAAAACTAAATTTGAAAAATGTCACGATATTGCTCAAAACTACTAGAAAAAAATGAGCTTTAAAGAGTGCGAGTGAAATTTTTTTATTAAAAAAAATCTCCAACACAAAGAATGTGTAGAAATTTCTCACTAGTGGAATTACGAAAACTAAATTCCTAAAAAACAAGAATATTACTCAAACAAATCGAAAAATGAAAAAATAAGCTTGAAACACCATAGTGAAATTTTTTTACTAAAAAATTTCTCCAACACAAAAAATTGTACAAATTTATTACCGGTGTAACTACGAAATCTAAAATCCTAAAATGTAAAAATAATACTCAAAATAAATAGAAAAATAAAAAATAAAATGATCTTGAAAAAGTGCAATTGATTTTTTTATTAAAAGAATTCCCCAACACAAAAAATTGTAAAAATTTCTGACTGGTTTCATTACCAAAATAAAATTCCTAAAATGTAAAAATATTAATCAAAACTACTAGAAAAATAAAAAAACAAGTTTGAATGAGTGTAGTGTAATTTTTTAATATAAAAAATACCCCAACACAAAATTACTAGAATATTAAAAAAAACGAGCTTGAAAGAGTGCAATCGAATTTTTTTATAAAATTTCTCCAGGACAAAAAATTGTAGAAATTTCTTACTGGCGTAAATACAAAAAGTGAATTCCAAAAGCGTAAAATTATTACTAAAAAAAAGAAAATAAATTATAGAGCCTAAAAAAGTTTAGTGGAATTTTTTTACTAAAAATTTTCCCAGACATAAAAAAAATTGTATAAATTTGTCAATAGTGTAGCTACGAAAACTAAATTTGAAAAAATGTCATAATATTTCTCAAAATTACTAGAAAAAAAACGAGCTTAAAAGAGTGCAATGAAATTTTTTTATTAAAAAAAATATCCAACACAAAGAAAATGTACAAATTTCTCACTTGGTGGAATTATGAAAACTAAATTCCTAAGAAACAAGAATATTACTAAAAAAAATCAAAAAATAAAAAAATAAGCTTGACACACCACAATGGAATTTTTTTACTAAAAAAATTCTCCAGAAAAACTAATAGAAAAAAAGCTTTGAAATAGTGGAGTGGAATTTTATAAAAAAAAAAAATCTCTGACACAAAAAATTGTACAAATTTCTTACCGGTGTAACTACGAAAATTAAAATCCTAAAATGTAAAAATATTACTCAAAACAAATAGAAAAATAAAAAACAAAACGGTCTTGAAAGAGTGTAGTTAAATTTTTTTTTATTAAAAGAATTCTCCAACACAAAAAGTTGTAGAAATTTCGACTAGTGTCACTATGAAAACGAAATTCCTAAAATGTACAAATATTACTCAAAACTACTAGAAAAATAAAAAAACAGGCTTGAATGAGTGCAGTGCAATTTTTTAATATCAAAAATACCCCAACACAAAATTACTAGAAGATTAAAAAAAACGAGCTTGAAAGAGTGCAATCGAATTTAAAAAAAAAATCTCCAAGACAAAAAAATTGTAGAAATTTCTTACTGGCGTAACTACAACAACTGAATTCAAAAACGTAAAATTATTACTAAAAAAAAGGAAAATAAATTATAGAGCCTAAAAGAGTTTAGTGGAATTTTTTACTAAAAATTTTCTCACCACAAAAAATTGTATAAATTTCTCAATGGTGTAGCAACGAAAACTAAATTTGAAAAATGTCACAATATTACTCAAAACTACTAGAAAAAAAAAACGAACTTAAAAGAGTGCAGTGAAATTTTTTTATTTAAAAATATCCCCAACACAAATAAAGTGTAGAAATTTCTCACTGGTTGAATTACAAAAACTAAATTCCTAAAAAACAAGAATATTACTTAAAACAAATCGAAAAATGAAAAAATGAGCTTGAAACATCACAGTGAAAAATGAAATAGAAAAATTAAAAACAAAACGATCTTGAAAGAGTGCAGTTGAATTTTTTTTTATTAAAAGAATTCCCTAACACAAAAAATTGTATAAATTTCGACTAGTGTCACTACGAAAACGAAATTCCTAAAATGTAAAAATATTACTCAAAACTACTCGAAAAAAAAGCAAGTTTGAATGAGTGCAGTGCAATTTTTTAATATCAAAAATACCCCAACACAAAATTACTAGAATATTAAAAAAAACGAGCTTGAAAGAATGCAATTGAATTTTTTTTTAAATTTCTCCAAGACAAAAGATTGTAGAAATTTCGACTAGCGTAACTACAAAATTGAATTTCAAAAACGTAAAATTATTACTAAAAAAAATTATAGAGCCTAAAAGAGTTCAATAGAATATTTTTTAATAAAAATTTTCCTCATCATAAAAAATTATATAAATTTCTCAATAGTGTAGTTACGAAAACTAAATTCGAAAAATGTCACAATATTACTCAAAACTACTAGGAAAAAAAATGAGTTGGAAATAGTGCGAGTGGAATTTTTTTATTAAAAAAAAATCTCCAACACAAATAAAGCGTAGAAATTTCTCACTTGGTGGAATTACGATAACTAAATTCCTAAATAGCAAAAATATTACTCAAAATAAATCAAAAAATGAAAAAATGAGCTTAAAACATCACAGTGAAATTTTTTTTACATGAAAACTACTAGAAAAAAAAACTTTGAAAGAGTGGAGTGAAATTTAATAAAAAAATTCTTCAACATACAAAATTGTACAAATTTCTTAACTGATGTAACTACGAAAACTAAAATCGTAAAATATAAAAATATTACTCAAAAGAAATAAAAAAATAAAAAAATGATCTTAAAATAGTGCAGTTAATTTTTTTTTATTAATAAAATTTTACAACACACAAAATTGTAGAAAATTTTAACTGCTATCAGTGTGAAAACAAAATTCCTACAACTAAAAAAAATGTTGACTCATAAAAATTAATATAAATTTTATACCGTCAATTTTTTTTATTTAATTCGTATGACAAATAAAATTTGAGTGAATTGTCCATCTTAAGCGCATCACCTACACGATGCTAATATATATATATATATATATATATATATATATATATATATATATGAAGACTCAAACAAATAAAAAAAGAAGATAACAAAGGAGAATTCTTGAAAACACGTTTTAAGACATTTTTCTAGAACAATTTCCGAATACGATACATCCCTTATATCCATATAATCATACATTTCCGAGAAAAAGATGGTACCGTCAAAGTGTCGGGAGACTCTAGATATGAAAAGCGCTTCTTCCATGCTGTTTCCTTGTGTGCGCGTCAATGCCGCCTGTGTAACCGACACGTCACAAAATGTCGCACTTAGTGGATCCGGAAAATGCTATAAATTCATCAATGCAAGCCTCTACTAAGTCACCATCGGTCCAGAACCTGCTCTTCAGTTTCTCCCAACCCAGGATTTCACCACAGGTATTTATACTTTTACCTGTTCATACAATCCTCTTACCTGGGGATTCAGATCATAATCTCTGCCTTCCACCTTGTAAAATTGAATTAGCTGAATTTAAATTTATGCATAGTTACGGGAATCGAACGTAGATCGATCTTTTGATTCTTTTTTCACGGGCAGATTTGTTCGTAATTAGTTTTTCTTTTGTGTTATGATTATTGATTTTCATTCAATAAGATGTAAAAACTATAAAATTGTTTTCGAGGAAGAGGCAATTCGACTACGTGTTAAGAGAAATTAATTCGGATTTGGATGTTTGTGACTAAAAATTTTTTGGGTTTTGTCCAAAAGAGGTTTGTTTGTTTAATTCAGCAAGTTAGGATGTTTAAATTGTAATATTGATGCGTGTTTGGGATTTTTTGTGCTTCGGTGAGACTTGGAAAGGAATTGTTTATTTGTTTTTGTCGCTAATTATTTGGTTGATTCTGTTGTTTATAATCTTGGATCTTGTATATAATTTTAGTGATCCAGCTTTTACTTCTTTCTCCCCCTCGATGTTGTTTGTAGCTTGTTACGTTATTGTCGAATGCTTTTGCTTAGATGATCAAGATGGAAGAAAAACAAAATGCAGACTGATTGGAAGTCTTTTGCTTGATTTTATGGTTTTAGTCCCGTTAGTTCAATTTGTTTAATGGTTTGACTAAGTTTAGTGTATTTTATAATTCCATGTCTAAGAATTGTGAAATTCGTTTGTATTTGTTGTTGATGTTTAGATATATATAACTGTCATCTTTATATTTGACACTTGGTTGTATGGACTTGGTTGATTGCCATTTGCCTAGCTTGGACTGTGTGTTCTGTCATTGTTTCTGAGACGGTGTATTTGTTAACGCAGTATGTGGAGTTTAATTAATGTCTTGCAAGTAACCGTATCAAGCAATTTGTTTAAATAAATGGCTTGACTTTACTGTCACATTTGCATGTTTCAGGGACCAGTCAGATTTAGTCGAGGCTTTTACACCATCACTGTGTGAAGAGACTATAGATATGGAAATCTCCCATGACATCAATGTCAAGGATGACAAGCCAGGTGATGTAAAGGAAGAGAAGATTAAGGTAGAAATGGAAGTGAAGAACAAATCAGTTGAGAAAGAGCATTCAAAATCAAAGGAAGAGAAGAAACATAAAGATGATGATAAATCAAAGAAAGTGAAGAAAGAGAAGGGGAAAGAGAAGGGGAAAGAGAAGGTGGAAGAGGAAGAGGAAGAGGAAGATGAAGAGAGAAAGGAGAAGAAGAAAAAGGAAAAGAAGGACAAAGGAAAAGGAGATGGTGATGGTGAAGAGAAGAAGAAAAAGGAAAACAAGGACAAAGAAAAAGAAGAAGATGGTGATGATGAAGAGAAGAAGAAAAAAAAGAAAGACAGAGAGAAGAAAAAGGAAAAGAAGGACAAGAATGAAGAAACAGACACATCAAAGGAAAGGGGAAAAGATGATGAAGGTGATCAGGATGGAGAAGAACATGAGAGAAAGAAGAAAAAGGATAAGAAGGAGAAAAAGGAGAAGGTAAAAGATGATGAAGGTGAGGATGAACAAGAAAATGAGAAAAAGAAGAAAAAGGTAAAGGGAGAAGATGAAGGTGTGGATGTAGAAGAAAATGAGAAAAAAAAGAAAAAGGATAAGAAGGAGAAAGAGAAGGATCACAACAAGGAAAAGAAGGAGAAAGATGACAAAAAGAAGGAGAGAGAGAAAGAGGATAACAAAGTTGAACTTTCTGTAAGGGGTATTGATAAGGAAGAAATCACAAAGGAAGATGGGAAAGAAGACAATGAAAAAGCTGGTGGGAAGGAAGTGAAAGAGAAGAAGAAAAAAGAGGACAAAGACAAGAAGAAGAAAAATTCTACGAGCGAGGACAAGACCAAAGATCTTAGCAGTCTGAAGCAAAAACTTGAAAAAATTAATGGAAAATTAGAATCACTCCTTGAAAAGAAGGTTGATATAGAAAGGCAAATAAAAGAAGCCGAAGCTGAGACCAAGGATCGGGTACAAAATCTTTGAAGGAAAAATTTATATTATATTGCATAATATACTGTTTGCTCTTTTTAAAGTTGATTTATGTAATAAAATTGTTCTTTCATTTGAAATGCAATGCACATTTTTATGCTTCACAATCTCGTTTTTGTAGACTTTTATAGTTCTAAATCAGATAATATCTTACCTTCCCTGTGGTTAACACTTTTTCATATTAATGCTAGCAACAATGGCCCGCTGGTACGAAACCAAGGATGAGAAATGATTCCCCTGGTAGCTTTTCATTTCCCTAAAACGGGTAACCAATAACTGGCAACTCATATATATATATATATATATATATATATATATATATATATATATATATATATATATATATATATATATATATATATATACACACACACACACGTTGATAATAAATGAAATGGACAGAGGTAAGTTATTTTAAATTCCTCTTTATTTTTCTCTGATTTCTTGGAGGTAGCCTTGACCTCGAACAAAGTAGTTCTTTTACCCATCATTTTTGGTGTTTTTATTGCCTTTTTCTCCTAAATCCCAAAACCCAAATAGAACATCTAATCACCATTTCTCATACTTCACCTAACCCTACTTATTCTGTCACTTTTCTTCCTTCAAACCCCATATGGAACTAGATATACGCAAATTTGATAGCTTCGACACCACGGTTAGATCTTCAAAATCTCTAAGTACTTCAAGTAACATCACACCTTTGATGAAGACTGCATCAAGACAGTGTCATTTTACATGGATGACCTTGCCCTTTGTTGGTACCAATGATGAAATCTTGCTAGATTTGTTACTCGTCTTGTGCCTACTTTTTATAATGATTGAAAGGGTGCCTCTTCAAACACACTCAAACAACTACTATTAATGAGTACCTTGCCAAGGTTGAGCGTTTGGCCAATGACCTCTGCATTCCTTTTAAGTTACTTTGTTTTTTGGTTTGAACCTGATCTTTGTCGCGAGGTCAAAGCAACCAATTTCTTTGTCATAGGCGGCTGCCTTAATTAGCTAAGTCATAAGAAGATAAGCTTGGTGCCAACTAGTTCTAGTGTTGATGAGTCTCTAGTTGTCTAGGAAAGTATTCCTCTTACTCTTCACTTTGAATTTTCTTAGCCTTTTTATTTCTTAAATAGTAGAGACTCATTTCCGCATTTTTCTGTAGGATCACTTGATGCACCTCCTTTTTGAAGACCACAATCTCTTTTTGGTGGAAAAGAAAGCTTGGACATTAAGATGGTTGTATGGACTGTCCAAAAGTATAGGACACTCATTTTCATGTCCTACACCCCTTTTTTAGAGTTTTTAGAGTAGAAGAAACTTGGGATGTGAGATTGATAGGCTTGGGACAATCTAAAGGGATGCACACTTATTTTTCATGTTCTCACACCCTTAGAGACATTTTTGGTGGGCTAGGATGAATTTAACATATTTGGGTCATGGGGACTCTTAGTCTTTAGGTTTAGGTTAAGTTTATGTCTCCTTTTATAATTTTATCTAGGTCTCTTTCCTAAAAACCTATAAATAGAAGGTTTCATATAATTAGGTCTCTTATCTAAAAACCTATAAATAGAAGGTTTCATATAATTAAGTTGAACATTTATGATAAATGTGTGAGATTTTTTAGAGTATTTCATCTCTTTGAGTGTCTTATCTTGAACCTTCGTTCAAGTGGCGATAACCACCACATTCGCGTAATGATTACTACAATTCAAATTGAAAGGACAAGGGCAAAGAAAAGGAAAAACCAAAGAAAAACATTTCCAAAGCTCTCCAAGAGGCACTCTTGATACCTCCGTGTCTCAAAGGACTAGTTCCATAAAATGTTTCAAATGTTTTGGGTATGAGCACATTGCTTCAAACTATCTTACCAAAATTACTATGATTTTGAGCGCAAACGGAGATGTCAAAAGTGAACATTCCTCCTCCTTTAAAAGAATTCCTTTGAACACTTTTCTTTAAGCGATGAAGAGATCACACCTTGTGAAGGTGATTTGTTAATAGTAAGGCGGATGTTGGGTCAAGTCCAGAAGGATTTTAACAATACTCAAAGAGAAAACATTTTTTACACCTGTTGCCTTATTAATGACAAATTGTGTTCACTCATCATCAATAGGAGAAGTTGTGTGAATGTTGCTAGCATGAGGGTAGAAGACAAGCTTTGTTTGCCCACTACTCCTCATGTTAAGCCATACAAGTTTTCCTGGCTTAGTGATGGCTTAGTGAGGAAGGCGAGATAAAGGTCAATAAACAAGTCCTCATTAACTTTACGATTGGGAACTATAAGGATGAGGTTCTTTGTGATATTGTGCCAATGGAAGCGTCTCATATTTTACTTGGTAGGTCGTGACAATTTGATAAATAAACATTTCATAACGATTATACCGATAAGTTTTCTTTTAACTTCCAAGGGTGCAATATCACTTTAAAACCCTTTTCTCCTCAAGAAGTTAGTAAGGACCAAGAAAAAATGCAAAAAAAAAAGGGAAAAGAAAAAAAAAGAGAGAAGGGGTCAACCTCCAAGGCGAAGGGCATCATGATCTCTCATAAGGGGATTAAGAAGGTACTTTTAGCTCGTAAACCTCTATTATTAGCATATCCTCCTCTAGCTTCTTCCCCTATATTTCATGAACAATCTACAAGTTTGTCCAAGAGTCTAGAGTTAGTATTGGATGAATTTCAGGATGTTTTTCAAGAACCTCTTGAGGGGCTTCCACCTCTAAAGGGGATCAAACATCAAATAGAGTTCCTACCTAGTTCATTTATTCCAAATCGGTCGACTTTAAAGACAAACCTAAAAGAGTCTATAGAGATCCAAAGATAAGTCGAGAAATTAAAAGATAAGGGTTGGGTTCACGATAGCACGAGTCCTTGTGCAATGTCGGTAATTCTCGTCCCAAAAAGAATGGGAGTTGACAGATGTACACAGATTATAGGATTAATAATATAACTGTTAAGTATAAGCACCCTGTCTCAAGGTTGGATGACTTGCTAGATGAGTTGCATGGAGCTTCTGTGTTTTCCAAAATTAATCTGAAGAGTGGATATAATCAAATCAGAATCAAAGAAGGGGGTGAATGGAAAACAACCAAAAAGTGTAAAAAAAAAAGAAAAAAAGAAAAAGAAGAGAGAAGAAAAAAAAACAAGGAGAATAAAAAGATTTTAAAAATTCGTAGATGAATTCTCTCTAAGGCGGGGAGGATGATGAGTCCCTAATTGCCCCGGAGACCGAAGAGGTCATCCCTTAAAGGATCACTAGAAGCATGACTAAAAGAGAGGTCTCTTCCTCAACCTCTACTTTGAATTTTCTTAGCATTTTTTTCTTAAATTTTAGAGATTCATTTTCGTATTTATTTTATAAGACCGCTTTATGCACCTCCTTTTTTGAAGACAACTACCTCTTTTTGGTGGAAAAGAAGGCTTGGACATATAGGATGGTTGCATAGGCTACCCAAAGGTGTAGGACACTCTTTTTTCTTGTCCTAAAATCCTTTTTTAGAGAGGAAGAAGTTTGGGATACGGGATTGGTAGGTTTGAGACAACTCAAAAGGAAGCACATCTCTTTTCTTTTTATGTTCTCCACATCCTTAGAGATATTTTTTATGGGCTAAGACGAATTTGAAAGCATTGAGAGAGAGATTGATGACAATGTGAAACATGTCCCTACATTTCCAAGAGATGATTTTGATGATGATTCAAGTCAACAACATTCAAGGCTCAAACAAGCCCAAGATATGATTTTGATAAAGATGATGATTCAAGCAAGCCCAAAATAAAGCCTGAAAAGACTAGATAGAGTCTTAAAATACTGGATATTGAGGTACAAGTTGATGAAGTGGTATTATGCATAAGCCTCTAAAGCACAAGTGTGATAAAATTTTGTAATATGACATTTTTCGCTGTCATAATCGATTATATGCATCAGAAATGAAAAAAAAAACTATTTTCTCTTTGTCATAATTGATTATATTAGTAATATAATCGATTATGGCAGTTCAAATCTGAAAAATATATCTGTTTTGAAGAATAAATGTTTTTTAATACATCTTGATTTTTCTCTACAAAATTATTAATGACCAACGACTATTTTCTGATGTTATTTTCTTATTTAAATGAGTTTTGATGAAAAATCAAATACATACAATTACAGAATTCGAAAATACTGAAGCACTTGGTGGATTTGATGAAGACTTAGATATAATTTGATGAAGACATAAATTTAGTTTAGGTTGTGGGTGTGTAGATGATTAGGTTTTTAGCTTGAGCACTTAATCCCTTGATAGGCCATTATATGTTGTGATGAAGCGCCTTAATCTTCTGCATAGCATTGAAAATCATTTTCCGCATTAAAAGAACAAACTAAGTTTTTCAATCTGTTGAAAAAGATTTTCAATCGGTTAAAATCACTTAACGAATAAGTGGTTCTATATAATCGTATTTTCAATTGATTGATTCGCGGAATCAACAAGTTAAAATAACTTAGTAAATTTCTCAATATGAAGGTTTCGGAAAAACAATCAATTGAAATACTTTTTAATCTGTTGAAAAAGAAAGATATTTTTCAATCTAAGAGTTTTCGGAAAAACAATCAGTTGAAACGTTTTTCAATCTGTTAAAATAAAGATATTTTTTAAGTCTAAGAGTTTTTAGAAAATCAATCTGTTGAAATATTTTTCAATCTGTTGAAACAGAGAGACTATTTTTTAACTAAGTATTTGCAGGAATTTAATCTGTTGAAATGATTTTCAATCGATTGAAACAGAGTCTTGTCATTTTTCATTAAGTTGTTTTAATCCATTAAAACTCGAATCAATCGATTAAATGGAACTTTAAATGAAATCAATCGATTGAATCGATGTCTTAATCGATTAAATGGAACTTTAAATGTAATCAATCGATTGAATCGATATTTTAATCGATTGAAATAATATTCGATCGATCATAGTTTCATTTTAATCGATCATAACTCTGATCTGATCGATCATACTTCGATTCTAATCGATCATAACTTCGATCTGATCGATCATACTTCGATTCTAATCGATCATAACTTCGATCTGATCGATCATACTTCAGTTCTAATCGATCAGAGTCTCTTCTAAACTGTTTTACTTTAAACTAATCGATCTTTTGACTCTCCAAAGCAGTTTTTGGCAGTTGAATCGATCTGATTCTATGATTTACTCTATATATACAGATTTGATCTAACTTTTGATATATACAATACAATACAATACACTACTTGAGAAAATTTGAGAAATCAATCGTGAATCGTTCATCTACGTTTTTCTCTCTGCATTCAAGATTTTGTCATATCATAAGGTGCTTTGATCAACATTGTGGTCATTCACAACGAGAGAGTGCTTTAGAATTGGTCGTTGGGCAATTAGAATTCAAAGTCCAGGTTTCTTCTTTCCTTATTCTTTTGTATCGTGTGAATTGTGTAGATTGGATTGTAATCTACACTTGGTACAAGAATCTTGGATTTGGTTATCGGGTGTTTTTCAAGATTCTATCTTATAGGTTGAAAAGATAGTTCTTGATGTAGATTGGTGAGGATCTACGGATTGTAATTGTCACTTGGTATTAGTGGAAACTTGACAGGTTTTGTCAAGAAGCTGGACGTAGCTCTGGATTAGAGTGAACCGAGTATAAATTTGTGTGTTGATTTCTTTCTATCATCTCTTTTAAATTCTGAATATAATCTTCGTTGTGTTTTAAATCAAATCATCTTTTCAAGAATTGAATAAAGATAACTCATTCTTCCAAAAGAAAGTAAAGTTTTGTGAAAAAGTTTTTAAGTTCAATTCACCCCCCTCTTGAACTCAACCATTAATTCTTTCAATTGGCATCGAAGCTGGTTCTTGTAAGTTACTCAAGTAATCGGTCCAATGGTCGAGGGAAAGATGAATTTTTCGAAGGAGCCTCCATAAACAGGCCTCCACTTTTCGTTGGTGTGAATTATTCTTTCCGGAAGGTTAGAATGAAAATCTTTATTGAATCCCTTGATAGAGGCATTTGGGAAACAATTGTTAATGGTCATTTTAAACCAACTCATATAGTAGATGGTAAAGCTGTTGAGAAAAGTTGGAGTGAGTTGACTGATGCGAGAAAATAGGAGAGTGCAATATGATTATACTGCAAAGAATATTATTACCTCTCGCCTTAAATCTTGATGAGTTTTTCGGGGTGTCTCGAGTGTGCTTACGCCAAAGAGATGTGGGAAATTCTAGAGGTCACACATGAAGGAACATCCGATGTGAAAAGGGCAAGAAAGCATGAGTTAATCGGGGACTATGAGTTGTTTAAAATGCAGCAAGGGAGACAATTGCGGATGTGCGAGAAAAGATTCACGCACATAGTTAATCATTTGATCGGGCTAGGGAAGACCTTTGACAAGGAGGAGTTGAATATCAAAATACTGAAGTGTTTGGACAGAACTTGGCAACCAAAGGTGACAGCAATATCCGAATCAAGAGATTTGACTGAAATGACTACTCGCCTCACTTTTTGGTAAGTTAAGGGAACACGAGTTGGAAATCAATCGGTTCAAAGAACAAGAGAATGCAGAAAAGAAAAGTAGAAATATTGTTCTCAAGACGATTGAAGAAAACGATGATTCGAAGAAGATGAGTCCGAGAACCGACTTTATTGGTTAAGAAATTCGGGAAATTTCGAGAAGAAAGAACAAGATCGGCCAAGTAAAAAGGTACAATGATAGAAAGACTGAATCATGTTCAAAATAATATTACTTGTTATTCTTGTGGTAAACGGGGTCACATAAGGAGCGATCTGTCGGAAAAGACCAAGAATCGGAATAAGAAAGATTCAAGATACAAACGGAAAAAGGCCTACATAGCTTGGCAAGACAATGAATCTTCTTCCAGTTCGAATCCGAAGGTGAAGAGGTAAACTTGTGTTTGATGGTCAGTCTGTGAATCCTCTTCATCACATGTAAGTTCAACTTCTACGGAAAATGAAATGAATTACAAGACATTACTTGAATGCTTTCAATGAAATGCATAGTGAAGCCAGAAATTTATCTCATACAAATAATCGGTTGAAAGGGCTAAATAATCTGGTTAGAAAATAGAGTTAAAACTTCTGGAAAAAGAACTGCTAGAAAGCAAAAGCAGATTTAGAACATCTAGATATAATCTATGCATCTGCGAATAATGTTGCTTGCTAATAAGAAGTGTGAAAAATGTATTATTCTCGCAAGATAAGGTTGATTACTTGATTAAAACTTTGTCTAAGTTTACTCAAGGTAAAGAGAATTTAGATGCACTTCTTGGATCTCAAAATTGTGTTTTTGAACATTCTGGAATCGGGTACAAACCTAGGAATGGGGTAAAAACTAAGAAATATTTGAACTTCTTTTCATATAGAAAAACAACAAGCATCCCCTTTCTCATCCTGTCATTACTGCATGAAGAAAGGACATACTATAAAATTCTGTCATGCTAGGAAATATTTTGTGCCGCAAGGAAGGAAGAGATGGGTTCCAAAACATGTTAAGCGTAAAGTTTGACTCCCAAGGACCCAAAATATTTAAAGGGTACCAAATGCTTTATGTTTGACTTTTCGAGAACGAGCATCAAGAGTCTCTTTGGTACTCGGACAGTGGATGCTCAAGGCACATGACAGGTGACATTTCAAAATTCCGAAGTTGAAATTGAAGAATGGGGGTCATGTGACTTATGGAGACAACAACAAGGGAAGAATTCTTGGTTCGGAGATATTGGAGATGGTGAATCCGTAACCATTCACAATGTTCTTTTTGTTGAAGGTCTCAAACACAATCTGATAAGTATAAGCCAGCTTATGTGATCTTGGTCACAAAGTTGTTTTCAAACCGGAAAAATGTCTTATCTCGTGGAGCCGAATCGACACGCGTAATGTTGGTAGGTAAGAGGTTAAACAACATATACATGTTAGATATTAAGCAGCTCTATATCATCTCAAAGTTGTCTTCTTACTAAAAAAGAAGAATCTTGGTTGTGGCATAGAAGGCTTGCTCATATACATCTTAACCATCTTGACAAACTGATTTCAAAAGAGTTAGTTTTTGGGTCGCCTAAGCTTCAAATCTTGAAAGACAAAATCTGTGAAGCTTGTTTGAAAGGCAAACAAACCAGAAAATCTTTTTCAAACAAAAACATTGTTTCAACTTCTAGACCTTTGGAACTGCTTCACATGGATTTGGTTGGTCCTTCAAGGAATAAAAGCCTAGGTGGTAATCTTTATATCATGGTGATTGTTGATGATTTTTCCAGATTTACCTGGACTATCTTTCTTAAAGCTAAATCTGATTCCTACAAATCTTTCAAAAGGCTTGCCAAGGTTTTACATAATGAAAAGGGATATTTCATTACATCTATTCAAAGTGACAATGGTGGAGAATTTGTAAATGAGAAGTTTGAATCATTTTGTGAAAAATTTGGTATAAAACACAATTTCTCTGCTCCAAGAACTCCTCAACGAATGGTGTTGTGGAAAGAAAGAACAGATCAATTGTGGAGCTTGCCGGAACAATGTTGAGTGAAAATTCTTTACCAAAATACTTCGGGCTGATGCGATCAACACTGCTTGTCATGTTTTGAATAGAGTCTTGATTAGACCCATGCTTAAGAAAACCCCATATGAACTCGTACAAAGGAAGAAAACCCAACATAAACTATTTCGGTGGTCTTTGGATGTACATGTTTTGTTTTAAACAATGGGAAAGAAAACATTGGCAAGTTTGATGAAAAATCCGACAAAGGAATTTTTCTTGGTTACTCAACTCACGGCCATGCATATAGAGTTTATAATTTGAGATTGAAATCAGTTGAAGAATCAGTACATGTTGTGTTTAATGAGTCTCCTCGAGTTGTGCAGTAATAGATCAACAGTGCATCGCTGATGAAGAAGATTTAACCGATAATTCTTATCGCTTGAAATGTCCCAAGTAGTACAGATCAGCATACTGTTGAAGAGGGTGATCCATCTGTGGACCCTGCAAAAGCTGATCCATCTACAATTACTGTAGAACAAGAAGAAGGTGTTCTGGAAGAGCTTCCTAAAGAGTGGATTGTCCCAAGAAATCTCTCTCTAGACAATGTCATCGGGCAAATTAATAAGGGAGTATCTACTAGACATTCTCTTAATCAATTCTGTAATCATATGGCATTCATTTCACAAATAGAGCCTAAGACAGTTAAAGAAGCATTAAATGATGAATACTTGGGTTAGTGCCATGCATGATGAGCTTAATCAATTTGAAAGAAATAAAGTGTGGGAATTAGTTCCTAAAATCAAAGATATCAATATAATTGGTACTAAGTGGGTATTCAAAAACAAGCTAGATGAACACGGCATTATCACTAGGAATAAAGCTAGGTTGGTAGCCAAAGGGTATAACCAACAAGAGGGCATTGATTTTGATGAAACATTTGCACTCGTAGCTAGGCTTGAAGTCGTTAGATTATTATTAGCTTATGCCTGTTTGAGTGGTTTCAGATTACTACAGATGGATGTAAAGAGTGCCTTTCTTAATGGACTTATCAATGAAGAAGTGTATGTTTCTCAACCTCCTGGGTTTGAAGATCACAAGCATCCTGACCATGTCTACAAATTGAAAAAGGCTCTTTATGGCTTGAAGCAAGCACCTAGACAATGGTATGAGAGGTTAAGTAATTTTCTAATTGATCAAGGGTACAAGCGAGGTGAGGTTGATAAAACTCTGTTCATTAAGAAATCTGAACTCGACATTATTCTAGTGCAGGTGTATGTGGATGATATTATTTTCGGTTCCACCAATAATGCCATGTGTAATAAGTTTGTAAAAGAAATGCAAAGTGAATTTGAAATGTCTATGATGGGAGAATTGAATTTCTTCCTTGGTCTACAGAGTTAAACAATTAACAAATGGCATTTTTCTTAGTCAATCTAAATACTGCAATGAACTGTTAAAGAAATTTGATATGCACAATTGCAAGGAATCCTCTACACCAATGTCTACTAACTGTCGTTTAGATTTAGATGAAAAAGGGAAATCTGTTGATCAAACTAAATATAGAGGTTTGATTGGTTCTCTGCTTTATCTAACTCGCTAGTAGACCTGACATTATGTTTAGTGTATGTCTGTAGTGCAAGATTTCAGGCAAATCCAAAGGAATCACATCTTACTCGCTGCCAAAAGGATTCTGAAGTACCTTAAGGGAACAGATCAATGTTGGACTATGGTATCCTGAAGGTGCGTCCCTTAAGCTTGTTGGATTTTCTCGATTCTGACTTTGCAGGATATAGATTGGACAGAAAAAGTACCTCGGTACTTGTCATCTACTAGGGAGCGAGTCTTATATCGTGGCACAGAGCAAAAAGCAAGCGTGTGTTGCTCATCAACTGCAGAAGCTGAATATATTGCAGCTGGAGCTCGTTGTGCTCAAAGCATTTATCTCAAGCAACAACTAACAGATTATGGAGTGACTCTAAACAAGGTACCTCTGGTTTGTGACAATACTAGTGCGATAAACTTAACTAAGAATCCTATTCAACACTCTAGAACTAAGCATATTGAAATTAGACATCACTTTATTAGAGAACACGTATCTAGGGGTGACTGTGAGATATTATTTGTTGAATCTGAAAAACAGTTAGCTGATTTATTCACTAAACCACTTCCTAGAGATAGACTTAATATGCTTAGGACTGAATTAGGAATTCTAGATATATCTAGTATTGTATAACTGATTCTTTATAGTAATTGTATGTCTTTTAACAGGCTGATAACAAGTTCAATCGATTAATAATTGCATGAATAACTTGATATTATTTGTTTTAATCGATTGAAACTGCGAAATAATCTGTTGATTTCCTGTTTCTTACTCTCTGGTATTGATATGTTATTAGTTCAATCGATTAGATACGCTTTTAATCGATTTATTTCACTAACCCTGTAGCTCTGCAAATTTTCTTCTATAAATCAATCGATTAAATCTTCGATTCAATCGATTGAATTCACTAATGGTACTTTGCTTAATTTTCCTTTGCAAAAACAATCGATTTATTCATTGATTCAATTGGTTTATTTCACTTATGAATTTCTGCGAAGTGCGAAATCAATTGGTTACAGGAAAAATCAATTGATTAATTGAAATTAAATGAATTGGCTCTGCACACAAGTAATTTCTGCAGATTAGGTTGAACTCATTTACAATAAGATAAAATCTCAACCACTTCCTTTAATACTGATCGACTCGATTGGATACATACTGAGAAGGTAATTAAGTGTTTCAGTATCAAACTCTTCTCTCTCCACCTTTATCATCATCGTGCAAGATCACAAAAAGACTAAAGACAAAATCTTGAAGTCAAACGATTTACGTATTCCTATTTCCTTAACTTGAACTCTTTCTTTCTGCTTCTCTCTGCTTTGCTCATCAAGCATGTTCAAACGATCGAAGTCTGGAAGAAAGAAATCAAGCGAGGGCGAGTCGTCTTCTGTTCGGCAGGAACAAAATGTTGAAGGAAGGATTGAGACTTGGTTCAACTGGGACCAAGAGCAAATGAATCTGTTTATTCATGAGTTGAGCAGAAAACAAGTCAACATACCAAAGCTGTTAAAGTTTTCCTGGTTTGATGCTCGAAGGATTTAGAGGCATCGGAAAGCTCGCTGCAACATCAAAAGCTTCGAAGTTTCTGGAGTTGGACGGTAGGATTTATCCCGACTTAATCAAAGTTTTCTTCACAAATTTGTCCTTTGAAGGTTCCACCTTGAAAACCCAAGTTAAAGGTGTGGACATTGAGATTACTCCTAACATCTGGAATGAGGTTGCTCGGTTTAAAGGATTTAGGAGTGAAAGTCACCAAAGGGTGTACTTCCGATGTGGAGGAATTTAATAAGGTTCAATATTTTCGGTCATGCATGAAGAATAGGCATGACTCGTCAGCTCGTTCAATACTGGGAAACTAAAATTGGAAGAAAGGTTGCTTGCCCGCATTGTGTCTTGGCATCTCACTCCGAAGGGGAGCAATCATGCGGTGCTAAATGAGGGAGATTTAGTACTAATGTATTGCATTCACCACAGGATTCGGGTGAAGCTGGGTTTTTGTCATCAAAGACCACATGATCAAGGCAAAAAGACTCAGTGATTTTAGGTACCCCTATGCTATACTCGATTTCCAAATTTTTAACATATTTTGGTGTTGATCTTGAAGGAGAACTTGTCGAGACAGTTCGTTCAACAAACGAAATAAATAACTCTATGTTTCACAAAATGGGATTTATGAAAGTTGATGGTGAGTGGGTCTCCAAGGAGGATGCTTGGAAGAGATGAAGAAAGTGATGAAGATGAACAAGAGGAAGAAAATATCAACACCGATATTCCTGGCACTTCCGGAGCTCATCCATCCGATCCTATGGAAGAAGTGATCCCACTGGAGATGATTCCATATAATCCACCCCTGACCAGTGGCACACCTCGTCACAGTTTGAAAGAACAATGCTGCAGACAAATGAATCAACTTCAAGTCGATCAAAGGAGGCATATGAATATGACTACGAGCTATAAGGGCTCGACAACGACTATTTGGATGAGAATTTTATTGCAAGGTTCCAAGCACATCGATAATCAACTTGAAGACATTTACAACAGAATTGTGGAAATACAATTCAACCCAGGTCCCGGAGATGATTGAAGTTTACTGATCAATGTCTGCGATAATTCTTGTTTTTTTTTTCTTTTCTTAGTTGGTTTTATATTCCGCTTTTTATTTGGGGGTTCTCAAGTGGCCCCATTGGACTGTATCCATGACAATCTATTTGATGCGATCAAATAGGGGAGAATTATTTTGATTAAAGCTGCCACTACACACACACCACATCACAAAATATGTCTCTGGTATGCATGTCTCCGGTCCGATTTTATGCAGGTGCAGTGGTTATTTGTCTCCATCAAATAGGGGAGATTGAAGCACTTGGTGGATTTGATGAAGACTTAGATATAATTTGATGAAGACATAAATTTAGTTTAGGTTGTGGGTGTGTAGATGATTAGGTTTTTTAGCTTGAGCACTTAATCCCTTGATAGGCCATTATATGTTGTGATGAAGCGCCTTAATCTTACGCATAGCATTGAAAATCATTTTCTGCATTAAAAGAACAAACTAAGTTTTTCAATCTGTTGAAAAAGATTTTCAATCGGTTAAAATCACTTAACGGAATAAGTGGTTCTATATAATCGTATTTTCAATTGATTGATTCGCAGAATCAACAAGTTAAAATAACTTAGTAAATTTCTCAATATGAAGGTTTCGGAAAAACAATCAATTGAAATACTTTTTAATCTGTTGAAAAAGAAAGATATTTTTCAATCTAAGAGTTTTCGGAAAAACAATCAGTTGAAACGTTTTTCAATCTGTTAAAATAAAGATATTTTTTAAGTCTAAGAGTTTTTAGAAAATCAATCTGTTGAAATATTTTTCAATCTGTTGAAACAGAGAGACTATTTTTTAACTAAGTATTTGCAGGAATTTAATCTGTTGAAATGATTTTCAATCGATTGAAACAGAGTGTCTGTCATTTTTCATTAAGTTGTTTTAATCCATTAAAACTCGAATCAATCGATTAAATGGAACTTTAAATGAAATCAATCGATTGAATCGATGTCTTAATCGATTAAATGGAACTTTAAATGAAATCAATCGATTGAATCGATATTTTAATCGATTGAAATAATATTCTGATCGATCATAGTTTCATTTTAATCGATCATAACTTCGATCTGATCGATCATACTTCAGTTCTAATCGATCATAACTCGATCTGATCGATCATACTTCAGCTTCTAATCGATCATAACTCGGTCTGATCGATCATACTTCAGTTCTAATCGATCGAGTCTCTTCTAAACCTGTTTTACTTTAAACTAATCGATCTTTTGACTCTCGAAACAGTTTTTGACAGTTGAATCAGTCTGATTCTATGATTTACTCTATATATACAGATTTGATCTAACTTTTGATATATACAATACAATACAATACACTACTTGAGAAAATTTGAGAAATCAATCTGTGAATCGTTCATCTACGTTTTTCTCTCGCATTCAAGATTTTGTCATATCATAAGGTGCTTTGATCAACATTGTGGTCATTCACAGTGAGAGAGTGCTTTAGAATTGGTGCTTGGGCAATTAGAATTCAAAGTCCAGGTTTCTTCTTTCCTTATTCTTTTGTATCGTGTGAATTGTGTAGATTGGATTGTAATCTACACTTGGTACAATGAATCTGGATTTGGTTATTGGGTGTTTTTCAAGATTCTATCTTATAGGTTGAAAAGATAGTTCTTGGTGTAGATTGGTGAGGATCTACGGATTGTAATTGTCACTTGGTATTAGTGGAAACTTGACAGGTTTTGTCAAGAACTGGACGTAGCTCTGGATTAGAGTGAACCAGTATAAATTTGTGTGTTGATTTCTTTCTATCATCTCTTTTAAATTCTGAATATAATCTTGCTGTGTTTTAAATCAAATCATCTTTTCAAGAATTGAATAAAGATAACTCATTCTTCCAAAAGAAAGTAAAGTTTTGTGAAAAAGTTTTTAAGTTCAATTCACCCCCCCCCCCTCTTGAACTCAACCATTAATTCTTTCAAATACAATTTTACATTCATTCAGTTTTAAGAAAAGAATTATGAGCAAGGCAATAGAGATATTTTACACCTTCAGAGAAAACCATCTTCTCTATTGTCTTCTGTGCTTTCATTATTAATCACATTTGTTCTCAGAGGTTGACATTCTACAGACTTCTACAATTTGTTGTCTCCATTACCCAAGTGTAACTATTCTTATTTTATTATCTTCATCCTTTGTGGGCTTAGGTGGTTGTTGTTAAATTCCCTTTTTAGGGTTTAGGTTGTTGCTCTTATTTTATTGCTTTCATCCTTTGTGGGTTTAGGTGTGCACTCTCTCAGTGTGTTTGTGTTTGGAGTTTCTATTGTCATTTTTTTTATTTGTTCAAAGAATGTGTTCATCCTTAGTGGGATTCTAAGGAAGTGTTTTCATCCCTTTGATTTGTTTGGGGAGGTGTTCATCTCTAGTGTGATTCTAGGGAGGTGTTAGTGAGATTCTAGGGAGGTGTTCATCCTTAATGAGTTTCTAAGGAAGTGATTATCTTTTGAATTAATTTACTTTTTACTGGTTCATATGCTAAGTTGATTGTAATTTGTAAACTGAATTTGAAATATAGTGAATTGGGGTCACTCTTGTGATTAGAGTTGACTGGAAACTGGATGTAGGGTTAGCTATACCCGAACTGGTATAAATTACTGTGTGATTTTCTTTTCCTTATACCTCTGTGATAACATCTACTTATTTCTTTTCATTTATCTTTCTGATTATATCGTTTCCGCTTTATTTGATTTCAATATGATAATTAAAATTGAATTAACAAATTATTGGACATCTAAAATAAATTTTTAATTTGGCATATATTTTAATTTGTGCATCTATTCACTCTCCTCTAGATGTCATTTGTCTAACAGAATTTAACATATTTGAACCATGGGGACTCTATCTTTTAAGTTTTGGTTAAGTTTATGTCTCTTTTTGTAATTTTATTTAAGTCCCTCTTCCAAAAGCCTATAAATAGAATGTTTCTCCTCATGTAATTAGATTTAACATTTATGACTAATTTGTGAGGTTTCTTAGAGTGTTTCATCTCTTTGAGTATCCTATCTTGAACGCAGCAACCACCACTTATCTAGGATGGCTCATCCCCTAGTGGGGTGCCAACACTCCACCACCACCATACTTCTCTTCTCTTCTCTTCATCTTTTCTTCTTTATTTCTTCACTCCATTTATTTATTTAAGGGGTTAGTCCATTTTTCTAGCCCTTGTCTTTATTCTTTTCTAGTTTCATTTCATCTTCTCCTCCTTCCACAATCCTTAGAAATAAACCTTCACATTTAGATAGGTAATTATCTTAATGTCCAGTGAGAATTTTTCTTGGGTTTGTTTATTTTATTACTTAAAATTTTGTATCTTATCTTCTTAAAATTATGCACTTTACTTTATTTTACATCAGTATATAAACATTTGAGAACTTCTTCCCCCATTTCGATATGGGACCTTGGACGAATGATACAAGAAAGAGAGACACAAGGGAGAGCTTGGGTTGACCCAAAAGGAGAGTTGCATCTTGTCCCAAAGCATAGTCTCAGCCAAACCTTTTTCTTGACTTAATTTTGGCCACATACAAGCTAAAAGTCCAAGTTCTATTTTTGGTTACAACTTTGGAGAGGTATCACGTATATAAACACTTGAAGAAAACCAAATTTAGAGGAGATGGGACTTGAAGGGGCTGCACTTAAAAAAAGAGGATAAGATTTAAGTCTTGGCTACCACTAAAAGAGAATACATCACTTTAGCTTCTTAAATTCGGCCAAAGCACTCCAAACACTCAAGGATGTCCAAGGTTTAACTCTTGACTGCAACATTTGAGAGTTATTTAGTATATAAATTCTAAATGTAATTAAAAATGGGCTAGGTGGGACTTGAAGCTAGGAACTTCGGTCATTACTTGTATAAGGTCAAATCAGTCCTACATTTCTTAGGTGAGTGAGTGAATGAGAGGGGAGAAATTATATATATGACTCATTGTGTAGCTTTTTTTAAATCACATTTGAATGAAGTGAAAACTTGTGTGTGGAACTTGCATATTTTACTTGTATTCCAAATTGACTTATATTCAAGTGTCTTTGGAGATTTCTTTCTCCTATTCTCCTAACAATTGAGGAGTTAGTGTCAATTTTTTCTAGAAACTTGGGAAATAATTTTGGTTAACCTTGGGTGCTCAAGATGTAAGGCTTTCGGCGTCATCCATAGTGAAAGAAGGAAGAATATTTTCATCAATATGTGAATGATCATTAATTGAAATGCATATTATATTATTTTGATTGTTGAATGATTGACGTTGAGCACATATTAATCTTTTACAATTAAATTCAAGAAAAGTGTGTTAGTTAGTAAAAAATTAAAAGAATCTACATGATGTTAATTCTGAATGTATATGTTATGTACATAATTCTAATTTTTTAATGACAGTAGATAAAACAACTAACTCCTAATTACAAGTTATTTTGAATTACGCATATCATGTAAAATACTTCGTGTAAGTCTAAATAAAATATTAAAAACAAGATGAACATTATCTTAGGATTGTATTGTTTTCTCATTTGATTATTTTTTACCTCTTCTAAAAATAAATCTTCGATAAACATAACAATATTCAATCTTTTTTAAGCATAACACAATATATTACTCTTAAAAGTTTTTTTTTTATGTATTCCATACTCTTAAAATTTTGTATACAATATGAGGTATAATATGAAAGTACAAATGTTATTGTTTGACAATATATATGAGTTGTCATTAGAGAGGCAAGCAAAATGAAGTTCCATGTGACTTATCAACAATGTTCTGAATAAACAACTTTAGATTGAATTTGCAGTATTATGTAAAAAGAAATTATTCATAATTTAGGGGCTCTTGATCTTAGGAATCATAATGGGATGTTAAGTTGGAGAAAGAAAGATAGTTTCCAAGAGAATACAAGAAAATATTTTTTTTGTTATTGGAAGAATAATTCGATGCATGTACTAGCAGAAATGTATAAAAGGTGAAAGTGATGAAGATTTTATTGAACCTTATGAAGAGATTAAAAGATCTTGAAGATTTGATGAAGTCAAAGGTTTTTTGGGTTAAAGGATATAGTAATTAGTGAGTCTGCATCAATATTAATCAATTAATATGTTCTTAAGAATAAAGATTTAATTAATATACTTAAAGATTAATCGATCAAAATCAGCTAAAGTTTTAAATGACGTATTTTCGAAATAATCGATTAAAACCACTTAAAACATATAATGTCATTGTTTTAATTGATGCACATTCAAATTAATTGATTATTTCATTAGAAATGTATTTGAAAACCTTTTGTCAGTATTTTAAGCTGATATAACTTAGAAATAATCGATTAAAATTACTTAAGATGTTTTGAAAAGTATTTTGTTAGTATTTTAATCGATGTAACTTTGAATTAATCGATTAAAATCACTTGAGATATTTTGGAAAGTGTTACTGTCGAGTATTTTAATCGATGTAACTTCGAATTAATTAATTAAAATCACTTGAGATATTTTGAAAAGCATTCTGCCAGGATTTTCATCGATATAACTTTGAATTAATTGATTAAAATCACTTGAGATGTTTTGAAAAGTGTTCTGTCATAATTTTAATCGATGTAACATCGAACTTAGAGAAATTTTTGTTAAATGTCTTAATCGATTAAACCATGCTTTTATCAGTTAAAATCACTTGTGGAGTTTTGTGAATTTATATGATAGTATTATAATCGATTAAACCGTGAATCAATCGATTAAAATGACTTAAGAAATTTTTGTATAATTGTTTTAATCGATTAAATCGTATTTGCATCAGTTAACATAAATATGGAAAATGGTCAAACATATTTTAATCGATTAAAAGAAATTTTAATCGATTAATCAAGAATTAATAATCGATTAAAAGAATTTTTAACCGATTAATTAAACCAGTTTGTTAGAAAAAGTCTCTATATAAACAAATTTGCTTCAACGTTTTTAAACACACCTTTTGAGATATCAATCAAGCAATCAATAAGATCTTTTCAAGAAAGAAGTGTGCAAGTTTCTGTGAAGTTTTTCAACGTTCTTTCTTGAGGCATTTTTGCATTCTTACATGTGAAGAAACTCATTCTGCAAAGGAAGAGTTACATCTGCATAACCGGGTTTGGTTGTTCTAGTTTTTTCTCTTTATTTTCTGTAATTCATAAACTATATTGAGTGGTGTCTGGAAGTTTTGGGCACTGGTTTTATAGCTGGAATTTGACTGTAGGTTGGTTTAAGAACTGGAACTTAGTTCTCGGTGAATGTTTAGTGCAAGAACTGGAATTTGGTTCTTAGTACAGGTTGGGTGTTTTGTGTTAAAAATGTAGATCGAGATCAAGAGGGGAGGTGAATTGATCTTTGAAAGTTTTTTGCACTTTTAAGAATATAAATTATCTATTTCAAAGATTAAGATTCTGATCAAGTTTTGAACCAAAACAAACAAGCAGTTCTATGTAAGGCACAAGCAGAATAAAAGAATGGACATTTCAAATTCTCCCTGCATATCTTTAATAAAATGTTTACACAAAGATTCATCAGTGGCTCCAAATATAATGTCATCCACATATACTTGAACAAGTATGGTATCATTATTAATTTTCTTAAGAAATAATGTTTTATCAACAACACCTCTTTGATAGTTTTTTTATAAGAGAAAATTACTTAACATTTCATACGGCTTGCTTTAGACCATACAATGCTTTCTTTAGTTTGTAGACAAACTCTGAATGAATATGATCTTCAAACCCAAGATGTTGAGCAACAAAAACCTCTTCATTCAAATAGTCATTTAAGAAGGCGCTTTTGACATCCATTTGGTATAACCTGAAATTCTTCATTAAGGCATAAGCAAGTAAAAGTCTAACAGTTTCTAATTTAGCAACAGGAGCATATGTTTCATCAAAATTAATTCCTTCTTGTTGATTATATCCTTTAGCAACTAATCTTATTTTTTTTTCTTGTAATAATACCATTTCCATCTAATTTATTTCTAAAACCCCATTTAGTTCCAACAATATTTGCATCATTTGGCTTTGAAATTAATTCCCATACATTATTTCTTGTGAATTGGTTTAACTCTTCATGCATTGCATTAATCCAGTTGTTATCTTTTAATGCATCAGATATGGATTTTGGTTCAATTTGAGATACAAATGTCATGTGATTACAAAATTTATTTAAAGATATTCAAGTAGAAACTCCTTGTTTTATTTCTTCAATGATGTTATCCATTGAAAGATTTCTTAGAGTCTTGCATTCTTTGGGCAACTGTTCTTCAAATTTTCAATAGACTTTTTCTGTTTCTAAAAAGTAGTTGATTCTGGTAGTTTTAACTGATACATTTTATCAGTTAAAAGATCATCATCTGCACTACAAACTGAGTTTTTCTGCATATCTGGATTAGTTTCATCAAATACAACACGAACTAAGTCTTCTACTATTTTTAGTCTTTTATTAAAGATTCTATAGGCACGACTATTTAATGAATAATCCAAGAAAATACTTTCATCTGATTTGTAGTCAAAATTAAACTTATGGTTGCAAACCCGAGAGCTTTTAATCGATTAATTCTTAATCAATTAAAACAGATATCTGAAATATTGGTTGCAAACCCGAGAGCTTTTAATTGATTAATTCGATGAATAATCGATTAAAATTGTATGGACAAATTTTCAGAATTTCTCTATAAGTGAATTTAATCAATTAAAAATTATTTTATATCAATTAAAATAATCAGTTCATGAGATTGTTCCATGTTCCTCATATCCAAAATACTTATTTGTTGACCAGGTACCAATAGATCTCCAGATTTCTGTTTCTACAAAAAAAAAAAAAGCACAATCTGGTACCCTTTTTAAGATAATAGGGTCTTATCAAGTTATTTGAAATGATTTCTTGGGAATCCGCTTCATTCTTCCTTTTGGTACTGCATATTTCTTGATTTTGCAGAATTTAATAGAATGACCTCTTTTCATACAATAGAAACATGTAGCAAATAGTGATGTGTTAGGTTTTCTATATGAAAAGTAATTTTTGAAAGCTCTAGTTTTCTTTCCAACAAACGGTATGAAATCAATACCAGCGCGATCAATAACTAATTTTTGAGAATCAAGAAGAACATCAAGATTGGTTTTACCTTGTGCAAGTTTAGAGACAATTTTTATTAAGTATGCAATTTTCTTTTGTAATGCAAGACAATTTTCACAAATCTTTTGATCTACACACATGCAATCAGAATTGTTATCAATCATTTTCAAATATTCAGGATCAGTTTTTTCATCAAGAATTTTCTTTTCAAGAAGAATGATTTTGTTTTCTAACCGGTTGTTCATACTTTTTAACCTTTTGTTTTCTTTTTCTAATCTTTTTGCTACTTCATGCATTTCATTAAAAGTATCCTCTAATAAGTTGTAATTTATAGAATTAATAGAAGAATTAGAATTTAGACTGGTGGTTAGAGAATTCAGATTAGCCATCAAACATATATCTATTGTTTCTTCATAATTCACCTCAAGAACTTCCCATATTTGTTTAGCAGATTGACAATGAGATACCCTGAAAAATTCATCCATGTTAAGAATAGATGTAATAATGTTCTTAGCAGTGCAATCATTTTGAACTTTTCTCTTTTCTTCATCATTCAAACTAGACCATTCTTTTTCTGTAATAAGTGGACCATTTATAATTACATCCCAAACATTCCTATTAATAGATTCAATAAAGATTTTCATCCTGATCTTTCAAAATGATAATTTGTAAAACAAAACAATGGATTTCTGTTTATTGAAGCACCCTCAGAAAAAGGTAATTTGTTTTCAGTCATTGAAAAAAAAATTTGACCGAAAGTTTTGAGTGATTTTCAAGACCCTGCTCTTGATACCAATTGTTAGTAATGTAGAATCAGTAGAAACATCTTCATCAATTGGAAGAAGGTTCATGTTGAAAGTGATGAAGATCTTATTGAACCTTATGATAAAATGAAGATCTTGAAGATTTAATGAAGTCAAAGGTTCTTTGGGTTAAATAAATGGTATAGTGATTAGTGAGTTTGCATCAATATTAATAGGTATAATCATTCATTCTTCTTTGCTACATGAGGGTTCATCATTTGAAAGAATTTGAAAATGCCTCTAAGCGTTTTAATATGTTAAAAACCAGTTTAATCGATTAATATGTTCTTAAGACTAAAGATTTAATTGATATACTTTAAGATTAATCGATTAAAATCAGTTCGAAACATTTTTGATAGAATTTTAACTGATGTATTTTCAAAATAATCAATTAAAACCACTTAAAACATTTACTGTCACTATTTTAATTGATGCACATTCGAATTAATCGATTATTTTCATTAAAGAAGTACTTGAAAACCTTCTATCAAGTATTTTAATTGATATAACTTCGAATTAATCGATTAAAATCACTTAAAATGTTTTGAAAAATGTTCTATAAGTATTTTAATTGATGTAACTTCAAATTAATCGATTAAAATCACTTGAGATGTTTTGAAAAGTGTTACTGCCATATTTTTAATTGATGTATTATCAAATTAATCGATTAAAATAACTTAAGAAAATTTTTGTCAAATATTTTAATCGATTAAATCAGGCTTTCATCAGTTAAAATCACTTATGAAGTTTTGAGAAAATATTTGGCAGAATTATAATCGATTAAACCACACATCAATCGATTAAAATAACTTAGAAAATTTTTGTATAACTGTTTTCATCAATTAAAATGTTATCGCATCGGTTAAAATAAATCTGAAAAATGGTCAAACACATTTTAACCGATTAAAAGAAATTTTATTCGATTAATCAATAAATAATAATCGATTAAAAAGAAAGTTTTAATTGATTAATTAAACCAGTTAGTTGGAAAATGATTCTATATAAACAGGATTGTTTCAGCGTTTTAAAATACACCTTTGAATAATCAAACAAGCAATCAATAGAGAGCCTTTTAAGAAAGAAGTGTGCGAGTTTTTGTGGAGTTTTTCAAAGTTCTTTCTTGGGGCATTTTTGCATTCTTGTGAAGAAATTCATTCTGCAAGATCTGCATAATTCGGGTTTGATTGTTCTAGTTTGTTCTCTTTGTTCTTTTCAATCCTTTACTGTATTGTGGGTATCTGGAAGTGTTGGACACTGATTCTGTAGCTGGAATTTGGCTGCAGGTTGGTTCAAAAAATGGAACTTGGTTCTTGGTGAAGGTTTGGTACAAGAACTGAAATTTGGTTCTTGGTGTGGATTGAGTGTTTTGTGATTCGGGTTTGTAATCAGAAACATAATCAATCTAGTGGAACTCAACTGGAATTTGGTTAAGAACTGGACGTAGCCCTGTGGTTTGGGTGAACTAGTATAATGTTGTGTGTCTTTCTCTAAACATTTACTCTCTTTTATTCTGTTTGTGCCTTACATAGTACTGTTTTTTTTTTCTTGGTTCAAAACTTGATCAGAATTCATAATCTTTGAAATAGAAAATTTGTATTATTAAAAGTGCGAAAAACTTTCAAAGATCAATTCACCCCCCTCTTGATATCAGCCTACATTTCTAATAGATACTTCCATATCTCTCAAAGAGCACATTGTCCTCTTTTTACAAAAAGTTTTGTATAAAATGTATAAGAACACATTTACAAATACAAGATATACCTACTTTCTTAAGAAAAGAAGATAGTATAAAAGACAAGAATTTAACTGACACTAGGACTTCAGTCTTAGAAACCATATTAAATATTCTTGAAGAAAAGGTTCTTCATCTAGAACAAATCATTAAAGGAAAAGATACTAAAACAAGCCCAGTGTCAAGATCCATACAAAACAACATGATGAGAATTAATGAATGTATCCCATTAGTTTGTAATAAAAAACAACTAATAACTGTAAAAATATTAGTAAAATTGAATTTTCTAAAAAAGAACAAATATCCTGCTAAAGAAGAGATAATTCAAGCTCTCTTATATACAGGATGTTCTGAAACAGTTGTTTGTAGAACAAAATTACCTTCTTTCATGATTACCAAAAGTAAGCACATACAAAAGACCAAAATTATGTCTGGAAAAATAATGATAAATGATGAAAAAATAAACAACATTTCTCTTCAATTTAGCATAAATTGCGACCTATTTAATACATTTCAAAACTATGCGAGTAGAAAATTTAGCTTCCTCCAAACAAAGTATGATTATAGGTTTAGATTTCATTCTGCGCTAAAATCGAACTATCACTATAAACAAAGATTATGTTATCATTAGTGATAGAACACAAATGTCTCCTATAATTAGTGGTGACGGTCATAACAATACAAAACAACCTATTAAGGAATGTTCTTGTAAAAACCCCAAATTTTCTAACACATGTGACTGCATGGAAGAAGATTTAACTATAGAATATTATCAAACAAATAGTATTAAGGAATATTTTTCTTCCATAAAGATTACAAAAACATCACCCTTGACAATATCCAACAGATTTTGGATAGGTTAAATAAGACAAGTATAATAGGAGAAGATCCAACAAAATTTTGGAATCATGATCCTGTTATTTGTAAATTAAATATAATCAATCATGATTTGATTATAAAAACAAAATATATACAGTTTAACAATTGGGAACAAGAAGAATGTCAAATGCATATTAACAATCTTCTAAAATTGAAAGTAATAGTTCCAAGTGAAAGTCCACACAGGAGTCCAACTTTCATAGTAAACAAATCTTCAGAACAAAAAAGAGGTAAATCTAGAATGATTTACAATTACAAAAGATTATATGAATTCTGAAAAAATTATAAATTTTGAACACATTAAAGGATCTGACAATATGTTTGTTGATATCCTTTCCAGGTACATCATACAAAAATAAAAGATTATTCAATGACCTGACAAGTCCTTTAAAAACAAAGACTAAATTATGAATAATAATATGATTGAACAAGACAACCCTGAGATTCCTCCGGGATATGGGTTCATGCTAAGGCCTTTAGGATTTGATGCTAGTTTTAGCCTAAACCCGGTCATTGAAATAACAAAACAAATCAAAAGGTTAAAAAGAAAATTAACCAAACTGCGTCTAAAGAAAGACGAATTAATCAAACAAAACCCTCATAATTATATGTATGGGATCACCTTTTACAAGGTCAACATCAAGTTCTTAGAACTAGAACTGAAAAAAATAAACCATTTTGTTGCTTAGAATTTAAACTATATAATCTATTTTCTGATATGTTTTAGGTACAAATCCCATCAAATGGAAAGTACAAAGAAAGGACCTTTTGGTCCCAAACAAATGAAATCCCCATTTATGGTGAAAAATACATAAAGTATGGAAAACAAGAGTTACCATACTCACAAATCTTTACCATTATCCTGGTAGAGAAAATATAAATGTCAAATTAAATGTTTTAATTGACAATATTTGGGATATTCCAAAACACACAACTTAAAATGAGCAACAAGTCATTAAAGTGAAACAAAGCATTATTAGTGCACTATACAGTTTCTACAATACAGACAATAAAGGAGTTCTATTAAATTTACCAGCCTCTCCTTCAGGGAAAGAATTCACACATTTTGCTCTAATTACAGGGCCAAACAAAGGAGTATACACTTCATTCAAAGACCTCCCTAAGGCAAAACAATATTAGTTTTTGTCTACTTACAAAGGATTCAATTCCAAAGAAAAAGCCCAAATGGCTTTAAAATTAGAGATCATAGATGAAGAAAAAATAAAAAATGGCTCTCTTACTCGAACCAAAAACCCAAACACATACTTATGCAGATGCCTATAACATCCCTGTTCAGGTAAACCCCAACATTTTCATAGCCAAGTTTGGAGTTATACAGGAATTCTTGTTTGAAGTCCATTTAAAGGCCCAAAATTATAATGGGCTTTTTGTAAAAACCCAAACTTATTTCAATTCAAGAAACTCGTGCTTAGAATCTTCTGAATATTGTAAAATAGTAACTACAAACTGCACGTGTCAAATAAAATTCATCATCAAAAGGGCCCAAATTGATTTAAAAACCTTCAAAAACCTTATACACAAAGAACTTCTGATAAGCCCACAATTACTACTTGAAGCTGGATGTTTACACTCTCTCTATTCTACCCATAGAGAGATTTTACTCATTAACTCCAGAGCTAAACTTTGTAGTAAATGAAATACAGGCATAACATATGACTAATGTGTGTTTACACATTACTTCATCTCTAAGAAGTGTTACATCTATTGACAGCGTATTACGTAGTAAAACTATACACATATGTAAATCCAGAGACACATTCCCTGATGGAGCATGACCTTTTAAAGGGACTCTCTCTCAACAAAGACAAATTATACTAGTACCAACTCTGGAAAGCATACATAGAAGGATCTAACTGGAATTTCTCTAAAAGGGACATTTCAGATTTTATTCTTCTAAAAGAAACAGCTAACACTAAACTATATTGGAAAAGGCTTATGGGAAACAAGTTCCATCCTTTCCTCATAGAAGTCAGTCCCATCCTAGTAAAACACTTTGAAAGAGAAAGGATATACAAAGAAATTTATGAAGAAACAGGAATTCATGGACAAGAAACTCCTAGAGCTTCATTTCCCTCTGATAACAAGGAAACATACTACACATATCAAATGATCGAAAAAGAACTTGGAGACAATACTTCTGTAGGAGTTACCACAAGAGGTCTGTAAATGTTTTTACCTGTGATACAGTAATTTTACTCTTGTTGAGTAATAGACTGAAGGGTAAAAACCTATTATACAAGTATCCCGTCATTAAGAAACCGGAACAACAGGTTACTAGTCATTAGGTAACATGAACAACAAGTTACAAGTCATAAGATCTTTCTATAAAAGAACATGTAAGTCTCTTATGCTGAGCAAGGTTTCGAAAAACCCCTCTCTCTACTTCTCTCTCCTTTGCTTTCTCTCCTTCTCCTTACCTTCCTCTACCATATGTAGTTTTTGTTCATATATATAAACGTAGAAATTCAGACTCTCCTGCCTTATTTTTTTTTTTTGTATCTGAATAAGTTTTTCTTTTATGGAATATTTTTTTTAAGGACATCATCGGATGTCTTAAGTAATATTTGTTAAAAGATGCATAATCATTTAAAGACTTAAAAAGTTTTGTATAATTATGTTCATATAAGCTTACGAGGAGATGTCTAACCAGTGTTACCAGATTCATCATCTCATAATCTTATCATGAATTTGTTTTATTTTCATGTATATATTTGTCTATCTTTATCTCGAGAAAGTCATCATTTTAACTAGTCTAGTTTCAGGTTTTTTGAAAATTAAGTAGCTATGATGACCCCAAAATTTTATTCCAAATTTAGAAAAATACACTTCTCCTTTATACAACAAAACTACTCTTAAAGAAAAAAATAATAATTCTAAAGACATAAAATTAGTTTAAAATATAAAACAAATAATAAATAAATTACCAATTTTATAATTACCATTATATTTGAACTATTTAATAATAAAAGCAAATTAGGATGGAGTGTCATTTTAAAACAAAAGTTTATAATTTTATTATATATATATATATATATATATATTTTAATTATTATTTTAAAATATTATAAATAAGTTATTATAAAAATTAAGTAAATAATTTAATACACGTGTAATTTGATATTATTTTATTAGTTTAAATTTAAGTATCTTTTTTCAGAAAAAACATTTTATAATACAAATTATTTTATAATTATATATCAAAAAATATATTATAAAAAATAAAATATTGATTTAAAGATATTATTTAAAAAAATTATTTATTAATATTTTTTTAACTAAATAATTTTTTTAATAGTTATATGAATAATTTTGTAATTAAATAAATATATCATTTTAATTTAATTATTTATTACTTTTAAAATAAATATTTTTTCTTCCAACAATAATTTTTCTATTTTATTCTTTTTTTTTCTTTAGATATCCAGATTTTTTTCTACAAAATATTAAAATATATATGAAATAATGAATATTATATAATTAACCTCCAAAAATATAAAATACCGTCGTTGACCATTGTTATTAGGTCTAATGTCAACTAAACAATAAAAAGAAAAGAAAAAAAAAAAGAAGAAGAAGAAAGAGGAACATGGCAAATCGAAGCAACTGGTGTGACAGTGCGAATGCGATAAAATTAAACCCCATTGAAACTGTAAAAAACCGTAGTATAAGCAACCTGAGAGAAAAGGATATCCAAATCCAACCCGCCATTTAAAATCCCTCCCTCTACACATCACATTTCTCAACACAAACACAAACCCTTGCCGTTCAACCTTTGTTTTTCGTCTTCCCTCGCTTTCTTCAGTCTTCTTCTCAACACACCGCAGCACTGTTTCTCAAATTTTCACTTCTTCCAATCCTTTGTTCTTCAATTCTTCATCCGCAAAACACCGAGAGCGATGGCGACCGATCCCAGCCAGAAGGAAGCCCAAGTTGCGCTAATTCTTGGCCCGGATTCGACTCATCTCGAATCCCTAATTTCACACTTGATGTCGTCGTGCAACGAGCAGCGCTCTCAGGCGGAGTCTCTCTTCAACGTCTGCAAGCAGACTCGCCCGGAATCCCTCCTCTTGATGCTGGCCCACCTCCTCCACACCGCACCCAACCCGGAAACCCGCACCATGTCCGCCATACTCCTACGCCGCCACCTCACGCGCCACCACGATTCCTTCCTCTGGCCCCTCCTCTCCCCCGCCGCCCGCTCCTCCCTCCACTCCCTCCTCCTCTCCTCCCTCCAACAAGAACCTGTCAAATCCATCGCCAAGAAGCTCTGCGACACCGTCTCCGAACTCGCCGCCGCAATCCTCCCCGACGACCCCAACGCCTGGCCCAACCTCCTTCCCCTCCTCTTCCAGTGGGTCACCTCCCCTGAACCTAGACTACAGGAAATCTCGCTCCTCATATTCGCCCAATTAGCACACTACATCGGTCAAACCCTACTCCCTCAATTGTCCACTCTCCACTCCGTCTTCCTCCGCTGCCTCCACTCCTCCACCCCCTCTGACGTCCGCATCGCCGCCCTCGCCGCCTCTATCAACTTCATCCAGTGCCTCACTAGTTCCTCCGACCGCGACCGCTTCCAGGACCTGCTCCCTCTCATGATGCAGACGCTCACCGAGGCCCTGAACTCCGGCCAGGAGGCAGTCGCGCAGGAGGCGCTCGAGCTCCTTATCGAGCTCGCCGGCACCGAGCCGCGGTTCCTCCGGCGCCAGATTGTCGACGTGGTCGGCTCCATGCTGCAGGTGGCGGAAGCCGAGGCCTTGGAGGAAGGGACGCGGCACTTGGCGATCGAGTTTGTTGTCACTCTCGCCGAGGCCAGGGAACGCGCCCCCGGGATGATGAGGAAGTTGCCGCAGTTTGTGAGGAAGCTCTTTGGCGTGTTGCTGAATTTGTTGTTGGATATCAAGGATGATCCTGCGTGGCACGCTGCAGTGGATGAAGATGAGGATGCAGGTGAGACAAGTAACTATGGGTTTGGACAGGAGTGTTTGGATAGGCTGTCGATTTCGCTGGGTGGGAACACCATTGTGCCTGTTGCTTCTGAGTTGTTGCCCACTTACTTGTCTGCTCCTGAGTGGGAAAAGCACCATGCTGCACTTATTGCGCTTGCGCAGATTGCGGAGGGTTGTTCGAAGGTATATCCACTTGCTTAGGCTTTTTTGTTGTTTAGTAGGGGTTCTTGGGACTGTGCTTTTGGTGTGTTCTTACTTTTATGCTTGGACCTTTGTTTTGTATGCATTGTGTGAACGAATGTTCGTAGGTAGCATCGAAAAAAGATCCCTTTTAAGTCAGTGCATGTTCGTAGGTAACTATGCCTTTGTTTTAAATGTATTGTGTGTATGAATATGTTCCTGATTAGCTGGAAAAAAATTATTTTGTTTACTTTTGTGTGTCTCTAAGATTGTTTTCATTGATGGTGCAGGTGATGATAAAGAATCTTGAGCAGGTATTGTCGATGATTTTAAATTCATTTTGTGATCCCCATCCTCGAGTGCGATGGGCAGCTATAAATGCGATTGGGCAGTTGTCCACGGATTTGGGGCCAGATTTGCAGGTTAAATTTCACCACTTAGTGCTTCCTGCTTTGGCCGGAGCCATGGATGATTTTCAAAATCCAAGAGTACAGGTTTGTTATTGTGTCTTTTATCTGGCTTAGGTTCATTGTCTCTTGTAATAAATCAAGTCATGCTCTCCTTTCCTTTGGTTTTTCTAAAATGTGCATAGTTTTTGCTATGTGCAATTGCATTTTCTCATTCATATTAAACTAAGTTGGACTTATCAAATTATCTTTACTATATACTATTTTCTGTTCTTTCTTTTGTCCTTAACATGTATGTGTTCTGCTAGAGATAATATGACATTTTTTCAGTCCGATGAAATGGTTGAGTTTTTTTTTGCATGACCAATGCACTCTCTTGTAGTCGTCAATCTTTTGTTACGCCAAGTATTTTATTGTTTATAGGTTCTGGTGATCACATATAAATGCAGAACTAGTAAATTATCTCAAGGCTTTGTTCATAGGCTTTTCACAATCTTAATAGACATTCACATTTAAGAAAGTTAAATGGCCCAGGTGAATTTTCTCCGTTATGCATTTTTAACAATTTCAATATTGTTTATCATCAGTTGAATATGGCTTATATGAGTAACTACTTTGAAATATAGAGTTCTTCTACCCCAAAAGTCTCTTCATAATTATCTGATTTGCTGTTTAGTGCCACTATTTTTAACATGTCTGTGTAAACATGAATCTTAAGTTTCCTGATATCCGATAATTTGTTTCATTTATGTTCAGAAATTCAATAATCTTATCCATCCCTTTTTTATTTGTATATTGTGCAGGCTCATGCTGCTTCTGCAGTGCTAAATTTCACTGAGAATTGTACCCCTGATATTCTAACACCTTACTTAGATGGGATTGTGAGCAAACTTTTGGTACTCTTGCAGGTATTTTGACTTGTGCATATGCTGATATCTAGCTAGCAAGAAAATTGTAGATTATGCGGATTTGGATAATAATATCTTTCTGGAGATCATTTATGATGTTTTCCATGTTTGGACTTAATGGTTTGAAACAAATATCACACTAATACACTATGGATTCTCCTTGGTTTCTTTTTTTTTGCAGTCATGGGTACGGACTTTGATATTATGGGATGTCTAAGTCTTACATTGAATAATATGAGATCCTTGGTGGAGTATGTGTTGGTTTTTCCCCTAGCTTTTAAGGATGTGTTCCCCCAAGTACATGAGTGCTTATCAATTTTATCAATTGGTATCATAGTTAGGTTATTGGTGTCTCTGAAAGGACTATCCATGGAAGATTCTGACAATGAGAAAGTTGAGTGAAATGTCACCAAGAGAAGTGTCATAAAGTGAGCCATTGGAGCATCAACTTTTAGGGGTGGTGTTGTGATGGGGACTTGGATATTATGGTTGTCTAAGTCTCACATTCAGTAGTATAGGATGCTCAATAGAGTATTCATCCTATTTTTTATTTTTAATCATAATTGGAAGTTGTTTAGTGTAATGCAAGCCTTAGTACAAGTTTATTATGTTTTTTTTTTTTAACATGAAGTGAATTATTACTTTTATCTTTTCCTAAAATTGAGATAAATTTATCTTGCATTTAGGTTTGTATATTAATTTGTTTCTTAGTTATATGCAACCTATTGATATTTTGTTTAATACATTGTGTGCAGTGCTTTATAATAAATAATAAAATTTTCACATGTTTTATACTTGATGCAATTGTGATGGTTGGTGTACAAATATATGATTATCCTTTCTTTCACTTGTATGTGATCTAGAATGGGAAACAAATGGTTCAAGAAGGGGCTTTGACAGCTTTAGCATCAGTTGCAGATTCTTCACAGGTGCTTTATATAGCCTATATTCTACATAGTAATAATAATGCTTTTAAGTTTATACGTAATACATAAGAATGTTGTGTCAACAGGAGCAATTTCAGAAGTATTATGATGCCGTGATGCCATACTTAAAAGCTATTCTGGTGAATGCAAATGATAAATCTAATCGTATGCTTCGTGCCAAAGCCATGGAGTGCATTAGTTTGGTAGGAATGGCTGTTGGAAAGGAGAAGTTCAGAGATGATGCCAAACAGGTGAATTTTAACTTAGTCCAGAGTTGTTTCTTTTTAAATTCATGTTTATTGGTGGAAGTAGTAATTTTATATATACTTTCCTGGAATCATTGTTCACTTTCATTGTGCTAATGTATAGTTGCCATTTTTCCTTTACAACAAGGTCATGGATGTCTTGATGTCACTGCAACAATCTCAACTAGATGCTGATGATCCAACTGCTAGTTACATGTTACAAGTACGGTCCTTTTAACAGTTGTCTCCATCAACTTAGCAATATATTTTTTTGTCTTCTAGTTAACATTCTTCAAAATCTCAAATGTTCACTTGGCATCCATGCTTCAGGCATGGGCACGGCTTTGCAAGTGCCTTGGGCAGGATTTTCTCCCGTATATGGGTTTTGTGATGCCTCCTTTGATCCAGTCTGCACAACTTAAGCCTGATGTGACCATTACATCAGCGGATTCTGATACTGAATTTGATGAAGATGATGACAGGTGCCCTTTCAGTTCTTGTTATTTGATTGATACCTTGTTTTAGCATGTGTTATCAATAGTGACCAGAGTTTCCACTGCTGCAGTAGAGCAGGGCCGAGAGGTGGTGAGGGGTGACACAAACTTTGTTGCCTTCTGTTTTGGAGTTGTGGTCTGGGTGTTTTCTGGATTTGTGGCTGTGAAAGCCCAACTGAAAACTGCAGTACCAACACTCCACTCCACACAACCTCCAGTTTACTGCCGTCCTTCCATTTGTGTTCTGTCACAGGACCGTCTCATTTTGAGGGGGTGACGACAGCTAAAATAATGAATGGGTAGTGGGTCCTTAGGGTTCATAATGTAGTATTCTCAATTCTCATTTCTCGGGCCTTGGGCCTCAATCAACAACATATTTTTATATGGGTTGCTTTTGAACTTTTAATATGTGGACAGTTATTTAATAAAATAACTAAATAATAAACTAAATAGTATTAATACTAAATATAATAGTATTAATAATATATAAAATTTGATTAATTCATTACATATAATATAATAAACTAGATAAAAACCATAAACTATAATGTAATAGTAATAAAAATATAATAAAACAACTAATCGAAGTAATAAAACTTAGTTAAACATAATAAGCTAAATAATAAAAAATTATAAATAATATAGTAATAATAGGAAATATATACATAGTATATGTAATTAATAAATATATATATATATATATATATATATATATAGAGAGAGAGAGAGAGAGAGAGAGAGAGAGAGAGATTAAAATTTAAGGTTTGAATAACTGTAATTCTGCTATCAGGTACCTCGCTATCTCACTTTTAGGGTTGGCTGGAATGACAACTATGGTTTTAGCATGATGTGATATGCCATTTATTCTTCATTTAATTTTCTAGGGATCTCATTCCTTGTATTTGAGCTTCTACATCAGTCTTTAATTTAGAGATATTTTGTGTATTTAAGATCATGAGAGATATCTACATATGATATTGCTTCTTTTATTAAATTCCATTTGTATAACAATATCATTGTCGAGACTTCCATGTATTAGATCATACAGATGTCTTATAGTATCTTAGGCTTAAATTTTAAGTAAAACTTTCTCCACAATATATGACCTACCATTCTCATATGTAAGGGAAGAAGGGAATAAGCACAGAAAAGAGATATGGATTATACTGATGGATATGTTGATTTTGTTTTGTAAATACTTTTGTATCTGGCTGTTGTTCTTGTAGCATTGAAACAATCACACTTGGGGACAAAAGGATAGGCATCAAGACTAGTGTCTTGGAAGAGAAGGCTACTGCTTGTAACATGCTATGTTGCTATGCTGACGAGTTGAAGGAAGGATTTTTTCCTTGGATTGACCAGGTTGACTTTGTTTTATATTTTACTGGCATTTTCCAGTCCAGGATATTTTATTGACTAACTTTGTGGAATCATCTAGGTTGCTTTCACATTGGTTCCTCTTCTTAAATTTTACTTCCATGAAGAAGTTAGGAAGGCAGCAGTTTCAGGTATTTTCTTAAATTTCACATTTATTATTTATTTCCTTCTGTACCATTATTGGTTTATTTTTAAATTTCACCCATCTTTTTTCATGTAGCTATGCCAGAACTGTTGTCCTCAGCAAAATCAGCTCTAGAGAAGGGACAATCACAAGGTCGGGATGAGACTTACTTAAAGCAGTTGTCTGATTATATAATACCAAATTTGGTGGAGGCTTTACACAAGGTTAAAAATCCTGCCTATCTATTATGCTGGAAATTTGGTATCCACTCTGCAGTTTCTTTTTTGTGCTTTTATAAATATATATTTTCTGTCTTCCAGGAGCCAGAAGTAGAAATTTGTGCAACCATGTTGGATGCATTGAATGAATGTATACAGGTTTGTAACTTACCTCTATCAGGATGGAAGATCTGTAACATTAATCTTTTTACATGAAATTTAACAGTTTTGCCATATACAATCTCATTTACTGTATGACAATTAATTATTTGAGTGAATTTATTACCCAAAATAGTTTATGGTAGACAATTTTGTCCATGATGTGTGTTGTGGCTCGTGCCTTGGAATATTGCATAGAATTTGTATATTACAAGATATGAAATATAGCATGAATAATTTGGAGCTTTCTTTTATACTTTGTAAAATAAGAAAAGAATAACATTAGTGGCATGGCGACTTATTTAGGTATTCTTAGTCATTTTATGCAGTGCCTATAAACTACATTTTGTTCAGGTATCCTTAGTCATTTTATGCAGTTTCCTGTGAACTTCCATTATAAATAAGAGAACCTAAGAAAGGGAGTTCAAGCTCTCTAATTACATATTTTTTCCTTTTTTATCTTAAGTTGGTATCAGAGTGGGTTTATCCCGCACTGCCTATTTGCGACTATCATTTGTCGTCTGGCACTACCGATTGCTGTCTGTCTATTGCCACTGTGCGCTGCCACCACCACTGTCCGCCTATAACATGGCTTCAAGGCCCACAACCTCCTTTTCAAGGTCTCCTATTATAACATCTGAAAAGTTAAATGGAAAAATTATTTATCATAGTCTGCATTAGTAGAACTCTAGTTCCTAGGTCAAGGGTTCCCTGGTCACCTAGGAAAAGATGAAAGTGATGTTCCACAAGATCAAGCTCAACAATGGAAGAAAATTGATTTTCAGTTATGTCCTTTGCAATGATGGTCACTAGAATCAAATATTTTGAAGACCTAGTCATGTATCCTCTTTTGGTTTAAGATCTTTTATTACCTTTATTAATGAGTTCTCTAGATGTATTTGGATTTATCTAACGAAAAATCGTTTTGAACTTTTGTCTATCTTCATGTCTTTCTTTAATGAAGTAAAAAATCAATTTGGAAAAATAATTAAAGTTCTACAAAGCGATAATGCCAAATAATATTTCTCCATTACTTTTTTCACTACCTTAAAATCACAAGGCATCTTACATTAGTCTATTTACCCTCATACACCACAGCAAAATGGTATAACAGAAAGAAGAAATAGACAATTGGTTGAAATTGTTCGTACCTTATTACTTAGTGCAAATATCATTGGGGAGATGCTATCCTAACTGCATGTTTTCTCATTAACAAAGTGTTTTCTTCTTTGACAATAAAGTTCCATTCTCCATTCTATTTTCAAAGGACCCCTTTTTTCATGTTTCTCCCCGTGTTTTTGGTTGTGTATGTTTTGTTCATGATATGTCTCTAGGTTTAGCCAAACTCTTTACTAGAGCTATTAAATGTGTCTTTTGAAGATATTCTCATCTTAAAAAAGGATATCGTTGTTACTCTCCTTAAACTCATAAATATTATATGTCAACCAATGCCACCTTTTTTCAATCAACTCTATTCTTTCTTTTGTATGCACAAGATATTAGTTTTTGTCCAACATGTTCTTCCTATACCCTTAGTGGTGTCCTTAGTTCCTTTGTTCCTGACAACCAAAATCCTATTCAAGATTCAATGCCCCAAGGTGAGTCCTCTTCAATAGGTCCTTCTCAATCATCACTCAACACCAACTCATGATAAAAATGACTCTTGTTAGCCTATTGTCATTCGCAAAGGTACTCGTTCTACTCGTAATCTATATTTATTTATAATTTCCTTATCTACCACAAATTATTTCCTTCATATTTTTCTTTTAAATCTTCTGTATCCTTTATTTCTTATTCCTAAAAATGTGACCGAAACACTTGATCATCATGGATGACAATAAACCATGATTTTTGAAATATAGGCTCTTGAACATAACACATGGGAGTTGGTTCCTCTTCCTTCCGGAAAGAAAACTGTTAGTTGTCGTTGGGTCTATACCATTAAGATCGGACTTAATGGTGAAGTTGACCGTCTCAAAGCTAGATGTTCTTAATTATGTGATGCTTTCTCTCCCGTGGCCAAAATGACTATTGTGAGACTTTTCTTTGCCATGGTCGTCATTAGTCATTGGCCTCTCCATCAACTGAATATTAAGAATGCCTCCTTTATGGTGATCTAGAAGAGAAAGTCTACATGGAGCAATCTCTTGGCTTTGTTGCTCAGGGGGAGTCTAGTTTACTTTGTAAGTTGCAACGTTCTCTTTATGGTCTAAAGCAATCACTGCGTGCTTGGTTTGGAAAATTTAGTTTCATGGTTCAAGTTTGTGGGTTGAAACAAAGTGAAGCAAATCATTTAGTCTTTTACTATCATCGTCCCTGGAAAATGCATCTATTTACTTGTATATGTTGATGATATACTCATCATAGAAAATTATTCTGCCAAAATATCTTAGTTAAAACAACACTTATTCAACCATTCTTAGACCAAAGATCTTGGAAGTCTCAAATACTTTTTGGCAATTAATGTAGCCCAATCAAAAGGTGTTATAATCTCAAAGAAAATATGCTCTAGATATCTTAAAAGAGACAAGTATGATTGATTGTAAACCCGTGGATAGTCCTATGAACCCAAATTAGAAATTAATGGCAGAATAGGGTGAAGTTTTCCATGATCTAGAGAGATATAGAAGACTAATTGGAAACTTATTTATCTTACTATTACTAGACATGATCTATGTTTTGTAATTGGTGTTGTTAGTCAATTCATGCAGGCCCCTTGTATTGATCATTGGAATACTATCGTACATATCCTGAGATACCTAAAAAAATAAAAAATGCTCCAGAACAAGGGTTGTTATATGAAGATAAAGGAAATACCCAAATCTTTGGGTATTGTGATATTGACTAGGTAGGAACTCCTATGGATAGACGCTCTACTACAGGATATTGTGTCTTTCTTGAAGGAAATGTTATTTTGTTGGAAAAGTAAGAAATAAAACTTAGTTACCCAATCATCTGTTGAAACTAAATATAGGGTAATGACATTTCTCACGTGTAAACTTGTATGGGTGAAACAATTCCTTCATGAGCTAAACTTTTGTGAGATTTAGAAAATAAAGATGCATTGAAGTTGTTGTCCAAAGAAATTTGTACTGAGTTTGTTGGATCCAATGATCAACTTGCATTAACAAAATCCTTGAGAGGGCCATGAATCAAATTCATTTGTTCCAAGTTTGATAAATATAATTTGTATGCTCCAGATTGAAGGGGAGTATTAGATTTATTAGATATTAAATAGAAGTTGTGCCTCATATCTAGAATAGGTCTTTTCATTTTTCCTCTACTCGTTATGTCTGTGAACTTCTATTATAAATAAGAGAATCTACTCATTATGTCTTAGAACTCTAACTAATGTTTTTTTTCCTTTTTTATCATAAGTAAATTAAAAAGAATCATGAGCGTAAGTCACACATCCTAAGAAAATACAAACTCCATGTTCTTAACTAATGACAAGAGATAACAAACACAAAATAGGACAGCAAGGCTTTCCCTATACCTGGTGAACCAGATGCTGAGGATATTAGGAGAACCACCATCTTAACCCATCATACAAAGGTGTAGAAAAAGTGGATCAATGGAGGGGAAAACCAATGATGGAAAAAAAGTGTGCCACAAATGATATTTTCATCTTTAGAATGACAATTTAAAGTACACTTGATTTGTTTTTGAATATTGTCCAATTGTTTATTACTTCTTTGTCACTTTATTCTATCTGAAGTCTGGAAATGGGATGGATTTGTACTAGAAAACTGCAATCAAATTATCATTATATGTTGTTTTGATTTTTTTTTTCTATCTATGTCATGGTTGGACATGGATTTGAGCTATTTTGTGCTGTTCTAAAATCTCATTGATTTTGTCTATTGTTTTTCTCAAGTAATCAATCTTCTCTTAAGGTGTCTTTAAAACTAAAGGTGGATAGGGTTTGTTTCTTTCAGGTGTCTGGGCAACATCTAAATGAAAAGCAAGTACGGAGCATTGTTGATGAAATTAAACAAGTCCTTACAGCCAGCTCATCAAGAAAACATGAAAGAGCAGAGAGGGCCAAAGAAGAAGACTTTGATGCTGAAGAAAGAGAACTACTCAAGGAAGAAAATGAGCAAGAAGAGGATCTTTTTGATGAAGTATGTTCATTAATCTGTTTTTCTGATCTGAATCACTTAATTAAATATTTTTTATGGGCAGCCTAACATGTATTTTGAATCATGTTCTAGGTTGGTGATTGCTTGGGAACTTTGATAAAGACATTCAGGATATCCTTCTTGCCTTTCTTTGATGAGTTGTCCTCATACATAACACCTATGTTTGTAAGTTTCTTTCTGTCCCTATAATGATGTATCTTTGGTGCGAGAACTAGTCTTAAATTTTTTTATTTTTCTTTCATGGCTTTTCCACTTCTGTTTTTGCCAAATCTTTTTTCCATAAGGCAATTAATTTGAAGAAAAAAATATTTTCTAGCTATTATATTTTCTTCCCTACATGATATTTATTTTTCATTTGTTATGCATACCCTTTTTATAGGGCAAAAACCATGTAGTTAGCAAAAAGGTAGAGAATACCTTGTGTATTATGCACCTGTTATGACACTGCTACCTCCTAAAATGTTTATGTATGAAATTTTGTTTTCATTAATGGAACATGCTAATGTTCTGATCCCCCCTTCCTGGTCCAGAAGTAGAGTAATTGATTATGTCAATTACTAATTTACTACTGAACTGCTTGTCAATGTGTATGTATGAATATGCATATTTTAAAATCTGTACAAATTATGAGTATAGAAATGTTTGCCAATGTATTTCCTGATCCAATTTCATCCCTCCCAATCAATATCCAGGGTAAAGATAAAACCTCAGAGGAAAGGAGAATTGCCATTTGTATATTTGACGATGTTGCTGAGCACTGTCGTGAAGCCGCCCTTAAGTAAGATCTGCCTCCTTGTGGGCGTGTGTCCCCCTATTATTCGCTCGTGTGGATTTTCCGCACTTTCATGCATACATTTATTGTATTTCCTTTACTCTGTATGATTTTGTTGTATATTTTAAATGCTTGTTTATGTTGTTGCATAGATATTACGATTCTTACCTTCCATTCTTACTAGAAGCTTGCAATGATGAATATCCAGATGTTAGACAGGTTCACTACCCCTTCTTGTTTTACTGTATAATAATGTTGCTTGTTCAGTTTTGGAATGTAATTTGATACAATCATCTCACAATCAATGTCTTTGCAGGCTGCTGTTTATGGTGTTGGTGTTTGTGCTGAGTTTGGTGGATCTGTTTTCAAACCCCTTGTTGGAGGTTAGTTGCCAACACCATTTGCTTGTTTTGCTATGGCTTATTTATTTATATATATATATATATATATATATATATATATATTATTTTTTTTTTTTTTTTGAATATTTTTTTCTGCTGCACTGCAGAGGCACTCTCAAGGTTAGATGCTGTGATAAGGCATCCAAATGCACAACATCCTGATAACGTAATGGCCTATGACAATGCTGTTTCAGCCCTTGGAAAAATATGCCAGTTTCACCGTGATAGTATAAATGCAACACAGGTATATTACATTTTTGGTGCTCCATGTCTTTGCTGTCTTTTAAAATTCTGTTGTTTACTTGATCTTGCTTGTGATCCTAATGTGATTTGAAAAAAATGTGTTGGTGATAGGTAGTCATCCTGTTTGGGTTAAAATTTGTTTCTATATGATACCACTTCATGGTGATTTTTTTATCAGTGGAGTAATGGTTTTAAGTCTTTTGGCTTACCTTATCCAGTCATGCCCTGATAAGGCTGTCATCTTTCAGCTTTTGCTGAAATTACTTTCTAGAGATATCTTGGGCAGACTCCCCCCTCCCTCCCCCAACCGCCCTTTCTTCACTCTTTTTCTCTAGTAGTGGTGTAAAAACTACTATTTGGGATTTGTGGTTTCTGGATACACAAACAAACATAATAATGATCATGTAAACTAATATTGTCTTGATAGTTAAAGACTTGAACTCCATTTTGGCATGTTAGTTATTGATAGAATAGGAAACAGGTTATATGTTTACCGTGTTTAGTTTAGACAGTCCATTAGCCAAAGGACTAAGGTATTTAATGTTGCATTCGGTTCAAAATTCTTGAGACTTGGAGAGGACTTTGCGTAAGTCATTCACATCAGGAAAACTCTGCTTTCAGGTTCAGTAATTGATACGTTTCAGCAGAGGACTTCGACAAAATTATGAGATGAATTTATCATAATTTGTTATCATCAATTACTTGGTGTGTTCTCTGAACATTCTAGGTTGAAAACCCTAGTTGTAGGATAAGATGGGTATTGAGTCCTGACACTTATTTTAAAATCCTTGAGGAAATTCTGCTTGTGTGTTTTATTTCTAACTTCTATCATTTATTGCTTTGTATTAGGTTGTTCCTGCCTGGTTGAGTTGCTTGCCTATAAAAGGTGATTTAATTGAGGCTAAGGTTGTGCACGACCAACTTTGTTCAATGGTTGAAAGGTAGAATTCTAATCCAAAACATGTTTTGATTGATCTCTATTAACCTATATATGCTGCCTCCTGTTATTGTTGCTTGTTGACTTTGTTGTTTGTTATATGTATTGGTAAAGACTTGACTTTACTATTTGATATATGTATTGATACACACTTCTATTGAATTTTCAGATCAGATACAGAACTTATAGGTCCCAACAATCAATATCTTCCCAAAATTGTTGCAGTTTTTGCTGAGGTATTTTCAATGCCAGTTCTTTTAGTTACTGCTGTTAGATTCTGGAGCCACTTTACCATTCTAAAATGTGTTACGCTTTATGCATCAACTATGATACAGATTTTATGTGCGGGAAATGATCTGGCAACTGAAAAAACTGTGAGTCGGATGGTTAATCTATTGAGGCAGCTACAACAGACTTTGCCACCTTCAACCCTTGCTTCAACCTGGTCATCCTTGCAGCCTCAGCAGCAACTTGCACTTCAGTCCATCCTCTCATCCTAGTAGATGTCATTGTTGCCTTTTCAGAAGCTGCATTGTCAGGTCATATTCATTCCTTTAGCATCATCCTTGGAGTGATTTTTGTAGACAAACAGCTGCGTCTGGTTCATGTTCATGATTGCTGATCATATTTGGTATAGCAAGCCAGGACTTGTGAGGTATGGATTTGTCGCAGAGGCAGAGCAGTGTTGAGTTGGTTGGATGGGAAACAGTTTTGGTGTGGAATGTGTATACTATGTCACAGTCAGAAGGAATTCTCAAATGAACAATGACTCGATCCTGTCTGTTGATGATGGGACGAGGTGTGACCCCGAGTCATGCATGACTCAGAAAAATGGCATAGCATTCTTTTTTATTATTTTGAGTTGTAACAGTTTTGATGGGTCGTTTCTTTGGAGGTTTGAAACAGTTTGTCATAGTTTAATTTATTTGTATATCTGCTTGCTTATTTCCTTTTTGTGCTTCCCCTTGCACCAGCTTCCACTATCTTTTACACATGATTAGATAAGGAAATAGACGCGTGTAGGGTAGACAAAATACGAGGAACAAAAAAAAGTTACGTGGTCATGATTCAGAGGGAAAAAAAAAGAAAAAAAAAGTTATTTCAAAGTTGTTGAATAATGAAAAATTGAGAATAGTATAATATATTTATAATTAAGAGTCATATAAATAAATATGATAATGATAAATATATATTATGATTAATAATATCTAAAATATTTATTATATTATTTGAAATTGATATATATAAATTATATATATTAAATTTGTTATAAATATAATTAACTTTAGGTCTTTGTAAAAATATGGTGAAAATAATTATTAATTATTTATTTGAGTTAATAGATTTGATTTTTAATATTTTTAAATATAATTTTTTCTCGAATAAAATGATAACAATTTTATTAAAATTATTAAATTAATATGAAGAGTAGATTGTTATATATATATATATATATAAATATAAATATAAATAAAAGTATCATTTGATTAATATTTTTAAATTGTAATTTTTTAAGTAATTAGTTAAGTCAAACAAGTTTACAAGTGATTCAGGTCATAATTTTATATATTTTTTTTACATTAGATCTTGTTACACTTTGTTTCTTGTTCTTCTAAGAGATCAAGAATTTTCTAAGAGATCAAGTTACTCTAATAGAAACAGAGTATCCGACGGTAGATTTTCTATCAAAAAGAAATCATGCTCAATCAGCATCTGATTAACCAACTTTAGTACTTTAACTTGTTTATTGTGATCATATAATAAATCTCTTCTAAGAGATCCTTTAATATACTTTAATATATGAATGATTATATTTTAATGATCTACACACGAAGAATTAAGAAATTGACTCACCACACCAACTGCAAAGAAAATGTCATGATGAGTAACAGTAAGATAATTTAATTTTCCAACTAATCTTTTGTACTTGTTATGATATGAGAGATTCCCTTGATTAGGTAAGAGTTTGGTATTGAGATTCATGGATGTGTCAACAAATTTTGAGTTTATCAATCTAGTTTCTTCTAAAATATATAATACATATTTTCTACGAGATATAACAATATATATATTGGATTGTGCTACCTTAATCCCTAAGAATTATTTAAGTTTGTCAAGATCTTTGGTTTGAAAGTGGTGACAAGGGTGTTGCTTCATCTAGGATATGTCATGGTGATCACTCCTTATAAGAATAATATCATCAACATGCACTATTAAATAGATACAACTAACACTTGAGTGATGGTAAAATACTGAATGATCCTCACTATGAGTCATACCAAATTGTTGAACAACATTGTTAAATTTTCCAAACCAGGTCCTAGGAGATTGTTTTAAGCCATATAAAGATTTGTGAAGGTGATATACTAATCCAGAAGACTCTCCATGAGCAACAAAGCCTAGAGGTTGTTCCATATAAATTTCTTCTTGCAAATCTCCATTAAGAAAAATATTTTTGACATCCAATTGGTAAATAGGTCATTGTTGAAGAACAACTATGACTATGAATAAGCGAACAAAAATCATCTTTGCCACTGGAGAAAATGTGTCATCATAGTAGGGATGGCAAAACGGGTCAGCCCGCCCCGTCTTTGGCTCATCAAAAGCGGGGCGGGGCGGCTGGCCCGTTATAGTCATGACAGGCTGTAGACCTTGGCCCGCCCGCCAAGGGTGGGTTGGCGGGCTGGCACGCCATAATTTAGAAAAAATAATTTATTTTTTAAAATAATTTTTTTAATAAATTTAATAATAAGATTATTATTTGTTTGTCAATAATTCAATATATATATTATTTCAATTTAATAATATAAATTAATAAATTATTTTAAGAAATTATAATTTAGAACAATAATAAAATTTACATAATAATAAATAATAACAAATATATATATATATATATATAAATAACGTTAAAACTTAAAAAATTTATATTTTTTATATTGAAAAATTCAAATACCTATATTTTTTTTATTTGATAAAACTTCATATTATTCTTGGTTGAGTAATTCTTACACCTTTAATTCAAGTAATAAGGATAAAAATAATCGAGTTCTTAGGATAAACAAGGGAAACAGGAGAGAGAAGGTTATGTTTCGATAAGGAGAATATTTGCTCTGAGAGTGAAACTTTTTTAATTCTCTTTTTAAAAATTTTAACTTTATATATTATCTTTATAATTAATTTTATTACAATAAAAAATTATTTTTTTTATTAATTAGGCGGGCTTGGCGGGGTGGGCCAAAGCGAGCTGAAAACACCAACACCGCCCGCTAGCCGCCGGGCCTAACCCGTTTTGTCATCCCTACATCATAGTCCAAACCAAAAATTTGTGTGTAACCTTTGACCACAAGATGAGCTTTGAGATGATCAATAGTACCATCAGGACCAACTTTGATAGCAAAAACTCATCTACAACCAACACCAGATTCTTAGACGATAATGAGACAAGTTCCAAAGTTCTACTATTCTGAAGAACACTCATTTCATCAAGTATGGTATGACGCCAACCAAGATGGACTAATGCAAAAGGGGACGAAGCACGTTGTCAGGCACTACAAGAAAATAAACTACGATTATGTTTTCCTAATTAACACGACTCACATAACAAACTAGATAAATTGAAAAAGTGGGAACAAGCTGTTACAGTTTAACAATACTGGGGGACCTAGTTAAGCATGAAGGAGAGATGGAGACTCCATAACTATGCTAACATATGTAGAATGGTGGAGATGATAAAGATCATGAAACTCACATCCGATGTCAATCATCTATCTCGAACTCTGATCCTATAAACAAACAAAATCTTTGGTAAAAGAAATAACTCAATTAAGAGAACAGGTTAGATGACTAATGGATAATAAATTAAAAGGAGACCTAAAGACATAAAGAACATTATCAATAGATAAAGATCGAAAAAGTTTAACAATATTAACACCATGAGACAAAATCCTAGACTCATCAGTCATTGTAATCGAAGATAATTTATCTGTAGAGGATAAAAAAAATAAAGATTTGTTCTCAATAATATGATCTGTGGTGCTTGAGTCAAGAACCCAAGGTCCAAGAGAAGGAGATTGAGTTAGACCAACAAAAGATGTACCAATGTGTGCAATAGAAGTAATGGAACTAGAGTTTTGACAATCCTCGTACAATTTGAAAAATTCATTGAAAAGGGTGGAACAAGTAAAAGTGAAATTGGGCACAATAGAGGAACCTAAAATTTGATCACAGACATGAGAATATTCATTAGCAAGCCCATGTAATGCCAACAACATGAAGAACTTTGACCGTTGCTCTAGTTCTTGGGTAGAAGTAGAGACAAGAGATAATAACTCATTAAAGTCATGAAGAAAAACATGAATTTTACCCAAATATTCAGCCATTGGCCAATGACTTCGAGGAGCAACAATAGTGAGAATATCGTAACAAACTTCATAAAGATGTTGAGTGTCATTGGTGTATAATAATTTTACTTGTTCCCAAACCTTGGAATACATTTCATAGGCACGAAACATTTGCTTTAAAGAGGAATGAATGGTAGACTTGAGAACGATGCATAATTGAGCATCAGTTTTTATCTAATAGGAAACTTCATTGGTAGCAATAGTAGTCACATTTTGAGTAAGATGATCAACATACCCCAAAATCTTAAGCCAAAGTTTAATGTCTGATGCCCAAGTCGTATAACTAGTGTCATCTAACTTTTCAATAAACAAATGCACATTTGCATAATTAGTATTGACTGACGTATCATACAGATTGGCGGTAAAAGAAGAGATATCGAAAGAGGCAACGGAAGAAGCCATGGAGGAAGAGAGAGAAAAACCCTAAAAACTTTAAATGACGCATGGAGATTCCAATCGTGGCGATCTCAATGGTGTGGTGGTCGCCTAGTCCAGATAAGCAGAACGATGTGGTCGCCGATCTGAATTGTAACTTCAGCGATGGCAATGGCTCCGACGACTTCGGCGGTGGTGGAAACAATGATGATAGGTGTAAGGGAAGTGGTGGCAGGTGCAAGGGCGGTGATGCGGCGACGAAAAAGAGAACCTAAGCTCTAAATACCAAGTTGAATATAGTGAAAAACTAGGTATAAGGTTAATTTCCCTTGTGTCTAAAATATACATAGATAATATATTTATAATTAAGAGTCATAAATATGACAAATACATATATTATGATTAATAATATCTAAAATATCTAACAAAAGTAATCTCTATTTGTTTGCTTCTACAAAATAATGACAAGACAAAAAAAGTATAAAGACATAATTCATATGTTGCAAAGTGAAAGATGAGAAGGGTAAACTTGGTAAATTGTTTATTTTATTTAAATATAATATTATATATTTAGAGTTAATAATTAAGTAATAAATATAAATAATTAGATGATCTTATATGATTGGATATTGTGTTTATTATAAGTGGATTGTATTTTATTTGGATACTTATGCTTATTAGAAGACTATGTAATTTATTTATATATATTTTAATTATAATTTTGAAATATAATATGTTATATATAAATAATGAGAAATATAATGAGAAATTCATTTATTTCGTACATAATGAGAAATATAAATAATATAAAATTTGATGTGATTAAATAAAAGCCTACAAGTTAGACTTATGAATTCAAATGAGAATTTCGTGTTATCCACATCAAAGTTATTTAGGAAGACACAAGTCATTTCTCATCTTTTTTATTCATTTGTACCACTCAATTTGGCAAGTAGATCATAAATGAAATTAACCTTATCCCACCACTTGGCTTTATCTTCATTTAATAAAAAAATCCAGTTACATGCATGCATTTGACACATTAAGGACCATATAAAAATTTCACAGTATAAGCCCAAACCTATAACTCTATTTTCAATCACAAAATAAGAATAAAAAAAATTATTCTCAATTACTTTTTTATCTCTCTTGTTTAAACTAGGAGTAATTAAGTTCTTTTTAAAAATCTAGAGTTACTTAATGTTAGGTGGAGTTGATTTTACACTAATTTTAATTTTTACAAAATTAAAATATATTATTATGAATGATTACAAGAATTATATTTAAATGAAGTTAGTAATGTAATAAGTAAAAGAATGAAGAGACATATATGAAAAAAGTTACTCGATGATGTACTTATTGTTAACTGGAGTTGATTTTACATTAATCTTAATTTTTACAAAATTAAAATATATTATTAAGAATGATTAGAGGAATTATATCTAAATGAAGTTAGTTCTATAATAAGTAAAATAATGAAGAGACATGTATGGAAAGAGTTGTTATATGATGTGTAAGTGTGTAGTGTAATGATCAACACTAGCAATTGATGACGTGACATTAGTTTATGACCCTAAATAGATAAAGTTGATGGGTGCATAAACCAATGATATGACCATTAGTTGATGACGTGACACTAGTTGATATCTAGCTCATTTACTAATAAATCCGTTTAGTTAGGTTATTTATTGACCAACTCATCTTAGTCAACTCATTTAATGATCATTTTGTCTCATCATGCTAAAAACAATATGATGATTTACTCTATCGATCTTTTTAAATGATTTAATTATTTAGTGCAATAACTTGATTGGTAATCTATAAATTAGTATATCTTGAGTAAACAATATGCTTGATTAAGGAAATTAAAATTAACATATCTCAAGTAAACGGTATGATCAAGTAAATAGAAGAACTTAATTGATATGTATTGGGTAAATTTAATTTAACTTATCTTGAGTAAATGATTCAACTATTCACTTGATTTTTCTCGAGCAAAAGACATATTTTACTCACTCATTTGGTTTTGTTCGACTAATAATAACTTAACTAATCCATTTCTAGAAAATGATAAGTTCAATTAATTTATTCGAGTGGTTTATGGTCTCACTTGTTTGATATTCTTGTCTCATCCTCTTGAGTACTTCACTAATATGAATTCCTTGAGTAGATAATTGTCTAACCTACATAATGATCAAGTCATCTGATATCTTATGACTAGTTCGTGTGATTTATTTGTTTACTAGACTAATTCATTTGAGTGGTTTGATCGATTGATATGCTTGAGTGGTTTGCTCATCTAATTTGCTTGAGTAGTTTCACTTGTCTAACCTATTTATTTTCTTACTCTACTAATTCGTTGGAATGGTTTGCTGAACTGATTTGTTCAAGTGGTTTACTCATCTAATTTTTTCTAGTGATTTCACTCATTTGATCTACCTAGTGATAAGTTTGTTTGGTGTTTTCAAATTTTGTAATACTTTTAAATTTATTTGTGGCATATGAGTTAACATGACATGCATTTCTTAAGAGTTGAATGACATTAAAAATATATTTTTTTATGAATATATGCTACGAATGGAGTGGTGGAAATATGATAGTGTTATCCATAAAGATAAAAAAGAGGTGTGGATAAAACTATAGAGATATATTGATGCATAAATGTGTATAATTGGTCTCGAGAGACCTCAGGGAGAGTTTGAGAGGGTGGTTAAACTATTCAATTAATATCCACAATTTGTTTGAAAGTTATCACATGCCTCACACACTCTATTTTCTTTTTACCAATACTTTAACTACAGTTTTTAGCCATAGTGATAAAATACACACATGTTGTATCCGTAATATGTACTGCAAATTGTAGTCATTTCATACTTGCGTAAAATCAATAATAACTTAAGACACTTGACAATATTTTTGGGATATTAATATTTTTATTTAATGTGATTATAATGATATGAAAAATATTCATATAACTAATGCATGTAGTAGGATTCTATGAAGAGACTTGTATTAAATAAATGATATTATTGATCATTATATATATATATATATATATATATATATATATATATATTATGTTAATTATTTTTGGGGAATGATACTCAATCTTACACTAATATTTTTGTGGGAGTAGAGATTAATCATTATGAACTTGATGAATATCACACATGATTAAGTAGTGAGGAGATGTGCTTCATTATGTTTTATAATGAAACATGGATGTAAATAGTGAATTATCTATACTCGAGTAAAGTCAAAATTGTTAATTTAATATTATAATTTTTTTTGTTTTTAATTTATTGTAAATCTTGTTATATCACATATTAATTTTGGAACATCACATTTAATAATTTAATAGTAACAAAAACTTTAAAGTAGATCCAAACTTAATTGTGAACATCGGTTTGAGTTTGATGTGGTTTAGATTTTCTTTTAAATTAATAATGAATCAATTGACATTGTATTTGATTTTTATATTTAGTTTGAATGATCTTTGATAAGAAAAAGAAGAAAAGAACTCTAGAACAATTTTTCTCAAAGATTTCAAAGTAGTAAAGTGTATTTTTCTCTCACAATGATTCTCAAAAGATTGATAGATTGATTTCTAAAGAGTATATTTAAAATGAAAGAGAGAACCTGTTTATATAGGAAATTTATGAGGAATACTTGATAGGATTAATCTGTTAATTCGCTATTTAATTGATTTAAAATAACTAGAATTAGTTTCCAGCAAAACAAGTTTAAGTTGATTTAATTAATAAAAACGTCATTTAATCGATTAAAAATGTTCTATCCATTTTTCAGAGACGTTTTAATTGATAATAATGTGATTTAATCGATTAAAATAACTTTAGAAATTTTGTAGAGAAGTTTTAACTCAATTAAAACTGGGAACCAAATTTTTCCAAAACTCAATCAAGAATATTTTAACAGATTAAAACCTTCCTTAATCTATTAAAATTGTGAACCATGAAGTTCTTTGACTGTTTAAATAAAATTAATAGATTAAAGCGAAAATATATCGGTTAAAAACTTTACTCGAATAACAAATTATCATATTAAAATAATTTTTAATAGATTAAAAATTCTTGAGGCACTTTTTCTTTAACTTTTAAAAGAGAAATTCATGCTTGAAGAAAGGACAAGTGTTTATACCTAAGACACTTAATGAGACACACTATAAACCTCATTAACAAATTTTTTTCAACGAGCCTTCCTTTTGACTTCATCAAATCTTCTAAGATCTTTACCATAATCTTCATCAGTCTTCCCCTATTTGATGAAGACAAACAACCTAAATCTGCAAGAAAAAAAATTGTTCTGTGTGTGGTGAAGTTAGTACATGTGTTATACCTTTCAATCCTTTCTCCATTTGTCGACGTCATTCCTTCCTGCTAAGGGGAGGGGAACCGAGAAGGCGGTCAGTTGCGATGCGATGGTTTTATTGACTTGCGTTTTTGTAAAAATGTGTGGTCATCGCTCTTAAAGTGTCCGATAATCGAACTACTCTTAAGAACGAGGTTTTTGTAAAAAGGGTTCTAAGGAGTCGCCATCAATATTTTTACCATAAATATCGAAAAAGGAAAAATAAAAAGGCGTTGGTTTAAGAAAAACCAACTTTTGTCATTATAACCAGAGTTGGGTAAGGGAGTAGTTACGTGTGGGGAAGGTGTTAGCACCCCACGACACCCATTTTGGGTTCCGTATGATGGAATAATTCTAGAATAAAGACATAAAAATTATGTTTTTACCCTATTTATTTATCTACTTGCAGTAATTAAATATCTACATGACTCTAATTTCTAATGCACACATAAGAAAGCAATAAAAGAAAGCAGTAAAAGAGAAGAAATAGAAAAAAGAACCTCTGAAGCGAGCTTTTATATATCTCTTGAAAAGTTGAGGACGCTTTTTGGCAGTCTCCTCCCTCTACAAGAACGCTCATCTCCCAAACGATAAAATTATTACATTATCGAGTGTCGGATGTCTCAAAAGGAGACTTCCTTAACCGGTTTAATCCAAAAAGGATAATCGGAAAGACTACTCGGACTCTGAAACTAAGCAAAAAATGCTCTAAAAAAATGTTTCAGAGTAGGAGAGAGAAGAGAGCTCTCAATCCAAGATGCATAAGTGTGTAAAAATGGGAGAAATGAACGTTCTATTTGTAGGCAAAAATTTGCGGGTCGAGACGGTCGTCTGGATTTGGGACGGCCGTCTCAGATCGCCAAGGAGTTGGGACGTTCGTCCGGGGTCGAGACGGCCCCTGGATCTAGGACGGTCGTCCCAGCCTTCTGACAAAAATTCCTAATTTTATTTTTCTCAGAAAACTCTCCTTATTCTAAATGGAACCTATAAAATGTTAATAGGGGCCTAATGAAGTCTTGTTCATCTCCGAAACAGAGGATTTCTAAATTTTATGTAGGACGGGGCAAGATTAGGGATCTACACCCTTTTAACTTTATCAAAATAAGAAAAATCATGAATAGTTCACACGTGTAAATTAATTATAATTAAGTGATCTGGTTATAAGAAAAATCATGAATCATGCCAACACCAAAAAAAATTAAATATAACTAGTTAAAAACTATTTTTTAGTGTGTTATAGTTATAATATAAGCTATACATAATTAAATAACATTTTATATAAATTTAGCGAATAAATAAAATTAAATATAACTAGTTAAAAACTATTTTTTAGTGTGTTATAGTTATAATATAAGCTATACATAATTAAATAACATTTTATATAAATTTAGCGAATAAATATTGTAAAATATATTTTTAACCTAGGTAAAACATATATATCTTGTAGTTGAGTTTGGATCTACTAATAAAAATAAAATTATATATTTAAATATAATAGAAATAATCAACAAATTATTTATTTAATAATTGATAAAAAACTAATCATTGATAAATATATATATATATATATATATATATATTATTAATTATCAATTTTAAAATAAACAATAAAAATTTATTACATATTTTTTAATTTAGGTGTAAGAATAAAATCCTATATTAAATAAAAATGGATAAAGTAAAGAATATATAAATGAAAAATATTTACCATTCTATTAACTTACATTTTAAATTGCGTGTAAAATTAATTTTATAACTTTTATTAAGACAGATTTTTTCAATAGTTTTATAGTATTCCCAAAATTATAAATCATATAAATATCTAATAATTAATAAGAAGGTACATGGGTGCTAATTTCAATACCTTTTTAACCAGCATATAAATACATTTAATAGAGTGGGGGTGGGCACATCCTATATATATAACCTATATAACAAATTTAAATCAAAGCAGTAAATTCTTGCTATTCCTCTTCCACCTAGGATATGGACGATGAAAATGCTTCAAATATCAATCATAAAAGAGTTTTGGTCTGCACAATGTTCTACAAGTTAGCAAGCCCCAAAAAGGTACATAATTGCATCGACTGGAGCTTGTCATTAGCTTTGCTTACTCATTCTGCTGAACATTCTCAGGTAACTCTAGATTTTCTATGATTGATGTTCTGCTTGAAGGTTCAATTTAGTGCAAATAATAGAAATTTTGTCGGTTAAATCATAATATAATAATAATAATAATAATAACATTTAAAAATTATTGGACTGGTTGTGACAGTGACAAAATTATTTCTTTTTTATAGGAAAGTCTTATATCTACGTCCAAATCCAAATCGACCTTGTTGTGTCAACCTGTGTGAAGAAAAGATTCGTAATTAACTAATATTTTAACGAAAAACTCCAAATGAGAGATGTGTAAAACTGCACATTTTTTTTCTTTGCAAGTCAGTCACATGTATAAATCACATTGATGCTGATTTTTTTTTTTTTTTTTCATCTAATGAGAATCATTTCCTATCTAATAGGAACACTTTCACGGTGATTTTTTATTTTTATTTTTTCCGATTCAATATGAACCATTTCCATAATAGAAAACATATGTGTACATTACATTCAGTTCCTATCTAATAGATCTCTTTCAAGGTTGTTTGGTCTCCTCTTTTTTATTTTTAAATTTCAGTGGAATCAAATCATATTTTAAAAAAATCTGATGAAAATATTTAAGATTTTATATATGTATATTTTTATATACGAAAATATATCTCATATATATGGATATGTTTTTTATTAATATATTCGGTATAAAACAAAAATATAATAAAATATTAAATATTAATAAATAATTATTTAAATCAAAATAATAATATATTATTTATTTATTTAGAGATAATAAAATCTCTTAATACCTAATTTAAATAAAAGATAATAAAATAATATTTTTAATGTTTAAATTTGAGTTTGATATTCTATTTTTTATTCTTGTTTTCTTCCTCTTCTTTTATTTGTAATTTTTGTCATTTTATTTTTTAATTATGAACATCATTTTATTCAATCTTTTTTTGTTTATTTAATCTCTAACATGTTAAAATTTTCTTTCTTCATCTTACATTAATCTTTTCTCCACAAAATATAACATGAGGATGACATTTTCTTCTTAGAGTACTCATTTTTCTTGTTTTTCTTTGTTTTATTGTCTTTCAACACAAACAAATTCATGATAGGTTTAAACTCCTTTAACGTTTGTAGTTTTTCCATTTCAGTCTTAAACTTCTTAATTTTACGATCAAATTTTTCAAAATCTTCATCTTTTTGCTTGAGAACTTCGTCTTTAACCTTCAAGATCTCTTTGGTCTTCTTATTCTCAAGGCACATCTGTTGTAATATTTCTATATTTTTCTTTTCTTGTGGATTTTGATTTGGACTATGGTAGGATTTTGATGCAAGGGTGTCAATGATATAATCGTCTTCTATAACTTCTCATAACCTATAGATCATAACTTTCGTCATTAAAAAATTAGAATAGTAATTTTCATTCTTTGATAGCCAATAATAAATTAGCTTATTAATTTATTAATCTCATTTAACAACACTCTTTAACCACTATATAATATACAAATATCTTTTACTTACAAACCACTAAGATTAACATAATATTTTTCTTTCATATATTAACTTCAAATTTCATATATTAACTTCAAAATATAGTATAATTATAAAATTCTAATAAATTAAGATTATTTTCAAACCATTAAAAGATTAATATAATATTTTTTTTATAGGTTCATTTCAAAATATGATATAATTATAAAATTCTAATAAATTAATAGGCGATGAAATAAGAAACTCCAAACTCAAACTCTTTAGTGGATGGATTCTTTCTTAATATATGAATTAAATAAATATAATAATAAAAGAAATAATAATAAACACAATTTTATTATTATTAATCTGGGTCAAATCACTGATTTTGCTAGGAAGGGTAACTGTACCACTCACTCGTCTTGACCGATACCATAATTAATCGACAAACATGTTATAGATAAATAAATCGTCACTAAATGACAAGTTATCACTAAGCACATATAAAAGACACTTATTAACCATTTAATTACAAGAGTAAGAAGGAAGGCCTTGTTTAGTTACATATATTTTAATCTTATAATATCTAATAATTGTAAATATATATCACTCAATTATTATCATCCAACACGTGGTGTTTGTAACAAAAACTCTGTTAATTATACGAAAAATATCTGACTTAAAATAGTCTTTTTGTGGAGAGCAACGTCAGCAACAGCTGTGCAGCTGTACCAGCAAGTTCCAATGGAAAAAGATGTGTCACAATGCATAAATATAGATATTTTCGGAATATATTTTTAAATGGTTCGATGGGCAAAAATTATATTTTATAAAAAGTTATTGATGATATAATTGTTTATATGGATTATATACTGTCTAATTTAATTTTCTGTGCACATAAATAGAAAGAAAAGATTTAGATACAATATTATAAGTGTTTAGTTTATAATGTAATTTTATATTAGGAGAGGCTTCAGTTTTGATTCAACATTTAAAAAAAAAAAAAAAACATGCATACAAGGAATTATATTTCATTTTTACCCTTACGACGTTATGGTAAAGTATTTATTGACTTTTGATAAGGTTTAATAATTAATTTTCATTTAAAAGATTCGAATATAAGATACTATTTAAAATACTCAAATATATTACTACTTATATCACTATATATGTTATTATTAAATATAAGTTATACTTTAAAAAATCAATATTGAAAATAATTTTACAATATCAAATTTTGTTATCACAGATTACTATTACATTTCTTAACTTTTATAATAACTATTCTAAAATATAACAATTATAATTTTAACTAGTTCACGTTAAAAAGCTTTTATTTTCAGCAGGACATCTCAAGCCTGCTTTAAGCCAAGTTATGATATGAAATAACAGCAAAGGAGACAAGGACTTGTGTCCCCTCAAATAAGTTGAAAAACCGACCTAAACATGGACCCCTTCAACCCCCACTGAGCAGTTATTTATCTCCGAATAAAGGTCCCCTTCGTCATTATTACAAAAACTCTCTCCAATAATTTAAGATATTCATCAACTGTTAAAGTTTCTAATCACTTGACTTTTTCTCTATCCTTCACATGTGTTTATGTGTCAAGCTAGTATAACTCTAAAGGGATAAAACAAATATCAAAGAATCTTCTTTGCTATCTCTCCTTGCAGTTTCCTCCTCCTTGTGATTTTTGTTTGCATCACGGAGAAAAGCTGAGACACAGAAGATGAGAGAGATCATTAGCATTCATATTGGACAAGCTGGAATTCAGGTAGGGAATTCATGTTGGGAGCTGTATTGCCTTGAGCATGGAATTAACCCTGACGGCACGATGCCTAGGTACACTACTTTCTATGATCTTTCTGTTTTATGAGTTGTTACATGAATTCTGTATAGGGTAGGTTGTATCTTCATAAAAATTTTGTGTTGATTCATTAGGTCTTTTGACTATGGTGTATTTTTTCACTCATTTGTTGTCTTCAACATAAGAAAGCTAAATTTGATCGATTTTTCAACTGGTCTTACTTGATCAGTTAAATGTAATCCTTAAACTTCATATATTTTCCCAAGTGCTTATAGGTAGTTTTCCATTTTCCTTGTTCTCATAAGAAAGGTCTTTTGTTACATGTGGTTTAAATTATGATGTTAACCTTCATCATGCCATGTTCAATTTATTTATTTCGTTTGCTCCATTATATGGTAATGTCTGTTGAGCAACATTAATATGCTTAAATAATTCAGTTTATATTAACTTTTGGTAACTGTAACAAGGAAAAGAATAAATGCAGTACTTCATTTTCTGAATACGAGAATCTCATTTTTTTTAATTTCCACATCTCTTCAATTCGGATCAACATATTACTACTTTAATCTATAGTTATATTTTAAATGTAAATTGGAACCTTTAATTTTATTTGCTCAGTTTGGTGGAGCTATTTTGAAGTCTTGGTAGGATGTTAGATCATAAAACATTTGGTGGATGGTGGGAAATCCAAGTGAATATAAGTACATGAGAAAATTGAGTAACAAAATACCATGACCCAATGCCTTTAAGCTTTTTGGTTAATGGTAATGTCAATTCCTAATATGAGTTGGACACATATCTTATCTTATTCACGTTGTCTCTCCCTAGTCTCCTTCCAAAATCCAATGGTAGTATGATAGCTGATGGTATGTGCGTTAAGTGACAATTTAAGAGTGGTATCATAGTTAAAGGACTCACACTTGAGTGAAGGAAAAATTGAGGGGAAATCCAAGTGAGTTTAAGTCCTACATTGAGTAAAAATGAGAAAATTGACTAACATATTAAAAAAGAAAGTCTCATCACTCAATGTCTTAAGGTTTTGGGTAAAGATAGTATCAATCCGTCGTGGGAGATCAACTCATCTTGTTTTTTCCAAGTGAATCCTCTCTGGAGACCCAAAAGGCAAAGTTCATATTGAATGAATTTTATCACTTTAAACTTCTAATTCCCACTACCCTATAACTAAAACTTGATTCTGGTTTCGACGAATCCATTCTAATTACTTCTCCCTGTTCACTGGTACAAATAATTGTCATTTCTATCTGCTTGCAGTGATACTTCAGTTGGCGTTGCACATGATGCTTTCAACACCTTCTTCAGCGAGACTGGATCCGGCAAGCATGTGCCAAGGGCTTTATTTGTTGATCTTGAGCCTAGTGTTATTGATGAAGTAAGAAGTGGTAGTTACAGACAACTCTTTCACCCTGAGCAATTAATCTCAGGCAAGGAAGATGCTGCTAATAACTTTGCAAGAGGACACTACACTGGTAAGTCGTATTGTGTTGCAGGTCAAAATTGGTTATTCTCTTCGATGTTTAGCTGGACAATGCCACTTATTGTGTACCTATGCTGCAGTTGGAAGAGAAATTGTTGAACTATGCCTTGATCGTATCAGAAAGTTAGCAGACAATTGCACTGGCTTGCAAGGATTCTTGGTTTTTAATGCTGTTGGTGGTGGTACTGGTTCTGGTTTGGGATCATTACTGTTGGAACGTTTGTCTGTGGATTATGGGAAGAAATCTAAACTTGGCTTTACCATCTATCCTTCTCCTCAGGTATTTTCTTAAAATCGTTGGATAAAATGAAAGTAAAATTATCTGTTTGTGGTGCATCAAATACTTTTTAACGTCCTTTTGTCTTCTGATTTTCCAATTTCTGATTCAGTACAGTATTCCTGTAAAATGTAGTAAGATGTCCCCTATTATATTTTTTAATATTCTAAGATGCGATTTAACAATGTCAGAAAGGAAAGTACCCAGTAGGCTTATTTACTAGAGATACAGATACTTTCTCATTTGTTGCCCTACAATCTCTTGGGATTTCTTGTATTTATTGACTCATGTTTTATGTTTTTCTTATTAATTGTTTGTGTGTACATTATTGTTCATTAACCATGTGAATGCCCTTATGATAGTACTGTTTATCATGCAGGTATCTACTGCAGTTGTTGAACCTTACAACAGTGTCCTTTCCACTCATTCTCTTCTTGAGCACACTGATGTGGTTGTGCTTCTGGACAATGAAGCAATATATGATATCTGCAGAAAATCGTTAGATATAGAAAGGCCAACTTACACTAACTTGAACCGTCTGATATCTCAAATTATCTCTTCCTTGACCACTTCCTTGAGATTTGATGGTGCAATTAATGTGGACATTACAGAGTTTCAGACTAATCTTGTGCCATATCCCCGGATACATTTCATGCTTTCATCTTATGCCCCTGTAATATCAGCCGCAAAGGCCTACCACGAGCAGCTATCAGTTCCTGAGATCACTAGTGCTGTTTTTGAGCCATCAAGTATGATGGCTAAGTGTGATCCAAGACATGGCAAGTACATGGCATGCTGCCTGATGTATCGCGGAGACGTTGTTCCCAAAGATGTAAATGCATCTGTTTCAAATATCAAGGCAAAGAGAACAGTTCAGTTTGTTGACTGGTATTATACTTCCTTGGAATGCCATATTATGAAAGATTGTTTTGAATGCGTTCTTTGCCTAATGTTAGCTAGTTCTGAGACATATTCTCTGGAGTTTTCAGTTTTTCTTGAAACAAAAATCTTATAGGGTGATTTTGGTGGCAAATTTTAGGTGCCCTACTGGTTTCAAGTGTGGTATCAACTACCAGCCTCCAACAGTGGTACCAGGAGGTGATCTTGCCAAGGTGCAGCGAGCGGTTTGTATGATAAGCAACAACACAGCTGTTGCTGAGGTTTTCTCGCGCATTGATTACAAATTTGACCTCATGTATGCTAAGAGGGCATTTGTCCACTGGTATGTGGGTGAAGGAATGGAAGAAGGTGAATTCTCTGAAGCCCGGGAAGATCTTGCTGCTCTTGAGAAGGATTATGAAGAGGTTGGAGCAGAAGGTGAAGAAGAAGAAGCTGAGGATGGTTATTAAAAGCTTCATCACTATCTACTACTGTCTTTCCTTGTTCTTTATTTTCTAAGCATCATTCTTCTGTTGTGTGCTTGCTCTGTTCTTACTACTGTTTCATATAGAAGTGTTGAGTGAGACAATTCATTCCTCATGAGCAGCAGCGGTGTATTAATCATTCCGAATTACTAGTTATGTTTCGGTGAAAATAAATGCCAGGGTAGGAATGCTGCAATTTCCATTATTTAAAATAAATCAGACATATAATTTATATTTTGCAAAAATGTTTAAGTTACAGCAAAACAAAGCGAGGCACTGCAGATTTGAAATTGGCTATATTGTGTTTGCTGTCCCTGGAAGCTAGATTCGATCACATTTTATGGATGTTTTTATTAATAAATTTTATATATAATTAAATTATTTAATTAATTATTTTTAACGTAATTTTTATGATAAGAAAATAAATAATTTTATATCTAATTTATTGTCTATATCAAATATTTTATTTATTTATTTATTTATTTATTTATTTATTTTTATAAAAATAATAAATTAAAAAAATATTAAAATTTATTCTAAAGAATAGGTTCAACATAACACAAAATTTGCTAAGTTAAGAGCTAGAGAATCCATTTCAAGAAATGAGAAACAATTCGTTGAGTAAAAATATTAAAGATTGAGAAACTAAAACTTAACTGAAATTCTATTAATCGAATGAAGAAAATGTTGAGTGAAAATGTCATTTTATAGATTTTTTTTACAAGTTATATTTTATGTAATTGATTAATTATAAGTCTTGTATAAGTCTTACATGTCTTAAACATGTTTATTGGTGTATAAATATGTTTAAAAAAGTCAAAAGATATAAGTTTAATTTCATAGATTTCAAATTTTAGATCTTAATTTCTCTTTTGATTTTCTCTTTTATGTACATATTAATAACTTAACTTCCAAATTTGAATTATATAACTCTTGTATGAATTGTTTTTTTAAAGATAATTAATTCAAAATATTTTAAATCAATTTTTCTTTTACTTTCCTTTATTTTCTCCATCTAATTTTCGTTTTCATTTTATTTTACTTATTTATTTATTTTTGCATAATTCTAGGTTTTAGTTAATTGTTTTACTATTTTTCATTAAGTAATGATGTCCTAATTCGTTTTTAAAATTAATTTACTAATTGAAACTTGTTTTCTATAGTTTAAATTTGATCTTTAATGATTCTAATCATATAATCTATTATAATCAAAATAATTAGGATTATTTGATTGAATGTACCAATTTGCATCATAATTTAATTTTTAGGTTCTAGTAATTACTTGATTTAAGAATTGAGTTAAGTTTAAATTTAATTAGATTGTAAATGAAAAGAAGTTTTTTTATCTATATTGTGATTGCAAATAAGATTTAAAAATCAATGACAATCATAATAAGTTAATGATTGGAGGATCAACTTATGTTTTTTTATAGCTTTTTCATTGTTTTACTACACTTCATTTGTTTCCAATTTTGTGCTTACTTGTTAATTCTGAATTCATCTTCCCTTTAATACTTTTCAACCTTTTAATGTTTTCTAGACTTAGTTGTACTCGCTTTCATTTGCTACACTTCATTTACAATGTTTTCTTTTGATTTTCTTTGAACAATTTACATGATTTGGTATTGTAAATTTACTTTGATGCACTTTATTATTTTCTTTAATGTTTCACTACATGATTTTCTTTACTACTTTGATAGATTAGTTTATTGTTTCTTATAGATCATAGATTTATTTACTTTCTTTACAACTTTATAAATCAAAACATCTTAAATCACCCTTACTACCTAGTTTTGACAATTGGAAATTAAAATTTGAACCACATTTATCAATTATCCTAAAGGACACAACTTACGTTAACCCTAAAATTGCATTAATTCTTGTTATGCAATTTTGATTACATCTAGGTGACAAGATGCACATTGATTAAGATGGTACCATTGTCAAGGAGCAATTGATGATTGTGTTGTTTTAAAATTTAATTTTCAGTTGTTAAAGCTAGTGTATATAACTATTTGTATTATTATTTTAAGTTTATTTAAACTAAAAAAGCTTCAAAAAATTTTGCTTTCTGTCTTAATTTCACTCAGTTGTTTGCTTGTTTGCTGGGTGAATTTTTTATTTCATATTAGTTTTTCAATATTGTCTCATTTTCGCTTAATGGATATCAATTTCGCTCAGTGGAAATCCTCGAGTATTGTGTGTATTTTTTTTATTTTGTTCATTTTCCACTCAACAAATTTGTTGTTCGTTGAGCGATTTTGTTCTAGTACCTTAAGTTTTTAATTCTTGTTTTTCACTCAATGATTATGTATTTAATTGAGTGAATTTATTCTAGTGTTCGAAATTTCATTATTGCCATTATGTTTATTGAACAAGTTTTGTGATTGTTCAATTGTTTATCTTCTAGAACATTTTCACCTAGTTGTTTGTTAAACACTCAACGAATCTTGCATTTCATAAGTATGTCACTTATTAAACAAATTTCGCTCTAGCTTTCATTTCTTTGCTTTTCTGTACATTTCTTAGTTTTTATCTTCTTCTTCAATTTTTGTGATTGAATGTTACCGTCGCATGGTGCTAAAACATGTGAATTTGATCCAAAAATTGAACAAATTACAAAAAGAAACATAAGTAGAGTCCTCATCCAACATTGAAAACATGAATCAAAATAAAATGGGTGAGAAAACAATTAGGGAGTTAGTTACACCAGATGTTTCTTATCATAATATTTGCAAACAGTATGAGAATAACAAACATGTGTCATTTGTTCTTAAAACAAGTTTAATACACTTGTTGCATAGATTATATGGTCTTACAAGTGAAGATCCATACAAACACTTAAAGGAGTTTCGCATAGTTTGCTCAATCATAAAACCTTAAGGTGTTAGTGAGAATCACATTAGGCTTAAAGCATTTTCTTTTTCACTGCATGAGGGTGCAAAGGACTGACTTTAGTACTTACCTCTAGGTTCCATCACAACTTGGGATAGCTTGAAGAGGATTTTTCTAGATGAATACTTCCCAACGTCAAGATCTACCTTAATCTAGAAGGAGAGTTGTGGTATAAGACAACTTGATAATAAGGGTTTGTTTAAATATTTGGAAAGATTTAAGAGATTATGTGCAAGTTGCCACACCACAAAATAAGTGAATTACTTCTTAACCAATACTTTTATGAAGAACTAACAATTATAGACAGAAGTATGATTCATGCAACAAGTGGTGGAGCACTTGTTAACAAAACTCCCACGATAACAACACAAATCATCAAAACAATGGCTACCAATTCTCAACAATTTACTATAAGAGGCAACAAAGTTGTAAGAAGAATTTTTGAGGTGCAAACTGGTTTTTCTATGGAACATTAACAGCTAGAGAATAAATTAGACAACCACACATTCATTATGAAGAAATTGACACAAAATTAACATCAAATTGAAAGTCAAGCTACAACACACATTCCATTTTTACAACAGGACAAATTTCCATATGTTTGAAGTGTATGTAAAATTTGTACTTTACCTTCTCACATCACTCATGATTGGACATCCTTACATAACATGCTTAATGAGGATCCAAAGGTTTGTGCTATTTTTCACAAATTTCCCCTAATTCTAATGTGGATTTGAGCTTAAATAGAAATCATCCTAACCTTAAATAGGGAAATCAAGCCAATGTGATACAGCCACAACCTATGCAACAACATAATTATGTTGGATAATCATATGGTTGAATAAAAAATTATTTTAGGTCACAATAATTTTAAAGAAGGAATTTAAGTAGATCCTGCTAAAAATTAAGTGTTATTTTTCAATTACCTTATTCATCTTCTATTAAGGAGGTGAAGTCTTTTCTTGGCAGTGCAAGTTTTCATTGAAGGTTTATTAAGGATTTTAGTAAGATTGTTCTTCCTTTAACTTCATCATAAAAATGTTTTATTTAATTTTGAAGAAAAATATAAAAGTTTTTTTTTATTATTTATAGAAAACATAAAATTCTTCCCATAATTAAAACTCCCAATTGGGGTATTCCCTTTGAAATTAGGTGTGATGCTTCTAATTATGCGTTGAAAATTGCCCTTGGTCAAAGAATTTATAAAACTCTTTATGTTATTTATTATGCTTCTAAAACTTTAGATTCTATACAAATAAATTATACTCCTACTAAAAATATTTGTTAGCTATTATTTTTATCTTGGATAAATTTATATCTTATTTATTAGCCTCTCAATTTATTGTTTATATTGATCACATCCACGGTTCCCTCATTTGTTACTTTTAAAACTTTCCACATTTCTTTCATTGTTCAGACACTGTGACACCATGAAACATTCATTAAGATTAAGAGGTGTTATAATATTTTTTGCAATACAATCATATTGCACTTTCTTATATTACGCATCAGTTAATTACTGCCCAAAATTTTTAAACAACAACTTCTTTAAATTTATGTGTAGGAATATAAGGACCATTTTCGATTGTATTCCAAATACCTTTATCAACATATTCAATTAAAATTTTCATTTTAATATTCCAGAATTGGTCTTTGACTCTACAAAAATCAGATGTCTATTAATTGAAGTCCCTTTTGCAAAAGTTAGTTTGTTCTCAGTCATTGACAAACTTTTGGACCCAAACTTGAATAAATTTCAAAAATCAACTCTGATATCAATTGTTAAAAATAATGGCCAAGATCAAGAGGGTGTGAATTGATCTTTTAAAACTTATTAGAAAAACTTAATCAAATTACCAAATTCTAATAAAAAATATTAAAACTTTTATAGAATCGAGAAAAGAATACTTAAAACAAATGCAAGTAGTAAGAGAAGAGGGATAAAGAGACTCAATTCTTATATTGGTTCACCGATCCACTTGAGCTACATCCAATTCTCAGTACAACCTGTCAAGTTCCACTATAAAAATAGTCTATTACAAAAATAAAATCATTACTCGATCTACCTCAAGAGCTTCTTAAACACCCAATAACCGCTATTGACACTACCACCAACCCACACCAAGTTACCATCAACCAGTACCCACCACTAAGTACCACAAATACACCAGAAAAGAAAAGAATAAAAAGATAGAAAACACCTGGAAAGACTATACACCAAAGAACTCTATGTGCAAAATCACAAACTCTAAGTAATCTCTCCAAGAAAATAAAATATATGCCTCAAATGAATTTTGAATTTTCACACAATAAAAGTACACATTAATCTCGTCTAAAATAACATTGTTTTTCTCACTTGAAATTGTATTTCATATCTTAAAATGAACGAGCAAGGTTTGCTTATACAATATTATCAGATAATTATAATTTTTAAAAATCAGTTATAACGATTATATAATTTATTAAAATATTGAGTAAAAAATTTCACAATAAAATGAAGGTTTTATAATTTCTCAAAAATTTCATAAGATGTTATCCAGACTAAGATCAATTTTTGAAACTCACATTTTCAAGAAGATTATCGGTTTGGTTAAAATTAAGAGTAAAAAAAATAGAGAGGTGAGAAAAGAAAATTAAGAGTTAAAAAAAAAATCGAGAGTTAAGAAAAATGGAGAGTTTGTGAAAAAGTGAGAGTTGAGAAAAATCAAGAGTTAGAGAAAAATCGAGAGCTGAGAAAAAATCAAAAGTTTGAGAAAAATTGAGTTGAGAAAAATTGAGTTGAGAAAAAAATCAAAAATTTAAGAAAAATCAAGAGTTGACAAAAAAAATTGAGAGTTTAAGAAAGAATTAGGAACCTTATAATAATACATCTAGAAAAACTTAAAATTGAGAGACATAAAAACTTTATTAAGGCAGAAAATATGTTTTGAAATCGAAAGTCATAAAGTCATTGAGACTATTTAAGAACCATCAAATTAAGACGATAGTGCAATGTATCAAGACTTGATTAAAAACATTGAAACATAGTAACATCAAAAGTTTCCATCAAGACTTTATTAAAACCATCAAAACACATTAATTTTGAAAAATTTAACTAATACTTATGAAAAGAAATGTTATTAGTTTAAAATATTTTCAAAACCAGATTTTGAAAATGATCGAGATTTATTTAAGGACCATCAAAACAAGATGTCAAAATTTGTAATCAAGACAGACTAAACAACCAGTTTTATCAAACAAACAAAATATAAACAAATGTTCTTCATCAAATCCAACATGTTCTTCATAGACATGAAATCTCTCATACTATAGTTATAGATAATGGAAAGTAGTTTACTGATAAAATCTTAGAAAAAAATTTAGATGATTTATCACTGAAACATTTAGTAACTTCAGTAGAACATCCTCAAATAAATGGGCAAGTAGAAGTTGCTAATAAATGAAAGCAATGAGGGGGAGATTGATGACAATGTGAAACATGTCCCTACATTTCCAAGAGATGATTTTGATGATGATTCAAGTCAACAACATTCAAGACTCAAGCAAACCCAAGATATGATTATTCAAACCATTCAAGATTCAAACAAGCCCAAGATGATTCCTGAAGACTAGATAGAGTCTTAGAACACTGAACATGGAGGTACAAGTTGATGAAGTAGTATTATGCATAAGCCTCAAAAGCACTAAGTGTGATAAAATTTCGTAACATGACATTTTTCACTGTCATAATCGATTATGATGCATCAAAAATAGAAAAATGATTTTCTCTTTGTCATAATCAATTATACTAGTAACATAATCGATTATGACAGTTTAAATTTGAAAAATTTATCCGTTTTTGAAGAATAAATATTTTTGGATACATCCTGATTTTTCTCTACGAAATTATTAATGACCAACAACTATTTTTTGATATTATTTTCCTATTTAAATGAGTTTTGATGAAAAATAAAAAATATACAATCATAGAATTCGAAAATACAGTTTACAGACATTTAGTTTTAAGAAATTCATTTTGAGCAAGGCAACAAAGCATCTTTAGGTTTTCTGAGAAAATTTTTTCATATTGCCTTCTGCGCTTTCACTGTCAATCACAATGTGTCCTTGGAATTATCATTCTACAAACTTCTACAATTTGTTGTCTCCATTACCAGATGTGACTGTTCTTATTTTATTGTCTTCATCCTTTGTGGGTTTAGGTGATTGTTGTTATTTTATTGTCTTAATCCCCTCTTTAGGGTTTAGGTGGTTATTGTTCATCCCTTGATTTGTTCAGGGGAGGTGTTCATCCTTAGTGAGATTCTAAGGAGATGTTTTCATCTCTTTGAATTATTAGGGGAGGTGTTCATCCTTAGTGGGATTCTAAGGAGGTGTTTTTATCCCTTTCATTTGTTCGGGGAGGTGTTCATCCTTAGTGGGATTCTAAGGAGGTGTTTGTTCATCCTTTGAGTTGTTCAGAGGAGGTGTTCATCCTTTGTGGGTTACGGAGGAGATGTTTCATCTCAAGTGTGATTCTTGAGAGGTGTGACTTTTTTGTGTGGGAACTGTTCATTCTTTGATTTGTTTAGAGGAGGTGTTCATCTCTAGTGGGATTCTAGAGAGGTGATTGTCTTTTTAATTAGTTTGTTTTTTACTGGTTCTTCTGCAAGGTTGATTGTAATTTCTAAACTGAATTTTAAAAATAGTGAATTGGGGTCACTCTTGTGTTAGAGGTGACTGGGAACTGGATGTAGGATTGGCTATATCCGAACCAGTATAAATTACCGTATGTTCTTCTATTCACTTTATGACTCTTGGCTTTTGTTTTCCATATATCTGTGCGCTTGTATTTTTCCCTATACCTTGTTGATTATATCGCTTCCGCTTTATCTTAATTCAATCTGATAAATAAAATTGAATCAACAAGTTATTGGACATCTAAAATAAATTTTTAATTTGACATCTATTTTAATTTGTACATCTATTCACCCCCCCCCCTCTAAATGTCATTTGTCTAACAATAAAGTTATTCTAAAAGGGCTTAAACACAAGCTTGGTCAAGCAAAAGGATGTTGGGTCAAGGAAATATTGAGTATATTATGAGGATATCATTGTACTCCTCAATCCTCAATGTAAGAAGCCCCGTTCAGATTTACAAATCTCTTTTATTAAGGATGAAGAAAAAAATAGAAGAATAATGCCTTACTTCCCTGAGAACCCAAGAATACTTGTGATCAGAAATGGGGGGAGGGAAATCTTTCAAGTTCTTCTAAGAGAACTCAAACCAATTTTAGGATTTTTGTACTTTTCCGAAGACATATCACTAGAATCACCAAAAAAAGTAGTAGAAGACATGATAGAGAAAACATATGTAGAGAATATTTGAAAGAAACACAAATTTGAAAAGGAAAGCTTAAGAGTATGGACCGATGAGGAAGGAATACAAAAGGAAGGTCGAAATTGAAAATGAGCTATTCACCTACCAAACACAATGATCAAGGAAAAAAAATCCTAAGGCAATGTAACATCATTACTAAAACTCCTCGTTAATGTATGTTAGAAGTCATATCAAGAAGGTGAAAAAAACAATTATGAGAATCCAACAGGTGACCTGATTTATATATAATTCGATTTCCCATGCTTAATTCAGTTTCTCAAGATTTTCGGCAACAACTCGACGATTATGAAACTCGACTCAAGAATTAAACTCAATCATTTTTAGACTGAGTTGGGGGCTTATGTACCTATCGAGATTATTATCCTAACAAAAATATTCTCTTAAAATAATTATATTGAATGCTCATTATGGTAATAGTGCATAAATGATATTCTCATTCAATATCATATTAAATGCATTAATGAATATCATTTATTAGTTAAAATAACTTGGTAAGAAGCTTAAAAATTATATCATTTAATGATATAATAGATATATCTCTCAACACACTCGTATATTGGCTTAAGAATGGAAATGTCTTTACAAGTAAACTTCCCCCTTTCTCCTAGTCAACAAGCTCGAACCAAATTGTTTGTGATCAAGATTGATTGGCTCAAGATACTTATATTATTTTTCTTGTATTCTTGTTGGAAAAGACTAGTTTTGTATCTCATTTATTCTCTAAATCATACATTTCAATTATTTATTTTTTTCTTTTTGTAGGAATGAATTAAAGAAAATATAAAATTTTATTCTAAATAATTCGTCAATGCAACACAAATTTGCTTAGTGAATCACTATCATAGAATCCATTCCTAGAAATGATAGTTCACTTAGCGAAGGAACAATTTGCTGAGCAAAAATATCAATGATTAAGAAACTAACTTAACTAAAATAATGTTGAACAAGGGAAGAAAGCATTGAATGAAAATGTCTGAAGTGATACATTATGTGTATTTTCTGTACAAGTTTTGTATTTGATATAATTGAATAACTATGGCCTTTTATGGGTCTTGTACATCTTAAGCATGTTGGTTGTTATATAAATAAGTTTAAGAAAGGCAAAAGACATAAGTTAAGTTTTATTTCTTTGATTTTATGTTTTAAATTCAAATATTCCTTTAGATTTTCTCTTTTTTTGCACTTGTTCATAGCCTAACTTTCAAATTTGAATTCTATTATTATTGTATAAATTTTTTCTTGAAGATAATCAATTCAAGATACTTTAGATCAAATTTATTTACTTTCCTTTATCTTTTTCGTATTGATTCACTTTTTCAACCGCTCCTACGTATGTATGTCTTTGTGTAGGCATGGCGGAAGGAGTCAAGCCTTACCCTAGATCTCGCACCACTCAAAATATGAATTTAGGATTTAAAAATAAAATAATATTTTATAATATAATAAATAGTAATAATATTTTTAAAAATAAAATAATATTTTATAATATAATAAATAGTAATAATATTTTTAAAAATAAAAAAATAAAAATTACTATTATTATTAACAAAAATTACCCATATAAAATATATTAAAAAATATAAAATAAATAATATTGAAATATTATTAAAGTATAATAAAATAATTATTATTTAAAATTAACATAATTTATATAACATAAAATAAAAATTAAATTATCATATTTTTTATAAAATAATAATATTAAAAAATCATTTTAATTTTTTTATTAAAATTTGTTTGACAAAAAAAATTCAATTAATTTTTTTAATTTTATCCAATTTAATTAAAATCTGATTATTTTAATATAATAAATAATTTTTTTAAACTGATTCTTAATTAAACTAGTTATCTGATCTCGATTTTTAAAATAGTTATTTGAACAAACGTGTCTCTAAAAAAAAGTTAATTGGCACTTCCCTAAACTGGCAACAGTTTCTTTTTGTTCTGGAATTCCTCAAAATCAATATTTATCAATTATCAAATATTTTTCATCATTATCAAATAAATTCCATTACAAGAATATATATATATATATATATATATATATATATATATATATATATATATATAAATATATATTCGTGTATGAAAAAGGTACCTAACTTTTCTGCAAGCAAGTGGACTAATACTATATCAAGTTATTTTCATAAGTTAGATCATCATTTTAACCCAAAATAAAAACTTTAAAAAGATACAACAATTTTGTATTATTACTTTCTCACATCATGAAACGGTCATAAAACCATGGGTTTAGGTCAACGTCCAATTTGGTAAAGCATCTCTGAAGGGCTACAACATAGATAAAACCATCGAAGGAAAAACGGAAATAAAAAAGAGAGTTGTTCCTTGTCCTCACTCTTCCCCACATTTTGCTAAGTCAAAGAGTTGAATGTTTGGTACTGAAGGCATGAATGGCTGCCACATGGAGGCCCCAAAATGATCCTTCAAATGCACCCATAAACCAGGCAACGGGTCGGGTGAGGGTTTTACTTTTCCGATTTCTGTTCCAATTTTTTTAATCATCTCTAACATGATCTTTGGATTTTCAACCTTGATCTTATCTTTATGTATTTTTTAAAAATAATTATATTTATAATAAATTAATTTTATTATATATTTTTATATATAAATAAATATTTATAATTTAATAATTTATAATTATTATTAATTAAATATATATTTTTTAATTTATTATATTTATATTAAAATATATATGTAAAAAAATATTTAATTATTTTATATATATATAAAATATTTATAATATTATTATTATTACACTATATTTAAATACTTATATTATTATTATATTGTATTTAAATATTTGATTACATATATATAATTTAATTCATTTTTAAGTTGTCATTTAAAAATATGAAATATATAATTTATAAAGAAATATTTAATAAGTTAATTCTTATTTAATTAGTTCGAAGTAATAAATGTTTAAATTATCAATTCTTTTTAATATTTTAAAATACAATTATTTTATTAAGATAAAATTTGATATATGATAAATAAAAATAATAAGATAAAAAATTATGATATAATAGAACCTAATAAATATAAACTATAAATAAAATAATATTAACTATTACTAAGATTTATGTAAAATATTTAGAAAAAGATAAAGAAAAAAATTAATTTTATTGTCATCAAATTAGTTGAAAAGATTAAAAAAAATAAATTAATGGGAAAAATTAAGGAAATGTGAAAAATAGAAAGATAAGAAAATGAATAATAATAAATTAATTTATATAAAAGATAAAAAAATTAAAAAGTAGGTAAAAAAAAAATAAAAATGATGAAATATAAAAAAAAATAACTTTATATATAATAAAAATAAAAAATAAAATACTATTAAAATAATAATATTTTAAAATTTAAATTTAAATATAAAAAGCGAAAGAAAACTTGAACTCGTTCCAATCCCCAGTCAACTTAAATTTTGTCCCTCAAGATCAACAGTACGGTCGATCCCAACGTTTAATTGTTTTCCCCGTTATAAACAAAGATATCATTAAAGTCATGCTTGGTACTCATGTGGTCACTCACCTATCCGGCTATCCATACTACTAATAATAATAATAATATATTAATTAAATATTCATAAACAGGTATGTTATCGTGGTGCGTTTGTTGTAAGTTGTACCCCTCTTCTCACGTCACCAAGGACATTTTGTTTCCCCACCGTTATGCTTTATTCACATATTCTTCTTCACCATCTTTCAACCAATTCCAAGGTTTTGATATATGTGACGTTTTGTCTTCTTTGTTAATTGATTGAGAAGGACAATTAGCTAACCTAGAACAACTATTCAGTTTAAGTTGATCCTACGATGATTTTCCTTTTTTTCCCTTGTTTTATAATTATGAAATGAAACTTGAATAGTTAAATATAACATGTCACTAAAAGTTTACAATAAATGGATCTCACTTTAGACAATAATGAAGATATGGGAAAAAAGACACACTGTTATTCTATTAAATAAATTAGGAATCCAACATGGTAATGATATCTTGGAAAATCTTTCCGAGATCAAGTTAAATTACCATAATAACTTATGAATCATGTTAGGATGACCTTTAATTAACATAGCTTGAAAACTATTATTATTATTATAAAGCAAAAGATTCATAAGTAGATTAAGTTTCATCAATCTGAATATTAAGTATAGTAATGTTTAGTTGAATAGTGCGGTATGAATAATAGCTCTATACGTTTAAATCTAATAATAGCTCTACAAGTTTAAATCTAATAGAAAATTTAACTTCCCAAAGGTTAGTGTAGAGCACTACTGCAGAAGGAGCATTCAACGTCGGGTGTAGAAGGCTTTCAACGTCGGTTCCAATGACGTCGTTGAATCAGGCGTCGTTGAATGTCAAAGGATTCTACGTCGGTTCATCATACCTGATGTTGAAAGTGGTAGACATCTACGTCGGTTATTGAACTAACGACGTTGAAGTCGCTCAGCGACCGTGTACTCGCTTGAGCGACGAAGCCTTCAAACCAAAGGGACCCTCGGTTCTTGTTTCGCTCAAGCGACCGAAGTTTCGCTCAAGCGACCGACGTCCACAACGTCGGTTATTGCAAATGCGACGTAGAAATGAGTAAATTCTACGTCGCTAATTGGATAACCGACGTTGAAAGTCCTTTATCGCTCAAGCGACCGGTGTACTTGCTTGAGCGACGAAGCCTTCAAACAAAGGGGGCGCTCGGGTGCTGTTTCGCTCAAGCGACCGTCGTTTCGCTCAAGCGAAAGACGTTTCAACGTCGGTTAGTTCAATAACCGACGTAGAATATCCATTTTTTTTAAATTTTGGTCTGTTTTTGTGCTACCATACACGACCTGCTATATAAATCTCAGATCCAAGCGATTTACACAATACATAATATATACACAATACACAATCTCAGCCAGATTCACATAATCACTATATATTTACACAATACACTTACAATCTCAGTCCAGCCACATTATGTACATAATACACAAAAATTATCAATCAATCCTATTATTCCTAACTACTTGCACCAACCTTTCTGCCCATTTGTTTCTAACCATGTCTATTGTATCCATAGGCAAAGGTTCTATATCTTTAAATGCCTGTAAGAAGTTCACAATAATAGAATGGTAAACCCTAAGCAATAAAAATAAAGGAATTGAATATAATAGCAAATGTCAACTTACCTCGTCCCAACTATCCTGAATGCAACCAAAAATGATGAGTCATATCCAATACATTACATAGTAGCCGCACTCGTAGCCTCCATTTTGTTTGTTACACTAAAAATGAGTAAATATATTAAAAATAACTATTAAATTTGAACGTAAATTAATAGATAGTATAATATATATAAAGGCTACTTACTTTCATAAAATTCCAATTTGGAGCTGTGCTTTTACTTGTGTGTTTTCCATCTAATGTACTACAAACCTTTAAAGCACTATATATTGAAAATAAGGGGATTAGAAATAGAATAATCAAGATGTTTAGACATAATATAATAAATACTTACTCGTTTACAATATTTTTTAGCTCCATGTCCAGGTTTTCTTCCCAATGAGCGGAACCAACACACAAGATTCTGCTTTGGACAAATAACTAATAGCTGCCAAGTGGTTTACGTATATACACATGATTAGAATCTATTAAAAAAACTTGTGTAAAACCAGGAAGAGGCTGGGATAACTTACGAATGATGGTATGCTCCAAGGTAAATATCTCTTTTAGAGGCAGTCATCCAATTCTGGATGTAACCGACAATTTGATCACGCTTATTCCCGGACTTTTGTATGGATTGAGGCTCGAAGAATCCATACACGTGACCAATGCCCTGCTCCACTATCATTTCGTGCATCATCCTAAAATATGCCAATTTAAGTGAACTTATAGCTTATATATTTACTAAAATGAAAAGAGTCATGAAATATATGAACTTACAATGTCCAAAATTGTAAAACGACTATATTTAGACATTGATTGCCCATCCCAATCTCCAGGGCATCGGTGTGGGAAATGTAGAGGGGATATTGCTAGAAGCCATCCCAAATAATGTACAATCCCATGGAACTTGGAATGACTGCATATATAATTGTGGGGAAAGAGACAAGAGATCAAAAATGGGATTTGGAGAAGTCTCCACAACTGGTGTCTTCTCCTTAGATGCAGAAGGAGTGGCAATAGCTTTACCCAAGTCTTTTGGCTGCCGAACATCCTACATATTTTATAAAATATAATCATAAACAATAAATCAATTTATTTATGTGTTAGATGTATTATAACCATACATATACATACCTTTGCCATGATTGACCTAACTAAATGTCGGGGCCAACTAATGAAGGTCTGAAGGGCTTGGCCCACTGCTCGCACCTCTTCGAGTGGGGATAGGGACACTAGCCGCAGCGTCAACCACCTTTTCAACCACTACTTTGACCAAGTTAGGATCCAAAGGCACATTGTGGATGGTTGAAGCCCCTTCATGAAGCTGATCCATGGGCCACTAGCCTTAGACCTTCATCTACCTCAACCCACAAGCCATATCAATCATCCTTTGTGGATTCGGGATGAATAGATGCCACCTCGAGTGTGACCTCGATAGTGGCTTCAAGCACAACTGCCCTTTGTGCTAACTCTTGGACCTACAAATACGAGTAAATTCCAATAAGGACTAAGATTTTAGAAACACAAGTCAAGTACCAATCCAATTTGTGGTTGAAAATGCACCTGATGGAGGATGAGCATCGGGAAATGAAGTACCCATGGAGGACATACGCAGCAGCTGCTCCGCACACGTGCAGTGATCGTCTCCTCAAGTCGTGCGGCTGATGGCAGGAGTCAACTCTTCCTCCAATTTTGCCTCGATGGTCGGTGTCAATTTCTCCGTGAGAGCCATCTCCAAGGCGGCAATATCTTCTTGGCTCGGGGATGTGGAGGTGCGGATATCCTGTGATGGTGGTCCAAAATAATGTCGGACACCCACACCTTGGCCAACAGCTCGAACACGACCTGGATGTTCTGGTCGTCCAATAGCGAGTGGTCAAGATATCCTGACGACCGGAAGGGATGAAAGTTCCCTGTGTACACTTGCTCCTCCAAGGCATCCTACATTATAAAAGTTAATTTTATTAATGAACATGTTACATATAACTAATTCAAAGTAAATTAACTTCTTTTACTTACAATCCGAGCAGCAATTTCTCGGGCTTCGAGCGACGTCATGTCACCGGAAGGCTTTGTGTGCGCCCTCTTCCACTTCCGGTGACGTTTTGGAGGAGATGGTGGAGGAATCTGCTCTTCGCTTAAACCGAGAAGAGGCTAACTCCGACTCGTCGAAGTCTACTCTTCTCCTCCATCATCTTCGAGTCAATAAGTCGTACCCCCACGAGACGAAGGTGGGGGCGACATTCTTCCTCTCGAATGTCTTTTGTTTTTTGTCTTCTTTCCTGCAACATAATTGAACACAATATTAGATACACAACTCATTATGAAATATTCAAGTCAATTAAGCCATAAGCTATTACCTCCCACTCCGAACCAGTCCTACTATGTACAAACTTCTTCCAAGTGTCCTCATCTATGCCATATCTTTGGCAAGGGGTTAATCCCTTGCTAACTTTGTCCTCGACATACACCCATTTAGTGGTCAATGTGGACTTGAGCTGTCTCCACATTTTTGCTATGGTCTGTCATTATCTTCCTCCTCACATCCTCAGAATTAACTAAATCAAAGTGTTCCTACGAGTAGCAAACAAGTTTTAGTTAATCAATTGATAATAATGTATAAACAATATAAACAACTAAATACACATACTTACAAGAAGATCTTGCCATAACAAGTTCTTCACGGTTTCCTCCACATGATCCCAAGTAGGATGGAGAATAGATATCTACACAACATAAACAACATAAGTATCAACAATATATTTGAAATGAAATTAACTTTGAAATAGAATAAATACCTTCTCTCTAGCTAGTGTACCCAAATAGCTTCTAAATTGGGTATTGAAGGGACCTGACACCTTGCCAGTCCTAGGATCAACAGAAGCGAGATAACCTCGGCCAGATATGTGTCTAACGGTCAAGCCTTTCAACCGTGTAGATTGTCGACTCCTCTTCCTGGAAAATGTCTTTCCGGATGCACGAGGAGATGGTGGAGATGGTGGAGGAGATGCCATTTACCTGTAATGAAAAAAACATAGAATTATATCAATACACATGCAAAGTCTCCTCAATTACATGTTAAAAAAATAAATAAATAGAAACATAACTTATATTGTATTAATATTTTCCCATATGCCTTCATCATGGTCATTGCGAGTAGCATGAACAAAGTCCTCTTCCAATTGGGATATAGCAATAGGCAACCATGGTGAATTTTGAATGTTAATAAAATCATCTAATTCTTCTCCATTCTCATTTGTGACATCAATCATTTTTCCTTTGAGGACAACTGACCACCTATCATTTGATGGATCAGTGACATAAAACACTTGTTTTGCCTGGTATGCCATTATGAAGGGTTCTTCCTTATGACCAATCTTGTTTATATCAATCAAAGTAAATTCCATTTGGTCTCTTCGGACACCAGTATTGCTATCAACCCATTTACATTTAAATAAAGGCACTTTGAATTTAGTATAGTTGACCTCCCAAATCTCCTCAATCACTCCAAAGTAACTAATTGATGCCATGATGGGGTTTTTGCCCTTTGCACTAGAAAAGTGCATAGATGTTGCCTCAATAGATACTCCACTATTCTGGACCGTACTTTTGTCATCTTGTGCCTTCGTATAGAATGAGTATTTGTTAATGTCATACCCTTGCCAAGTTATAACATTATGTCTAGGCCCATGTGCTAGCCATTTCAGTGTATCAGAGGCATTGTCACTTGAAAATATTTTGCTTTGAAACCAATTGATAAAGTTGTTGTTATGCTCTTTCATCAACCACCTTTCACCCATTTTGGGGTTTAGGTCCTTTAACATTGCTTTATGCGCATCTATGTAAGGAATAACCTCTTCTGTATTGTTCAAAATATACAAGTGGGCGGTGGTCAACTCTACATGATCTTTTGTTTGAATTCTAATACCACGAGTTCCCTTACCATTTAGCCTATCATCATGACGATTTCTAGGTACACCCACAGGTACGACTCTTGCCAAGTAATCTGAACAAAATTCTATGGCTTCTTCTGCAATATACCGCTCAACAATTGAAGCTTCAGGTCTATATGGATTTTTAGAATACCCTTTGAAGATCTTCATGTATCGCTCAATTGGGTACATCCACCTCAAATAAACCGGCCCACAAATTCGTATCTCCCTCACAACATGAACGATTAAGTGAATCATTATATCAAAGAATGATGGAGGAAAATACATCTCCAATTGACATAGCACAACCGTAGCCTCATTTTCCAACTCATCTAGTGATTTTTCATCGATAACCTTGGCACAAATAGAATTGAAGAAAAAACATAGTCGCATAATGGCATGTCTAACATTCTTAGGCAATATGTTACGTATAGCCACGGGTAACAACTGTTGCATCAAAACGTGACAATCATGGGACTTTAATCCAATTAACTTCAGATCTTTCATGGATACAAGACTCTTAATATTTGAAGAGTATCCTTGTGGCACTTTAATACTTGCAAGACAATGACATAAACTACGTTTCTCCTTCTTTGACAAGGTGTGACATGCTGGTGGTAGATATGTTTTATTGCCTTCAGGCCTTGGATGTAATTCAGGACGTATTCCCATCTCACAAAGGTCTTGACGTGCTTTGATCCCATCCTTTGACTTTCCTTGAATGTTTAACAATGTGCCAATGAGACTATCACATACATTCTTCTCCACATGCATAACATCAATACAATGTCGTACTTCTAAATGGCTCCAATATGGAAGTTCAAAGAAAATTGATCTCTTCTTCCACATGTTCTTGTCAGAAGACCTTTTTTGGGTCTTTCCAAATGTAATGTTTATGTTCTTCACTCGATCGTAAACTTCTAAACCAGTCAGTGGTTCTCTGGCAATTTCATCCTCATGTATGCCATTAAAAGCTTTCTTCAGTCTACGGTATGGATGGTCATGCGGGAGAAATTTTTTGTGCCTGGTATAAACTGTCTTCTTTCCATGTTTCAATTGTATATAACTGGTCTCTTCTTCACAAATAGGACAAGCATAATGCCCCTTCACACTATACCCACTCAAGTTTCCATAGGCAGGGAAGTCATTAATGGTGCAAAATAACATTGCATGCAACTTGAACTTCTGCTGCTGATACCCATCAAATGCATCTACTCCTTCCTCCCATAATAGTGTTAAGTCTTCTATCAAAGGACTCAAATACACATCTATGTCATTTCCTGGCTGTCTTGGACCTGAAATCATCATACACAACATGACATATTTGCGCTTCATGCATAACCATGGTGGAAGATTGTAAATCATCAATAAAACGGGCCATGAACTATGGTTACTACTTAAATTTCCAAAAGGATTCATCCCATCTGTTGCTAATCCAAGTCTAAGGTTTCTTGCATCACTACCAAAACTAGGAAATAGACGGTCAAAATTCTTCCATTGGGGAGAGTCGGATGGATGCCGCATTTGCCCATCACATGTTTTTCTCTTTGAATGCCAAATTAAATTTTCAGCATCTTCGTGAGCGTACAACCGCCTAAATCTTGGAATAATTGGAAGATACCATAAAACTTTTGCAGGAGGACGTTTTTTACCACTCTCCCGACTACAATCATCACCATCCTTCGCTTTGTAACGTGATACACCACATGTTGGACATTGGTCTAAAGATGAGAATTCTTTCCTATATAACACACAATCATTAGGGCAAGCATGTATCTTCCTATATTCTAAACCCATCGGACATAGTATCTTCTTCGCTTCATACATACGGTCCAGGCAAGGTGTTATTGTCTGGGAGCATCTCCTTCAAAAGTTGGAGTAATTCATTAAAACTTGTATCACTCCAACCAAATTTGGCTTTTAGATTGACCAATCTTAACACAGGATGACAACAGTGTGAAAGTTGTACATCCGGGATACAAAGGTGTCTACTGAATCGGTCCTCAATGTATCATATATAGATGCATGTGCTTCAAGAAACCTCTCTTGACCCACATCACAAAGCATGTCCTCTATTCGATCTTCGCAGGTTACATCATCCTCAATAGTTTGTGATACTGTTGGAATATGAACCACTTCATCGTGCCATGTCCATATTGTGTAATTCTTCATCATCCCATCGCAAATAAGATGCTCCCGCGTTGTGTCCATCTCTTGTACTCTGCCATTTACACAATTAACGCATGGGCAGTAGATTTTTCCATTCATTTTGGGAGCATTTTGTTCGGCAAATTTCAAAAAGGAGTCAACTCCATTCTCATACTCTTCTGACATACGACTTGCATTGACCCAAGTTCGATCCATCTAACTACATAAGAAGGCTTGCCTAGATATTCAAGGTTTATTAGAAAAGGTTTAACAAAACAATACAAAAAAAACGTGTACATTGCCTAACAATGCTCTAATGTTCCATACATGCTCTAATGTTCCATATACCACTTCGAAAGCTAAAGCTAAAGCTAAACCTAAACCTAAACCTAAACCTAAACGAAACCTAATGTTCCATATACCACTTCGAAACCTAAACGAACCTAGATCAAATCAAATCATATATACAAAATCATCCATCATCTTTCTAATGTTCATACGCAGGAAATGCTCTAAATAATTCATATTTATGTTAAATGCATGTTGTAAATCATCCATGCAACTTAATCTAACCTGATGAGAGCGCGGCGAGTGGGCGGCGAAGGAGGTAGCAGCGGCGAGGGGGCAGAGCGCGGCGAGTGGGCGGCGAGTGGGCAGCAGACCACAGCGAATGAGGTAGCAGCGGCGAGGAGGCAGAGCGAGGGGCCGGCGAATTGGGCGGCGAGGGGGCGGCGAGGGGGCAGCAGTGAGGACTGAGGCACAGAGAAGAAGAAGCAGAAGGAGGGAGTATGTGGGACGAAGAAGAGGCAGACGAAGGGGAGCGCGAAAGGCGAGAGGTATAAATGACATTTTTAAACATTTAACGTCGGTTATAATATAACCGACGTTGAATTTGCCGTTACTACGTCGGTTATTATGTAACCGACGTTAAATTTTGCCTCATGTCGTGATAGCCTCATATGTTTTAATCGATTGAAACGAGTTTAATCGATTAAAATAGTTCTGATCGGTCATAACTGGATTCTGATCGATCATCCTGACCCTTTAAGAGATTTTAATCGATTGAAACGTGTTTTTAATCGATTGAAAAAATTCTGATCGCTCATAATTAAAATCTGATCGATCACATTTGATTCTGATCGGTCATATTTGTATTATGATCGGTCATAATGAGTTCAGAAGGGTTTTCAACGTCGGGTGAGGGCATAACCGACGTCGAAAGCCCACTTTTCCACGTCGTGCATGCTAAAACGACGTAGAATGTGTCAAAATTCGACTTTCGACGTCGGTTGTTGACCAACCGACGTTGAAAGCATGTTCAACGTCGGCTAAGATGTAACCGACGTTAAACAGCGACGTTGAAAGTATATTTTCTAGTAGTGGAGGTTTTGAAGGAAAAAAAAGGAAACAAATATAAATGAAAGAGTTCAAGTGCTCGTGTTCCTTTAATGAAAATTAGAAAGATAAGATTTAGTGAAACGTGTAAGTGCTATTGTTCAATTTTTCATATGTCACCTTTTTTTTTTTTTTAAGATGAATCAACTCTTAAAGATGAATTACTTTATTATTTTTTGAGTCCTTAATTTCAATTTAAAGAATGTCTCAAGACACAATTATATTTGATTAACACTTCATTTAATAATTAATATGACATCAATTTTTTCTTGAAGATAATCAATTTAAGATACTTTAGATCAAATTTATTTACTTTCTTTTATCTTTTCCATTTAATTTTCGTTTTCATTTCAATTCTTCTATTTTTTTGCATAATTCTTGGTTTCAGTTAATCAATTTTTTGTTTTTCATTAAGCAATAATGTCTTATTTCTTCTGTAAAGTTGATTCAGCTTGATATGATTTAGATTTAATTTTAAATTATTCTTATGATTTATAATCCATTATAATTAATGTAATTACGATTTTTTTATTAAATGTCTTAATTTGCATCACAAATTTTAATTTTTAGATTTAAGTGATTGTTTTATATACAAACTAAATTGTGTTTTAATTTATTCGAATTGTAAGTAAGAAGAAGTTTTATGGATTTATATTATGATTACAAATAAATTTGAAAATCAATAACAATCACATAAATAAGTTAATGATTGTAAAATCAACCAATATTTTTTTATAACTTTTTTCATTTCCCACAGTAGTTTCCAATTTTGTGTTTACTTGTTAATTTTGAATTCATGTTTTCTTTAATATTTTTCAACCTTTTCACGCATTCTAAGACTTAGTTTTAATGTTATTATTTGATGCATAATTTTTTGCACAATTTACATTGTTCTGTAATATAAATTTACTTTGATGCACTTTATTATTTTTTTTAATGTTTTCATTATAGGTTTTTCTTAACTGCTTTGATGGGTTAGATACTATTTTTCAAAAATCATAGATTTACTTGCTCTCTTATATAGCTTTATACACCAAAACATCTTAAATCCTCCTTATTCTCCTTATTAATTCAAAGTTTGAATACACTTATTGACCTATCCTAGAACTACATTAATGTTTGTAATGTAATATTTTATTACAGCAGCACATTTATTAATTAGAGTTTACTAATAAACTTATTGAAAATCCAAACCTTCATGTGGTGATTGTCATCTAAACTAACCACTGTATTTCCAATACTAAACCACAATGTTTGTGCTGCAGAACCATGGAAGGCTGCCAATATTTTGTAACCATTTAGCATCTTATATCATTTCAATGTTCTTTGAGCTCTATGATGTATGGTCCGATCAACTTGGTATGATTTGTCTCTCTTCTCAAAATTCTTGAAACAATAATGTTATCATGAAAGCCTTTGTTACTAAACAAGTTACTTATTTGTTCAAAAAGAATTAGACTTCTATGCCTTTGCAGGTTCCGCCCAAGCTACTTCTTTTTCAATTGAGAGACTAAGACCGAACCTATGACCACCAGGTTCGATTTGTTTCTTCTCATGTTCTGTTGCGTCGTATATCTTTCAAATTTGACATCTTCAACAAAATAAATGTCACCAGCCTATCCTTATCTATAAATATTTTATTCCTTTTCTTTTGTAAATATTTGCCGAACTGTTCCTTGTAAGCATGCCTATTAGATTGGTTCTTTTTATATGCTGACGAGTTCTGGTCTAGACTTTTCCTCTTTATTTATACCAATTACACGGGATTTGTCTCTTCTTGCAACTCGTTAGACCAGTCATTACTCTTACACAAACAAACCACTATCTAGCTTTTTATTAGCTCAGAGTTTAGCAATTGGTAATATCTAGTTGGTTGTTTTAGAGTGTTATTCTTGATATATAGCTAAGTCCCATTGCAATCTTGATGGGCCAAATGGATGCGAAGAGAGGATAAGGATTAAGAAAGTAGAGTATTAATAAAGAGGAATTCTGAGGCTACAAGACCAAGCAAGTTATCCTTGGATGTGATGTGTAAATTAGTTTCAGTCGTATCATTTAATCTCCAAAGTCATAAAATAAAGTTTTCCATGTTAATCGTTTTTGTGATGGTTCACCCGCTAATGTTTGGGACAAGAGAATGAGACAAGTTTATGTATATATAATTGATTGGGGTAAGTAATCATAGCCAAAGCAAATGACCAAAAGGCATTAGTTATGCAAAAGCAATTGGACCAAAATCTGAGAAGATACGGAAGCATATTTTTCATTAATTAGTAACAAAGCAAACAGTACTTGTCCCTTTCATGTATAGAGGAAATTAATGTGATTCAACTGTTTATCACGTAAATGAACGTGAATAGTCATTTTGATTTTGGCTCTAAGATCCAAGATCTCAATTTGCTTTCTTTGCCCTCTCAAGTCTACATTTTCACACTGCATATTCCTACGATGGAGACTTTGATAGAAGACTTGAAGATTTACTTTTGAACTTTAGGATGTGAAAAGAGGAACTTAAATTACATGTTACACAATAATGATTGAAAATGAACTTTCACAAGCAGCTAATGCAACTCACTGATCTTCCTGCTCACATTAAGAAGGCAAGTAGGAAACAATTATATCTCACCAATGTCATTGTAATATTTCAATCAATCATTAGATCCCACACTCCTCCCTCAAGTTTCCAATGATAATAAAATAAACAAGACTAATGACATTGGAAAGGAATAATTGCAGAATCATTTAGACCTTCAAATTTAGCAGAACAATGAGCATAAGGGTGGAAGATCCCAGAGAGTTTCACTGCAGTCCTGAACAGTTTCCATGTACTCTTGTACCCCATTAATTGCATAGAGTGAAGCTGAAATTTGTCTTTCAACTTTCATTCTTTCAAATTCCGAAAGCTCCAAGTCAGCTGCTGTATCAGTGAGGCAATCATCAATCTTTGGTATATCCAATATTTGAGCAACTGGAAAACGATCAAAGACAGGTCCAAAACCCCATGAAGTATTGGATTGATGACCTAACCCAAAGTCCTCCCTGCAATTGCTCAAATCTGGTTTATAAGCATCATCAAAGAGATTTGAACTTTGAGGTGTCACAGTAGAAAGAGACTTGTCATTGTTGTCATTGTCATTGCCTGAATCACTATTAGTACAAGTAGTAATACTAGTACTAGTGCTGCTAACTACTTGAACTTCTGCATTATTAGCATTAGCATCTTCCTGTTTTTTTATACCTTTTTTGTTGTTAAGAAGATTTCTAATTCGAGAAGCAAGAGGGGAATCCAAGGACACATGAGTGATGAAGTTGGTGCGAGTGTTGGATCCACGAAGAAGGCATGCAGCTTCATCATAGGCTCTGGCTGCTTCCTCAGCAGTCTCAAATGTGCCAAGCCACATTCTTATCTTCTGAGTTGTGTCTTTGATCTCAGCCACCCATCTCCCTGAAGGCCTTTGTCTCACCCCAACAAATTTGTTGGTGTTGTTGCTTTTGCTTCTCCCTTTCAACTTTCCTCCTTTTGTGAATGCAATGCCTGATTTCTGATGCTGCAGGTTTGGTTTTTGGAATTGAATTTCCATCACAAAATTTATCAAACAAAATGGTGGTACTTTAGTAGAAGTTGTGATGAATATGTATCAAAAAGAGACACGAGGAGCAGCAAGTGTTTATAGCTCTCACAATGTTGATGGAAAGCTAAATATTACTTAACTTTCGTGTTGTTGTTTGCAAGTTGTTATATATATATATATATTTGTGTATGAAAAAGGTACCTAACTTTTCTGCAAGCAAGAGGACTAATACTATATCAAGTTATTTTCATAATTTAGATCATCATTTTAACCCAAAATAAAAACTTTAAAAATATACAACAAGTTTGTATTATTACTTTCCCACATCTTGAAACGGTCATAAAACCATGGGTTTAGGTCAACGTCCAATTTGTTAAAGCATCACTGAAGGGCTACAACATAGATAAAACCAACAAACGAAAAACGGAAATAAAAGAGAGTTGTTCCTTGTCCTCACTCTTCCCCACATTTTTCTAAGTCAAAGAGTTGAATGTTTGGTACTGAAGGCACGAATGGCTGCCACATGGAGGCCCCAAAATGATCCTTCAAATGCACCCATAAACAAAGAGATCATTAAGGCCATGCTTGGCACTCATGTGGTCACTCACCTATCACGCTATCCATAATAATAATAATATATTAATTAAATATTCATAAACAGGTATGTTATCGTGCGTGGTGCGTTTGTTGTAAGTTGTACCCCTCTTCTCACGTCACCAAGGACATTTTGTTCCCCACTATTATGCTTTATTCACATATTATTCTTCACAATCTTTCAACCAATTCCAAGGTTTTGATAAATGTGACGTTTTGTCTTCTTTCTTAATTGATTCAGAAGGACAATTAGCTAACCTAGAACAACTATTCAGTTTAAGTTGATCCTACGATGATTTTCCTTTTTTATTCCCTTGTTTTTTAATTATTAAATGAAACTTGAATAATTAAATATTGCATGTCACTAAAAGTTTACAATAAATGGATCTCACGTTAGACAATAATGAAGATATGGGAAAAAAGACACAAGTTTATTTTATTAAATAAATTAGCAATCCAACATGGTAATGTTATCTTGGAAAATCTTTCCGAGATCAAGTTAACTTACCATAATAACTTATGAATCATGTTAGGATGACCTTTAATTAACATAGCTTGAAAATTATTATTATTATAAAGCAAAAGGTTCATAAGTAGATTAAGCTTTATGGATTTGAATAGTATGGTAATGTTTGGTTGAATAGTGCGGCATGAATAATAGCTCCATACGTTTAAATCTAATAATAGCTCTACAAGTTTAAATCTAATAGAAAATTTAACTTCCCAAAGGTTAGTGTAGAGGTTTTGAAGGAAAAAAAGGAAACAAATATAAACTGAAACAGTTCAAGTGCTCGTGTTCCTTTAATGAAAAATGGAAAGATAAGATTGAGGGAGACGTGTACAAGCATATATGCTTGTTATTAGATGCTTTCAATTTTTCAGACCTGTCACTTTTTTTTTTCTTTTAGATAAATTGGAGATGAATTACTCTATCACTTTTTTGTTTAGATTAGTAAGTAAACAAATTTCAATTTAGAAAATGTCTCAATTAAACTTGGAACATAGTCATATTTAATTAACATTTCATTCAAAAATTAATATGACATCAACTTTTATTGAAGATCTCACACATTAATTTGAAACATTTTTTTTATTATAAATTCTATTTTTTTTAATATGTAAATGTGTCATAAATGTAAATGTGTGAAAAAAGTAAATATGCAAAAAAATAAATGTGAAAAAATGTAAATATGCAAGAAATATAAATGTGTGAAAAGTGTAAATGTGCGAACAAAGTAAATCTCTGGAAAAAAAATAAATGTACGAGAAATATAATGAGGAAGTGTAAATGTGCAAGAATTTTAAATTAATGGAAATGTAAAGTTATCAAGGATAAAATAGAAATTAATAAAGAAATTCAATGAAAATGGTGACCTAAATTATCAAGAATTTCATTGAAATATTATTTTTCTTATCACAACGTATTTTCAGAATGTAACCACTAAGAAACTAAAATAAAAATGATTTTCTTCCATATTAATCGTTTTCCTCCTTTCTTGAGTAGTTATATTATCTCACGTAGCACTTGTAATCATCCCTATCATGTCCTGGAGTTATAACCGTCTTTGTTACATTATGAAATTATAACCACTTATGCATACTTCTTAATTTTATAACTCATTTTCGATATCTCTTTTGTCTCTCTCGTTTCTCTAAGTTTTCAATTTTACTACTTATGTCTTTCTCTTTATTTCATCTTCGATTTGTTGATTTTTCGATTTATCGTCTTGTCTCTTCTCAATTTTCCTTTTCATCATTATGAACTTTCAATTATTTTATTTTTCAATTTACACTTTCACTCATTTATTTCCCTCGATCTCAATTTCGTCTATATCTCTCGATTGACTCCTCGTTTTTTCAATCCCTCTCGATCTTTACCATCTTGATTTTTACCCTCTCGATCTTTATCATCTTGATCTCGATTTTTATCATCTCAATCATGAATTTTTTCCTTTAACTTCAAAAGTTTTTTTGGCTTATTCTTTTGATATATTTGTAAATTTCTCAATAATAAAGGACCTTTAGATTTTCAATGAGAATCTTTCACAAAGAAAAACAAATAACCCAAACCCTCCCTTCTTAATTTTCTATGCATCAATATCCTTTAGTGTCCTCGGTAGCTTATCAAAGGAAGCCATTTGATGTTGTTTAAAGTTGTTAGATAATTACAAAATAATCTAACTCTCATTTCATTTTATTTTTTTAAGGACCAAAATAATTTGAAATATAAACCCATATTGCATCAATATCCTTTAGTTTTTTTTGGTAGCTGATCAAATGCAGCCTTTTGATGTCGTTTAAAGTTGTTGGATAATTACAAAATAATCTAACTCTTATTTCATTTGATTTTTTTTAAGGACCAAAATAATTTGAAATGTAAACCCATATTTAAAGTCAATAATGCATGTGTCATGCTCTTTTTATATAACATTTGCCACCCCTATACTTCCATATGTAATACATATTACAACTACTACTATAGTTCTTGGGTTCATAAAATATGAAATGAGTAATACATTTATAAGAGCTATGTTTTATAAGATAAAAACAAAACAAAAATAGAAGTGAGGGTTATAAAAGAAGAAATGAACATCATGAGGAACCTCACTCCCATATAGAGAATCATAGTAGTCATCACAATGATGACTACTATCAACCACCCCCACCTAGGTGTCATCGACCTAAAGTGACAACAATAAGAACCTAATGTCGATCTTCCTCCTTTCCATGGTAGAGGTAATGTAGAAGAATACTTAAATTGGGGTTGAAGGTTGAACGTTTATTTGTGTGCCATAGAATTAATGAGGAAAGAAGGGTGTCCATGACAACCCTTAGTTTTCAAGGGCACACGATGTATTGGTGGACCTCCCTAGTGAAAGTAATGAAGATCTTATTTACTTTGGCAAAGATCTTGTTGATTTGATGAAGTCAAAAATGAAGTCAAAGGCAACTCTGTGGCAGTCAAAGGTCACTTAAGATAAAAGAGAAGAGGATTAGTATGTCTGCAGCTCTGCTTAGGTATAACCATTTTATCCTTCTGCTGCATGTGGTTTCTTCACTTAAAAATATTCTGCAATTGCCTCTAAAAAATGTTTTAACCGTTAAAAACAAAACATTTTGACAAAAGGATTTTTAATCAACTATTTTAACTGATAGTATATGTGGTTTATCAACTAAAATGTTCTTCACACTTCTATAACAGGTTTTCAACTGATATATCTTCAAAATAACCGATTGTTTTCATTAAAAGAAGTGTTGAAAACTTTCTGTCAGTATTTTAACTAATACAATTTCGAAATAACCGATTGAAATCACTTAAAAAGATAAGGGAAGTGTTTTTTCAGTATTTTAGTCGATATAACTTCGAAATAATCGATTAAAACCACTTGGTATATCAAATTACCGATCAGAATGACTTTATGACCGATCAAAACCAGATATGATCGATCAGAATGGATTTATGACCGATCAGAACCAGATATGATCGATCAGATTTGAGTTATGACCGATCAGAATTATTTTAATCGATTAAAACATGTTTCAATCGATTAAAACAACTTGGAAAATTTGTACTAAACGTTTTAATCGATTAAAACGTATTTTTATCAGTTAAAATCACTTGAAAAAGTTTATAAAAATGTTTTGCAGTATTTTAATCGATTGAAAGTCGAAACAATCGATTAAAACAGATTAGAAGATTTTTTGAAAAGAGTTTTAATTGATATAAATGTTGTCGTATCAATTAAAAAAAACTGGAAAATAATCAAGAATATTTTAATGGATTAAAAGAAGTTTTAACAGATTAAAACAAGTTTTTTAACAGATTAAAAGATTATTTTAACAGATTAATTAAACCAGCAGTTTTGAAAAATCTTCTATATAAACAGATTGCTTGAACTTTTTTAAACATCATCTTTTACATAACTTTTACACAACTTTTAGCAATCAACAGGCAATCAAAAGTGTTACTTTCAAGAAAGAATCACGCTTGTTTTTGTGAAGTTCATCAAAGTTCTTTCTTAAGGCAAAATTGCATTTCTTTGGAGAAGAAACACTTATTGCAGAATTGCATAAAACTGGTTTGAGCATTCTTAGTTTCTTTTGTATGTTTCTTTACTTTCTTTTATCTGTATTGTGGGTGCCTGGAATTGTGGGCACTCGGTTTTCTCAGAGCTGGAATTTGGTCGCAGGGTAGTTCAAGAACTGGAATTTGGTTCTTGGTGAAAGGTTAGGTGCGGGAACTGGAATTGTGGTTCTTCTGTTAGATTGAGTGTAAGGTTAAGGTTGTAATTTGTAAAACATTCAATCTAGTGGAACCCAGCTGGAATTTGGCTGGAGACTGGACGTAGCCCTGGGTGAACCAGTATAAACCCTAGTGATATCTTTCTAAACCTTTCTCTTCTTTAATTTTGTGACTGCATTTATTTTTGATTGCTTGCTGTATATGATTCAAGAATTGATCAAATTTCTTAATCTTTAAAATTGATAATTTGTTAATTGCGAAAATCTTTCAAAGATCAATTCACCCCCCCTCTTGATCTCAGCCTACATTTCTAACACCTAGTGCGTGATAGGAGAATTCATAATGAGCCCTAAGTTAGACATTAGAATGAACTTCGAAGTGCCCTTAGGAAGAGACATATACCCTCTTACTATGATATGGAGTTGATGGACAAGCTCCAACGACTCCAACAAAAGAATATGACCATAAAGGAGTATAGGTAGAAGATGAAGTTATTGATGATGAGGGTTGGGATTAGGGAAGAACCACAAATCACCATTCATAGGTTCCAAAGTAACCTAAACCTAGAAATTAGGGACAGAGTTGAGTTACTACCCTATCATGACCTAAATGAATTAGAGCAATTATGTAAAGTAACAAATTAAGAGAAAAAGTTCTTACAAAAAAGAATACCCTAGTTCTAAGAATGATTTTAAGAGGTAGGGTGCTACCTCCAAACCCAAATTTGAAAGGCCTCTAGACAGAAAAAAAAAAATTAAAAGAGATAATTATAAGAAAAATGGAAAGGAAAGACAAAAAGAGAGGCATGACTTCTCCAAAGAGAAGAGGACTAGGGATATCCAGTGTTTTTGGTGTCTTGTTTGAGGGCATTATGCTTTTGAATGTCCTAATAAAAAAAATCATGTTCACTAAAGACCAAGAAATCATAAGTCTGGATAAGGCTCAATCTTCACCCAGTGAAGAGGAATCCTCTAGCTCCGAGGAGGAGGTGCTTCCTTGTGAATGTTACTTATTGATGGTAAGGCGACTCTTGGAGAATCAATATGTTGAACTAGAACAATCACAAAGAGAGAACCTATTCCACACTAGGTGTAAAATTTTTGAAAATACCTGTTCATTAATTGTGGATAATGGCTCTTGTTGTAATTATTGTAGTTCACGAATGGTAGAAAAGTTGGTCTTAACTATTGTTCCTCATCCAAAACCCTACAAACTTCAGTGGATTAAAGATGATGGTGGAATAGTAGTTGATAAACAAATAAGTATTCCAATCTCTATAGGAAAATATAAAGGTGAAATTTTATGTGACATAGCTCCTATGGAGGTTAGACATATTCTACTTGGTAGGCCTTGGAAGTTTGACAAGAAGACTCTTCATGATGACCTTACTAATAAAATAAGTTTCAGTCATATGAGACACAATATAGTGATATGTCCTCTCACACCTCAACAAGGGAAGGAGGATCAAATAAAAATGAAAAAAAAGTTTGATGAAGAAAAGAATAGGATTAAAAAAAATTTGACAAGAAAATAATGCTTCTTCCTAAAACAGAGCAAGAGAAGAAAAAGGGATTGGAATTCGGTATCTCTTCCAATTTAGTTGTTAAAAAAAATAATTTGGAAAAAAAAAAATCTTCTGAGTGACCAACCTTTTTTCTTTCTCTAATGTAAAATGACATTTGCTACCAGAAGTCAGGAACTTGAATCTCTACCACAAGGGGTACAACAAATTTTAAAAGAGTTTGATGATATATTCCCCAATGAAGTGCATCATGGACTTCTACCTCTAAGAGAAATAGAACATCAAATTGATTTAGTTCCTAGAGCAAGTCTGTCAAACAAGTCTGCTTATAGAGCCAACCCCCAAGAAACTAAAGAGATAGAGAATCAAGTTAAAAACTTACTGAAGAAGGGCTAGGTACAGAAGAGCCTTAGTCCTTGTGTTGTTCCGATTTTGATGGTGCCCAAGAAAGATAGCTCATGGAGAATATGTGTAGGTTGTAGGGTCATCAATAACATCATTGTAAAATATAGACACCTTATCCCTAGGTTAGATGATATGTTAGATGAGTTGCATGGGGCTAACATATTTTCCAAAATTTATCTTAAAAGTGGTTCTCACCAAATAAGAATTAAAGAGGGAAATGAATCAAAAATTGTTTTTAAGACCAAATTTGGACTATATGAATGGTTAGTACCGCCCTTCGACTTAACCAACGCCCCTAGCACCTTCATGAGGTTAATGAACCATGTCCTTAAGGATTTCATAGGGAAGTTTATAGTTGTTTATTTTGATGATATCTTAATATGTAGTAGGAGTCTAGATGAGCACATTGGTCATCTTATACTTGTCTTAATTATTCTGAGGAAACATCACCTCTTTGCTAATCTAGAAAAATGTACTTTTTGTCAAGAAAATGTAATATTTTTAGGCTTCCTATGTAACACCCTACCTTATAAACCCTCAATCAGAAGGAATAATAATTTTTAGTAGAATTTTTTTTTTTTACCGATAATAATCTTTCCCTCGTACATAATATCAATATATAAATTTTCAATAATTCATTCCTGCATTTCATCATTTTAAAAAAGTACTAAAAGTAAACATTCATAATTACATATAGATAAATTACTAGTACAGTCCTCCAAAATATTAAGGGCAACATTGAGGATACTTCCTACAAAGCAGCTAACTACACAAAAGAGTAACTACTACTCACTACCCTATAGGTCTATATACTATAAAAGACTATCTATAAAAGTTTGGATATGTTTATGCCAATACATGTTGTCATCATTGTGGCTCCCAGCTAATGAGTATGAGTAACATATTCATCGGGTGTGGAATCTGTGTCATCTCCCCTTTCTTCAAACAATGACCGATCAGGTCCAACGAGTACTGCAAGCACAAAGGAAATAAAGAAAACAGAAAGACAAGAGCGTGAGCAACAGTTCATACATCATTTTAAAATCAACATCATAAACATTCACAAGTTAATCAAATTTCAAATGATTGATGTTAATGATGCATGATCCTAATATGTTTTCTAAATGTTTATGCATGCGGGCCCGAATCATTTCTCAAATCAGTACTGGGGTAGCCAGGAGTTGACACTACTAGGCATGGAAAATCCACCCACGGGATTGTTGAGACCCATGCTCAAATATAAACCCAGTAGCTCACCGACCATTGATATACGAGTAAGAGCACGATCGGTATAGCAGAGTTTGTACAAGTGGGATCCCCGACCACGTGTAGCGAGCCCGGGTCTTTTGGGGCCTCGAACCACTACCCTTCCTATCCTCAAGTCCTCCCTCGGGGCCTCCCTATCGTATTCTCGCAGTCCATAATCTCCGATTCCCCGCATTTCACAAATCACCATTTTCAAATGAGTAGTGTATGAGTCCCTAAGTGGTTTTTCTTAGAAATTCACATTTTTCCAAAAATTTTCACGAGTTTCCCCGTAATACCGGACTTCCCAAAAATTTCCAATCACCTGTTACAAGCGTAAAACTTCCAATACAGTTCAAAAAGGGTTCACAACCCATCATCCAATTCTTTCAATTTAATTTTCAATGAATTTTCTCATGAAAAACCACCATGCATATAAATGCTCACTCAAAGACCATACATATCATAATAGAGTACCAAACATATATTTTACACCATCATACACGTAAGCAATTCATGATCACTTTCACAACCAAGCATATAATAAAATCAAAATGATCAATCATAACAAATTTAGACAAATTCAACAAATAAGGTCAAACAAGTTTATGATGTAATCCTTACTATATAGCCCACCCCTTACCTGACACGCTCACACTTATTCCTTTCAAAGCTTGATGTTGTGTTTCAACGAAAATCTATATACGTAATAAAATGCTAGTTAGAATCTTATATTTCTATGATTCTATCTCATGAGAATTTAAATTCATTTTGTATTGTTAATCCATTTCTAATAATATTTTAAGCTCACATTCAGCTTACAATTAACTTAGAAATTATCATATTTTGTAGGCACTTAGAGTAGAAAGAATCCTAATAACAACCATGGACAAGGTTCAGTATTTCGAAATTTTCTAGAGTTATATAAACTGTTTTGGCATGAGATTTGAGCCAAAATTTCAATAACTTAATTACCTAAAATATTTATGAAGGAAATAAATTCAAATACCCTATAGAATAGATGCAGTTTTCAGTTTTCAGTGGTTATTTCCAACTAAGCTCAACTACAATAACACTCTGAACATACCTTGGTAATTGGATTATAACTCTTGCTACACATAAGATATTCACGTGAAATAAATTTCTAAATTTCGGGGATATAATTTCCTACAACCTTTATGAAGAAATAAAGTCCTAATTTCACACGTATCAATCCCAGAAATTCAAAAACCGAGGCTGTTGAAACAGGGCAACATCTTAACGTCACAGCTAGAACACTTGACAGTAAAATGGGTATAACTTGAGCTACCAATATCCATTTAATGTAAAACCAGTTTATAAATTTCGACAACTTAAAGGGCTACAACTTTCATGAAGATACCAATTCCTAATTCTATTCATACAAGTCCCAAAAATTCAATGAATAGTACCTATGAATTAGGGCTCTTAAAGTTTTTAGCTTAACAACTTCTAATCCTCAATTTTAAGCATCATTCTAGTATTCTAGGTGTAAAACCTACAATAACCTTCTTCCTACATCCATTCAAGTTGAGCCAAGTGAGGAGAAAAATAGAAAATGCACCGTTTTGAAAAATAAAACGGTAGAAATGTAGAGGAGATTGAGATAAACCAACTTACCTATTGGAGCTTCCCAAGAAAACCAAGATTTCTCCCTCAAAATGACGCTTGAAGGTAAGAAAACTTTTGAGAGAAAGAGAGAAATGAGGAACTAGGTTACATCAGCGCATTTCTGATGCGCCCAGCGGATTACATGCCGCAAGTAAGCAAGAGAATTAGAACCACAATCCGTTCAGCGCATTTCTGATGCGCCTAGCGGATTACAAAACTCTCTGTTTTAATCGATTAACAGACATACTCCGCTCAGCGCATTTCTGATGCCCCCAGCGGATTTACATTACAAAAAAAATTATCTTTATTTTCACTTTATTTACTCTAGCCAGGATTTGAACCCACAACCCCTAAGACTCAAACATCACTCCAAACCATATCAACCATCATATATTTCTTGTTAATTTGTACACATAATAAGCTTTTAATGTACACACACTCAATGCATAAAAGAAAACAATAATTTCTAAATGTGACAATTAAATTTGTTAAGTCCATACTCTTTAAAATTTCAACCTTAAATCATATAACTACTATCAGGCGTCCAGTTGTCCGCGAAACGGATTAATTTTAAGTATTTTCTAAAAATTCCAGAAAAATTCTAGAAAAACACAAATAATCTAACAAACATAAAACTCTACAGTTTCTTTACCCAATTCCTAATAATTTAATTATTAAAATTTTGACAAAGATTTTGTCAAAATTTAACAAACCAGGGGTATTGAGAATCAAGATGTTACATCCTAGTTGACAAAGAAGGTGTTCATGTCGACCTTGAGAAAATAAAGGTTATCCAAGAATGGTTCACCCCTAAAAATGTGAGAGAAGTTCGTAGCTTTCATAGGCTAGCTAGTTTTTATAGAAGATTTGTTAAGGACTTCTCCACCATCGTTGTTCCTCTTAACGAACTTGTTAAGAAGGATGTATTTTTTATCTGGGGTGAAAAACAAGAAAAAACATTTGAAAAACTTAAAAATAATTTAACCAATGCACCTGTTCTTATGAATTTCTTCTAATGACCTTTGAATTTTCTTCTACATTTGTATTAGGAAATCATAAATGTTGATTTTCTTCTAATGACCTTTGAATTTGGACTTGACTCGATCGAGCCACTTGATATATAAAGGTTTTTTCTGGGGCGGCCCAAAATGATACACTTTGGACAATTGAGAGAGGAAGTTTATTCTAAACTTCCCTTCTTGTTCTTATGAAATAGATCTTCCTTCTTCAAAAGAATGAAAATTTGTGGGTTCATTAGGATCAGGGATCAAGGGTCCTCTGAAAGCACATGGCACGTCCTCTACTGATATAAAATAAAGTAAGGTGCAGAATTTTAAGAAGATAAGGTGCAGAATTTTAAGCAATAAAGTAAGCAAACTCAAGGAAAATTCTCACTGAACATTAAGATAGTTGTCTATCTAGATGTGAAGATTCATTTCCAAGGATTATGGAGGGAGGAGGAGATAGAATGAAACTAGACAAGAATAAATACAAGGGTTGGAAAAATGGACCAACCCATTGAATAAATAAATGGAGTGAAGAAATAAAGAAGAAAAGAAGAAAAAAAGAGAATTATGGTGGTGGTGGAGTGTTGGCATTCCACTAGGGGATGAGTCACCCTAGATAAGTGGTGGTTACAGCCACTTGAACCAAGATTCAAGATAAAACACTCAAAGAGATGGAACACTCTAAGAAACCTCATAAATTTGTCATAAATGTTTAACCTAATTACACGATAAGAAGTCTTCTATTTATAAGCTTTTGGGGAGGGACCTAGATGAAATTATAAAAGGAGACATAAACTTAACCTAAACCTAAAGGCTACTAGAGTCCCCATGGTTCAAATATGTTAAATCCATCCTAGCCCACCAAAAATACCTCTAAGGGTGTGGAAAACATGAAAAAAGAGATGTGATTCCTTTTGGGTTGTCCCAAGCCAATAATACCCACAATTCAAGCTTCTTCCTCTTCAAAAATGGGTGTAGGACATGAAAAAGGAGTGTCTTACACTTTTGGGCTACCCACACATTATTTTATGTATCCAAGCCCTCTTTTCCAACAAAAAGAGTTGGTATTCTTCAAAAATGAGGTACAAAAAGTGAGCCTACAAAAGGAAAACGAAAATAAGTAAAAAAAAAAAACATAGGAAAAGAAAATACTTAGTAAATTAAAAATGAAGGGTCAGGAGGAAGCATCCCATTTAGTCATGCTTCTAGTAATATTTCTAAGGATGACCTCTTCCGTCTCCGGAGCAACTAGGGACTCATCACCTACTGAATATAGGATAAGTACTTGGGTCGAGTAAATCTTTTGTGACTCTTTGAAGCCAATAATTGGAGTGAAGGTTTTGTTGTTGAGTTTAACAAATCGTATAGCTACTAGTTAGATGTTGAAAACCTGAGAGGTAGCAGAGGGAGAAACCATCTTTTCAAAGTATGAGCAGAAGGTTGATGAAGAAAGGAGGTAGTATAGTGAAAATGCAGATGAAGAAAATGATGTTTTGAAGCTTTGGGAAATAAGAGATGTTAGTTGATGAGTGAGTAGTGGTGTGGAAGATGAAACAGTTTCAAGTTTTTAAAGAAAAATAATCTCCCAAGAAACCTAGGATACTAAATGGGCTCTTGTGTAAACCCATATCCACTCATGCAAATATTTTAACCTATTATTTAGGCTAAATGATGATTGAATGGATGAGATACAAAGAGTAGCATTTATTACGGGGACTGACATTAATGAAGGGAATAGAATGCAATGATGAAAACATGGGTTGAACAGCTTTTGAATAAAACAATAAAATATTGGATTTGTATCATGGTCTAGAATAAGAGAATGTGCATTCCTCAAATTCATGTTATATTCTCCTAGGGGGTATTTTGTTATTGGTAAGATTACAAATATATCGAAGGAATAAATCGAGAAATAGAGGTGTTAAAGGAAACAAGAATAGTGAAAGGTAATCAAAACTATTGAGAGTTGAGGATCGAGATTGAGAGAATTTAATCAACAATGAAATGTGAACTTAAAGCAATAAATTGAAATGTGCAGATTAAGATTACAAGGCGTAAAGACTTAGGAAAGGTTCGAAGGCACGTATCATCGAAAAGAGATTGGGTTAAACAAATAACAAATCAAGTTGAAAGGATATAGTCGAGCATCAAAGATCGAAGAGTTGAAGATGTCGAATTTCAAGTTGCAAATTAAAAGGAACAATACATCGAGAAGAAGTTATGCAATCGAAAAATATGCAGACACAATTATTATCCAATTACGTGATATGCGCGCCTATAAATGTTACGTGATAGTAAAGTGGGTCGAGGAAAAGGAAAGTAGTTATACAAAAGTAACTGTTTGTGGATTTTTATTTATATTTTGTATATTTGATTTTACTTCATTTTAATTTATTTCTTATTTTTCTTATATATTTAAGTGTTTTAGCAGTTACATAGAAAAAATATAAATATAGTGAAATAAATGTAAAATACGTTATTGTCAAATTATACGAAGAAACTTAAATTTTGAAAACACTACTACGAACAAGAGACAAACATTTTTTAATGGAGTTATTTACAATTTTAATAGTCATCTTTATTGATTTCCTTTATCAATTCATGTTTTATCCTTGATAATAGATTAGATTTATTTTTATACAATTTACTTCCTCTCCACATTTATATTTTGTTGCACATTTATTTTTTAGGAATTTACTTTAACTATTTTTTTCTTGTAATTTAATTTAAATGTTACAAATTATATTAAAAATTTAAATTAAATGTGAATGGTCTTTGATATAAATACATTATGTTGTAATTGGTGTTGATAGTATATAAATTCTGAAATTCTTGTTGGGTAGGAAAAAAAATAAAAGAATTTATATGATATTTGAATGATTTATTACTTACTTTAAATATTGGTATATATGTATTTAATCGAATAACAAATCATTTACTATAAGAACAATTTACAGCAAACATAAACTCTTTGATTTAGGGAGTTGTGTTTTACCATGAGCCTAAGAGTAAAAATCAATTATTTATATAATATATGAGTTAACTCATCAAAATTCTTTATAAATACAAAAGTAGTGATGAATGTGCTTGCATCTCCACCACCTTGATTGGATTCTATTACTTGTAAAATTATTGATTGTTAAATTTGGAAGATGGAATTGAATAGTCAGGATTAAAAAAATTCATTTTTACTGTATTATGTGCTTTGAAGGATTGATATTTAAAATTTTTATCACTTTGACCTAATTCAATAAAAATTAATTTAAAATTTTTTTTCTATAAATTTATATATATATATATAAACAATGGGTGTTTTTTACATAGATGTTTCGGTATCTTTTAACATGGTTAACACGTTTATAGCATGATTGACAACTGTCAAATGCTTACAAACAAGTAAACCAAATAATATGAATTCCAAAATAGAAGTCAGCAGTTTGAAAAGGTAATAAAAATACGTAGCTTGCACGAAGTCAGTAAACACCAATCCAGTGTCACACTCTGAGTAGTCAATCTTAGCAATCACGCACCTCCAAAGCCATTGGTAATCAATGCACATAATTGCTGACATTCAAACGTGGTCAGAAATAAGCTGACATTGACATGTACCTAGCTGGTCTCTTTAGATTGTGTTTATATTGGATCTTACAAACTTTATTTTTCTTAAACTTGATTTTCTCCATAACTAAATTTTAAGTCAATTATGTTTGGAACTTTAGTAAAAACTAATTTTGGTATAAATAATGTTAATCAGATTAGTTTATGGATAATAATAACTTTGATGTGTATAATTATTAAAAAGAAATATGTGATTGTTGTTAAAGTAATAATCTAGTTTTGAATTATTAGTAACATTTATTCATGTGAATTTATGACCATAAGAAATAAACACCAACACTACTACAAAATATGCTTTCAACGTCGCCATTTAACGTCGCTTCAAGCTGAGCCGACGTTAAATACACTTTCAACGTCGGTTGGTTAAAAAACGACGTTGAAAGCTGAATGTTGGACACATTCTACGCTCGGCTCTTAGTTAACCGACGTAGAAAACACTTTCCACGCTCGGCTCTAGATGAACCGAGCGTTGAAAGTCTTTTTTTATTTTTATTTTTACTTATTGATAGCGGTTATAAAGGAACCGCTATCTAAAGTCGACTTTAGATAGCGGTTCTATGGGAACCGCTATCTAATGTCGACTTTAGATAGCGGTTCTATGGGAACCGCTATCTAATGTCGACTTTATGATCGATCATTTCAAGTTATGATCGATCGAATATTATTTCGCTCGAGCGAGGGCAGTGTCGCCAGCCGAAATGCAACCCGAGAATGCTAATTTTGTGCAGGAGGCTTTTCGCTCGAGCGAGAAGGGTGTCGCTCAAGCGAGATACACTTTAGATAGCGGTTCTAAGGGAACCGCTATCTAATGTCGACTTTAGATAGCGGTTCTAAGGGAACCGCTATCTAATGTCGACTTTATGATCGATCATTTCAAGTTATGATCGATCAGAACCTTATTTCGCTCGAGCGAGGTTAGTGTCGCTCAAGCGAAATACAACCCGAGAATGCTAATTTTGTGCAGTGGCGTTTCGCTCGAGCGAGAATGGTGTCGCTCAAGCGAGATACATTTTAGATAGCGGTTATGACCGATCGAACTATTTTAATCGATTAAATCTCGTTTCAATCGATTAAAACAATTTCTGCACAACGTTTTAATCGATTAAAACTTATTTTTATCAGCTTAAAATTACTTGAAAAGTTTTACGAGAAAGTTTTATAGTATTTCAATCGATTGAATCGCGAAACAATCGATTAAATCAACTTAGAATATTTTTTGTAAAGTGTTTTAATTGATATAAACGTTGTCGTACGTATCAGTTAAAACAAATCTGTTTTAATTGATATACATTTTTGTAAAGTGTTTTGATTGGGTGTTTTGGTCACTCAGATTTGAGATTCAAGGTCATTGGGTTGGATTTCAAGCTTGAGGTCGAGTCATGCATGCTCGGGTTAAAGATCTTGGAAGTCGAATAGAAGGGTGGAGGATTGGGGTTGGAGAGACGAAGGTGATTAAACTCGAACAATGGTGGATAGTCACCGGTACAAGGTCGAAAAGAGGGAGTGAAATTGTGAGCTGGAAGGTGAATTTGGGAGGGTCGTCAAGCATGAAGAACACAAAATTTTGGAGGATTATCGATGCGAAGAAGATGAACGTATCGGGTTTATTTGTATATATTTACACTGGATATATATTTATTTGTATATAAATATAATTTATTCGTAAGTTATTATCAAAAAATTCAAGTAGTTTAGTGGTTGGAGTATCGCCTCCAACTCTAAAGTATCTGGTTCGAATCCGTCAATGACAATTCTCTTAAAAATTAAAAAACTTCTAAAAAATATAATATAAAGAGATGGAGAACCTAATTAAAATATAATAGGAAGAGAGGGAGACTTATAGATAAATAAAAGGGGGTAAAGGGGTTGTAAATAAATAAAAATTATTAATTTAAAAAATCATACTTTCAACGTCAGTTTTTAAGAACCGACGTTGAAAGTCGACTTTAGATAGCGGTTCTAAGGGAACCGTTATCTAAAGTGTATTTTTCAACGTCGGTTTTTTTGAACCGACGACTTTCAACGTCGCCTGATACAACGTCGGTTATTAAACCGACGTTGAAAGCCTTCCAGAACCGACGTTGAAAGCTTTATTTATAGTAGTGCAACATTATAATTTAAATTAATATGCATTAACATGTTTACACAAACTTCATATCATTTTGATATCCTTTACTGTTCTATATTTTCTCTAACATTAAGAGACAAATTGTAAAATCTTGTAGCAATTCTATGCTCAATATTTTAATGATATAAAAATAAATTTTATTCCTCAAACACATGAATTAAAATACTGGTTACATTGGAATCATAAAATAATTGAACCTGAATTCGGTGCAAAGGAAGTGAAGAATATTGGTAACTTATCATAAACTAATAACAATATTTTCAATTGAACTACCCTTACCAATCTAAAATCGTTTCCTGACCATGATAACAATCCGTCCCATAAATGAGATAGTTTTTGTTTTTATTGTGAGAGAGAACCATAAATGAGATACTCAATGCTACCAAACAGTTGTGGACACCTGTGCTTGGAAGATGTCTCTTCTGCTCTATTTGCACTTCCAGAATATTTCAACCCATCAATATCATTTCACTCCAACAAGCAACCCACGAATTCCTCTTCAAAATTGAAGGTAACGAGGGAATCTCTTATTTTATTGAGGAGTGAAAAAAAGAAAGTAAAAAGAAAAACACCCTCTTGTTACAAAATCATCGTACCAAACCATTAATAATAAAAAATCATAAAGAAGAATATTGTGTCGGTTGGCTTAATCTTGTAATAAGAAAATAATGCCATCTCATCTATTTATGCACACAGCAAGCTTGGTCATTACTCATTATTTTGTGCACTTCCTGATCAGAATTCTCCTATATCCGAAGTTAACAGCTTGACGCTCATAATTAATAATTTAATAATCCTATGTCCCAATAGAAAAACTGTAAAGAAACAAACAAGGAGAAGAATCCTAATTCCTAGCGTAGAGGCTAATCTGCTTGGTGGGGACCATTGCACCCTTCCCCAAATTGTCATTTTCAAGATGGATAAACACACACTCAATTCATGTGTAAATGGCATGTGAGCTCACCCTTTATGTTTCAAGACCAATCAAGACACCCAAATGGTGGCAGTTACTCTTGTGTGCTTCCAGTGAGGAAATTCCACGCAAAACTCCACAAAAGCCACCTTTGATTTAACAAATCAACACCCATTTCTCAAAATCCCATTTTGATTTTGCTTCTTTTTCTTATATAGTCCCATTTTCATTTTGAATACTCCTTGATCTGGTGTGAAGATGGACACTAATGACTGGGTAGTCCTTTCTGATGATAGTCTTTTTGATGTCAATGAAGATTGTGCTGAGAAGCAGATTTATTTGGGAAAAAGGAACTTGAATTCAAAAGGTGTTTTTGATGTGGATGACTATTACTTCTGCACCTCACCAAAATTCAAGAAAACCTCTGAGGCATCAAGGAATTTTCATCCAAGGGTTATCAGAGAGGTTGCCCATATTCCAATTCAATTGGAATCAAGAATTGGGAAGGCCCCAGATGAAGGGTTAGTGGAAGAAAACACCAAGGATCATGTTGAGGTCACTCTTGTGCCATCACCAATTACCAGTGAGAAAATAAAAGAAGTGGTTTTGGGAGCTGGTAAGGACACTGTGCCACAGCTTTTTTCCAAGATCAGGGAAATTGAGTCCCCAAAGTCCGTTGGTAGAGGATTATTCATTTCACCTGACATAGGTGCTTTGAAATTTGAGGACATAGGTGGTGAGGCACATGAGATCATGGTCTCTCCCAGAGTGAAGATTGAGAGAGATAGGACCATTATGGACGCTGACAAAGAAGTGGAGGACTGTAGTGATGGTTTTAACTTTTGGAAGTGGAGCTTGAATGGTGTTGGAGCTATCTGTTCTTTTGGGGTTGCTGCTGCCACAATCTGTGTCCTGTTCTTTGGAAGCCAACAAAGGAACAAATTCCACCGGGATCAGAGGATTCGGTTCCAGGTCTACACTGATGACAAGGTCAGCAAATGTCTCTTTTTTTTTTTTTTTTGTCTAATATCACTTAACAGTTAAAAAAAAAACAAGTATAGTTTTATGCATAAGTTAGTATAGGATTGTGATGGAAGGCCCTTTCTACCGTTGGATGAAATGGTGTCTTTAAAAAAAGTGGGGTTGGGGGAAGACGGTATCTTTGTTTACTTTTGCAAAATAATGGAATTTTATTATTCTTGAAGAGTATCTTAGATATGGATTTTTGAAAATTGAACTATCAAAATGACTCTTAATTGTGACCGCAGAGGATAAAGCAAATGGTACAGCATGCAACCAAATTGAATGAAGCAGCATTTTCATCAATGAATGGTGTTCCTCTGAGTAGAGCTCGCATTACTTGTGGTGGTTACTATGACGGTCTTGGTCTTTGATTTAGGCATTGATTAAGGAATTTAGGGATACTACAATTGGTCAACGATGTGGCAAAATCCTCCGTTAAAGATCTATCATATAGTCTTTTTCTTCTGTGTAAATAAAATAACTAGGAATGGTGTCTTGTAAATTAAGCTACATAATATTATTATTACTATTATTATTATTTTAAAGGTTGGCACTAGTGAAAGAATTGGTAAAGGAAGGTTTCCGAAAGTAGTGAGAATACGAATAGAAACTTCACGCATACTGGCCCAAATGTTGGCATAAGTTGGCAGAATTAGGTCGGACAGCAATTATAAATATTTCGAAATTTTCAATCAACATAAAAATCCTAAAAACTCTCAAAATCTAGATGAAGTCAAATCTTATTCACTAAAAATGTCTAATAAACAAATTAAATATATTACATGCATACATAATAATTTCTATGTACAAATCTCTCAGATTTATACTTAAAATTCTTTAAAAATGGATAAAAAAATATTATTCTATTAAAAATTATGATTAATTAGGATTGTTCTCGACTCGAAAAGTATTATAATAATTTGAATTTAGAAAAAAAAATGAAAGAAGGAGTGAGAATCCTAAAAAGAAGTTAAAGAAAAGAAGTTTTAGAAAAAATAAAATTTTGTGAAATAAAATTTTAAAAAATTAATTTTTCTATTTTTAATATTTTTAATTTATTTGAAAAAGGTCAACCCTTTATTCTATTAAACCACTTATATTTTTAACCTGCTTTAAATTATTCTAAATAAATTTAAAAAAATATATATTTATTTTTTGACTAATAAAAAATATAATACTATGTAACTCTCTCTTTCATAAAGATAAAAATGAAGAGATTAAAGATTATATTTTAATTGATTATAATAATAATTCTACATCATTAATTAAAATCATAAATTGAAATCATATTATAGGATTCCTAAAAATCACATGATTGAATCCATTGTAAACTTAATAAATTTATATATAGTCTTAATCAGACTTCAAAGAGTTGGGTTACAAAATTGAATACTACATCACTATATTATGATTTCAAACAATCAAAGTTTGATTATTCTTTATTCATCAAAGAAACAAATTCAAACTTTAGTATTGTTTTAGGATATGTGGATGAAATTATCATTCTAGTCCAAACAATAATATCGATTCACAAACAAAAATAAAAGATTTTCTTTCTTGGATTAGAATTATCCAAGTCAAAAAAGAAATATTTATATATCAGAATATCTTAAAAGATTGTAGAATATTGGTATCAAACCTTTATCTATTCCAATAGAATCTAACTTTAAACTAAGCAAAATCTAATACAAAATGGTTTGATTCCGAAAAATATCGAAGACTTATTGATAGACTCCTATTAACTATATCCAGACCTAACACATGTTTCACTGTGCACAAACGTAGTCCATTTATTTCCAATTTATATACACCGACCATATAAATGCAACTACAATGTTACTTAGCACCTCAAACATACTACCGGACAAGATATTTTATTCAAAGCTAATTCATATAGCAAATTACATGCATATTATAGATGTAGATTAGGGATCTTATCATTATAAAGAATCCACAAATGGCTGCTGCATTTTTCTTGAAAATTCCTTAATCACTTGGAAATCCAAAAAACTTAAAATAGTAAGTAAATCATTTATAGAAGTATACCAAAATTACTTGGTTGAATAATCTTCTAACTGATTTTGGCGTCAACACACCTTTTATCCTCAGAGAATAAAACATCCTAAAATTGATCTCTATTTCATCGTAAATAAAATTACTAAAGATATTTTGAAACTTATCCATTTCGTTGAAGAAGATATTAGATTATATAATTATAATTTTATTGTATAGTTAATTATTTTTATTACTGTGTAGTTATATTTTTTATTATTTAACAGCTAAATTCGTTGTTAATTTTTGTTTTTATTATTATTTTTTTAAATCTTTTATATGTTGTTAACCTCGTATTTCCCTTGTCTTTTATTATTATAAAATAATAATAATAATTATATATTTTTTTACCTCTCCCGTGATAACGCCAATACATTTTCTTCTACTACTTTAAGAAAATTAAATAATAAAATTTTAAAAGACATTAAATAATAAAATTTTCTGTATTGAATTAATAATTTGTCCCGCAATACTTAATGCTATTTCAATAATCATCACGATGTAAAATTGAAAAGAATAATCAACCCTCTGCCACCCCACAACAAACCACAGTTGGCCACAGAAAAGTACTACCACTAAAAAAAACTTGGACATAAAAGCTAGTCAAACGAGGGAACCAAACAAATCACAATATGATTACATTGTCAGGGTCCGTAAAAATCACAGTAATTTGTTACATAAGAATAAAAATGATAATATATATATATATATATATATATATATATATATATATATATAAAGAAAGAAAACAACAACAAAAATAGTCTATATATGTGTAATCTTCTCTTCCTCCCTCGCTTTAAATCAGCAATGCACCCAAGAAAATAAAACCCCTTAGTCACAAGAGAGTAGTGACTAACCACTACTCAGGCAGAGTTGGAAAAAAAGAGAACAAAACACCAAACACAACCACCTCAACTCCACACATTGAACAAAATGTTGGAGAATTAGAACAGAAGGCTAAATGCAAGAACAAAGAGTGAAGCAAAGGCAGTGGAGAGAGTGGTGGCATCAGATGAAGGACCTGGAGCAGGTGCCTCAGCAGCTGAAACCCCAGTTGCTGCCATCACCAACAAGGCAATCACCAAAGTTAAGAAAAACTTCTTCAATACCTCCATTGCTCAAAGTTGTTCTCTGTCTTTATTTTTTTTTATCTTCTTTTTTCTGTTGCAAGTGAGAGGAGAGGGTTTTCACACAATCGACAATGAGAAGTGGCAGTTGTTTAATGATAGCTTGCCGCGTGATTGGTGATCTTATATAGATGCGGGCAGAGAAAAAAGACGGGCAGCTGCCCGGACTTTCCCGCTGTAGACAGGTTCGAGGTGCTGGGCAGCCGCACCTGCCCGGTTGTTGGACAGAGTGTCTCCATTCGATTTCTTGGTGCGATACAGCTGTCGCCAACTGTTTGTGGGGTAACATTTTCTGTTGATAAATAAAATAAATTTGCCTTTTATTAAAAAAATTTATGCTACTTTTTTCGTCTGAAGTAATTGGCAATTATTCGTAGTAATTTGGGTATAATGCGAAGGTATAAAATAAATATCAGACACTAGGTTTTTTTTTTTAAGTTTCTATTTTGTATCCACTTGACTTATTTAATTAAGTTTTATTAAAATAAAAAATTAATTTATCAAATAATGGTATATTTGAGTTTAACATGTGTGTGAGCACAAGAATATATGTGAGGTTAGACTCAAAAGATAAGTACACTTTGTTTTGAATCCGTCTTGGATTTCAAGAATGTTCAATGATTTCTTGTGAAAAGAGAAGAGATTCATCTTTAAAAGATATTCCGATATTCAAATTAGTTTTTAGACAAGAGAATAATATATTTGAGAATTAGTAATAAAGTAAGATTCATTCCCTATCTTAATCTTTTTATATAGGACTTAAAAAATAATAATAACTCAAAATATAATAATTGATATAATATATTATAACAAATAAAAGATAGTTAATAATATATAACAAAATAATTAAACAAATACAATAGTTTTTACTAAATTTAGGGCAGATAGGTACACAAGTCCCCAAAACTCGAAGGTTGAATTTATTTAAGAATAGAGGTCAAACGAGTGTAAGGTTAAGTTGATAATTGTATCGAGTAGTGTTTGGTTTAAATGTGTCTATTCTATCAACTGTTATTCAGTTAGACAAAGATATACTCGTGAGATTTACTCAGCAAAGCTTATTTATTTGTCATGCAAAGATATTTGATAACTCGTATAATTTGTATGACCTCAAATAAAATAAATGTAGGTTTTGGTAACTCGTATGACCCTAACTAAGGTAAATGTAGGTTTTGATAACTCATATATCTAAGTAAGATATGTATTACTCATATGGCCCCAATAAGGTAGATGCAGGTTTTTATAACCCATATATCTGAATAAGGTATGTATAACTCATGCGACTCTAAATAGGGTAATAGTTTTTTATACTCATGTGACTCTAAGTATGGTAAGTCTTATACTCGTGTTACCCCGAGAAGGGTATAAGTTTTATAAACGTGTAACTCTGAGTAAGTTAATAATTTTATACTCGTGTAAACCCGAGTAGGATAATAATTTTATACTCGTGTGACTCTGCATAGGGTTATAATTTTATACTTGTACAACTCCAAGTAAAGTAATAGTTTTATACTCATGTGACCCTAAGTATGGTAAGTCTTATACTCGTGTTACCCCGAGAAGGGTATAAGTTTTATAAACGTGTAACTCTGAGTAAGTTAATAATTTTATACTCGTGTAACCTCGAGTAGGATAATAATTTTATACTCGTGTTACTCTGAATAGGGTTATAATTTTATACTTGTGCAACTCCAAGTAGGGTAATAGTTTTATACTCATGCGAACCCGAGTAGGGTAATAATGTTATGCTCTTGTTAATAGTTTTATACTCGTGACTCTGAGTTAGATACAACTTATGCTCATGTTACCCTGAGTAAGGTACAATGCTTATACTCATGTGAGTTCGAGTAAGGTACAATTTTTATACTCATGTTAACTTGAGTAAGATATAATTTTTTAAATAAGTTTTACAACTTTAAGTTGTTTCGAATGAAGTGTGTAAAACAAAATCGGATGAGTTCCTCAATTATATATTTAATCTTTTGACATTCGTCGATAGTATGTCCATAGTTCTGATGAAATCAACAATACTTGGTTGTATTTGTATGGGTTGGGGTTGGTAGTGGTGGAGGTGCGTGTACAAGTTTCAGACTGAGAGTCTCTTGGAGAATCGCCTCTCAATTGGTATTTAGGGGTATATAATGTTCATATTTAGCTATCCTAGGTTTTTTTAAGGGTTGAGTTGAGTGTGTCTGAGGACTGGTGTGTGTTCTCTTATGTCAGGCATTGTTATCCTCCATACAAATGTAGTTGGTTGTCCGAGCCCACAATTCATCAAGGGTTCTCGGTGGATAAGCAAAACAATTATCTATCAAAGGTTCGACCTGTAGAGCAACTAGTATCGCGTGTAGAGTCACCTCAGGGTGTAGATTTAGTATTGTGTTCGATACTCGACAAAACAATCCATGAACTATTACGGAGGGACTTACCCTCACCCTACTTCATGCTTTCTAAAGCCATCATTGTGGCTTCGTGCCTATTACTGGCTACGAATCTAGTTCAGAATCGTTTCACTAGCGTATAATATGAATCAACAAAATTATAAGGTAAAGAGTTGCACCATCGTAAGGCTAATCCTTTTAACGTGGTGGGAAAGACTCAACAAAGTACGACTCTGGTGTTGGTATACAATTTTACTTGTGTCTTATATATTGCTATGTGTTCTTTTGGATTTGTCGAGTCATCCTATTTCTTTATGTTGAGTAACTCTCAGTTAGATACGAAAGGTATTTCTATAATTCCTAAGAAGAATGGGTGATCGTTGTCTTCTTCATGAATTTTGATCCTTTGTAGACGTTGGGAATGTGCAAGTCAAAGTCAGAGTGAGACTTCCATTATATATTCTCTCGAATGAGGGAGTTGAATTATTGTTTCATTAGTGTGTTCATATTTGACATTCTCCCTCATGTGGCTCCGCCTCCTTCGACTTAATGTTTTGTCACTTGGATTAGGTGGATTTTTTGCTCTTTGTGCAGGTTGACTTCTAGTTTAATCTGGGTTTTGTAGGTTGATGCTAGTGACTATTGAGTTCGTACTTGACCGAATGTGGCAATTTCTTCTTGGTTTATACGTGACCTACTCGTTCGTTGTTGCTAAATTAAAGTCTTTATTTCGTTTCACAGAGTTTAAAGTTCAACTTGGTATTGACTTCGGATTAATTACAATTCTTCAATTGCTTTTTGTTGGATTTATGATAGCCTAATGTCATTTTGTTCTTGTAGATTCTTTATCTCATTGTGATTTTTTATCGACACTCATCCATATGCTTCTTGAGGCTATGGATGATGGCTACAGGTTCATGTTGTTATTAGAGTTGGATACTATCTGTATGCAAGTTAAAACTATAGAGTAAAAGAGATCATTTTACTGGATCCCATGGTGGGCACCAAAATTTCTTACTAGATTAGAGAAGGTCAACAAGAGGATCAGTGAATCGTGTTTCGAGCTTCGACTTCAAAAATGTTCAATGACTTCCTTTGGAAAGAGAAAAGTCTCACCTGCAAAAGATAATCTGACGCTTAAGTCATTTTTTAGACAATAAAGTAATATATTTGAGAATGAGTGATAAATTAAAATTTACTATTTGGTAGAGTCTTTTTAATAGGACTCAAAAGATTATAAATAATCCAAAAGATAATAATTAATATAATATATTATAATAAATAAAAAATAATTAATAATATATAACAAGATAATTAAATAAATAAAATAATTTTTAATGAATTTGGGTTGCATAGTACAATATATTTAGTTCATTTATAATTTAATTAATTTTTATAAAAAAATATTTTTTTAAATTATGAATATATATTTAAAAAATATTTTAATATTAATAAAAATATGCTTCAACTTTTTAATTAGAAAATAATTCGAATATTAATCTCAAATACAACTTAATATTTTTTTTGGTTACAACTCAATATTAATTAATAAAACATTAATTTTGAAATAAATTTAACATTTTAATAAATCTAATTCTTTTCATTTTAAACTATAAACAATTTAATTTCATTTTTTTTTAAATTTGGATTTAATTTATTTAAATAATCAAGTCTTATTAAAAGTTTGAGTTTTGTTTATTTTATTTAATAGATGGATTTGACTAAGTTCGAATAATTTAAAAATAACACTATACACCCGTATTTAGGAGTGTTTTGTGTAGTAATTTAATTTAGTTAGTCGGAAAATTTAACAAAATCGCGGGGGTACAGTTGAGACTTTGATTGTGTATGTATGATTTTTATATTTATTATTTTGATGTCACTTCTCTAGTCCCATGTGGTTCGTCATCGTCATAAATATTCTTGCAATATCACATTGACTTTTTTAAGAGTAGTACTTCTAAGCATTTTGATATACTAATGATAAATCATTGTTATATTACTTCTAAGCATTTTGATAAACTATTCAATGGATAAGGTATATTTTCTCTTTCAATTTTTTTAATTATTTATACATGTGTTGCATAACATATGTATTTTGTGGTTTACAGATATTTCATAATCATTTGAGAAATTAAACTTAAATTATTCGTAATTATGAGAAAAATAAATATATTTTAGGTTAAAAAATAATATTATAATTGTAATAAAGAAAAAAATTGTAATACAACTTAAATATTAAGCTATAAAACTTCTTATCCAAAATTGTAATATGTCTGAGGTATTCTTGCGATTTCATATTCGTTATAATATAACAAATAACATTAATATTATAAAGAGGGGTTTTCAATATAACAAATAATATTAAGACTTTTCAATAGAAGATAAAGAATAAATATCCAAAGACTTTTCAAAATAATATGAAGAATATCCAAGTGTATTAGATTTGTTAAAGATACATAAAAGGAAATGTTTTTCTGCAACTGTCATTAAAAAAGGAAACATACAATATGTTGTAAAGACTTTTAAGGAAAGTATTTGAACCATAATCTAGATATACTAAAAGGAGATTTTACGCACAGAAGAATATCAAAAGAATATCATATTATTGAGGAAATATTTGCAAAAAATAATAAAGACTAAGGATTTTGCAGTCATATCTTGAAGCGTATAAAAGGAGGACCTCACTGATGAAAGAAAACACAACACAATAACTACAATACAATTCTATTAGCCTCTTGTTCTCCTTAGTGAGTGTTTTCTATTAGAAGATTTAAAAGAGAAGAAGTCATTGTTATATTCTTCACCTAGTGAAGTAAAACCTCATTTAAGAGTGTTCAATGTTTATCCTCTTGGTGAGAGTTATTTTAGTACATAGAAAGAAGTCATTATTATATCTTTCATCTAATTAAGTAAACCCTAAGTTAGGAGTGCAAATTGTTTATCCTCACTCTAAGAGTTATTTTCATGATTGTAATACTTGAAATCATCCTAGTAGTCAAGAGTGACAACAAATAATACTTGTGTTTTTAGTCTTAGGAGTGAATTAAGGTTGATAGTCAGGAGTGACTTGGTATATTCATTGGTAGCTAAGAGTGGCAACAAATAATACATGTATTCTTAATCTCAGGAGGAGATTAAGATTGATAGCCAAGAGTGACTTGGTGTACTTGTTGGTAGCCAGGAACGACAACAAATATATACTCGTGCACTTAGTATCGGGAGGAGATTAAAGTTGATAATCAAAACTACTTGGTGTACTGATTGATAGCTATGAGTGATTTGATGTACTTGGAGTAATCTTACTTATTATAGTGGAACCTCTTAAGTGTTCTTAAAAGAGACTGGACGTAGCTCTTAGTTAGGGTTAATTAGTATTAGTTATTTTAACATACAAATATAATAATTTTTAAATTTATCTAATAAAAATATTAATTAATAAATAAAAATTTATAAATTATTTATATAATTAAAGATATATTTTAAAAAAATACATATAAATAAATTATATAAATAAATTTTTGCGTTAACCAACTAACCCATCAACTCGCCTTTTGGTAGGGCGGACTAAGGTCTCTAACCCACCTTGATTATGATAAATTCGCTCACCTCATCTTATTTTTTATGGGATAGAGGTACGATGATCCAAAACAAAATAAACTCGATGCATTTTGTCAACTACCTTTGAATTCAAGATGAAAAATGATCATATATATAAATCAACATGATTGATATTCAAATTTGAATTAATAAAAAAATAATTGAAAATTGATCAAAATTAAAATTTAAAAAATTAATTAAAAATTTGAAAACCAGTTTAATATAATTTTCGATTTAACAAGTAAAAATCAACCTAAACGGAACCAAACTAAATCATAATTATAATATATATATATATATATATATAATAATAATAATAATAAAAAATGATATTTAATATGAGAAAACATAAAAAATATAAAATATAAAAACTCAAACTATGAGGATAAATTGTGAATGAGCCAATAAATCGTCACCATCCAAATTTCATTTATTTAAATATGTTCTAACTAAATAAAACACAAAGTTGCTTATACAGTTGATTCTTATAATTAATTATTAAGCTACAATTACAAAGTTAGTCTTTTCAAAATATAAATCATTAGTTAGTTTGCATGATATCTTTCAAAATATAAAGATAATTAGAGTATTCGAAATTACATTCGAGGACTCAACCAATAATTAGGCCTAACATGTCTCCACATCAGCCATTTAACTCATTAAAGCTTAGAGGTAATAGAGGTAAGGTAAGAATATCATAATTAATGAAGAAATTGTAATTTTGCCCCTACAAACCTTAGCTGAAATTAATTATTTGGCTTGAAATGAATGTTAACCAAAACATTAAACCGCAGATATTGAAACAAAAGAGACTTCAATAATGATAGTGAACATGACGTGAATTCTACACTTGGAGTGTTCACGGGTTGTGCTTACTTAGGAACGGTAGTTTAGTAACCATACCAAATAATTGAGACCGACAAAGTTGCTTACATAGTCTTTTGTCAAATCTTTGGCCCTAACGGTTGCTTCTTGTTATTTCAAAAGTGCTACTCCACACCAAATTCAAACCTTAGCACTGCTATTGCTTTTGTAACTTTAATTTTTTTTCAAAAAGGAACGCTCACAGCGGTATCGGTTTCGCATTTAAGAAAATGAGAATGAAGAGATTTTGATTATGATTATGATTCTTGAGTTGATAACCTAACATGGCAAAATGGGACCCCTGTCCCTATCTTCCACTGAAATTGTGACAGAATGGATTATTATTTATTATGCTCTATTGAAATGGTTACAAATTTGTTGGCTTTAAATTTGAAGTGACTAATTTCAATGGGACAATAATAACAAGAAACAAATGAGAAAAGAGAACAAGACACGTTATTTTCCAGGAATGGACCGCGAAGGAAAGTTCAAAAGAATGGTCCCCTAACTTGCTTCAGAACTTAGCAACGTTCCAACTTTTGTTTTTTTTTTCCTTTTGTCAATCTTCGAATATGTTAAATCATAGAGCCACCACTGGTTCCATATCCAAAAATCTACCTAGTTCTTTTGTCGGTGAATATGTTTTATGACAAAATTGAGAAAATGAAATATCTTGGTGTCAAATTTATTGAGGACAAGTTCACTATAAAAAGAAAAAAATTATATTTTTCTAAAAGTATTAGTTTATAGAAACGTTTAGAAGAATTATATGAGAGAATTTTTATAAATCAATTATGTAAGTTAATTTTAATATATAGAGAATTTTGTTTTATTTCTTCTTAGCATCTACTGAAAATATTTATAAATATTTGTTCAAAATATCTCTAAATTAAGCTTCTTCGTGTTTATTGATACAAATCATACGAGACATTAAAAGAATAAGATGTGTCGTGTTATATATATATATATATATATATATATATATATATATATATATATATATATATATATATATATATATATATATATAATCATAGTTGTCATTATTATTATTAGTAAGTGTTTTTTGAAAAGTACTTATGTTTGACAGTAATTTGAAATTTTATATATTTATGTTGAGAAAGTTAAAATTTTACATAAGTGGATTTATATTTATTATAAACATTGCTTTATGAATATTTATCTCGTTTTATTATTTTCCAATTTTTAATAATAATAACATTCTTAGAATTTGAAGAGGGGTGAGATTTGAGGGAAAGTAAACAAGAAGGGTGCCGCATAGTTGAGGAAAAAAAAGAAAAAGAAAGGAGAGTGAGTTTACATTTTTGTCATCTTCTTAGAAACTATAATAGCATTATTATTGTTTCTTTACTTGACTTTGTATACCAATGCAGCAATCTAAGGAATCATTTAAGATGTTATATGTATTTTTTTATGTAGGGAATTAAAAAAGAATAGTTGCAACTCAATCACAATATTCACATGCAATTATAGTGGTGTCTTGATATCCGAGCAAAAATGTCATTAAATATACACAAGAAGTCATTTGTGAAGGTGAGTTATTTTTTTGTGTGAGGTGAGTTTGTGTGATTCATTAGTGAAAGGTAAATTTGTTGAGGTTTGTTTGGTGTGTGTGGTGTGCAGTGGCGGATCTTTTTGGGAGGTGAAAGGGATAATATCTAAAATTTTGTAACTCCGATGTAATTTATGATTTTGTCCCCCAAACATAATGAACATTTAATATATTTACTTGTATATTTACAATTTTATCCTCTCAACTCCTCCTCAATTTTGTAACTCTCATATAATTTATGATTTTATTCCTCTCAAACTTAATGATAATTTAATATATTTAAGTATATATCTACAATTTTATCTTTTCACCCTTTTTATCTTCTTTCTTCCTTTTATATTTATTTATTATTTATTAATAATATATTATTTGGCCCCTCCAATATCAATGGTCAAGATCCGTCACTGATGGTATGTGTTAGTGGTGGTGAGTTGAGAGAGGCGGAAAGAATAGTAGAGAATCAATAATTCTTACTTTTTTTAACTAATCGAAAATTGATTCTCCCTTCTTTTGAACGCATGGAGAATTGATTCTCCTTGAGACCATAATCGATTTTCGCTTCTTCCACGCGTGGAGAATTGATTCTCGACCTTGTTTTACATTAATGTGTGTTCTGGTATACATGATTTTAAAGAATGTCCTCGATACTCATAGTAGTAGTGATAATTTTGCTTATCTTAGGTCTAGCATATGTTTTACCGAACTCCATGCCAAAATGTTATCGCTAGAAAATGACTCAGCCTTTGTGTTGAACACACGAGAGATCACTAATACAAATGAGGTTTTTACGTCTATAATTTTGACCTTTTTAAATCAAATACACGTCTAACGTTAATATGGGAAATGTAAATTTACGTTGGACATAATCACCAACATAAATTTACGTCTAGTATGTCCCAGACCCGACATAAAATTTGTCCTTTTTAATATTCGATTTGTTTTGTCTTATTGCTAGTCAGATTCTAGATTTTCAATAGATAATAATTTAAAGTTAAATTAGTACAAAAACTAAACTACTTAAAAGGTAAACGTTACAAAGCTAAACTAATACAAAGTATAAACTAGTACAAAAACTAAAGTTAAACTATATAATACAATACAAATAATAACCTACAAACTAAGTACTAGAAATACCTGATAATGGAGATTAATGGATCTTGAAATACTTGAAACATTAATTTGACTCCTGTTAACATGCAATAACATAAAGGTAAATGAACTTAATAAATATTGAAAGCAATTACCTCTGTCCAAGAATCAATTATACTCGCATAAACTATGATTCTCATCTAATACATGAACATTCTAACATCAAATATACAAAGAACGCTCTACAACTTGAATTCAATCGGAGAGGAATATCAACCACCACAAATGTAGGTGTTTTCGTCACTTACTGTGGTCGAAATATACTTTGAGAGAAACTGGTTTGATTATTGTCGTCATCGTCACTTAAAAACCCTCTCGCCCAGAAGGAAAAAAGAAGCTTGAAGCGATTAAAATGTGATTATGTCGAACCTAATAGGAGTTGACATAAAAGCCGCTTTTTTATATTGGTTAGAGAACCACTTGATGTAAAAATAACGTCCCTTATTTACAACAATGTCATCCTATTTTTTCTTTTAAGTTAGTTATTTTTTTATCTAACGAAAATTAGGTGACTTAAAAAGCACATTTTGTACTTGTCAATCTTGATCAAACGCGAACAACTTGAACTACTCGACCACGAAGCTCGGACTCGAACAACTCAAAATTGATGGATGAAATGTAATGTCTTTAGAGGAGAAATGAGATTTACCCATAAAAATATTCTGATACTTAAGTCAATATTAATATATATGATTTTTACCAATTCCCTGTCACGTAAAAAATGATATATATAAAATTTCTTAAAACTTTCGACAATAAAATACCGATTTAATGATAATTATTTATCTTTATTATGGTATTAAAAGTTAAATTATTCATTATCTTATTAATAAGTCAATAATTTATCATTAATACATGTTAAAGATCCATTAATTTATAGAATATTATGATAATTGAACTCGACAAATAATTAATATATATATATATATATATATATATATATATATATAAATAAATATGCTTAATGTAAAATAATAATTTTATCTATAGATTATTTTAAATAGTTTCATTTAGTATATATAAATCTTATATTGAAACTAGATATATTAAATAAAAATAATTAAATAATATATTTAACGCTAGTGGAAAAATATGATTCTATGACGACTTTTTATGACGGTTGTAATCCACCAGTCATAGTATATAGAGCAGTGACATTTTTGTAATAATATTATAAACTTTTTATGTCGGTTGTTATATAACCGACATGGTATGTGAGCAAACTCACTTTCTATGTCGGTTAAATTTAACCGACATAGAAAGTGTATATTAAATAAAAAAAATTAAATATATAAATATATAAATATATCAAAATATATAAATATATAAAATATATAAATATATTTGTATTTATATATTTTGTATATAAATATAATTTATTTGTAAGTTATTTATCGGAAAATCATAGTAGCTTAGTGGTTGGAGTATTAGTCTTCAACTCTAAGGTACCTGGTTCGAATCATTGCTAATGACAAACTTCTAATAGATAATAAAATAATATAATATAAACGAAATGTAATTGTAAATATAGTGGTTGGTCTAATTCTAGACTACACTGTACTTGGGTTCGAATCCCGTTAATATAAATTTTCGTAAAAAATCCATTACTTTTTATGTCGGTTCATAACAACCGACATAAAAAGTCATACTTTCTATGACCCTCGTATCTATGTCGCTTCTTTAACCGACGTAGAAAGCCCATTTTAACCAACATAGAAAGCTTTTTTGCACTAGTGTAAAATAAGGTTGATATAAATAATATGCTATCCAAATTATTTTAAATATATATATATATATATATATATATATATATATAATATGAAGTTAGATATACATCTATAAACAAATAAATTAATAAAAAGTATGTTTAATATTAGAAAAAAATATTATTTTAACTTATTCTAATAAAATAAATATGTAAAAAAGAAAAATTAATTAATTAATTAAATACCATCACATGATATTAATTTTTACTCTTAATTATGTTTCTTATTTTTAAATTTTGATGTTAATATAGATTTGGTCTTTATATTTGTTTAAATTTTGTTTCTTACCATAAAAGAATACATTTTTAGTTACTAATTATAATTTAAGTTAATATCTTCAAATTCAAAATAAAAATATAGATTGTACTATGAAGTTTAATGTACATACCTATAAATTTATTTCATTAATTAACATGTGTACCAATTTTTAGAATTTCATTACTAATAATTTTATATTTTCTATTAATATTAATGTGTAATTAAAATAAGCATGTGAATTTCACATAATCGTAAACGGAATTAGTATTTTAACTTGATAAATTTAAAAAACATTTAACCAGACAAAAAAAATGATGTGATTTTTTTTTTATGATTTATGATTAAGGTATAAAAAAGAATAATAAAAATAATTCTTATAATTTATTAGTTAAAATATGTGTATAATTTGTTGAAATTTTGAATTCCTAAATTTAAAAGTAACATTTTTATGAAATATCAAATTTTAAAAATTAAAATTAAAATTCAATGCAAAGAGTTAAAAAAAAATAAGAGACAAAAACATCAAAACCAAATGAATATTCATGGCACAATAATTCATACCAATTTCCATGATGGCGGTGGAAGTGAACCTGTTTTTAAACAGTGCATTCTATTTCCCTCCTTTCCTTCAGCTTAGAACGCAACTCTTCCCGCCATTCCCAAAATCTAAATATCTTGAACAAACAAAAGTCCTAACCACGACCTTTCCTTTTCTCCCCAAATTCGAACCAAGCAAGAAGCCTGAACAATGCGTTCCTGGCAAATACTCTCCCACTCCCCAAACAATTTCCACTGGCAAGTTACCCAAGACGTTGCTCATTCTTCTCCCATTCCTCTCCCCTCTCCCATTTCCCTCCCTACCATGGCCGATCTTCTCCATGGTACCAATTTCTCAGTTCAATCCAAAATTTCAATTTCTTTCTCCTTTTTCTTTTTGATTTTTGTCCACTGATTCTTTTTGCGCAGGCTCACCAGCTCTTCTTACCTCCCACGACGCCATTGCGCGAGGTATTGCTATGCTTGTACAATCTAAACTAGTGACTGCATTAATTATTCAAAAGCCTTGTTACTATTGTTTATAACGGGTAAATGAGCGTCTTGGTCCTGAATTTGTGAACTGGAAGTAATAATTTAGTCTCTTAAACAACGAAAGTTTTTATTTTGTCTCTGAATGCGTAAAAAATGCAACACTTATGTCTTGTTGTACAATTGGCATAGTTCTTGTTTTTCTTTTTTCAAAGACGAAATTTACACATTCAGGGATGGAAATGGCTGTTTACCTTGTTTTTAATTTATCAGACCCTGATTAATTAATTGCAGGTGATGAGGGAGCAATGGGTGATACTTTCAGCTTCTCGAATTCCCTTTTCACCACAGGCTCTGGGAAAAAAGTTACCATATCTTCTAGCGGTCTGGTTAGAGCAAAGACGTTGCTGGACACCATTGACAGTAATATCCAAAGTACAAGTAAATTGCACGCATTTGGAGAAAAAATTGGGAAGCGAGAAGAAGAAGAAGAAGAAGAAGAAGAAGAATCGCCTCAATTGAAACTGCATAGAGTTATCAGCAATCCTTCTGTCGGGGATCTTCATGCATTGAAGAATGTTTTTGAGGAAAGGAATCTAGTCAGTCAAGCTCCGATCAAATTTCACAGTGCTGGTGGAAGGTCTATATCCATTTCCAGTGACGCGCTGCAGCGTGCTCGGAGCCTTCTGGGTGATCCGGATGTGGGGGATTTGTTTGAAGGAGGGGATGGCGACAATTCAGTCTTTTCTTTTCCATTTAAGAGACAAACGGACACGGCTGCCTCAAGTGATTGTAGTACTTCTTTGGTTTGCCGGGTAACATCCGGTAGCAATTTTAAGACGAAGAGTTTTACTTTCCCCTTGCAGTCTTCTAGGCACAGAGAATTGTCAACCAAGTTTCCTTCTGAAGGTGACGGGATTAACTTGATAAAGAAGTTTGATACTGTTGGGGAAGAAAGTGGTTGTGGATGGAAAAGTACCAATGCTTGTGGACAGAAGCCTCTGAATGGAAAAGTAGTATATGATTCTTCATTGAATGCTTTTTCTTCGACACGCGGCATGGCAGTACGTAGGGCATTAGTTGATGTTTCCAATACCATTAACATGGATGAAACAAACAATAGACAAGCTTCTAGTGGAAAACGGAGACTAGGGTTGTGCGTGAGTGTTTCGCCCTTTAAAAAGCCACGCAGTTCCAAAATTTCTCCTCCTTTAGAGCAGGATGATGGAAAATCTCCTTATGGTAAACTTAGACTAAGAATCTTTAATGAATTTCGTAATCTTTTTTTAGTTGCTATAGCTATTTGAGGTATTTGATCTCCAGATTTGTCTCAATTGCCCTCTGGTATTTCTGGATGCAAAAGAGTGGTTTCTACCCGATATCCATTTCAGTATCCAAGGCTGTACATCAAGGATTATTTTGTTGCGCCTCCAATGGCAAAGAGAGAGGTGAGAATACTCTGTATATTTCTGCTAGGAGTTAATAATCTTGGCACTGGCAACACTTTGTGCACTGAAATGAACTTTGTTTCAGCGTTTTCTCAACCTGAGCAGACAAGTGACATCAGTTAATGCAGAAAAGTATGTGTTTCATGAAGGGTCTGGTGATAATGACGTGGGAGCAGAAGCTTTTGTCCATCTATTGTCTCACTATGGAGCTTCCATGCATTTTGCTACCAAAGAGTAAATTGCTTCTACCCTGTACTCTTGCTTCCAGTTTCTGTGAAACGTGTAGAGGAGTAACTTTGCCACGTGGTTTTTGATCTGTGCAAAGTTAGGTCAGTTTGCTAGTTATATTTTTAGTAATTGTTCTGTAAAATTAAGTGTTGCAAGAGAAAGGAAATCAGACAAAATATTGGAAGAAAAGAACTACCTCTATTAATTAATAGCATTACATTTTAAAACCTTAAAATAACATAATTACCCACTAACCCATGTTCCTGTTAGTGAGCCACGTAAACATTAACTGCTTGACTACACCTTAAATGCTTGACAATTAAAAAACAAAATGAAAGTGAACACACATGGACTCCTAAAGCAACTTCTTAACATTCTTCCTTGTTTAGAGGCTACGAACACCAAGTTATTCTCTGATAAGCTCAAACTTGTTGAATAACAGGGGCTTTGTAAATATGTCACTTACTTGTTCTTCTGTCCTTTAGTAGACAAGAGTTATTTCTCCATCCTTTTGCACCTCTCTTAAGAAGAAAAGCTTGATATTGAAATGTTTGGTCTTCCCATAAAACACATGGTTGTGAGAGATGACAATTGTAGCTTGATTATCCACATATATTTCAGTACCTCCAGTATGTTCCATATGCAAATCAACCAAAATTTTCCTCAACCACAAAAAGGCTTGATTTATTGTTGTTGCAACTATAGATTCAGATTCTGCTTTTGATTGTGCAACAGTATCTTGTTTTTTTAAAGTCCATGAAGAAACTCTTGAGCAAAAGTGAAACAATATCCTGAAGTACTCTTCATATCATTCAAAGAACCACCCCAATCACTGTCAAAATAATCAAATGGAGCTTCATATTTTAACTTCTTTGAAACTTGACTCCATGGATGATTGTTCCTTTGATGTACCGAACAACTCTGATAAAGCCAAGGCTAAGTAAATAATCATCTATTCGACTATACCAAGCTTAGCTTTATGTAATTGATAAACTTTGTCTTCTTTACTTTCCACCACAAAACCTTCAGGTTCAACAAAGTTTTCTTCTTCAAGTATCTCATTAAGGAATGTTGATTTGACATCCATTTGATGAATTTTCCAACCAAGTTGAGCAGAAATAGCAAAAAGTAATTTTATTGTATCAAGCTTGGCAACTAAATGTGTCACAGTAACCAACACTGAATATTTGTGCATACCTTTATGTCTTGCTGTTTATCAACAAGTTCCTAAGTTTTGTTCTTTTGAATTATAAATAGATCCTCCTTCATTACATTCTTCCATTGGGAGTCTTGAGAGCTTCTTCATGATCAGCTGGATCACATACTGCAACATTGCGTTTGATATATTTTTGAAATCAATCGAGTGCCTCTAATTGGTGGATCATGCTCCCTTTCATTTAATCATAACCTTGCCTTTGGCAATGAGATCTTTAAGTGTTTGTAGTCCCATGCTTCATTTTCCATGGAATGCACATCTTTGGAAATTGCTACAGTTTCAGTTTTAGGCTAAAATAATTTATAAACTTTTGAAATTGTATTGTAGCCAATAAAAATTCTAGTAGTGACTTTATTGTCTAGCTTATCTCGTTTGACCTGTGGAACATAAGTAAAACAAAGACAGCCAAACACTTTAAGAAAATGAGTTTGAGGCTTGTATCATGTCATGCTTCAAAATGAGTTTTATTTTTCACCATCTTTGTGTGTGGAAAATCTATTTTGTAAGAACACAACTGTATTTCTGCCTTTGCCCAAAACTTCTTTAGCAAATTATGTCCATGCAATGTACATTTGGCCATCTCCATAACAAATTTGTTTCTTCTCTCATTGACTCCATTTTGTTATGAAGTATAGGGAACTGTAAGTTGATGTTTGATTCCTACCTTCTCACAAAATGAATTAAACTTGCTTGAGATATACTCCTTGCTATTATTAGACCTTAAAGTTTGAATGTTACAGTTGCTTTCCTTTTCCACCCTTGATTTGAACTTCCAAAAAATGCTTCCAACTTCTGATATGAATTTCAGAAAATAAATCCAACACATTCAAGTTATATTGTATATAAAAATAATGTAATAATGACTACCTTTAAGGGAAAGAGTCCTTTGAGGCTCTCCTACAGTAGTGTGAATTAGTTGTAGCTTTTCTTTGGCTCTCGAAGTGGCTACTAGGAATGGAATTCTACTTTGCTTTCCATATTGACAAGCATGACAGTTTGTAGAAATCACTTCAAAATCATGTACATCCCTATACATTTCATGTTTTTGCATTTTGAGTAGTTCTCGACAGTGATAATGCTCAAGTTTCTTGTGCTATAACGCTTCAACATTTTACTAAAATAGTTACTTGTTCCTCTTGAGTTGGATTGAGTGAAAAGCTTTGCCACTTATTTTCACCTTGAACAAATGTTGACCTACAACATCCTTGATCAAATAGAAATTGTCTTAAAAAATCCCCTAGTTGACCGACACTCGACAAGTTTTGGAGTAGGTCAGTTACATATAATGCATTAAACATTGTTTTAGTTCTAGAATGTGATAGTGGTTCCTATTCCTTTTACCAGAATATAATACCATCACCTATCTTGGCTTTTGAAATTTTAAAAGGCTTGAGTTCCTCGAAGAGTTCCTTGAGCATGGGTCATATGATTGGTGCATCCACTAGCAAAATAGGTCAAAATACCATCAGCCAAGATTCACTTTGAGACAATAATTGCAAAATAGGTCACAACAAAAAGTTGATCTTCCTCTTCTTAATTGCAATACTAGCATCTTCTTTTTGGTGCTAGGTTTGGTTCTTGCAAATGACTACTTCATGTCCAAGTTGATTGCACTTGGGACACTTAGCATCAAGCCTTCCCCAACACTTAAATGGAGGATGTCCCATCTTGTTGTAGTGCTTGCAAGGAGGATACGTTCTTCATTTGCTTGCTACTCGTTCATGTTCTTTTTATATCTCCCATCATCATCATCATGTTTGGCGAGCAATGCTTCCTCAACAAAGCTTTCTTCTCTTATAACCCTTTGTTGTTCTTATGCCTGCAAAGAATTCAACAACTATGCCAAGGTGATCTTGGATAAATCCTTGGTTGTTTCCATCGTGGTTATGGTACCCTCAAATCTTTTAGGTATAGTAACCAAAATATTTTCAACAATGTGAGAGTCATTAAATTTAGAAATAAGTAGTCTTACTCTATTTGCTATGCTTAGAAGCCTTTCAGCGTACTTTGTGATGGTTTCTGATTCCGTCATCTTTAGCAATTTAAAATCTCTAATAAGATTCAACATTTGCATGCCTTTAATTTGATTATCTTCATCATACTCCGTTTTGAGATAGTCCCAAGTGACTTTAGCTGACTTTGGAGACATGATTCTAGTGAAAATTGTTGGTGATATTGCAGCAAAAAGGGTCGCCTTTGCCTAAGCTTATTCTGTTTTCCTATCCTTGTGATTTTCAGTTTGAGCCATTGTTGGATTTTCCGGTAGTGTAGGAACTTCATAATCTTATTCTACTGCTTTACATAGATCTAGAGCTTCTAGATAAATTTCCATTTGAACTTCCCAAATATGATAATTTTCACAATTGAAAACTGTTTGTGCTATTGTCAAAAATACTTGAATCAACTTCCACGATTTTAGATTTTTTTCTCACAGGTTCCTAAAAAATAAAGCTCTGATATCAGTTATTGTAATTGTTCTGTATTAAGTATTTAAAGAGAAAGGAAATCTGATAAAATATTGGAAGAGAACAACGACTCTATTCATAACAGCATTACAATTTTATAACCTTAAAAATAACATTACCCACTAGCTCATGTTCCTATTACTGAGCCACATAAACATTAACTGCTTTCTTAGAAGACTGACAATTTTAAAAACAATAAAAGAAAATACAGATTGTTAGAGATCTAACACACGTAGACTCCTAAATCAACTTCCTAACAATATTAAGTGTGTCAGAAAGTTATTGCAACCTAGTATATTCATTTGTTATCTGGATGACTTGGAAATACATTATTGATTTAAAGCTCCTTTGCTGTTAAATATTATAATGTAGGGGACTTTGGTACTTTCGGTTCTCTTTTATGTTGTGCATATGTATTATTTGTTGCACTCTAACGATTTTTTCATCTTAGTTTAACACTTCCATCGCGCATTGGTAGGTGGGTCATGAATCATTACAAGTGGATTGTGTGGAAGTTGGCATGTTATGATAGATACTATTCAGCTAGTTCTGCTGGAAAATTTTTTACTGTATCAAACGTGCTTGAGGAACTGAAGTACAGGCATGTGACTGCTCTAAGACAACATACTTTCGTCTCTAAAAATGATAAAACTTCTGATAGCATTTGGTGTGTAGATATGAAAGAGAAGTGAATCATGGCCACCGGTCTACCATCAAGAAAATTCTCGAAGGGGATGCATTGCCTTCATCAATGATGATTTTATGCATTTCAAGTATTCACTCTTGTCATGTAGCGGAAAGTGGAACTTGTGTTGAGATAGAAACTGGGACTCAGAAAGCTGAAGCAGTGAAAGTTGAACTAACTGATGGATGGTCAGAATTTCAACTATCTCACTGTCTGATTGCTCGATATAAATGCGAGGGTCCCTTACATACAGTGATTTTCCCTTACAGGTATTCAATAAATGCTATTTTAGATGTTCCTTTGTCAAAGCAACATGCTGCTGGAAGATTGTTTGTGGGACAGAAGCTCCGAGTAATGTGTTGTCTGTATTTGTTGTTTATCTTAACTTCCTTGATTATGCCAATAAAGTTGAATTCTGTTTACATATGCCTCATGCAGCTCTCAGGAGCAGGATTATGTGGCTGGACTGGACCAGTTTCACCCCTTGAGGTTTTGTACAGCTTAGGATTATGATTGAGTAATAAATGTATATCTTGTTAGATGGTATCTGAAGAATCTGTTATAATTTCAGGTGTCATCAACAGTTAGTTTATTGCTGCACATAAATGGAACATATAGAGCTCACTGGGCAGAACGGTTAGGATTTTGTAAGCATCTTTTATTATGTGGATGTTAATGGTGCCAATTTTACCGAAAAGTATCATCCTTGAGATTAATATTTTAAGCTGACTGGCAGGTAAGGTTGCTGGTCCTCCTTTGGCTTTCACATGCATAAAAAGCAATGGTGGCCTTATACCACAAACTTTGGCTGGAATTACCCGCATATATCCCATTCTTTACAAAGAAAGGTAACATCTAATAAAGTATGTCGTACAATTTCACTTGAAGTATGTACAGTAAATTTCTTTTTAGATATGTACTCTAATTATGCAATGAAAAATGTTGATAGTTTTTTTACTCATTAGGTTAAGCAGTGGCCGGTCTGTTGTCATGTCAGAGAAGATGGAGAATAAAATGACAGAGTTGTACAATCAGAGGTGCCTTCCCTGACTATCCATCTACCTCTATTTTTATTAGTAAGAAACACAGTAGCAGCTCCTCAGTGAGAATGTTCACAATCACTAACAAAAATTACTCTCACACCACCTAAGTTACTAACAGGAAAAACCTCTCTCATAAAATCCCTTCTCAGAGTAACTGTTACAGGCCAAAATCCCAGACAAAAGAAATTTTGAGAGAAAAAAAATCTTGATATTAGATGGTGAAAATGATTTTACAGAAAGAATTAATTTCTTTTGCTACAGAGCAATGCTCCTAATGACTACAACACTATGACCATAAAGAACAATAGCAGGATATTTTGATGCCCTTCACTCTCTTTTCCCGTCTCTCAAATACCCTCTGGTTCTCATAATACAGTTACATCATTCGCCACGTCATTTTCATGTTATCACATCCTTGTTTCTCCTCACATACACCCTCCATATTTTGGGCCTTCTATTTAAGTCCAGGCCCATACTACCAGTCCTATCATTAACTAACTTGCTGAAGTTGCCCGCAGACTCCAATTACTCTTTTCCGAAGAGTTCTTTTTCTTCCTCCTCGCATGACACTTAAGCTCCTTTAGCCTTCTCCCAATAGGGCTTGTGTGTCAGCTCAATACCTTATATTCTTAATATTCTCCCATATATCTCCTTTTTTTTATCTGCTTTGAATATTTAATGACTGGTGCAGTGCTCCTACTGAATCAAGAGAGAAAGGTGTAACTAACTGTAGCTAGGAAGTAGTGTGTAGTGCTGTAGTGGTGCGGTTGAGTGATGAGAAGAGTGTTTGAGAATTATGGGACTAATGGGGGACGCTGGGCATTCTTTACTTGACCAGGCTTTGTTTCTTATCTTGTTTACACTTTTCCTTTTTCAATGAGGGACAACTTTGTACAAATGGGACAACTTTGAAATGTATTCTCCTTGATTTTCAGCTCTTCAAACTCTCTTTTAAGAATCAAAAGTTTAATGGACGTTACCCTTTCATCACTTGCATATCTTTCATTCAATTTGTCCCATATTTGCTTGGTGGTTTCTAAATGCATAATGCTGGTAAACATCTGATCTTCTAAATCTAAAGCTGAATCTAGACATGAGACAACTTTCTTCTTATGTTGCTTGATTTGATATAGTAGGATTAATTCTCAGTGGTGGAACTTGCTTATCTTGATCTATACTCCCATAAGCTAAAAAACTTTAAACATTGTCTAATTTTGACAACCCATATGTAATGAAGATAGCTTTACATAAAACAAAACCATAACACAAAAAGAGTTCAAAAGACTTTAAACATGGTCTCATTTTGACAACCCATATGTAATGAAAAGATAGTTTTGTTAGGAAAACAAGAGTATCGCAAGACCTAAATCCCATGGAACCCATGAACACGAAACCCACAATCGCAGCCCACGAGAGTTGTGCGAGTCATCCTCTACAAATGTTGACTCCAAGTGCTACAGATCTGGAACCTCACTTGCCAACATCCCTTGATTCACGGAAACAACCCTATCTCTTCTTCCTCGTATCTAGACACTTCCGCAGGTGTTTGTGGAGACGTGGCGTAGAAGGTTGGATCTTTCTAAGCTAATACTACACTTATAAATAAACCATTTCATACTCTTCCAAAACATACCTTTCACTCATCTTCTCTTCTCTCCTTTTTTATTTTATTTTTATCCTAGATTATATATTCTTTTAAGAGTTATTTGTTAGATGATGAGATTCTGAGTTTTGTAAAAAATTCGGAAAATTTCTGTTTTATTTTGAAGACTTACACAATACACGGTGGATATTCATACCTCAAGAATCAAGTTTTCTTGTGTTTTGTCAGTTTTAACGACAAGTTTTATATAATAAAACAAAACCATAACCTGGAAAGAGAAGAGTAACGAGAACAAATACAACAATTTTCGTATTTGCTGCTACATCATATTGTATTTCATATAATGAATCATATTTAAGGTCACATATATGAAAAATGATAGCTCATCGTCGTACTCACATATGTTATCAACAAAAAATGTCATGTACCCCCGTATAAATCTGTCCAAAATCAGAATAAATACATGACTAATCAATAGTAAGCAAAACTATCTAAAATAAGTAAACATAGTAACAATGGTAAAAAGAAGAGTTTCACAGCCCATGCATTTAATGAAATTTATATAAGGTAATCTGAGACTTATGTGTGTGAATAGGAAAGTCAGTAAAAAAAATCATCAGGTGCTTACCTTACTGGTGCAATTGTTATTCTAACACCATAATGTGAATTTTATTTTTGTGCTCTGACTGATCTCCTATATGGACACAGACGCTGTGCTGTTGTAGATGGCATCATTTCTGAGTATCAGAAGGAAAGGACACATTTTAATTATGATAGTGATAGTGAAGGTGCTAGGATTTATAACATGCTTGAGACAGCGGAAGAACCTGAATTCTTAATGGCAGATATGAGTCCAGAGCAGCTTAGTTCTTTTGCTGCGTATAAGGCCAAATTAAATGTAAGGTTGTGTTTCCTATCTTCCTAGAAGTCTATATGCAGAAAGATATTTATCATTTCATACCCATATTCAGGCAAACAGACAATCAGAAAAGGAAAAGTCGATAGAAAAAGCTTTGAAAGATGCTGGCTTGGGACATAGAGAAGTCACACCATTTATGAAGTTACGAGTTGTTGGATTAACTTATAAAACTCGACAAGACAAACCTAAAGAAGGCACAGTAACAATCTGGAATCCAACTGAGAAGCAGGTGAGGTTGGTAAGCCAATTGCAAGGATTAGGTGTATTTTCTTGTCTTAATAATTAGTCAATAATTCTGTGGTTTTAGCTTTGCATGCAGATGTTCTTCGAATCCATGCATAGCTAATTTTGATACCCTTCCTTTCCTTTATTCCATTACCTTACTGTAATTGTTATTTAGTAGAGATCAGTTGATTTCTCACAATTTCTTTGTGTAACTAATGTGCAGCGTCTGGAGTTGGAGGAAGGAGGAGCATATGCCATTGCAGGACTCATGCCGTCAAGTTCTGATTTGAATATCCTCCAGTTGCATGCTAGAGGATCTTCTACCAAGTGGTGGCCTTTATCTTCTAATGCAAGAGAACAGTTTAAGTAGGTATCTAACAATCATAACAAGAAGGGAAAAAAATGAATTTTTACTTGGCTATATTCTACGTATGATACATTCTGAATCCAGCTTATTTTTGTCATTTGTAGGCCATTTTTCTGCAGTAGAAAATCAACCCCGTTGTCAAGGTTGGGTGACATCCCTCTTTCCAAGTATGTTTATCCTCTAGTCTGTTTACATGCATGTTTCTGTTATCTGATAAACAAAATATTGCAAGAAAATTTTGACATTGTCTTGTCATTATTTTCACAGTGAGTTTGACATTGCTGCATACGTTGTGCATGTGGGAGGGGTTTATATATCAAGTCAGCAAAAGAAGCAATGGGTGTTTGTGACCGATGGATCCATCATGAATGATTTACAGTCAGAAAAGTTAATCGACTCCTTGCTTGCTATCTGCTTTTGCTCTCCATTAATTGATCAAGATTCATCATTTCCACTAATAAGCTACAACCTTGCAGGATCCACGGTATTTACAATGCATTATCTTATTGCCATTTTGATTATATCCGTTGTGCATAAGGATTATGATTTATTTGCACCCATTAACTTAAAATCTTATAGAATATTCTTTGATTTTCTTCGGTCTTAACTCGACCTGTCAGTTCAGTTAACTGTTCATTGTTGGTCTGGGTCACTTGGACTTTCTCACTTTTATATATATATATATATATATATATATATATATATATATATATATTTTTTTTTTTTTTTTCTGTTTCTCTCTTTCAATACATCAATAATACACAAGTTTTCCCCTTCTCTTTTTCGCACTCGTTCTTGCCTTGACGTTCGTTCGTTCGTGTCAGTTTCTAGATTAAACGAGTTTCCAATATCATTTTAGCTTTCATCATAACATAAAAGTTTTATCTCATTATTCTGGGTATATTGTTGCATACTGACATTCAGTGTATATTCAGATTTGGTTTGAATGAACCAACTGTTACAGCAAATTGAATGTCTGTCATGTTTTTAAGTTGTCTAGTTCGCAAAACGTGTGCTGATAAGTTGGATGAAAGTTGTATGTTGATTATTTGCAGGTTGGTTTGTGTAATCTTATAAAAAAGGAAAAGGACCACAAAAACCACATCTGGGTTGCTGATGCCAATGAAAACTCTGCTTATTATTTGAATTTTGATTCCTCAAACCTTTCTCACCTCAGAAATGCTGCTAGCTCAGTCAGAGGATGGGCAAGCAATTCTAGTTTGGTATGATTCATGGAACCCTACCACGTCCAAACATGTTTGTACAATACAATGACACTTTCTTTCGTCTTTTCTGCAGATAATAGAGAAATTGAAGGAAAAGGTGTTGCGTGTGGTTGGTGATGATTGCAAAGCATAGGGGAAACTACAGATGTTCCTATTTTGCTCTATTGTCTATGACATTCACATCACTTAGTTAAAGGTTAACCTGCTTTTGTTAACCTTTTAAAATTAAAATTAAAATAATCTTAGAATCAAGCAAACGAAAATTGTTCAAACTAAGGAGAAAGTTGAGGGAGAATAAAATTAAAATATGAAAATATTGTTGGAGTTGCTTCCTTGTATTGTTGTGAATTTTGTTCACATAGAAGTGGTGTTCCACATTTTAGTAGATTTTAGTTTGTGCTCTTTATTATTTCTCTTCATCTTTCTTTAAAAATATCTCATATTCTTTATTTATTATACATTATATTTTCTTTTCACATTGATGAGATAAAACATGATTATAGTTTTATTCTCTTAATTTCTTTTTTCTTTTTATTTTTTATATATATCTCACATTTAAGATTATAAAATAAGTCAAGAGGTCTTGTTTAGTTTTATTGAAATAGTTAGATAGATTATGATTCACTTATTTTGATTTGTTCTATTTCTAGTTCATTATTGTGATGAATTTTGATAATTGATTTTTGGAAGTTAAATAATATATTATTAATAAATAATAAATAAATATAAAAAGATGAAAAAAGATGAAAGAATAAGAGGATAAAATTGTAAATATATAAATAAATATAGTAAATGATTATTAAATTTAGGAGGTGAAAATTATAAATTATATAAGAGTTATAAAATTGAAAGGAAAATTGAGAGGATAAAATTGTAAATATATAAAATGATTATTAAGTTTAAATGATTAAAATTATAAATTTTACGAGAATTACAATATTTTGGGAGAATCATGGTTCCTCTTAATTCTTAAGAAGGTCAAGACAATAAATCTCTCGCTTGTTGTATCAATATTATATATATATATATATATATATATATATATTTTTTTTTAATTATATGAATAATTTTTAAGTTTTATTTATTAATTAATATTTTTATTAAGTAAATTAAAAAATTATTATATTTATGTATTAAAATAAGTAATTATAATCAATAATTTAAACTTTATTAATTAATTTTTATAATTTAAATTATAATATTATAATATATTTATATATTTTAATAACATAATATAACAAATATAATATTTTTAATTATAATTTATTTTTATTTTAAGATATAAATATTTTTTAAAGTGAGTTAGTTTGTTTCATCTGAGGTTGACACACTAAAATCATTAATCTACCTGTAATTTTTTATACAATCGAAATTAACCAATTTTATTATGTTGTTCACATTATTTTTCTTTTAGTTATTATTATAATATTTTCTTTTCTTTTCTATAACATAAAGAAGAATTTTCTTTATTTATACTAGAGAAAACCTAGCCATGGATTCGTATATGTATTTATATTTTTATTATATTTTTTATTTTAGTTTGTTAAAATTTAATATATATATATATATATATATATATATATATTAATTTTAAAGTATAAATATTTATTCTTAGAATTATGAATTGTTTAAATAAATATGAAACAAAGAAATTAAAGAGAATTTATTAATTTATTAAAATTTATTATTAAGATATTTATACATCATCATAAATTAATTAGTTGTTTTATAATTAATGAATATAAATGTAAATAATTTTTTAATGTATTTGACGATTTTAATCATAATTAGTGTTATAATTATAATGACATATGTGTATGGTTTTATGGGAGAAATATATGATATTACTTTCATGCATATAAGAAATAAGAAATATTAAATATTAATAATATTATTTTTTATTCTAAATAATACTTTAAAAAACAGAAACATAATAAAAATATTTTAATATTTAATTTAAATAAAAAATAATAAAACATATTTTTTAACATGGTTTATTTATTTAATATTTATTTAATTAAATTTGATATTATTTTTTTATTGTGTTTTTTTATCATTCTTTTTTTTATTTGAAGTGATCTCATTCGATTTCACCTTTATTTATTTCTTTATCAATTTCATATTTTTTTATTTTTTAGGACTTTATAATAATAACATTTCTTTTAGTACTTTATAATAGTAACATTGAATTGACACTGGAGAATTGTTCTTTTTTACTCTCTTCTTGATATTGTCAACACTAAATTTCATCTATTTTTTAAAATAGATTTAAAAATAATAAATAATAATATAAAATTAATTAAAAATATAAAATTTAAATGCTAAAAATAATAAGGATGGATAAGGATAAAAAAAATATAAGAAGAAATGATTATTTGTGATAAAATATTTAATATTTTAGTAGCCTTGATTAATGTGAGTTAAAAACCTTACAATATACAAGAAAGAAGACAATGGCATGCTGATTTTTTGAGAAGTACCAAAATCTCACTCACAATATATGGTGGTGTCCTGGTGGGTTGGTTTCCGGAATTCATATTTGATATTTTAAATTTTTGTTTATAATAATTTTAAAAATTATTAAATATTATGTTAAACTGTGAATTTGATGTTTAAAATTTATATTTATAAAATTTTAAAAATTATTAAATATCATATTGATTTTTGAACTTCTTTAATATTTAAAATTTATATTTATAAAATTTTAAAAATTATTAAATATCATATTGATTTTTGAAATTCTTTAATATTTAAAATTTTTATTTATAATAATTTTAAAATTTATGAAATATCTTATTAAGTCTCAGACTTATTTAATATTTTAAATTTTTATTTATAATTTAAAATATTTAAAAATTATATTGAATGTCAAATTTATTAATATTTTAAATTTTTATATATAATAAAAAATATTAATATCATGTTAAGTATTAAAATTTTAATAGAAAAATATATAAAAATAAAAACAATTAAAACATTTAAAAATATTCAGTTTTAAAAAAAATGTAATAAAGAAGTACATGACCCTAATTTTCTTTTGTGAATAAAAATGTGTTGAATTTAAATATATAATTTTATAAATATTCTTTTGCTTTCTTTTAAACTAAAAAAAAACTAAGTATTAAAATTTTTTTTTACATGCATCTTTGTGCGGAAAAGATAAATAGTTTAAAAACTTTTTAATTTTGTACATTTAATTAAAGAAATATGTCTTGATGAATATTATAAGATGTTAGAATTTTTTTATACGTAATTGACTCTTAAACCCAAATTAGTTGAAAGAATAATTTTTTTAAGAGAAATGTTATTTTATAGTTTTTTTTAATAAATTATGACGACGACTTCTTTTTTTTTAAGATTATTTTTCATCGTCCCATTGTGATCCTGGTTACTTCAAACATCAAGTTTTTTCAAGAAATATGTTTCATGATTTTTTTTCTTTTATATCTCAACACCTTTTTCATCAAATTTAATGTAATATTTTTTTTTATTTCATATGAACTTTGAATAATTCTAAGTTGTTTGAATATTTAATCACACAAATTTTATATTTAAAAAACACCTAATAATTATTTTTTCTAACAATTTAGCAACACTTAATATATTTTGTTTAATATAAAAATATACAAGACATTAAAACTTAATTTAGAACTTTAATAACTTTTAATTCTAACTGTTCTCTTACCTTTTCCTTCCATTTGTTTTGTATTGGCAAATCTTACTTTATAAATGACATATTTGTTAAACTCTTTGAGAGTTTCTCAATCATAAGTTATGTGGTTTGAACAACCTATATCTATAAGTCAACCTATAGATTTGTTGGTTGTAAAGCTTGTTATAAGGAGAAATATTTTTCTATTTCATCATTTATAACTTTGATTGTATTAATAATAATGACCAATTTCAAGAAAGAGATGAGTTGATCCATTAAAAATTTTTTATAAACTTTTTTGAATTACACAAATTCTCAAAGAAAAGAACCACCTAGTTCACCCAACCACCTGAGTTACATCTAATTTTCAGCACAACCAATTGAGTTTCACTAAATCATGAGTAAATTACAATTATACACTAGTAGATACACTCAATCTACCCTAAGAGTTTCTTGAACACCTCATAATCACTCTTGAAACCTCCAACAACCCATGCTAGGTTGCCACTAACCAATACCACCACCAAGTACCATAAATACATTAGGAAATGAAGAATACAAGGAAAGAAATTATCAAGAAAGTAAAAGAAATTCTTCAAAAATATTTTGAATTATCCCACATTGAAAAAATGCACGTTGAATTATCAAAAATATCTCAAAAGATTACTAAAAACTTTTCTTAAAATTGTATATTGAAAGGAGATATCAAAACTACTTATATAGGAAAACTAACAGGTTTAAACAATTAAATCGACCATTTAATTTTGTTTTCACTAAAATGCTTAATTAATTGATTAATTCATGATTTTTTAATAGATTAAAACAGTGAGATAACACTGATGAAACCTTCATATAATCGTTTAATGAATCGATTAATTCATGATTTTAATTTAATGGTCATTTTTTAACTGATGAAACCTTCATATAATCAATTAAAACAATAAGGACATAATTTTGACTAAGTTACAAGAACATTTTAACTAATAAAAAGTTGGATTAATTGATTAAAGTCGTGAACCACATTTTCAAAAAATGTCATCAAAAACATTTTAACTGATAAAAATAGTGGTTTAATCAATTAGGGTGATTGTCAAATTGTACAAAGACTTACATTATTGAAAGCGCTGCGAACATGGAACAAACATTTTCAATGAAGTTTTTTGGAATTTAGATCGCCACTTTTATTGATTTTCTCTATTAATTTTTGTTTTATGCTTGGTTATGGGTTAAATTTATCTTTCTATTATTTACTTTCTTTGCAAATTTACTATTCTTGCAATTTACTTTAAATGTTTCAATTTATATTAAAAAAAAAAATTAAATTTGATCGATTTCTGGTTGAAATATACTATGTGTTAGATTTGAAGTAATATTAAGATAAAGAACACACATGGTGTTTAAGTGATTCATCACATAAATTACAGAGTTGTTTAATTAAATTGAATAACAAATCATTTACACTAGAAGCAAATTGGCACGACCAGTGTGACAAAACAATATAGTGTATGATATTAAGAAGATGTTGAATAATTTTGACAAGTCAAAACATTAATAACTAGCACAATGATGAATAATAGCAATGACGGTCAAAATGTGGGAAATGTGAGTGAAAGTATTTAGGGTATTACTATTAATCCAAAAACTGGTAGTCAAAGTAATCAAGAAATGATTCAGCCAACAAATAATACAATAGGTAACACTTATGTAGGACCACATATGACAACAACAACAAATAGATAAGGTGTGTTGGGTGAATATAATGTTAGTGGGAATACATCAACCCAAAAAAATAATTAGGGAGTCCCAATGGCAGAAAGATATCCCTGGTGGATGCCATCGTGGAATCCAACCGCAAATTCTAATAGAATGAATGATCGAAGTCAAAATCAGTTGAGATTTAGAAATGACAGGAGGGTAATAAAAATCAAAGTGACTTTGATAACATAAACACAAGGATATCGAGTTATATGTTAGGGGTCATAAGACAATAAATGAATGATAGTAATCATAAAATTGTTAATATGTTATCTCAACAAATGACCATCATTTTAAATCCTTTGATACAAACAACTGCCGATTGTTTTCAAGGATTAGTAGAGCAAATGACAATGATAGGAGATGCACTTACTATTTCTAGAAGAAATAACTTAGCAAATGATAATATGCAAATAGGAAATAACCAAGCTGAACCTCTTGGAGAGCAAAACAATAATAATCGAAATATGTAAGGAAATGATAATCGATAGAAACATGTTAGAATGGTTAATAGAAGTCAAGATGCAAACCAAATTTTACATGCTTGGGATAATATTAGAAGGAATAATCAGAATAATAAAAATTATCCACAAAATACTTATAATTAAGTAATCGGACATTGAAATCAACCAGATGTGGAAATGAGGTCCTTGGATGAGGGAAAACATATCACAACCCTTCTGGAAAATAATATCAAAGGTTGGATGTATGGATTAAGGAAGACCAAGTCAAGGGAGGTGGTCAAGTTTATACTAGCACTTTGGTTAATCAAGGAGAGGGGTCGAGTGCAAATCTTAGATAAAGAAATGTGAATATATGAGTGATTTTGATTTTTCCGAACGAGTATGCTAGTATGTATGAGGAAAGTCAAATAAAACATAATTCAAATAGAGAAGATTACTATGAGGAAAGTTTCATGTGAATCACCTCACAGAGATGCAACATTGATTGATCCACCAAGTGAAGAGATGAGATTTCATCTTAAGCCTTTGATGTTAAAAATAGAAATTGAAGACACTACAGTGAATAAAGTGTTTGTCGATGGAGGGATAATAATGAATATATTACCGAAATCAATGTTGAAAAAATTTGGTAAGAAAGAAGAAGATTTGATAAAGAATAATGTCCTAGTGTCAAATTTTAATAGGAAATCATCGAGTTCAAAATGAATAATAGCTCTTGATGTGATAGTTGGAACTTATACAAGGACTATTGTATTTGTAGTAGTCAAGTCTCATGTGAATTTTAATGTGTTGCAAGGTAGAGAATGAATACATGGCATAGGGGTAGTATCTTCAACTACTCATCAAAAGCTTTATATGTGGGATCAAGATGGTCAATAGGACCAAGCCAGGCTAAACTTTTTTGCCCATTTAAAAATATAGGTCAAGCTGGGACATCAAATTTTTTTACTTAACCCATAAGATCAGGTCGGATCGCTCGTTTTGACAACTCTATCTAGTGTTAATAAAATATATATATATATATATATATATATATATATATATATACATGTATGTATATATCAATTTTATCATGATTATTCATAATTATAATTAGCATATACCCTTTTCACTTTGTTTGGAAGTGAATATCCTCTTTTTTATTTTTATTTTGAGATTTGTACCTTATTTCTTCTCTCGTAAGATACTTTTAAAAGAGTATTAAAAAATTCTTGAGATTGAATAAGAGAAAGAATTATTTTCTTTCTATGTAAAAGAAATTTCATTTCCTCCGAGTTAAATATTTTAAATGATTTAATATATAAAGAATTATCATCGATCTAGAATTAACTTAAAAATATAAAATGAAAGATATATTTATTTTTTAACAAGAATTGCAAAATTCTTTTTTTTTTAATTGATAGAATAATTAAAAAAAAAAAATCAAAGTTCCCAATTTATATGAATAGAAAATTTTTTACTTGTCTCATGGTTAATACTAAATGTTCTTAAAAAAATTATAATAATAAATAAATTTAGATAAATCGGTCTTGATAATTGTTACTTTGATGTTTATTGAAAAAAAGAAAAAGAAGGAGATTCACCTGATAAACAATATAAAATTTAAATAAGTACAAGAAAAAAAAGAGAATAATAATAAAAAAAGTCACTTAATGAATAATAGTTTTATTTATATATTGATATTTTAAATAGTAAATTATATTTATTTAATACTAATTATAATATAATAATAATATAATTAATTTATATTATTACCATATAATATAAAATATTTTCATTATATAATACATGTAATATATTAATTTTCCTACATGTTCAAAGATTAATTTTTAAAAACATAACTATTTTATTCTCAATTAAAAATATTAAGGTGTGTTAGACATTTCGAAAAATATAAAAGGGAAATATCTTAAAAGAAATTAAAAAAAAAATTTTTATATATAAATAAAAATTAGTAAATTTTTTTATTTATAATTATTTTAACTTAATTTATAAAATATGCATTCTTTATATAATCAAATTACTTGTACTTCTAAGTTAAATAAACTGGAGGACAATTTATCAATTTTTTTATCAATTACAATGAGATTTATAATTAATATTTACTGTATCGTTAAAAAATAATAAATTTAATCGAGATTGACCTAACTAATTAACTAATAATAACATTATCGTTATTTTATTACGTATAGAATGAAATATTGATTATTATGTGCAATTGGGTTTCAATTTAAAGTTAAAGTTAGTAAATACTTCATATTAATTTGAAATAACTCATCCATATATAATTTAAAAACTACTGTCTTTTTTTTTTAAATCTTATCTATATTTCTGTAGGTTATTTATGTGAGAACTTTATTCATTTTTTTTTATAAATTCTTATTAAAATGTTTGTCGCAATTCACTTTTAGTTCCTTATCTATTTATTTATTATTATATATATTATTTGGTTGGTTAATGTAAAAAACATTTTGTCATTCTTTTCTCTGCAACGTTCTAGTCGTTTTCAGCAATGAAATGTTGATAGAATGACAGGTGCAACCACAACATGTTTACAACATTTTAACAAAAGCTTATTCCCATTACAGCGTTTACAATCATATAATTTATTTAGTCCTATTATTTTTATATATTTTATAATAATATTGGTGTTCTTTGTAATTTTAACAATTATTTTTTCTAATGGTAAAAAAATTTTAGGTCCTACATGTCGTTTCTTTCTTTCGTAGTAGTAACTATTGCGTGTGTAAAATAATGATTTCTTCCAATGATAGCTTAAAAATATTAAATAATGTGAATTTTTTCTTTAAAAGTTTTTTAATGACTTGTTATTTCATTATAAATTATATTATGTTTGTGAACCTGTTATGATATTAAAAATTTAATAAAATATGTAACAACCCAGCCCAAAAGTAAGCCCAAAGGAATTAGATTGGAGCAGGTTGGGTCTAATACCAACCCCATCCTCCCCCACTCGAATGTACAATTAGAAAATGATTAAATTATTTTGTTATTTAATTTTATGTTTGACAATTATTGAGAAGAGAGGGAAGAAGAGTCTGAGGGAACGGGTCCCCCAAAACTGTGATCAATCACCAAACCCTTTTCTTCCCATCCAACGGCCCTGATTCTCTCTAGTTTTCCCATCACTTCACCAGAAGGATAAATACACAAACCCATACAGCATCAATGGCCATTTCGCAAAAGAACACAAGAGAAGAAGAGAAGAGGATAATAACCCTCAAACCCCATTTCAACTCCCATAGAGAGAGAAACTTCTGCAAAAAAAACACACGAACACATCCATCCATCCATCACGTCTGCGAGATAGAGATAGAGAGAGGTGAGAGATGAGGGAGAGTAAGAATTGAAAGAAAACGTTTCTGCAAAGGAAAAGAAAAAACTTGCAAATTTAATTACAGACAAGAAGATCTGTGATTTTTTCCCCCTTTGTTGTTGTTTGCAGAGGAAAACACATACCCTTCATCTCTGAGCCTGAATTTGTATCATTGTAAGTTTTTTCTTGTTGTTCTCACTCGGGTCTTTTTCTTCTTGTGCTCACTCAAGGGTTTTTTTCTTCTCTTCCCACGCTCCTTTTTCTGACCCCTTCCTTGGTTTTATGTGGCAGATTTTTTTTTTACAGAGGATTGTCTCATCAGAGAAGCAGATCTTGAGGTTGGAGGCAATCCTTCACGTTTGGTATTCTACTCTTCATCTGAATCTCGTTTTGCACAATCCACCACATACAACCCTTAACCCGAATTGGGTTTTTGTTTCTCCATTTGCCGGTTTTGTTCCCCTTTATGTGTGTGGTGAAAAACTGAAGCTTGTTGAGCGGTTTTGTTGTGCTGTGTGGTCTAGGTATGGAGACAGAAGAGAGGAACCAGAAAGGGTGCAAGGGTTCGGAGCCAGAGTTTTTCTTGCAGTGGGGGCACAGGAAGCGGCTGAGATGTGTGAGGGTGAAGGACCCTCGGATTTCAACGAGGCTCAACGGTGGAATCAGAAGGAAACTTGGTTCTGCACTAGATCATCGCTCTGGGGTCACTGTGGCGGAGAAAGAAGCCTCTCATAATCATCATCAACAACCCAATCGCCTCACAAGGTGCTTACAACACCAGCATCAACTAAGGGGCTTCATAATTTTCTTCCCCCCTTTCATAATTTTTCATTTTGGCTCTGGCTGGTTTCCCAGACAAGATGTGATTTTTGATGACGGAATGTAATGATGCCGTTTTCCCTCTACCCAAGTAGAGGAAGAAAAGCAATTAATTAAGCACGGCATCAAGGAGAAGCTTTTTTCTTTTCTTTCTCGTATTTTCACTTTTATTTCTTTATGTTTGGTTTTCAGAAGAAAATGGGGTTTTGATTGTTGGAATGTATTGTGGTTCCCCATTTTGGGTTGCTGGGAATTTTCTCAGAGGATGAAGAGAAGCAGCCGAGGGACAAAAAAAGTCATTTTTCTTTTACAAATAATTTCTGATCAGAAGAAGTTTTTATGTGAAAAATCAAGGTTTTTTTAACATACCCAGATGGGGTAAGCGTGTATTTTATGAGTGTAGCCGTTTTCAAGTCGTTTTTTTTTTTGTTTATCAGATTAATATGGCATTGGATCTGCTAATTCTTCGATAATGTCTGAAATTTCCCTTTTTTTGCTATTTTTTAGCGAATTTTGATCGAAATTTTGGGTGCAGGAATTCCGATGGAGCGATTCTCCGGTCGTCGGTGGGCGAGACTAGGAAATCAGCGTCGCCGGAGAAGGAAGATCGGTACTACACGACGAGGGGTTCGGCGGAGGAGAGCGGCAAAGTCACCGGCGACGGTAACAACGGCGAGGATCGAGCCCTAGTGTGGCCAAAGCTTTACATCACTCTTTCAAGCAAGGAGAAAGAGGAAGACTTTCTGGCCATGAAGGGTTGCAAGCTTCCTCAGCGACCAAAAAAGAGGGCGAAACTCATCCAAAGAAGCTTACTTGTAAGTTTTTCTCTCTCTTTAAAGAAAAGGGCATTATGTTTTTGTGGCAATAAAAGGGAAAATTGTGGTGGGTGGTTTGGTTGGACTGATCTTTATTCTCACCATCTTATCTTGTATTTGTATGTTGGTGTTGGGTTACAGTTGGTGAGCCCTGGGGCGTGGTTGACTGATATGTGCCAAGAGAGATATGAAGTTCGGGAGAAGAAAAGTAACAAGAAGGTATGTGGTTGGTGGTTGTGGGGTTGTTAGTTGTTACCCTATTTTTTTGTGAGTAGATCTGAATTGTGAAACTTGTTTATATATCACCACACCTCTTTTGGATGCAGAGACCAAGAGGGTTGAAGGCCATGGGAAGCATGGAGAGTGATTCTGAATGATGGTGGATGAAGAAGAGGGGGAAGGAGAAAAAAGCCCTTTTAAGCATGAATTGTTTTGGAGATGGCGCATGATGATTATGATGACGATGATGAGTCAAGTTTTTTTTATATTTGTGTGGCATGTATCTTGGCCCCCCTCATTTTTTTTTTTTCCTTTTTAAACGAGAAGATCCGATCCGATCCATTTCAATTAATTAAGAAAATTATTTTTCTCACCTCTTATCATTCTTCATCTCTCTCCTTGATCCAAATTTTGTGATGTGTGCAGTCCTTAAGCAACCCCCTTCATGGTGTTTCTTATACTTTTGTATGAGATAAACATTGATGAAATGGGTATAGGGTGGAGATTGAATGATCTTTTGGTAAAACTCGTATTCTATGCCCCACGGTTTTAGTTCGCTGACATATAAACACTAGGACGATGTACCTTTGGCTGTTGTTGAGAATCATTTAGTTTTTGACCGTCAGAACCTTGAAAGTTATTATTAGATAGATTTATCACCAATAAGGAAAGAAAAACTTGAAGGATTGTAAGCCTTAGGCATATCCATCATTCGGCATGATAGCATGAGGCCAAATTAAGCATCATCCACTTGTAGAACCACCGTGGGTTCTACAAACACTAGTGCAAATAAGATTTTGATAAAAACGAATTAAAGTGAATCTCGGAATTTTGGACCATGTGCGTTTTTGTACACAAATCTTCACGAAATCCTAGTTATTTTGAGCTTGAGGTTGAAAATTAATAGGAGTAGAGAGCTCTTTTCATTATGCTTAGTATGTTAAGTGGTTATTTCAATTATGCTAAACGTGGTCAAGCCTATGAAGTGCCTTTGTGTGCTATCGAAAATGTCCCTGATCCCTCAAAACCCTCTGGCGGTGTTCACAACATTGGCGAGTGAGGTAGTTGTAACACGTGAAACATTTTAATTTTTAACTTTTATTATTCCTAAGATCAATTAGCGAAAAAGAATAAGAAACAAACGACTGATCGATGAAAGAAAGAAACATAAGGCAGCAAATATTTTCCCTCTTGGTCTTTGGTTGGCTTTTGTTTTCGGCTACTATGTGACAACAAATATGTCACCCAAGTTCTTTGCTAGATATGAAACTGACTTGCCACGAAAATCGACCTTTTTGTCATTGAAAAGAAAAGAATGAATATAAATGTGATAAAAGTTCAGAGTATAACGCTTCATAAAATCGCACAAATATAAAAAAGTTGACTCATTAACTCCTAAGACAGCTATAATAGTGTATTTTGTGATTTTGAAGGTAATATTTCAATTTTGGTAGCTTTTAGACGTGATGTTGTATAGAAAGAACCTATCTTTAATTATAAAATGACATAATTTTAAAATATTGTGATAACGCCCTCTCATTATATCGTAAGATCATTTGGTAGAGTATGGGATTTAAAAAAAAAATGTTTTCTTTCTACAAAACATCAAATAATTGTCACATGTAATGATAAATTTTTCAATAGTATTATTAACTACCGTTTTACTTACGTTCACAAGTTCTAAGAGAAGATTCGATAAGCATGTGTTGTGTGTTATATACGGTTTTCCAAACACTTTAATTCTTTAGATCTTGTTTGGATTAAATCAGTGATAGATTTCCCTCAAACAATGTTAACAAGTTGTAGAATCCGTTAGGTGTAATAACTCAAACTTCCCAATAGTGCTTTCTTTTTAAGCAAGCAGAAGTAGCTACATCTAAAAAGAGGGCATGGAATGGGCTAAGTCCTTGGCCGTTTAGCAAACTTGATTGACATAACATTCTCTCAGTCAAAAGAACAAACATCATCGCAGGAGATAAACAGATGTGATTTTGCTGTACTTTCTCTCATAACGCAGATGTAGTTTCCGAGTGTTCATTTCCTTTGAACTTGTGAATAGATCAAGTACGTGCTCACAATGCAAAGAATGTTTGGGAGATGGCACAGCATTTATCTCACAACTTACGGTTCGATGTACTAAAAATAAATAATTATTGTTGTTTCTCAAAGGGGTTATTCATAACAATAGTACACCTGAAAGAAATTCAGGTAAAATCGCTAATGTATATAAAAGGGTTGTTTCTTTGAGAAAACAACATACCATCTGAGTAAGTTTTTTCCCTCATGAAAATCACAGATAGTGTATATACAAGAAATAAAGAAAGTCAACCATTTGTTTTGTCATCTTTAGAAATTATAAATGCATTTACTTTTTCGACGTGTATATTTTCCTCTCCCCAAGAAGGATGTCTGGCAGGTGCTGCAGCATTTATCCCATCTTTTAAGCGTCTCCTTCACTACTTTTTTGACATTTTTGCAGGCTTTATTACAATCCAATTTAAGACTGAAAACGTCCCTTTGACTACAAAACCAGGCAACTCAATGTAGCAGACGAAAACTTATGCAAGGTTTATTAATATAGGTATATCTAGTTGAAAGGCATGGTCAACTGATATTTGAAAGAAAAATGACAAACTAGGAGTCTGAACCACATGAATTGAATTGATTGAAGGATAAGGTGAATTTTGGATGAGTACCTTTTTATCATTGGTATGTGGAGTCATCATTCAGCTTTAGGCCTAGCAGCTTGAAGCATCTCAACAATGAGAGTCTTCACATCCCTACAAGAAAAAACAATAAAAGAATCACTTCTTTCTCTGCGGAAAATAAAACCAACATGCTGCAGGGAAAGGTTATTCTTCCAAACTCCTTATCAGAAACCCATAGCCCATGGTAATAGGAAGCTCGCAATCTAATTATTCAGCAAGAAGTGTTGCGCATGATTAATACCATCCCAAAATGATGATAAATGTTAGAGTCTAATTAACTCAAAAACAGGAAAGCCTACACTAAAACAGTCATGCTACCATTTTCATCAAAGTTCACATGAGAATGGAATTGCACAAGTAAACAGGAAAACAGATGAGCACAATTGGTCTTATGAATGTAGACATGTCCATGTGGTTTTATGCAGGAGATGGGAGTCTATATAAAATATGATGTCTCACTTTCTATCTTCTGCACGTCGAGGGAAAGGTACACGAAGCTTGAAAGTATCGCCCTGATAACCAGCCTACAAAAAAAGATTAATTATTTTATATAGATTTCAAAATCAAAATAACAAAAAAAAAAAAAATTAAAACAAAGCTGGAGAGAATAAAAGACTAAATGCAAAGGACCAACTAATTGAAGGTTTCATTTGTCAAATTTATAAGTGAATTGAATTATTTTATAAGCTCCTAATGGAATGGGGAGAACAGTTAAATAATATTAATGAAGGCAGTACCTTAACATTGAAACCAAGACTATCCAAATCTAGCATGTACGCAAAGTCCACCTGCAGATGATGATGATGATGATCAATTCAGTTAAATTAAGGCTGAACATCATCAGCCCCTCCCTCCCGCAGAACATACTGTTTTATGTTTTTTACCGTAGATTCTTGTGCCTGACCATATGGCACCCTACGGAATATTACTCACATCACACACTAAGATATCATATTGCACACTGGTTTAACCAAGTCATTTTACACGACACTAGCAGTTGAACCAAAGAGCCTCTTTTATTATTTATATTGTATACTGTAGAATGGTCAAGATGACATACTGGAACTGAGGTCCAATGCTGCACAATCACTTTGTTGTCATCAGCATGATCTTTGTTCATATGAGACTGTAAAAACACACAACTTACACAAGAATAAAAAATGACTGGCTTCTGAAAGTTATTGCAGATGTGTAACATGATGGTCAGTTAGAGATCACTACCGCCACTGGCTTGGAAAATTGAGCTATGGGGTCCACTTTTGCAGATTTATACTCATCTCCACTAAACTCTGAAATCAAAATTAAAAGAAAATGCAAAACATAAGGATAATATAGAGAACGAGTGAAATTCACTTACGATCGAGAGATGATACTTGTTCATTCCTAAAGCATCCAATTTTGATGGTAAGGCATTATGATCAACAAAAGTTAAGTATATATTGACACGATAAAAAATTTACCACAAAATGCAATGATTTAGCACTCCTTTCAATGAAAATGAAAGCTATCCTAAAACCCACAAAACCTCTCCTATTGCCTTCCAACCACTCTTACATTCAATCTTCAACCATAATGAATAATCCTTCCACCATTCCCTCCTTTACCCTATCCTCCTGCTTAAACTAACTCCCTGCCCCTAACACATTAACTGCCCAGCATATCTAACATAATTAACCTCCATTATTCTAACAACTAACTATTATGTAGTATTCTAAAAAGCTGCTTTCTTGACTTTACTAAGATGATGACAAGTTTACAACATAATATTCTATTTTATCCTCGCTTCCCTTCCCCTCCAAACTCATCCATCCAAACATAAGTAAAGAACCTTGCAAAACGGCACTAACAGCAATTGAAACCAACAAACAAGAATGCCAAGGTTAACAAACCTCCTGATCCTAACAAAGCTGTGGCAACACCTGACACAAATCGTACAACTTTAGGTTCAATGCGCAAGAATCGAAAGTCTCCAAAGTCAACCTTCAATATTGGAAGGTTTTAGAGTTGTTAACTAAAAAAGAATAAGAACGAAAAGGTACAAATTACAGAGGCGAATGATGAACAAATTTACCCAAAATGCATTGGGATGTCTCGCCAAATAAGCAGCTCGAACAGTTTCTCTATCCTTTTCAGGCACCTGAAAAAATTTTCAGCAATGCATTTAAACTGCAAAACCTTTGTATAAGATTTTTGTAATATAATAACTATATCATGCAATATGCAATAGTAAATGGAAACGAAAATCATGTATAACTGGGAAATAAACAGAAGGTAATAACTTACAGTGATAGCATCACCATGTAAAGTAATCACTAAATCAGTCCTATCATCAGGATCTCTAGCAATAAGCAATGAACATTTAGGGTTGGCAGTTAGGTCCTGCAAGATAACAAAAGCTCTTTAGCAATGGAAGCAAGCTTTTAACTAACTGGGTAAGTACCGGTAGCAAAAGGTGTTCTCATGAATTACAATTATTAACAAGACCATGTGATGGTTGTGGACATGTAAAATAGGATTTCAAATTGAACTTGTGGTATTGTACTTTCCAAATTCAGCACAATATACTGAATGCTTATTTATAAGCTAGTTCAGAAAACTGCATTCAACATCAAATTCTATTTCTTTTGAAGTCAGTTCACAACCAGAAGCAATTTCAATCTTTAAATTATTTATATTTATCATTTTGTAACAATAGGAAAGTTTCGGAGGAAGAAAAGAAAAAGGAAAAACCTTGGAATGAACTGCCAGGTCGCTCACTGCTAATATAGGATATCCATTAGCATCACATGCAAAGTCAACCATAGACCCTGAGGGATAACCCTCAAATTTCTGCGTGTTAAAAATCAAAGAAGACCAGATTAAGTTATTTTCCAATAAACACAAATAAAATTCCATGTCAAATATATGAAGACAGAACTCAGAAGGCAGTCAGATTTCAATTTCATTTCTCTGAAAAACTTCAATTCTGTTATTATTACTGTTACTTCGGTGGGAATGTCCGTAAATCCCTTGGTCTTTTGACACCAGAAATATCTGAAAATTTAGCCACTAAAGAAATAACACAACTACACTTCCAGAAAGGTAAAATTTCCCTCTCTCCATGTCTCCTAGTATTGGTAATGCTCAAAGATGCTTTCAGCATTTTTACTTTTTTTCACTTAAAGCTATCCCTTTTTTTACAATCTGATTTCTTAAGAAAAATACATAAACCTTAGAGAATGTAGAGAGCATCCCGCGGACGTTACTATCAAGGACAGTTCGAATTTCCTCAACTGGTGGAAGTCTAGCTGCTTTTTCCTATCATAGCAAATCAAACCCCAATAAATTAATACACGACCAAGCACAAATAAATATTCATTCTATTTCAACTACTTCCAAGTTCACACGCAACAAACTGAGTTGAACTGAGAACTGATATGAATTACCTGATGTACTTTAATCAATTGAAAGATACCATCTTTGTCGATATTAGCATCACCACGCGACATAGCCTGGTTCAAAAACCATCACCAACACAATATTATTACTTATTCATGAACTTTGATCATCACAGAATGAACAAAGACTTCATATCATTGAGATATTCAGAATTTCCATCACCCAATTAAACAGATATAAAAACAAGAAAAAAAAATTCCAAAATTCCAAACATGTGTTGCAAAGTTCAAATTTTGAAGCGTGTATCAACGATTTAATTGGGTGGAAGAAAAGACGTGAAAGAAGGAGAATAGAGAGATACCGGAGCGGAGGATTGGGGTGAAGCCGCCATGGAAAGAGTGAGAGACAGAGGGGAGAAAGAGAAGTTTGGTAAGGAAGAAGGGTAGCGTGTGAGAGAGAAGAAGGGAAGGGTATTATTGCCATTTAGATGACGAAAGGGCAAGGCCCTCGTCGATGGCGTCACGGTGCTCTTCATGGGGGGTAGTGTGTGTGCCAAACTATTCTTAGCTACTAAACAACCACTGAAATAGTTTTTCTTTCAAATAGTTAAAAAAAAAAAAAAAACATTTACACGGTTTCCCGTTGAGAGAGAAAAAAAAAACATTTTACTTGGCTAAATTTGTTAATTTATTTAATAATCAACTTATATGAAATTATTTTAGTTTGTTTAATTATTTTGTATCCCAGTAATTTAGATACCCATTTGTCGTTGATTTAAGTATACTCGACTTGAATTTTAAACAAGATTTGAGCTGTACTTAACTTATTTTAATTTATTTAATAATTTCGAATTTTAATGATTTTTTACACACGTTCACTTTTTTCTCACCCATAGAGGTATTTAAGCTAAAATAAACAACTTAAAATATTGCAACAATTACTTTTATTGGTTAACAATGAACAAACTTTTCCATACACTCCTATTAAACTCATATTTTTAATATATAATAAATTAATTCAAACATGTTAATAGTGTGTGTTTCACTTAAGTTTAAAGAAAATAAGGTTTACTTGTCATACTTAAGATTTAAAAAGACAACATAATTACTTTTTATGACAAAATAATTACTGTACATCACTGAGATTTTTATGGAAAAAAATAGCATTTACACTTAGTAATATATGAAAAAAAAAAAAAAAAAAAATATATATATATATATATATATATATATATATATATATATATATATATATATATATATATATATATATATATATATATATATAGTTTTTGTCCTACAAGCTGCCAAGTCATTACCATTCATTAAAACATATTACACTATGAAGATCAGGTGACCCTTGACTTCCATTAGATATGATGGAGAAAAAAAAAGAAAAAGAAAAAGAAAAAACAAAAACGAACAAGAATGAAGCAAAAATAGCACAAGAAAACAAGCACCAACTATTGTAGCAGAAGATGTGAACAACAAAGGTAGAAAGAGAACACAGGGAAGAAAGAAAATGGGAGAAGTTAATTTTAAGGAGTCTCCCTTCGTAGAGCAAAGTGAAATAACATTGTTATTCAGAAATTAAACTCTTGATCGATCAATTCTCCAAACCAAATTTATGTACTTAATCCATTAATCATACGTGTTATGATTGAGACAAAGAATTACAATCCTGTTGGAGTAACCTACTTCCAGAATCATATTTTTAATTTGAACTGAAGAGTATTACTTGCTTGCATGATGTTAAAATTGTTAATTGGTCGACCTCATACATTGGTGCCCTCTTTTCAAGAAGGACAATTCTTTTGAGTAAAACCATTGCATATCATTCGAATATTTTCACTTCTCATTAACGCAATGTTCAAAAAAATGATGAAATAATAAAGTATAGCGGCATCACAATTCAAACTTATTACCATTACCGTCCCTGCCCCACCCATGAAAACTGAGTACCCAGCCAGCCGATTTGTGTGTCCAGATTGGGAACACTGTAGTAAAGAGATGAAGTACAACGACATAGTATCTGAATAAGAGAAAATCATGAAGAGATGAAGAGAAGAAAGGAATTTTCATATCTATTATCCTACTTCATTACTCAATTTTGACTCTCCCAAAATTGAAATAGAAATTTTCTACACTAGTTACACTTAAACTGAGAATATTTTTAATCATTCTGATACATAAAAATCCTGCATAGTTATCAAATCTCGGCGTCTAAGTATTGCTCACAACCCTCCAACTTTGCAGCCATGAATAAATAATATAGCCACTTGTAGCCATCACCCAAATGCTCTTTTGTACACTCGTTAAACAAAAACAAAGAAACCATAACATAAAAAGGTTAAAACACAATAAATCAGTGTCTTTTTTTCACCATTGAGAGAAAGTATTAATCCACAAAATCGATGGTTAATCAGCGTAGGAAAGTTTGGTAAATTATTTTTCTTTTGAATCACAAGTGTTTTTTATCTATAAAATTCAAATTCAGTATCTTAGCTCATTGCTACTCGTGCCAAACAATTCAGAATAAAATAAATTAAACTAACTAATTTCATTTCACCTTGCTTCCATATCCAATTTACAAAATGAATCGAGCGATTCAAACAGAAACAGCATTAAATCAAATTTAAACAAAAACCTAGAAAAGACATAATGAAAAACAAAAATATAAATATTAATGTACAACAATAATAATTAATGGTATATACATATACATACAGAGAGGATATAGGAATTGGAATCTCAATCGGAGTGTGGATGACGATAGCCAAGGTAGGAAGAGAGTGAACGGAACAAGTATTGGAAAGGGAGGCAGAAGAGGAGGCGCAAAACGACATCGCTGCTTAGCCTTTCGGGATTGCAAGCTATGAATTGGAAAAGATGCGCTGATGCGTGCGCCACTCTCGCCACCGCGTTGCTGTTCAGCACCATCCTCGATCTACTTCGTCGTTTGACTCTTCGCCTTCTTCTTGTCCTTGATCCGTGTTTGTTTGGTGATCAAAGTCAAACTCTATTTTCAGATTGGGCCGTGTTGTTGGCTGGACGTTTGCGACCTTCAAATTAGGTTGCCCTGGACGTGGATTATGTGCTTTTTTGTGTGTCAGATGCACTTTGGTTACTGCATTTTATTTGGTTGGTTCTATAAAGCAAAGAATTTAATGTTATTGCATTTGTCCATTCTTTTCGTTTCGTCTTTTTTTTTTTTTTTTTTTAATCTAAATGCAACACTCATCTATTTATTAGTAAAACCTATTTGTATATAAATATTCCAAAATTAAATATAAGTATATATATTTATTACATTAAAACAAATAATATAAATTCCGATAATTATTTATTATACTTTTATTTAATTCATTTTTATGTTTATAAGTAAATTTAGAAAAAAAAATCATCAAATTTCTGGGGATTAATATAATCACCAATGTTCAAACAACAATACTTATCAATTGATTGGGAAAACTCTTCCACTAACCCCATACATTTTTTTAGTATTTTCAATTTTTAATATTAAATTAGTCCATTAGATTTTTTTCCAAGCTTTATAATGTAGCTAGCTTCTTTTTCAATATAACAATATCAAAATTCATGAGATAAATTTGATCTTGTTTATTCTAATAAGAAGAATTAAGCTTACTAAAAATGGGTATAGAGATTTGGGAGAGACATGTAATAAAGATATTTTAACGTTGAAGAAATACAAAGAAATTAAAAAATATATAAAAAAAATATTCGTACAATATTTTTTTAGAAGTACACAAACAATTAGAAAATTTATTTTTTTATTATTTATTATAACAAATTAGCGTATTTAATAAAGTATAAAATTATAAAATATTAATATAAACAAATTTTATTACAATAAATAAGTTAGTTATTTTAATATTTTATGATTTCTTATTTTGATATTAAACTATATAGGAAATGAAAGTAAAAAAAAATTATACTAAATTTTAGAGATATTTTAAAAAAATTATATATTTATTTTTTCAAGAAAAAAGATACGATAAATAATAAAATAATATATAGTCCTAAAATTTTAAATTTAACAAATAATCTTAAATATAATGTTGAATATTTTATATATTATATTTATTTTTATATAATAATTAAGTTTTATAAGTTGGTTCTCGTTTAAATTCCTATCCTAATATAGATTCCTACATAATATAGATGATCATTGTCTTTGTAGCTGTTAAATAGATGTGAATCTTCTATTAATCATCTAATGGTTTGTATTAATTATCCATTGCCTTAAAAAATGAAATGTTTGTTACACAAAATATTAACTCAATAGAATATAGAAAGGGGTTAAGGCTAATTCGGATTGTCTCATAATAAATTCTGTGTAAGAACTCACTTAAAATATATTCTTAAATTACAGAAAAGGGTTAGACGAAATATTAATTAAAAAAAAAAAGAGGTTTTATAAAAAGCAGTAAATAATGACTAAAAAACAAATATGTTAAAAACATATTAATTCTCGAACTTTCTCATCACAGGATTTTTCGGTGGTTTTTATCTAACTATTACTCAATCATTTTCCAAAGAGATTTAAAATTAATCAAATAGTCCATCAATTAATTTGTTAAGTTTCTTCCTTGTTCCAATCGTGTACTAGCAAGAACCCTATGTATAGTTATAACCGTGTAAAATCCTATAAATCCTTTTACCTCTTCTTGTTAATCAAATACGCATATAATTCCAATTCAGCCAACCAGTGAGTTCATTTAACTTATTTCTATTGTCCAATAAAGACTCTAAGCACTTCATTAATTACTATAGTCCAACTCTGAATATAGTACAATTTAAACTACATCTGTACATGCAAACAGTGTAAAGTTCTTACTTAAACAAGAGGTTATTAGAGATCTGAAACGAATTTTAAATAAAGACATAAGATTGAAAAACTGTAGTTCAAAACAATCCTAAAACAAAAATCAAAATTAAAAAAGAACAGATGCAAGTAAACCTGTTTGATAGAATTAAATGAACACTCAACCTCAAAATCCATTCAAAGATTACAGAAGAATCAACCTACGACACTTTACCCTTCCATGTGGAAGATAATGCAGTACAAACAACTAAAACAGTGAAGAGTTGAATGAGATGTGTTGAGATGAGATCATGTATGATACTTGTTGATTTTTGTTACTGATCTTATTTGCGGTTTCATAGCAACTGCTTCAGTTGAAAATCTCTTTATTTGGCATTTCCTTCCACGTTGCAAATTTCATGGCAGAGATTAATCTTAATTTGTTTTTTTATTAAATATTGACTGTGAATAACAACGTTTTTCTAAATAAAAATATCTCTCAGATATTACTTAGAATAATAACCAAGACGGTCTAAGCAGTGATGAATTTTCTTAGGAACTGAAGGGGACGGTAGTCCTCATAAAATTTTGTAACTCCCATGTAATTTATCATTTTAATCCTCAAACTTTAATATATTTACAATTTTATCCTCTCATCAGTTTTGTAACTCTCATGTAATTTATGATTTTGTCCGATTATGTTATATTTACTTATACATTTACAATTTTATTCTCTCACCCTTTCATCTTCTCTCACCATTTTATATTTATTTATTATTTTTTAATAATATATTATTTGACCTCTAAGAATCAATGGTCAAGATTCGCCATCGAATCTAAGTCCAATGAAGCATTGGATAAATCAATCTTATATCTTCTATAAATGAGTCATGAGCTTCTTTCTACTACAACGGCACATGTACACATTAGAATGTCTTAAAAAACTTATTTTAGTATGTTTTCTCATTCAAAGCTCATTTAACCTCGTTTGAACAAATCATTGTTAAAAAGTAGATTTAAAGACAATTTGAGCACACAAATGCTAAGATTTAAACTATGTACATGTACAAAAACACACTTATCAATACCCAACACTTATCCTTTTACACTCTTGGGTACAACATAGTAATTTCAAAGGATCATTTATTTATTTTTATTTCATTTCATATCAACATCAGATTAAAGGAATGAACAGGGAAATATGTAACCTTCTAAAAATCAAGTACCCATGAGAAATGAGAATATAAAAGGTCTAAGCATAATCTGTTTTACGTCGTGTTTAGAGAAAAAGAATCATTGTCTAAAGAGATAATTGAAGATGTAAAAAATAAATAGACATCAAAACTTTTGAAAATTATGAGAAAATAAACATGTTGTACTGAATTTTGTAGATAACTAGGTTTGGTTGTAATTGTTGTCACCTATTTCTATGAACATTATTATGAACAATACATTGTTTGGAATTATTATATATATTTGGGATTGTTTCATATCTAAGTAGAATTGTTTTATATTGTTGATTGTTGTTTATATGTAAGATTAGTATATAAACAAAGAGAAAATTGCAAACTGGAAATGAACTTTCAACATCGATTAAAGGATTAATTAATGTAATATGTTTGGTCATTTTACACATGTATAACGAACATTTGACATCGGTTACTTGATAACAGATATTTTAAGATATTACTTTCAATATCGATTATTTTACAATCGATATTGAAAGTGTTGACTTTCAACGACACCCTTTTCAACAACGGATATAGAATCGATGTTGTATGCGCTATAGAACCGATGTTAAATATTGTTACTTGTAGTAGTGTTTTGACAATTTGATTTTAACCATACTTTAAAATTTTTTGGTTTACATGCCAAACAATTTTTTTTAATAATTTAATTTTTCTTTATTAATTATAATATTTTAAAATTATTTTAAATAATTGTTAATAATTCTTAAAAAAAAAAGATTAATATTCATTACTATTTATTCTTATTTAATCATCTAATATTTGAAACTGATTAAATTACCTAGTTAGTATTGTACTTACCCAAATAAAATGATTCAAAATGATAAGTTTTTTAGATATTATAGATAAAATATCTTGAATTTACCGAGAGTTACTTAAATATATAATACTCTCTATCTATATAAAAGTATTTTTATTCATGATAAATATGATATTGATATTTTTACTCTCTTATTAACTTAAGCATCGTAAAACTTTTGTAGGTAGTTTTTCTCCCTATCCTTGAAGTATCTAACACAATATCAAAGTAACACAACAAATCTTGGTACATAATCAAATATGACCAAGAGAACTAGTCATAATCCTGTTAGGTATTTTCGAGGGACTAACAGTAGGAAGATTCTCACAAATGGGTCATGAACCAATCAAATAAGAGAATATGACACCACCTTCAACCCAAAACCTTAAAGGATTAGGTTATGAGTCTTTCTTACTTATAAGTTACTTAACTTTTTCATTTCTACCCAATGTAAGACTTCAAACTCATGCTTGAATTCTCAACAAATTCAATAAGACATTTGGAGCCCACCATAGGATAAGATCAAATTTTCCTTGATCACAATGGTCTATACCATAATAATAATGATCTCTAACCTCAAAGCACATATCAATAAAGTTCAATAGAACCAATGCACAATTACAAGACAACAACTAATGCATAATTACAAGCCAACCTAATAATATCGTGCAACAATGATGACCAACTCTGCACATTCTTACCGTGATTTAAGAGAAAACTGATCATGACTCATTACAATATCAAAATAACTTGATAATTCTACACAAATAATTACAAGCAACTTGATCCGATAAATAGTTAAACCAAATATACACAACTTTATGTGTATTTGAACACTCATTTATAACATATATAATGGATGACCCTCTCCCTTAACAATGGAGATCACAAATCCTAGACTCATATCATGAAACATAAAATCTCTAACCTCTCAACTTAGAGGGTTATATTTTTTTTTTCTCATCCTTATTTTTACTCTACGAAGTTCAAACAAAAGTCACATAATCATATATGATAACTATTTACCAAAACATGAATTTCAAACACTTGTAAGCTCGTATGTGATTGATGTCTATCTAATGTAAAAATCCCTAAAATGGTGACACATGAGCTAACAATAATAACATTATAGTTGAAGATATAAATTATTAAAAAAAAAAAGACCTTATCCATATTATTATTAATATTAACAAATATCATCGTCTTATATTAAATCTTTATGTATTTTTTTTATCAGTTCACTAACTTTAGTTGTAACAAAAATTATAATATATGCATTTAAATATTTTGTATATGAGTATAATCTATAACAAACAAATAAATAAATATCCTTAAATATAAATTATATTTTGAATTTATTATAAATTGTTATTGGGATAAAGGATAAATAATAAAAAAATTAAACATAAGGATAAATGAGATTAATTTAAGACAATTAGAATTTTATTTTAATTAATTTATAAAATAACAATAATTTTAAAATGATTTCAATTTGTTTATAAAATAACATAATATAATAGGGTAATTTTTCAAAAGAAGTTTCCTTTACAAAATATTATATATATATATATATATATATATATATATATATATATATATATATATATATATATATATATATATATATATATATATATATATATATATATATATATATATATATCATGAAAGTGTCTCGATTTTTGGTGATTAAAAGAGAAGGGTGTAAATAAACTTGTAAGAGATATAATACTCATAAGCATACCAAAATATAATACTCAATTGAGGACTAAGGGACAAGAGTGAAGATATGCCTAAATGTTTCACCTAGGAGTGAGATATTGTCTTGAAATTTTATCATGACAATTTTATTCTTAAAAGACACTTTGATAGGTTTAGAAAGAGGGTGTATATAAAATACAATTGACATTGACATCTTAAACGACATTTCTACTTATGAATGTACTATAACATAATTTATATAAGTCTCACATTGCTTAGAAGTCAGAAACAAAAATAATTTATACACATCCTCTTCTCTTAACCTAATGAAAAGCATTTAAGAAAACAAATTGTAACGGATTAAAATTTTAAAGTAAACAATATCTTAAATACCGTAATAAACTCTAACGATCTTATAATAATAGATATAAGACCAATATAGTTTAATTTTTTTTTCTCTCTATATTTTAGTTTCTCTTATTTTAATAAATAATTTTATATCAAAAGATATAGATTTTTTTACTAAAATAATAAATATAAACACGTGCACTTATAATATTTTCTGGTATTTAATATTCAATTTAATTTAACTTTTCTCCTGTATCCAAATTATGCTCTTTTTATTAAAATATTAATTACACTTTTAATAAGAATAGTATAAGTAAAATTGAGTGAGGAATTGGAGAAACACAAAATAAAAAAAAAAGTGAAAAAACAAGTTAATATTAATTCATATTGTTGATCGTTACATTAATACTTGCATATTGATTTTCATGTTCAATATTAGATTTTAAAAAATTGACATAAATCTTTATAGGATATTTTGTAATTGTAAATTTTGAAGCACACTTAAAAGTATTAAATTATTATTAATTTATAAAATGATTTTAAGATAAATATACTTTTTATTTTTCATTAGTTCAAAATAATAATTCTACATGCTGCCCAAAATTATCAGTCTATTTAGAATAATATTGTTATTGCTATTTAAAAGTTCACATAAATTTAGATTAAAATAAGTACCAAGTAGTGGGGTGATTAGGATTTGAACGTAGAACATAAATCACCCATTTCTCAAAGTGTCACACTTTTACTGTAATGAAGGGCTTAAATTGGTTTTACCAAACCATATCAAGTTAGAGGATTGATAAAATGAGTAGTGCATATCCGATTGAGCCATTATCTTTGTGGTGCACTAAACTTTACGATTATAGCACGAACAAGAATATAATATCTCACACCCTTTGTAATTGAATTTCCAAGGTTAATCAGCAATGCGAAGAAAACAATCACATCATAAGTTGAAAAATATTCTGAAATTCTTCACCAACCTATAGAATGAATTGTAACAATTATTCATTATTTATTTATAATTGATGAACTTTACAAGTCCATTTATCTTGTCACCACTGTCCTACGCGCACTTCCTAGGATTTCTTTTCAACTTCATATAGAATAAACATCATGACTAGAGATAGTCACATTAAAATGTGATTAAACTCAAAACCCCTAATGTTCAAGAAAACCTTCCTTCTCCAAGTAAGTAACTACTTGTCCAGCCATCACAGTGGGTGTTGGACAAACGTCACCATCCTGCTTTATTTCAATCTGGAAAAATAAAATCTGTGTAAGCTACAGTATGTAACACACTGCACAGAGCAAAAGATGTGTAAACAGCTTTAGAAGCTTCAATAACATACCTCGCAATTTATGGGTGGCTCATACGGGTCATCAATGCCGGTAAAACCTGTGCAATTTCAGTTAGTTCATAAAGACCATACATTAGAATTCAATTAAAGAAATAGTTTCAGCAGTTTTTAGAAATGATTCAAGCAAATGTTAGGATAGTTCAGATGCAATGCAAGCCCTGAATTCTGGCAACATGATTTATTAGGAGTTGAAGTTGTAATCATGTTAATGGAGTATAATAATTCAGCAGTTTAATTATGAGATTCAGTTAAATGTCGGCCACAGTAAACTGAAGCCAAGGTTAACTTGAGTGTTTATGAAAGTCAGCTCTTAGCCTGTTAGAGACATAGTTAATTAGGAATTAGTTACTAGTTAGTTATTCTCACACTCTATACAAGGCAGGTAGATGTTTTGATTATCTTCTTCATTTTCTACCAATCTCAATTTAATTAGATTGTTATCATGTCATCTGAAGTGCAGATCTAAATCCAACCAACCTTTGTCCAAAAACATTGCTATCTGAGGTTAGGCCCAGGGATAAATCTAACCAATAAGCAATTGTTTTTCCACTTTTTATGTTAAACTACACAGGAATAACAACCATCTATTAATCTAATGTTTTGTATATATGGCTCAGTGACAGGTTCAAATAAACAGTCTACGGTACAATACCAATCTGTTGCCACAACTTTGATCTCTGACAATCAGCCTTATTATCAACACAACCATAATTTTCAGACTCGACCCATTTGCCAACTGTCATAATCACTAATGAAACACCCGCTCATGTCAATAGGTATTTTCACAATAGTCATCTTACCACTGATGTTCCGTAAGGCACCCCATCAAAACCATTCAACTACTGCCTAATTGAATTTTCTTACATAATTTTTATTATGAAGACAATGATTCCATACTCCAGGAAAACAAGTTTATTGTATTATCAAAAGTTTTGGAAAAAATCACTCTAGTACTAATCTGAATTCAACGACTGACTCCATATGTCATGGTCAGAATAATTACATGTTGTAGTATCAAACTAATTGAAGTTTAATTTTTTCCAATACATTTTCAATATTCATGTGAGAAATTGAGTTGCAAAACGAGTGGTCTGGCCTAACCTGACCTTCCAAGCCAAGTAAAAAAATTGATGGCTCGAACTTATATTTTAAAACGAATCATAATTTTTAATTTAATCTTACTCTATTTTAGGCCAACTGGATAATAGGTCAAATTTGAGCTGATTAAAAATTAAAAAAAATTATTAACGTATTTATACCAAAATAATCAATTAAAAAAATATTTAAATAAAAATAAAATAAAAAACATATTTTTAAAATTTAAATTATTTTAATAAAAATAGTTTTTATTTAAGATATAACAATTTAATATATAAATTATAAGATAATGGATCCATTCAATTTCGGAATAAGAGTTAAAAAATTTCTCTTCGTTTATTCTTATTTTAGTAATTTATTTATCTAAAATAGTAATTAATCTTAACTATTAAATCTTAGAATAAGTGGTCGTCAGAAACTTACTCTCATATTTACTGTTAGAAAAAAGAATTCCTTATCAAATTAATTTATAATACATATACATTTTTAATAAAATAGTATTATTTTTAATTTTATTTAAAAAATAATTATTATTCTATGAAACGGACCAAACAATAAGTCTACCAACTAGCCTAAACCAAACCCATTTCATTTAAAAAATAATTATTATTCTATGAAATGGATCTACCAATAAGCCTACTGACTAGCCTAATCCAAGCTCATAGGGTAAATAGGCCAGGCTAAAATAGGCTTAATGTAATTTAAGCTACAAATTTTTTTGTCTACCCTAGCTTATTTTTCTAATCTTTCAGAGTTGGTCTATTGGACTAAGCCTATTTTAATACTACTAGTGAGAAATCAGAAAGCTACCTAAACAAACTACATTATACCTTGGCCAACAGCCGATGATTATGCTCAACCTAAAACACTCAACCACAAAGATATATGAACCAAAACTAGTTATTCAATCTAGCACATGTCAAGGTACAAGAAAAAAGTACGGGTTCAATGCTTCCTAAGAATAATTATTGAATTGCATTTATTCCTATCCTAGTTAGAGATGCAGAACAGACTTAATTTTGGGTTTCCTTTGTTTGATTTTGCAAGAGAATGATAACAAAGAGCTTGAGGAAGCTAAATATTATCAATTTCTTTGTAGCGAAAATTGAATGATACAGTTGGGTATTTAAAGGTTTACAATGAGCTTTCTGTTTTAATTTCCCATATCTATAATCCGAGATATTCTGCCTAAAATATTTGTTTAATCAAAATATCCAAAATTAACATAAATATCTGCTAAATCCAAATCAACATATTCTGTAAAATGTGTAAACTAACATTTAAACCTAATATTTAATTTTACCCAACCGAGAAACACATTACAATAACGCACCTTTGATTTTCCCCGCACGAGCAAGCTTGTAGAGGCCTTTTGGATCTCGTGCCTCACACAACTCTAGAGGCATGTTCATGAAAACCTGTCAATACAATTCCACTGTCAAATATCATATAGACCAACTAATACAAATGAGAAGAATTGCCAAATGTTGCATTACCTCAATAAAATTCGCATCAGTTAACATAGCTCGGCAAGTGTCTCGATCTCTTCTGTAAGGAGATATCAGACTGGCAACACATATCAAACCTGAATCAGCAAAGAGTTTTGCCACTTCTCCTGAATTAAATAATTTTTTGATTAGTAAAACAAAGTTTGAAAAGAAATATGCATGAGAGATTCTAATACAGTAGCTAGACTTATTACAACCGATACACAGCTGACTTAGCAAATGACATATATGTCGATCATTAATATCAAATAAGTACTATGTAAACAACATAATTTCATATGTGATATATTTATCATGCTGGTATAGACTACTACTATCAGTCTAATATATACCCTTGGCACAAAACCAAATTATTAAAATATTAAACTGACTATGAAGTTCCTGTAATTCCATTTACCTAAAGCATTTGTTTACAGGAGCAAGCTTACCAGTTCTGCGAATGTTTTCAGTGCGATCTTCAGCTTTAAAACCAAGATCCTTGTTTAGTCCATGCCTAAGGTTATCTCCATCAAGGACATAAGATAACTTTCCCCTTGAGTACAGTTCTCTGCTTAGGGAACATGCCAATGTGCTTTTTCCTGATCAGTTTGAGAGAGCAATAAATACAATATGTCAAAGACACATTACACACACACTAAAAGGAATTTCAAAGACTATGAATTATTGACCGGCACCCTGCACACCTATATAATTCATGAATGAGTCAAAAGAAAAACATTGAATACAACATATCTAAAATGTTATTAGAAAGGTAAGAGATGTAATAAATCCAACATTTTGGTTATTTCCATCAGGGAAGAGGATTATTACAAGAAACAAACTAGTGAATAACATATATGTACTAAAGGTTTCTTCCAATCTTCCTAGTTTGTCTATAGATTTCCTGGTCTTAAAAGGTCCCAATTCACTTCTTTCACTCGTTTTCAGAAACTATGCATGCACAAGTATTTGAACCTTAATTAACAAAGTTATTCTACAATATGCATATGTTAAAACAATTCATATAATATATACTTGTAATGGAGATAAAAGGTTGGCTTGGTGGGGGAGGAAGACAGGTCGTGTGTTTGAATTTCTCTCGCTAACAAAAACTAACATATAACATTTGTCCATAAATATATATATATATATATATATATATATATATATATATATATATATATATATAGAGAGAGAGAGAGAGAGAGAGAGAGACCAATATCAATTAAAAATGAAAACAAAAATGTGACACTTGAAACCAAAATTCTAGGAGCAACAGAAACATAATGAAAAGCAAAAGCTTCACAAAGAGAAATAATACGATATTTTTCATGCCAAAAAAGAACTGAATATCTGGAACCAATGTTTTCAAAATGTCAGCACTAAACCAATAAAATTAACAGCATGAACCTGATCCGCTGAGTCCAGTAATCCATACAACACATCCCTTTTGGTTGAGTAGCTTCTGCCTTTCAGGCTTTCCTATTTGACAATCTTGCCAAAAGATATTTGTTGAATTGCTCAGAGTTGCCATTGCAAACAAGTTCCCTAGTCTTCTCTATGGATCAATATTAAGCAAACAGTTTCATTTCACGGACTACTGCAGGATCAAAACATAAGAACAGAGGGTCTTAGAATAGAAGTGCATGATAGTAATACAACCATTCAAGAAACTTGGTAAGTGCTTCATCAGGGCAAGCATTACAGCAGCAGTACAGTACATGCCACAGGACTGAAAGCACGTCAATGTGCATCAATTTCAGACAGTGGAATGGTGATCTCATCACTCACTTCCACCTTTTATTGTCAACAAAGAAGTATGACCAGTTTGACATAAATAGCGTCTACATACATTGTACATAGGAAAGGTTTCCATAAAGTCTAGGATGAGTCATGAGACCTTCTAATATGGATTTGGATCCTCCTATTCTTGAGTGTCAGGACACGATTCTATTGAAAAGAGAACGACACTATTTTAGCTTTAAATATAACAAGTGACCCCTAGACCTTATATAACCAATCATGGTGGGTCCTAATATAATATAAAAAGTAGTATTTTATCATTCTATCCAAAACTCCCTCTTTTGTCTGAAAAAGGAGAGATGTGTTAAAATTTCTTATTAATATCAAAAAGCTTATGGACAACTTTCACCACTTCACCTTACTAGTCAGTTTTGTAAAATCAATTTGAACTTTCAAATACACTTTATAAGAAAGCCTCGAGTAAATAAAAAAAAAATATCGAAAGAGAAAATCTTATTAAAAATAATCAGGTTTTCTGACAGAAAATAATAATTAATAAAATTGGTGAATACTTAACCCATATAACATAAAAATTGGGAAAAGAAAAAGTGTGTCCCAGACAAGATTCATAAAATCAACTAGATGTAGCCCCTCTACTTTATTTTATAAACATACGATTCATGCATGCCAATTCTGCAACCAACAAACACGATGATTGATTGATTCGATGACAGAGGCAATGAATATGGACGGACCCAACACAACGCCCATAAGTCCCTTTCTTTAAAAACTGAAGCATTGTTGGCATGGCCACACACTCAAATCACGGGTCATTTAAAAAAGAAAACATTTTCAATTCAATGCTCCTCTACCCTACCCACCCTTTCCCCTGAAACACGTGAAAAATCCAGTCTCTTCTCCCCACAATCAAGGAGAGAGATGATCCAAGTAATATGGCAACAAATTTGTGTTCGTAAAAAAAATGACGAATAAGAAACTGAAACAGAAAGAGGGATGAATGAGAGTGAGTACCGGAAAAGAGCGATTGGGTGTGTGAATCTGAGGGGAATGGTGTGATTAAGGTTATGCGGTTTTAGGTTGGGGAGAAAAGATAGAGGAGAAGGGGTGTGGTGTGGGTTATGCCATGTCATGTGGTCTGTGGAATTTGGCGAAGGAGAAGGAAATGGTTAAAGGGGTTTTATAGTGTGTGTTGCTGGGTTGGAGAGGTTGGAAGAAAGCAATGGCAATGAATGAATTATGAATGAATGTGGACACACATAAGAGGGCCTAACTCTGCCCTGAATTCCCTCCTTTCCCTCCCTCTTCTTACTCAGGGCGCGCCATTCAAGGTCCTCTGCCATTCGGACCACGCTACCCTCCTTTTTCTTTTTTCATTTTCTGTTTTTCCATATTAAGCCCCACACATTTAAAAAAAATTAATCATATTCATTCATTATCTAAATTCTTATCCCATTTTTCCATTTATATTAATTATCTTCTACCAGACTATTTATGTTCATTTATATTTCCATTTTAACTTTGTAATTTGTTTCCGAAAATATTAATTTATGTTGACAGTTTTACAATGTACTATTAATTTCTTTTTTAATTTTTTCTCACATAAATTATCCTAACAATTAATAAATGAGTTGAATAAGTGTAATTCATTTATTAAGAACAGGTATTATATGCATTTTTAATGGTATTTTTTTATTTCTTATATTTAATTATTATGTTTAATAAATATATCATAAGAATAAATTTAGGCCATATTATGATTTTTTCTTTAAAAATCTTTCAAGAAGTTTTAAGTATATGATTTTTTTTACTATTAAAGCATAATATTGTATTAATTTTAAAATATGTTTTATTATCATATATAACTTTTAATAGAGTAAAAAAGTATTTATTATTTTTATTCATATATGTGAATGTATGAATTGTAAAATAATAGGACAATCAAACCCGTATTTATATATTCATGAGAATATATCTAATATGCCCGTTGACGAAAAAAAGAGAAGTTTCAACAATTTGAGTTTTTAAAAAAACTAAAAAAAAAGTGGGAATGAGTAGTATAATTTTTATCTTGTCTCCGGTTTTAATTTTATTTTGATTTTATATTTGAATTTAAATTTAAAATATTAATCCTTCTTAAATATTTTTTTATTTTTATTTTATATACATAGTTGTTATTTTTTTATTTTATACTCTATAAATTTTTTTATTCTCTTTCAATCTTTTTAATTAATTAGTTCAAAATATTTTTGTTTTTTCTCTCACATCTTACTTATTTATATTTGTTTAATCTCATTTACCAATTTGTTTTTTCTATGTCTTCGTCTTGTTAAAATCCATAAAATTAAATTTTTGTTATTTTATACTAATTAAATAAAAATTAACTTATAAATACTTTTTTATAAATTATATATTTAATATTTATTAACATTTTAAAATCATAAACCTAAAAACTAATTAACTTATTTATATAATTAAAGTATTCTATATCTATAAAAAAATATCAAATATTTATTTATATAAATATATATATAAATATAATTAATCAAAATATATACTCAATCACTAATAATAATTTAAATATTATTAAATAAAAAATAATGTTAAAATTAATTTATTACAAGTATACTTGTTTTTTTTTAAATCATGTTATCATGCATTTAAAAAAATTAATTATGTTTATTTATTACTCATAATATTTTTCCATTTATATTAATTACCTTTCACCAAACTATTTATGTTCATTTATATTTTTATTTTAACTTTGTAATGTGTTCAAATAAAATAATTATGTTGACAGTTTAAAATGTACTATTAATTTCTTTTAAAAAAATTCCAACATAAATTATCCTAATAATTAATAAATGAACTGAATAAATGTAATTCATTTATTAAAGAACGAATTATTTTAATTTTTAATGTTTTTTTTTCATTTCTTATATTTAAGAAATTGTTTTTTAATAAATATATCATTAGAATAAATTTACGTGATATTATTTTTTTCTTTTAAAAATCTTTGAATGATTGTTTTAAAATATATAATTTTTTGTTACTAAAGCATACTATTGTATTAATTTTAAAATTATGACAAATTTTTTTCTTTTTCTCAACCGGTTATATATAGCAAGTCCGATATTCACGTAAACCAACTTAAATATAAAATATTTTTAAATTACAAATATGAATTTAGTTATTTTATCAATTTTATATTAATAAACAATGTTATTAAATATCAATTTAATATTAAAAATAGTTAAATCATATTTAGTTTTTTTTATCAATTTTATTATAATAAAAAATTATAATAAAATATTAAATTTAAATAATTAAAATCATATATATTTACAAATTAGAGGACTAAATGTTGAAAAATTAATAATAATTATAATGGTGATTTTGATTCTAACTATCAAACATGGACATTATCTCATACTCATAAAGAGAATGTGAAAATGTAATTGAATTAGTCATAATGATGATATCCTTATAAAACACTATTGATATTATGGTCTTCCACCTGAATAACACCTGTATTTTCATATGGATTTTCTCTCTTGATGGAGATAGTAGGGATGGCAAAGCGGTCGACCGCCACGTTTAGCTGACCACCTTTGACTCGCCAAAAGCTGGGTGGGGCTGGCTGCCCAATATAGTCATGACGGGCTATAAACCTTGGTCCGTCCCGCCAAGGGGTGGGTCGGCAGTTGGCGAGCTAGCCCGCCATAATTTAGAAAAAATAAATTTTTTTAATAAATTTAATAATAAGATTATTATTTGTTTGTCAATAATTCAATATATATATATATATATATTATTTCAATTTAATAATATAAATCAATACCTTATTTTAAGAAATTATAATTTAGAACAATAATAAAATTTATATAATAATAAATAATAACAATATATATATATATATATATATAAATAAATAACGTTAAACTTATAAAATTTATATTTTTTATATTGAAAAATTCAAATACCTATATCTTTTTTATTTGATAAAACTTCATATTATTTTTGGTTGAGTAATTCTTATACCTTTAATTCAAGTAATAAGGATAAATATAATTAGTGCTTAGGATAAATAAGGAGAACAGGAGAAAATGTTATATATCGTGAAGGAGAATATTTTCTATGAGAATGAAACTTTTTAATTCACTTTTTAAAATTTTTAACTTTATATATTATCTTTATAATTAATTTTATTACAATAAAAAATTATATTTTTATTAATTAGGCGGGCACGCGGCCGGCTCCGCTCCGTCTGCGGGTTGGCCCGACAGGTTGACGAGCTTGGTGGGGTGGGCAAAGCAGTCGGTGGGTTGAAAACACCAACCCGCCTCGCCATATTATGACGGTCGGCCCGTCGGCCTACTCTGCTTTGCCATCCCTAGGGGATAGAAAGAAAGGAACGAGACCTGGAAGTGACTCATGACCCTTTAAATAACCAGAATTAGGTAATTACTTAAGTTTTAGTATTTTCAATTTGGCCCCTCATTAAATTAGAAATTATTCTATGATCTATACACAATTTTATTTTCATGACATATGCTTTTAGCCAAAATTTTAATTTAATTAGATCACTTTATTATTTGACTTATGAACCTAACATATTTAAATGATGTAATATATATATATATATATATATATATATATATATATATATATATTACCTAAAATTTGTCAACACTAAATTGATTAATTTAAAAATAAAAGACAAATACAAATGAAAAAACATATTTTTCCTTTTTTTTTTCATATCGATTATGTTTTTGAATTTTTATACTTTTGCTTATATGTTTTTTATTATTGACAAAAAATATACATATACACACGTTTGGTCCTTAGCAAGATGCAGAAATAACTGATCCCTAATTCGATTTTATTATGTATGTACACTACACTATGAAGAATGAAAAGGGAAAATCTTGCACCGAACACCACATACTCACCCGCAGTTAACCGTTCCTATTCTGACTCGCAATGCAATCGCACCTTGTGGTGGGACCCATTTCCCTTGCACGCTATGGTGGCGCCGCCGATTCCAGCCCCTTCCACTCCTCCGCACCTTCCTACTGGACCAGCCCTCCTCAGCGGCGCTCCCCACTCGTCGTGGCTTCCTCCTCGCCCGCCGCCGTCAACGGCGGCCAGAATCACTACGCCGTACTTGGCGTCGCCCGCACTGCCACCGCCATCGAGATCAAACGCGCTTATCGCCTACTTGCCCGCAAGGTATTCTTCGATTTCGCATGTATACTTGATTGATTGATGTTTCGTTCAGAGTCTGCGTTGTAATATGCTACAAGCTGTGATGATTCTCGATTTGACGTGAAATACTTAGAATTAAGTATGTGAATTTTGATTGTTTGTTTTCTTTGACATTTAATTATTTTGTAATTGTTACAAATTATTTGACAATTTCTGGTGCCCGGTGGATTACCGCAAATTTATCTTCTCCCTTCCCTAAGAAGTCAAACCAAAATACTATAACTACACGATTAAATCCTTAATTGTTGAGTATTAATCACTTTAGTTATTAAGTTTTATATTTTAACTAACATTCGTGAACAGATTTGAAGTATTCTTTTTAGTATTTGGGGATTATTTAGCATGATTTTAATATATGGGGATTACTTGTATTGGTTTGCTACTTTAGAGGCCATTTTGGCGACAGGGTAATAGTTTAAGGATGGAATTGATGGTTATATGAAATGGATTTTTCTTGGCTTAGTAACTAACTACATGAGGTGAGAGCGTTAGAGAAGTGAATCTAAACCATATAATTTCTATATGGTCAATCATGTATGCATGGAGCACCACCCTTACCGAGATAGTGCATGACGGCTTCTATTGTAAAGTCTAGCAAAAAAATATGCATATTATTAATGTTATATCATACATATCTAAATACTGAAAAATAGATTATCCACAGGATTAAAGAGGAATGACAAAGTCGTAATTAATATAAATATTCAAAATCTACTGTCATTGTCTACCTTCAAATCCAATACTAAAAGAGGACCAAGTAAATACGTTGCCTAGTGCTTATTACAAGTGACTCCTTCGATAGAATTACTATTTCCACTTTTAAGTTCTTCCTCTTCACCTTTCTCTTGTTCATCATCATCAAAGATGTTCTTCCTCCTCGTCAACACGTCCAATTATGTCTAGTCTCAAATGCTGTCCAGGGACTCTACCGGGTTGTCTAGCTCACCTAACCAACTTCATTTCTATCACCAACAACTCCCCAAGTCAAGTTATCATACCAAATAGGGATGACAATTAAACTCGAACTCATGGTACCAATCCATCCCCGCCTGAGTTTAACAGGAAAAAATAGAGTTGGTTGGGGATAAGTTCGGGTTTTTCCTACTTTAAAAAGTCGGGGGCCGGTGCGAGGATGGATAATGTAACCTTGTCCCCGTCCCGCCCCGACTTTATATTTAAATTTAAATTTTAAAATATTAATATTTTAAAAGTATTTTCTTTTCTTTTTCCATTATATATAAGGTCATTTTTTTTATATTTAACCATTTTTACTTTTCTTCTACCCACTTTTTAATTCTTTTGTTTTTTTAATTTTTTATATCAATTAATTCATTATATTATTCTCTTTCTCTTACTTTTCACTTTTTAACATTTCCTTAATCTCTCCAATCAATTTGATGAACACAAAGTTATTTTTTCTTATTCTTTATCTTTTTTCTAAATATTTTACATAAATATTAGTAATAACTAATATTATTTTATTTATAATTTATCTTTATTAGGTTTTATTATGTCATATTTTTTGGATCTTATTATTCTTATTTGTCGTATATCAAATTTTATCTTAATAAAATAATTGTATTTTAAAGGATTAAAAAGAATTGATAATTTAAACTTTTATTACTTTGAACTAATTAAATAAGAATTAATTTATTAAATATTTTCTTATAAACTATATATTTCATATTTTTAAATGACAACTTGAAAAGGAATTAACTTATATGTAGAATCAAATGTTTGAATACAGTATTATAATAATAATATTATAAATATTCAAATATTTGAATATATTATTATTATTATTATTATTATTGTAATAATAATAATAATAATAATGTTATAAGTATTCTACATTTGTATAAAGAAAAAATAATGAAATGTTTCTTTTATATATATATATATATTAATATAAATATAATAAATTAAAAAATATATATTTAATTAATAATAATTACAAATTATAAAATTATAAATATTTATTTATGTACAAAAAATACATAAAAATAGTAAAATTAATTTATTATAAATATAATCATTTTTTTATATAATGTAGGTCTGGGGATGGGGCGGGGTGAAAAAACCCGAAATCCAACGAGGATAAGGTGGAGAAACCCGAAACCCAACAAGGACGGGATGAGGACTTAATTTCTAATCCCGGCGGGGATCGGAGACAAGGACACTTAAAAAAGTCGGGGGCGGGGGATCAGGGAAGCAAAACCCGTTCCCGTCCCGCCCTGTTGCCATGCCTAATACCAAAGATGGGTTCATCCTCCACCACTTCTTTATCTTCACCCATTTCTCCTACCTACCACTCGTTACAATCATCAATATCATTTAGGAAATAAGATTAATTAAATCAATGTTGTCATTATGATCTTTAAGAGTTTTTTATTCACAAAAACCATTCTTGTAGCTTTTATGCTCAAACTTTCCTTATGCCTTCAGAATGAATTTGTATAATTTTTAAAATTAGTTAGTTTCATGATAAGCTCACTGTTAAAAAATTTACAATTTTCCTATTTGCTTTAATTCCAGTTGTGTTCACAGCCCCATGAGTTACATCAGAGCCATAAAACTTTAGTTGCAACAGTTTGCAAATTTGGAGCATGTTTTCCATACATCCTCTACCACTAATATGTAATGCAATAATTTATTAGCTGTACTTTGTATTTTGCAAAGTTGGACCATGTAATCTTAATTTAACAAAACAATGCAAGTTTTTGAACCGTTAAACTTACCGGAATCAATAGTGGACTGTTGTTTATTGCAAAAAGTATGCCAAATATGACTGGGGATGGTTCATGAGTGTTCAACATAATCCTTCTCCTTGATTCATCCTTCTAAACTTAGTAAAGACCTCCATAATAGAAGGTTTTCTGCCAAGAAATCTTTGTCTTACATCATCAAGACTATGGTTAAGGCCAATGATGAACATGTACACACGACCTTTCTCCTCTCTCATCTTGGACTGAGCAGAATCTTTGTGATTTTCCCAATTATCTTCACCACATGGTCTAACACTTGCCAAAAGAGTCATCATCAAGTTGTAATATGATGTGACATTGTTTCAATTTTCACAATTGTGTCTTCAAGTAATAATCCTGAGATGAATTGTTCAGGTTTGAATAGCATGCACATCGAACAACACAAACAGTTTTTGCTGTAGGGTGGAACAAATAGGGTTTTCCTACCACTAGTTTCATGGAGTTGATCAACCCGATAGTAATGAATGAATTTTCTAAATAAAGTTGCATGACTTCTCCTATTAGGTATCCTAGTATTCCTTTACCATCTATATCTAAGTTCACATATTGTAGTATATAATTGGATGCAAACCTCTGAGTTGGTTTTGTAGGGTTGAATTAAACTTAAAGTCCACTTTGTAAGAGAGTCCATTCAATGTAATTTTTACCAGAGTTGATGCGTAGTGAGTTGTAAACTCGGTTCTGTGAGAAAGCAGAAGATGAAATTGTAAGAGTGCTTTTTTGAGGCTCTATGGAGGTGTTTGATGTGTTTGTGGAAGCACTTGTCATCATCATTTTCTCCATGGTTGAAAGAGGTTATAGTTGAAGTTCTCCAATGTGACACTGTTGCTATCATTGATAAAAAGTGGAAGTGTCAACTCCATCATCCATTGCATGTTACATATTTCCCTAATCATCAACACTTCTACATTGACACAAAACATTGATCAAGATCATGCATTCTAGACCAAGGATCTTAGAAGTCTCAAATATTTATTGGGTATTGAAATAACTCAGTCAAAAGGTATTATAATATCTCAAAGGAAATATACTCTAGATATTCTAAAAGAGACAAATATGGTTGATTGTAGACCCATGGATAGTCTTTTGGACCCAAATCAGAAACTAATGGCAGAACAAGATAAATTTTTCTCTGATCTAGAAGATATGAAAGATTGGTTGGGAAACTTATTTATTTTATTATTGTTAGACCTTTGTCTTCTGCAGTTAATGTTGTTAGTCAACTCATGTAAACTCCTTATATTGATCATTAGAGTGTTATCATCTGTATCCTAAGATACTTTAAAAAGGTTGCAAGATAAGGTTTGTTATATGAAGATAAAGGAAATACCCAAATCTCTGGGTATTGTGATGTTGACTGGACAAGATCTCTTATGGACGGATGCTCTACTACAAGATATTATGTCTTTCTTGGAGGAAATATTATTTCCTGGAAAATGTAGTTGTTCAATCATTTGCTTAAGCTACATATAATAAGGTAATGACATCTCTCTCTTGTAAACTTGTATAGGTAAAACAATTCCTTCAAGAATTTAACTTTAGTGAAGTTGGAAAAAGGAAGATGAATTGTGATAACGAAGTTGCTTTCCATATTGCTTCCAATTCAGTGTTCCATGAGAGGACTAAATATATTGAAATTGACTATTATTTTAATCAAGAAAAATTATTGTCTAAAGAAATCTGTATTGAGTTTGTTGGATGCAATGATCAACTTGATGCATTAACAAAATCCTTGAAAATACCTTGAATCAAATTTATTTATTCCAAGCTTGGTACATACATTTTGTATGTTTTAGCTTGAGGGGAGCATTAGATAAGTATTTATTAGATATTAAATAGGCAATTGTAATATGAGTTGTATCTATATTTGTACCAGGTTTCTAGAATAGGTCTTTTCATTTTCCCTCTACTTAGTGTATTTGTGAACTTCCATTATAAATATGAGAATCTAAAAGAGGGGATGCCAGCTCTCCAATTACATATTCTCTTCTATTATTTATCTTAAGTAAGAGAGAAAATTTGAGAAAGATGTTTACTTCTAATGAATGAAGTAGGAACAAGTGCAATGAGTTGTCAGTGGTACAAGTGGATGATTATGATGATGAAGATGGGAAATGAGTTGGTTTTCTATGATGATCCCACAAATAATCAGAAAATTGTTTTTGAAACTTTGGGTCTTAGCGAGTCAAGAATTTATATAAGGAGAACAATAAAAAAAATAAAAGAAAGCAACCATAAAGTAGTGGTATTGTTATTAATTATTCCCATGCTAATAGATAGAAGGGGAAAGAGAAGACTCAATTTGGGGTTGAGTATGAATTGAAATTTTAGAACTTTGACTCTGAGTTTGAAAAACTGAAGAACTACTTACTTTAACAAGTCTTTTTTTGAAGGGGAAGAGAGGGATATGCCCCATTGAATAACATTGATAATTATGTTGAGATTGAGGAAGAGTCAAATGATTAAAAATTTAGGACATTAGTCTTATGTTTTGATGTTATTTTAAGTCTTAAACTTGAACTTGGTGATGTTTTGTTTTCATTTAATTGTTATTTGAAATTCTAGACTTTCTATTACTATTAATTATATGGTTGTCTTTCATTATTCTTTGCATTTCAATTATATATTTGTATTTATTTATTTATTTATTTATCCGTGTGTGTGTGTATATATTGTTTTTTTTTTGTCTGCAATGCTGAAGTCATAACCTGGTATGGCATCCGGTATAGTTTCCGAAACGAATTTTGGGTTGCCGTTATTTTCTATTATCCGATATCTTTGGATAATTAAGATCTTCGTTTGCAAATACTACTTTCTCATTTTATTTTTCTGTTATTTTGCTGTGAGTGCAGTATCATCCCGATGTTAGCAAGGATCTGCATGCTGCAGAATTGTTCAAGAGCATCCATCATGCTTATGAAGTGAGCAATCACTATTCAATGTTTTTTGATATATGGAAACAGTTGCTGTCATCAGTGATTGAATTTCATTTTATGGGACAGGGAAAAGTTCTACATTTTTAACAGGGACTCTTCTGCGTCCACCACAATGTTCTTTGGAAGAGACTGAAAAAAAAAAAAAAGAATGTAACTAATTGACATTTACTTAATGGTTTTTTTTTTTTTTCCTTAGGTTAGAGAACTAATTTCTATTGCTATGCTTTCCCAAATTTACCCAAGGTTAGAGAACAAACTTCTATTTCTATGCTCTCTTTCAGTTTTCAAATTCAAAATAAAATTACTAGGAAATGGAGCCAAGTTTTTCATCCAACAAATTTATTACAATTATAAAGTAGTTTCGAATTTTGAAGCATTTTATGAAAGAGCCCAGATTTCCTTCTGTAGTATAAGGTTTGTTTCTTTTTTATTTTTCTTGTGCTTTGGAGCATATCTACTTTTTTGGAAATCCAATGACGGTGTCTAGTTCTTTATATCTTTAAACAGGTACTATCTAATAAAGCAACGAGAGTTCAGTATGATCAAGAACTTCAATTTAGTCACAAGCCTCACAGGGAAAAATGGAGTTACAGTACTGAGTTTGAAGATCAGGTAAGAGTCTATAGATGGGCTCACCTAAGGAAAAAAATGCATAGTGAAAGATACTGGGAGCACAACAATGTCAACGAGGACTACAGCAGTGAAACAGAGGAGGAAGAAGATGAAGAAAATATTGGTGAAAAGAGGGGTTCTTTTATTGAAGTGCTTAGATCAGCTTTCATGTCATTATTTTTGTTTCAGACATTTGGATCCCGACTCTCGCTTACATTTAGCGGTCTGACAGCATTGTTGGATGAAAAGTTGGACACCGGCTATAAAATTGCCTATGTAATAGCATGGATTTTGGGTGGGAGGGGTGGCATATTGCTAACGTTGTGCTTGTCATTTGCAAGTTGGGTTTGCGGGAAAACCAGTAGTAGTGTTGTTGCACTAATTGTGGTGGCCATGTGGGTTGGGTCTTACCTTGCAAGGTATGCACCACTTCCCCAAGGTGCTCTGTTGGCGCTTCTCTACATGTCCATTAAGCTACAGTCTGACCTAATATAGACTGCATAGCATATTTTCTGAACAAGTGGATCTGACTATGTTCTCTACTATGGTGTCTGTACATTATAATATATTCTGGTAAATGTAAATAACTGTCATTTGGTTGATGAGTTGGATTATGCAAATTTGAGTGTGTACCTGTGTGCAGTGTTAGCATAGAAAGGAAAAAAGTGTTTATAAAATGATGTGAGACACAAGGCTTTGGAAAATGAACACTGACATTAGTTTGCAAAATTATTACAATTGTACGAGCTCCTTCCCCATTTACCTATCAAGTATTTGCAGAAAGAAAACAAAAGACAAGAATTTACAGATTTTGCCACACCAGGGGTGAAAATAAAATAACAAATTAGAAGTTTCTGCAACAACAATCAAGAGTGGGGATTGAGAAGTTCCAACTTGTAAGAGCTCTTTACTTGAACACCATCATTCCTGCACATCAAATTTCTCCACAGATACCTTCCGCTGGCCATGTCAACAAATACCCAGAATCCATGCTGAATCATCTGAAAACAAAGCCACAATTACATTCAGGATTAAATTTGAAGTAACTCAAGAATGGTGGTGAATTGTATTAAAAAACGGAACATAGGGCACCTTGATGAAATTGAAATGATCCTTGCTGGACGAGGCTTTGTTATCGTGGTCTTTGGTGGTGAAGTCAAAATCCGGAGAGGAACGCACAGTCGTCCAGGCAAAATAGGCGGCGAATACGGCAGAGAAAAAGATGAGGATGAACCTGAGAGGACACATGTCTTGCAAGCCAACTAAGAGAACTGAATTTACAGTAATAGGAAGTTAGAAAGAAAGATAGAAAACCCAAGTTGCAAGTCAAGAATTGTTTGTATCGTATGTTGAGGTCGAGTTGTTTTTATATGCGAATCACTATTAATTGTATCAATGAATGAATTAGTAAAAATGAGGCAAGGCACATGCTGCGTTGTACGTGTCTTTGTGACTTTTCTTCGTGAACCAGTATTGTTTACAGTGTCAAGTGTTAATGCTTTCCCTTTGTGCATATTAGACTAGGTAAAACCTTGGAATAAAGGAAAAATATATACAATATAACAACAATGTTGACCAAAGTTGTTCTGAAGCAAAATCTTTTCGATTCTCCAAAGTGGACCAAATCATAGTCATCCATATACTTCACTGACTAATTCTCTGCAGCATTATTAGTTGGTATGATATTTCTTATTCTTGCTGTGTTTTGTGAGTTTTTTCCTCAAAAAATATTTAATTATCTAAATAGATTCTCTTTCATTTTATTTACCAAAAAAAAGACCTGTTTATAGTATAAGATCATAATTTGATTTCAGAGAAAATTGAATTCTGAATTGTGTGTTTGAATTTATTTTTTCTGCGCCAGGTTATATATATATATATATATATATATATATATATATATATATATATATATATATATATATATTATTATTTTTTATATTTTGATATATTTTAATATTTATATAAATTTAATAAATATTATATAATAAGATATTTAATAAATACATATATTTGTATATTTAATAAAGATATATTTATATAATTATATATTTGTATATATTTTATAAATATATTGACATATATTTGTATATTTAATTAATATATATATTTATATTTTTATATTTGTAGATATTTATTTTTATGATATAAATATTAAAAGATTATAGATTAAAGATGCATAATTGAAATAATACATGTTAATATGAAACCTAACTAAATTAGAAATAATACAAGATAAATAGTAATGAAAGAATCATTTTGTAAATCACGAGATAAATGTGAATTTTGTTATACTCGTGTTTGTCAATATATGTATTATCTTTTAAGTCACAAATCATTTTCTTTGTGTTGCTCTTCATATAGTTTTTAGTTTGAACAAACAATTCAATCTTTTCTCATGTTTGTTCACGATGAACGATTGAATGTAAAGATTATGTATTTTTTCTAGCGATTGATCATTTGGGTCACATCAACATCACTTTTAATTTGTACTTAGTCATGAATGATCTTTTGGTTTCACACTCAAATTGCACGATGATAGTTGATTTTAGACATTTTTTTGCAATCTCCATAATCAAGTACTTAAGTAATGTTTTCATATAGTTCATCAAAAGATCATGTGTGTTGAATTACCATTGATTCTAGGGTTTAAACATATATAAGTAAGGCCAAAATCATTTAGACTTTTCATGATGATTGCACATTAGACAAACCCACCAAAGTAAAATTATAGCTTTAGAGGAAGGGATGTTGTTTTTGTTTGCGGAAGAGATAGAAACAGGAGGGTTTAAAAGTATCATTATTTCATCAGTAGATCTTGTATATTTAAGATATAATTCAATGATAGTATCCAAAGGAAATTGTGACTTCCAAGTAATCATGTTAGATACATCAATATCAGAAAATATTTCAGTAACATCATATATAATTAAACCATCACCTGTTACTTTTGGTATATGTTGATTGAGGTGTCTCCAAGAATCCCTAAAGAAGTGCATATTTTTTCCTTGAGAATGATGAGTGTGCAATTGTGTGAAATTTGAAAAAGTTTAGGAGATGCATATTAAAAGTATACCCCTTCTTTATTTATTGTGATTTGCCTATTTGCAATATAAGAGTTATCAAAGTTTTCAGTGTTTAGGATACTAAGTTCCTCCATTTGAAGAGTAAAAAGAAGAAAAAATAAAGGTTGGATAAGATTATTGATAGGCAACATGAGTGGGCAAATTTTTTATGAGAGCAAACTTGAATTTATATATGTCATTTACTATATTGTGGAGACAAAAATGTCCCATAATAAATTAGTATACTTTGTATTTTGAGTTGAACGGTGACTTGACTTTGATGTTGGACAGTGTGTGTTAAATGTGAATCGTTGATCTTTGGGAATTCAATTTTGACAATTAATTTTTTGTTGATACCTTGAACAGTATATGACACATAAGAATCTTATCGTGAACAATATAACATGTATTATGAGTAGGGATGACAATTAAACCCGTATCTGTGGGGACCAATCTATCCTTGTCCAAAGTTTAACGGGAGAAAGCCGACTTGGGCGGGTGATATGAACCTCATTTGCACAAGGGCTGATTTATGATCTTTAGGGTTAGAACCTTTGAGGAAATTAGTGAGAAGGTGGGTTAGAAAGTGGTGAAAGTTTCACGGTTGGGAAAAATTTTATAAACGTCGATATCTCAAGTTATAAAACTCCGATTGAGGTGATTAAAAAACGAAATAAAAGTTTTCATTATGAATTTCAATTTAGGCTAAAAAAATACTCAATGTGGACGAGTAGAACGAAAATTATGACTACAGGCATAATTGAGTTTTCTAGGTTTTTGTGAAGAAATGACAAGAGGTGAATGTAAAAAGTCGAAGGAAATAATCACTCTTCTCAAGGAAAACAACTTATAAAGGATGTGAAAGTCCTTTGATGCAGCCAAAGATTCTTGAATAAACCAATAACTTAGGAGAATCATAGGACTTTCACATTTTTGTGAGTTTCAGGTTTTCATCTCTCCACCAAAGTAGTGACTAGATAGTATGAAGAAGACACAATATTATCTTCAGGATTCTGTAATAATAGCGAATTTAGGTAAATATGGTCAAATATAATTAACGTAATTAGTAAATAAAGATGAGTATATAAACAATATGAACATAAAAATATTATCATTGTTTCTATGGAACAAAACCTATGCATAACTTGTTTTCATAAAAACATTGTTAAATATTGTAGTATCTTAGTTTCAAATGTACAAAATATGATTAAACTTAGTAAGATTTTGCCATAAGTGTTACAAAAGAGAAACTCGAAATGACAATATATATAAAGGTAAGTGTGTACAATGTGGAGATAATCTTGACATTGGTATATGGAGAGTTGATCTTAACCATTACTTTGTGCTAACATTTAAGACTGTGTAATGACATGTATTAGAGATATCTTATTATGTAAAATATTTTTTTGTTAAATATTTTTTTAAGTATTGTAACTAAAAACAGTGAATAACCCAAATTATAAAAATGATTAGGTAGTGTTTTTATAGTGAATATAAAACCAATTATATATCAATTAATGTATAATTAAGAGCAACTAATGTAAAATGAAATAATTATACCTAGAATTAACATGAGTAATTAAAAGCAATCGGAACTATTCCATTTTTGGTTTCTCATTGGTATTTCTTTAAAAAAAGAATCCTATTTGAAACACAATTTTAAATTAAATGCAAATAGCTCTTGAAAGACTAATTAATTCATTTGACCATAATCAACTTCTGTGGAAACAATTACAACTATTAACATATGTTTATCTCCTAATGTATGATATTATTGCTATAATAAAATTTATGAAATAAAATAAAGCACACTTTATAGATGTATCAGCCTGGTAAAAATAGTTGTGTATCATGGTAAAAGGAATGCAATATTAAAAAGAGTAAAAATGAATGGTTTTTCAATATCTTTGTAGAAAGAAATTGAATTTGTAGTTATAGTGACCAACGAACGCCAGAAAAGAACACACTAATATGTTGTTCTATTTGTCCTTAAAAATATCAGTTTTTCAAAACTTGAAAATATCTTTCAGCCCTCGTTCAAAATAATTTACCCATTTTTTTGGGGGGAATAAGCTCCTTTAAACTGCGGGGTACATTTTATAATGGGAGTTTATCTGTATTTTTATATTTTGTTCTCGTATATTTTATATATAAAATAAAAATATTATAAAATATTAAATATTAACAATATCTTAATTATAATTGCTAAATCAAAATAATAATTTAATATATCTTTTTTTAAATTATAGACAATAATAAAAATATTTTAATATTTAATTTAAATAAAAAAAATATTCTCAACGTAAATGCATTCACTTAATCCTTTAATTTATAAAGGCATGAGTTTAGAGTTTACATCAACAACCTAATTTAATAACATAATATTTTTATAATATAACAAGTATATAATACATTTATTAATAACAAAGATTAAAAATATGAAATATATTAAAGATTGTAATATGGTAATTATTAAAATAAAATAAAACAACTATTATTTAAAATTGGTATAATTAATATGAGACAAAAAATAAATTATATTATATATTTTATAAAAAAATTATATTAATAAAAATTAATCTTTAAATATTTTTTTTATTAAAATTAATTTCACCCAAAATCAATTTATTTTCTCGGTTTTGTATCAATTTTTTCAATTTTGTCCTAATTTAATTAAAATCTAATTATTTAAAGATTTCTAAATCGATTGAATTAGTTGGTCTGGTCCAATTTTTAAATCAATAAAAAGGATGGTATTAAAATTTAATAAAAAAGATATTAATAAAAATTAACATTAAAACTAAAAAATTGTCAACTAATTATTTAAAATTAGGATGTTATTTATTGTGACAGATATAAATAACTAATTTAAAATTATTTTATCATAACAAATAAATTATTTTTTTATAAGTGAAATATTTTTTATTTAATATTTTAATCTAGTTATAATTAAGTTGAGTTAGGATGATTAGTCAGATTAGATAATTAAAAAAATATATTTTAAAATAAATATTTATTTTTTCTTACTAATAATAGCATAGCAATAATATTTGTAATACTTAAAAATTTATTATCTAACATTTGTTCAAATATAATATATTCAATTATAGTATTTTTGGATATAATTTCAATTAAAATATTTATTTTAACCTATTTTTATTAAATTAAAAAAAATAATGAAGAACGGAAAAATAAAATAAAAGACTTTACAAATAAATGTATATGAACAATAAATAAGTTTATCCATGTAAATAAATTGATTGTGTAATTTGAGATTTTATTTGTGTAATTTTTCTTTTAAAATATATTATTTGTAGGGTTCATTTAAATGAGAAAAAAATAATTATATTATGTTAGACAAATTTATTTTTTATTATTGAATTTTGCATATGAAATGGATATAAAATAAATAGTTAATTTATATATTTAAAATTCATAATAAAGAATATTGTGAAATATATAAATACTATAAGTTAAAATTAAAATAAATAAATATTTTAGAATATAAATAATATTTTGAATATATAAATAATAACATCAATTTTGATCTAACATAACCTTTAAATTAAAGCAAATAAATAGTTAACAAAATCAAATAAAGATATACAGACAAACAAAACAAATGTAGGAATAGTTCGATGTATTTTTATTTGCTCCAATCAACGATGGTACGCGAAATACACGTTTAAATGACAGTGTTAAAAATATGCAATTGAGAAATTAATATGCAGAAAATATTATTTATAATTTACATTTAATGAAAAATCAGGTTGAATTGCAAATTATGGTGTTGACTTTTCAACTACTTTATTTACGATATTTTGACACAAACATTTTGTCACGTGTGCCATGTATTGGTTCAATCATTTACTTTCTTTCAATAGTTTAGTCACATATCCCTTAAAAGATGTTTGTGTATAATTTTTTTTTAAATACTTAATGATTATATTTTCTTCTAAAATTTTATAAATATTTTTGAGAATGAGAGATATTGTTTTTTTTTTTAAGAAAGATTTTATATATATATTTTTTAATTTACGTTTAACATTTAATAAATGATATTAAAAACCTGAAACCATTAAAAATGAAGGTGGTCATAGTTTTAGTGAGTGTTTGGTCGCCAAGTTTCACATGTGAAGAATGAAACTTATTTAAATTAACTTCAAATTTGATTTACTTTTAATTTGATATGTCATCAAACCAAACATGCATATAATTGGGTAAGAGACGTGTGAATAAAAAGACAAAGTAACAACAACAACTAACAAAGGTAGGCATATGGAATTAAATTACCATTTTCGATAAAGAAGTGTAAAGTAATATCATGAATGGGGGTTGAGGATTGTGATTGGTTGGTGTTATATGTGGGAATCGCGTTGGATTCCCGTGTGGGATGAAACCATCTATATTTATAGTCACTAAGCTGAGACAGTACAACCCTGCTAATATTATTATGCTTATGTTCCCTTCCTCTCAAGTGTGTTGTTGTGTGTCAGTGAGGTGCAGTTCTGTGCTAATGGTGGAGAGTGGCTGAGATATGCTATCTAGTGCCTAGTGGGATATAGGAAAGGACCTCAAACCACCTATCTTTCATTCACACTCGCATCATATTCTGTCATAGTGCAAAATTGTAGTTCTCAGTTCCGTTCTGACCAAAGTAGATACATAAATTGATCTAAGTGTTTCTGGCATATTTGGGTTGTCTGCAAACTACACAGGGATTTTGCTTTTCAATTGAATTAGATTCCTTTGGGAATTCAATTCTGATTCTTACTTGGGTTTTTGGGTTTTCTTTCTTTCTTTTTTCCCTCTATTTATATCTGGGTTGGTTTTGTTAATTAAGCCTTGACTTGCTTGCTCCAACCAAGCTTCACACCGTTTCCCTTCCTCAAGAGTCTGATTCTCCAAGTCTTGGTAAGTTTCTCAATTCACTTTTTTATCTGACATGTTAGCAATAGAGTTGAACAAATTTGGTTGCTTTAATTCCTTCTCTGGAAATGTGCAATTCAATGGGACTAAGGAGTTTATTGTCTTCAACTAGAGAATGAGTCGCGCTTTGCCTTTGATATTATGGTTTTCGCTTTTACTTATATAGAATCAGGGATTCTGGATCATGATGCCCTTTCTTTTGTGAAAAATACACAATACTCGGTGCTGACAGAGATTTCCACTTTACCAGTTCTTAACTAGAATTGTCCAATAAGCATGAGAATGATGACTTTATTTATTTGGATAAACCATGATGATTATCAGTGCAAAGTGCTGACATATGTTGAACCAAAAGGCCTTGCTTTATTCAATATAAACAATCAAACCATCATGAATATCTTATTTTATATGTCAGACTCTTGATGGCAGATTATTAAAGTGAGTCGTGTTGCATTCAGTAAGTTATCCCCTTAGTCTCATGTGACTTGCTTCTCCATCAAATAATAACTTGTTACTAAATAAATTTAACTGATATATAGAATATGCCAAGATCACCAATCTTCTACTCTTTCAAAGTCAGCTTAGCACGCTAAAATTGCAATTAATTGAACTCTTACGTGTATATAGGAGAAAATTCAGTCCACTTAATTTGAACTGATTCATTCATATAATTGAATGAAATGACGTGTACTTAAACTGATAAGATATGTGGAAGGATTAACAAAGATCATAAACTTAGTAAAGGATGGTGTCTACATATTACGCTCGTCCCTCCTGCTTTGGATAATTATACAGATTTTGGATATATATCATTGTACTCTAACAAAAACATTTTCTTGGGAACCACTTTCAAAAGAGAAACGATGTGATGTTTTCTATTACGTTGTTCAATTCATTGCATTATTAATTAATAAATTAGTCCTATGCTGATAGGGTTTAGAATTTCATACGCTTTTTGGGACAGTCACATGTGCTATATGGAATTCCAGTCATTTACTTTCGGGATGAGTCTAATTTTTCTTTCCCTCATCAATGATGCAGAACTTGAACTACCATCTGCTACGTGCGTGTATATCTTCTTCTGCTAAGCCCTTTTCATTTCCCTAGCTTGGACTATATATATTCTTCATTTTACATAGTACCAAATACCAATTTGAGTGTTTGGTGAAAGGGATGCTGACTTAACGTGTTCTCTGTTTCACACCATCCAAGAGTAGCTCAAACAATTTAAATGCTTTTAAGATTATTGTTATGACTAAAGTCTCAATTGTTATTAGAAGTGATGGAGGACTTGTCATCCAAAAATACAAAAGTAGAACAAGTTGGCAAGTGGGGAGGCCTATATATATATATATATATATATATATATATATATATATATATATATATATATATATATATATATATATATATATATAAATCATTGCAAGAAAACTAGAAAAGAAAGGGCATAACTTCAACTTGTTTCCTTTATAAAAAGATCTAGAGGAAATCATATCCTAGAGGGTTGTACCATCAATACCATTTAGTGGGGCATCGTGGAAGGCAAGAACTCTGAAAAATAATTAAAGGAAGTTGGGTATTGCCACATTTTGCAATCGATCTATGAACTTGCAATAAAATATAATACATGGCACGATCCGCAACAAAGGCCGTGAAATCTGTGTTTGCTTAAATGCATAGTTTATTAGTTTATGCTCCTTCATATGCGTGGCCTCTAATGCCATCTAAAATAGGAGCAACTTATTTATATTTCATGACATGTAATTTTAGATAATTTGAAATTGAAGAGATTTATATATAAATAACTATTTCTAATAAATTATTAAACATAAACATAGACGAAATATGAAAATATTAGGCAAAGAAAATATATTTTTAAGTTAAACAATTTGTTGAAAGGAAAAAAAAAATGAATTGTTTATACGAAGAGCATTGAAGGCAACTGTGAAAGTGTGGATGCAATGAATTTGACTGTAGCCAACAAGTGACCGGAATTTGATGTGAGACTAGTTTCACAAAATTTTACTTCTTAGAGGGTAGAATTTTTGTCTCTTTTGTTGAGAGAGTATCTTACTTCCCACCTCACCTGGATAGTGCCTCTTCAGATGATTTGGAGTCGTTGAGAAAATTCTTTTTCTTTCAGTTTCTTCTGCATCGATATTCCAAAGAAGTTGGCCCTTGTTGATGTTGTAGAAATGCGACTTTCTTGAGATTCTCTTTTTAGGTCCATTACCAAAGGCTTTGCCCAATAGTACCCCATAACGTATGTCAATAATAGAAGCGGCGCTGCCCGCACAGTTCTTTCAATAGCTGTTTCAGGAAAGTATAACATAGGTTTTCTGAACACATTAACTTTGAATTCACAGAAAATGAGAAAAATAAAACTGTACTCTCATCCCATGGAGCATGGTAGATTTCTCTGACTAGTTTGCTACAACACAAGACAGGTACACTCAGTAGTGGAGAAGATTACTGATGCAGAATTAATAATCTCTTCTACTACCAGATATTCATATTGGGATAATGCAACTAATTTATATTTCGCCTTTCTACGAGAGAGGGCGTCATATTTTATTTTTCCTTATCATCTTAATTTTGCATGATGAACTGCTGACATTGATCCACATGATATGGCACATTGCTGGCACTTATCCATTTTGCTTGTATTATATGGGCCATACCAACATCTACTAGTCTATATTGTTTTGTTCACATTTGACTCTTGCTGGCTCTCTGTATATCTTAATATAAATATGAGCTCTAATGCATCTCTTTTCATCTTCAATACATTTTCTACAATCCCCCAATTATAGTAACACTGGATCTATTTTCCACATCTCAGACATCTGTGGCTAAAAGATTTAATATTGTGCTAGTCTTTCCTGTAGTAAAGGAGAACCATGAATGCACTAGCAGCTACAAACAGGAACTTTAAGCTGGCCTCCCGGCTTCTGGGATTGGATTCAAAGCTTGAGAAAAGTTTACTGATTCCATTCAGGGAAATCAAGGCAAGTAAAATTGCTTCTTTGCATTTCATATCTCTGATCTGGAAAATCGTTTACATCTAGTGTTCCATATGCTCACCAACTCTAGTTCTAAATAATGTTTCATAAATGCAGGTTGAGTGTACCATACCTAAAGATGATGGTACGTTGCAATCTTATGTTGGGTTCAGGGTTCAACATGATAATGCCAGAGGTCCCATGAAAGGAGGAATCAGATACCATCCTGAGGTTAACACTAAAAATTTTAGTTATAACTATTCAAGGTTTTTATCTATGATTATGGTAAAATCATGCATTCTTTTGATTGAACAACTAATCTAGCACTGAATTACTATCAGATTATTGTCAACGATATTTGTTTGATTCTTAAATTTTTGTATAATTTGAGAAAGAAAAAATGTAGGGATAATCCCCTGAATAGCCACATATTTAATAAAAGCTATGGTTCAAATCACAACTTTTACATGAACTGCAACTGTTTATATATAGTATATGGTGTATAGTTTAGGTTCTCAGTTCTCACGCTAAATCATTTAATGGAATAAATAGGTTGACCCTGATGAAGTGAATGCTTTAGCACAACTAATGACATGGAAAACAGCTGTGGCAAATATACCATATGGTGGTGCCAAAGGAGGGATAGGGTGTAACCCAGCAGAATTAAGTATATCTGAGTTAGAAAGACTTACCAGAGTTTTTACCCAGAAAATTCACGATCTGATTGGAACTCACACAGATGTTCCAGCACCTGACATGGGAACAGGACCACAGGTCTGTACTAATTGCACATATTTAGAATTGAATATTCTGCTGTTTATTTTGTATCTGACTGCTGATATGATTTTTTTGCAATTGAATATTACCTTTCTTAATGGTTACGTTTGCAGACTATGGCATGGATACTGGATGAGTACTCCAAATTTCATGGTTATTCTCCTGCAGTAGTGACTGGAAAACCTATAGTAAGTATTGGGTTTGTTTCTATCATGTCATTTCATTGGTCATTGCAATGACATGATAAAATCATGAACAAAATATAATTGTCCTTATTTTTTCAACGTAGGATCTTGGTGGATCTCTAGGAAGAGACGCGGCTACAGGACGAGGAGTCCTCTTTGCAACAGAAGCTTTACTTAATGAGCATGGAAAGAGTGTATCAGGACAACGATTTGTCATACAGGTACTTGTTGTGTTTGGTATATTTACTCATTGATCTCTACGCCAGTGAATGGATATTGCATTGTGAGAACTTGAAATGATGTTCAAAGTAATGGTCAGTGAAGACATGATTGTCGTAGTAATAATAAATTAATCTCTGGTTTAATTTGTAAGAGATTTCCACCTATCATTAGCTAGTAACTTGTTAAGTTTGAACAATTAGTCTGGTTTAGATAGGTTAGACCTTTTTACTCTGAGCTAATATTATTGCACTAAATAATGAAGAAATAACTGAGTATAGACTACTTAAAAGAAATAACTGGATTGAAAATCTAGTGGATATCCTTCTTCTCCATAAATATTCATAGGAGAGAAAAATAAACAAAAATAAATAAACATGGAGTGAGTTCTTTAAAAAGTTAATATTAACATAAATATACTGTAAAAGTTCTCTTATATTAGTTTTTTTCCAAAAGTTTATTTGGTGTTATGATGAATTGTAGATAAAGTCATGATATAATTGTGTATTTCTTCAGGGTTTTGGGAATGTAGGGTCATGGGCTGCACAATTAATCAGTGAGGAAGGTGGGAAAGTTGTTGCTGTCAGTGACATAACTGGAGCCGTAAAGAACAGCAAAGGTCTTGACATCCCAAGCTTACTCAAGCATTCGAAAGAACACAGGGGTGTAAAAGGATTCCATGGTGGTGATCCAATACACCCTGACTCAATACTGGTTGAAGATTGTGATGTTCTAGTCCCAGCTGCTCTTGGGGGTGTCATCAATAGGTGATTTTCCAAACTGAACTACAAAACTATTTTGTTACCAATTTAGACAAACAAGGGACACCTCAAACTATTTTATTATTTTAACAAACTACATAGCACAATATCATCATCATAGCTTACTTTAAAAGCAAACATAATCTTTTGGTATGGTTGAAGGGAAAATGCAAATGAGATCAAGGCCAAATTCATTGTGGAAGCAGCTAATCACCCAACTGACCCAGAGGCTGATGAGGCTAGTTCGAATTTTCTCTTACCTTCCCTTCTTTAAACAATAAAGGAAAAGAAGAAACGCAGTATTGCCAACTATTTATTTGTTTAATGAATTTGCAGATTCTTAAGAAGAAAGGGGTTATCATCCTCCCAGACATATATGCAAATTCAGGAGGCGTTACAGTTAGCTATTTTGAGTGGGTTCAGGTAACTACATACTTGTTTAATGAACTACATTATTACATCAATATCACGTAGTATTTGACATTTTTGATAAATAACTGAATATCGAAGAGATAACATTTTTATTCTAAAAAAAAGTGAAATCACAAATTAACTTTAAAAATAACAATAATAATAATAATAATAATAATAATAAAATAAATTTGAAAAAAAAAACTAAAAAGAATAATATGATGAAAAATATATATAACCTTTAGTTCAGCTTACATTGTTGATGAAATTGTTAAACACAGAACATCCAAGGATTCATGTGGAATGAGGAGAAAGTGAAGAATGAGTTAAGGAAGTACATGACGAATGGTTTCAAAGATGTGAAGGAGATGTGCAAAACCCATGAATGTGATCTTCGTATGGGAGCCTTCACCCTGGCAGTTAACCGTGTGGCACGTGCCACCGTCCTCAGGGGTTGGGAAGCTTGACACCCTATTGCTGCTGCATGCATGCTTAAAATAAAAGAGTTTCATTCACAGCAAAACTTCACAATGTTTTTGTTGCTTTCATGTGTTGGGTGAATTGTATTCTCACCCCCAATTTTTCGTTGATACATTTTGTATCTCATTTATCCAATTGTTGTTCTCTGTGCTAAATACTTTTTTTATAAGCAAAAGGAAGTAATATTATATCATCAAAGATTTCAAAGATGTGCAAATATTATTACCACAGTTACGTACATAAATTATTGTAAATATTTCCACAAACATTGTATTACCAGTTATACCAAACAAGAATTAACATCCCAAAAGTACCCCTATTGAAATAACAAACCAACCATCCGCCTCTGCCCTTTACTTAAAATTACCTTTATTACATTATAGTGCTTCAAAATCATGTATTTTTCACTTTCCAGTCCTCTGGTTTTTACTAAATCAAGCCACTCATCCCAACAATGCAGCACGAGTATCACAACCCCATGTAGAGTAAGATTCCGAAAAGGTTAAATCAAATACTAATTCTTAACCCTAGCTTACAATATAAATTTATTATATTTTAATGTCTTTCCTCACATATTTCAATTATCTCGTAATACAAATATATCATATATAAAATTACTATAATTAAATCTCTCAATTTCATTCAATTCATAAAATTTGACTCTCACTCACATGCACCAAGTGAGTTCTAGGTAGATAATGATGGATTAGATTGAGTTAAATCATGTATTATCGTGACTGGTCAAGTTAGATTGAGTTTATCTAAGTGAAGCAAACTAAAATAAGTTATGACTAATGAAGTTATACTATGTCATTTAGGAGAACACTGAGACACGTCAAGTTGGTCCATGTCAAATTTTCCTAATCTCTTGACATGTTAAACACAAAATAAGCCATAGGTCATGGGGACCCATTTATGGCTGTGTGGGCACATTCTCGTCCTCCATCACAAGCTTAAACAGATTTAGGTAGAATTCAACAATGCAAAGAAGGAATGTGCAACATACATTGACCCCCAAGCTTTTCAAGGCTTACCCTCTTCCATCCTCCAACTGCACTCTAACAACCTTTTTTTTTTTTTCAGTTCCGTTTATGGCAACTTGGTGAGCACCGAATGGCTTTACATTTGTGGGTGATGTTCTTATCTTGTCAAGAGTGACGAAGAGTTTATAGAGACCAATTTTGAATTGAAAGAGAAGAAAGCGCATGACATGGATGAGAGGGAATGAAGAATGAGGACTAGCTAGAGAGAGTATACTACAAAAGATATTGATTTTACCAACGAATTCATTGTTGAAACAGATTTGACAAGTTCGTTGGTAATTACCAATTGATTCTCTTTATCCATCGGTAATTACTGACGAATATCTCTTTATCTATATTATTTATTGATGAATTGTGCTCGTAAATAAATTCCCCAATTTTTCAAGAAGCATTTTGTTTTATCTCTACCCAAACCTGCATAAAAATACACCACCAGATGCAATACCAAATCATTTAACTTTATCAAATTCAATTTAGCTACATTTTAAAAAAATATAATTGAAATTAAACTCTGATGTAATCCAAATTAAGCACCATTCAACTCAAGTATAATCTAAATTGTCCACAATCAAACATAATGTCTAAGTCTAGTTATAAAGTACAATAATGTCAAGAATATTAGTATACATAACAAGTTCCTATATAAATTGAAAACAAACAAGTACAAACTCAAATATAAAGTGTTTATATTATGTGAAATAAAAAATTTAATAATAATAATGGGAATGGTTAGGAGAATGTTATTGTGTGTTGTCTTCTTGTTGTGGGTTGTTAGGATTTTTCTCTTTGCAAGTGAATCAAGTCAATTGTAGTACAGTTGTGAAAGGGGTTCTCATTCCAAACCAATTCCTTAATACTAGAGTTCTAAGAATCCTAAACAATGAATGAGTTTCTTGAAAAACTAATTAAGAATCTTGCACTAAACACATGAACTTTTACACAATCATGAAACTAGATTCCTTTAAATCCAACCATTAAAACAAAACAAATCAAGAATTGAATAAAGGAATTATATATATATATATAGCAATAAAGTTACATAAGAGTTAACAGGTTACATCTAATCCAACATAAAAGGAATTAGCAACATAAGATGAGAAGAAAAACCCCAAGTTTACAAGAAGATGAACTTTAATCTGACTAGCCTTTATTCCAAGACTCTAGTTGATCATGCTCTCTTTCTACCTTATTCCTTTTCTTTTCTTCAATTCTTCTATTTATGCCCAACTGAACTCACAATGTTTGTAATAATCTGCTCAACAAAATTCAATTCACTCAACAGAGTGAGGTTTCTTCACCCTAATATACATCATTTTGCTCGACACTTCTTTTGTCTGCTCAACGCTTTTGCCCTCCAAAGAATTATTCCTTTTCATCGCAAATTCGCTTAACGGATTACCTTATCTCTCAACCCTTCTCAAAAACTACTTAGGGCTTTCATTCTCCGCTCAGTGCTTCTAGTAGCCCTGGACATGATCAACATTGCTTCAAATTTGGTTAGTGGATTGAAGGAAATGATTCCTCCTTGCTCACTTATGGATTTGCTCAGGGGATGATAAACCGTTCAATGCTTTGCCTCTTTGTTCAGTGTTGCAATCTATTAAATTTTACCTAATTTCAACAAAAACTTGCATTAATTTATCTGTTAAATCTTTAAAACTCACAATGTGCATAGTTAGAAGTTACTGCAAGTTTTAACATTTAACTTTTTATAATTACATAAAATAAGTGTCATAAACATAGGTTAAAACATGAAGATTTGACATTTATCAACTTTCACAAACTTAGAACTTTGTTTGCCCTCTAACAAGGTATACTTAGAAAAGAAATTAGGACTCATTAGTATCAAGCTTGTTTGGATTTAGAACTTAGTACCAAATGTAATTGTTTCATTAAATTTGTCTATTATAATTTAGTGTCCACTAGCTAATAGTAGTTAATGACTTCCCTACCTCAAAGAACAATAAGATACAAATGCATCTTATCACACAAACAGGATAACAGAAAAATTTCTCTATTACAGTTTAATGTCCATTAGCTAATAGTGTCTCTCTTCCACAGTAGCTTTCTTTGATTCTATGATAATGTAACTCTTCAAGTGAGTGTTTCTCTCATTAATCTTTAATGACCATTATAACTTAATTTTGTATTTCATTTTCAATCAAATCATGTACATCATCAAAAGAGAGAGAATTTTGTGTAGTATTTCCATTTTTTTTTGTTACTCTAATGCCTTTAGTCTCTTGATATCTTGCATGCCTATGTCACAGAGGATTGATTTTAATCCTTAGCAATTAAGGTGTTCTTGAAAACATAAAAGAGAGGAAAATCCATAGAAGAGTTCCACTATACCTGAAGATAATCATAAAGGTTATCTAAGTGTGAAATTTCACTTCTTATGGATTCAAAAGGGGGGTGGAGAGATTGAAGTAAAAGTAAAGAAATGGAAAGATTAGAGAAAGGGGGATAGGAAATTAGTATTATCACGTCACTTGGTGAGTAAAATCTACCAATTAAGTGGACTCAAGATAAGACACTCAAATAGGAATGCTCCTCCTAAGTACAAGGCTCACAAAAGCTCTTCATCAATGCATGTATGTTCTAACCGAAAATAAAAGGAGGAGAGGTCTTCTTTTATAGCAATGGATTAGAGATCTAGGGGGAATTACATTGGAAAATATTCTACCCTATATGTTCCTTCTAAAAACTAGATTATGAAAAAGAGACAATAAAAGGAGACAACCCTGAAAAGAGAGGCAAGTGTCACCTACCATCCCTTATAGAAAGGAGGCAACCCTAAAATGAGAGACTCTAGTGCCCCATATCCTCTAGAAGTGGGTGCCTTTAGCTTTTCTTCATGGGTTGTCACATAGGTGGGCTTGAGGGTGGTGACCAAGAGTAAATCCTACAAATCAAATTAAAGTGTTAGCCCACTAGTTTAAGACATAATTAGAATGATAAATAATGAAATAATAGAGGAGTTTGAGGAGTGTCCATTTCGGCCATGCTTCTAGTAATCTACCTAAGATACTCTCTCCTCCATCCTTATTGGATGCCATGGGCTCATCATTGTGTCTGTAATTTTTCATGTGCTAAAGAACAGTGATTCCATCACTTCCTTCTTTTTTATCCTTTATTTTTCTTTCTTTTTTTCTTTTAGATTTATTTATTCTTGTTCTATAGGTTGTATTTACAATTAGTAATTTGCATTCATCACACATCTAATACTCTCTCCTTTGATGTGAGGAATGATTTATTTTTGGTAGAGGCTTTTAGGTGTAGGGTGATTTTTTGTGGCTAGCAACAAAAAGTATTAATTCTTAATATAAGGGTTGACTTTTTTACTTTAGGTTCAATTTAAATACACAAAAAATACCTTATCCTTTCCATGCTTAATGACAATAAAAAATTTATATAAAATTAACTAATATAAACCCATTAAAATTCTCTCAACACCTCACTCAAATAGGTGTTTGGCTCTCACCCACTCTCTTAGTTTTACTTCTTAGTTTTGGTATGCTCATTGAAATTCTATCACATTTGGGCAAATTAATGTAAAAATATCCTAATTTTATTGAAAACAAAGGATGATCATTTTCTATTTTCTATGATTTTTGGAAGGTGGGATAGTTTGATGTAGTTTTCTATTGGAGTTCCTATATGTTTAACTTTTGTAATTGGGTATGTGGACTCAATTAAATTTCAAATTTAAGTCCAGTAGTACTACACTAACTATATCTTACATATATAGACACATTAAGCTCTAATAATTAAGGTAGACTTAATTCATTTTTTTAGTGACTCTAATTAGGGTTTTAATTTTTCAATTTAACTTATAATATCAATCTCTCATCCTCTCCTTTTTCTCATTTTCTGAATTATCTTTTCAGATTATCTTCTCTTTTGTTTATTTTTTAATCAATGGAGAATTAAATCTTGAGATTCAATTCACAAAATCATAATCATATAATCTAAATTAAGTCTTGCACAGATCATTTAACACTTCGAGTTTATTCTTCTTCACTGGACATTCAAATTTACAAACATTTATATATATATACACACACGCGGGGGTTATTAATTAAGAAGAGTACACTAATTTTGTAAAATTTGACAACTCATATTATCAGCCAAAATTTCTTCACCGTTTGCATATGAGAGACATTTAGAGTGTTTTTTTTTTTTAATTAATACCTAAAGAAGAAATAGAAACCCTAAAGAAAAATGAATTATTTTCTTTTACTCACAACTTACGTGTAAATGATAGTAGAACTAACATAAGTATAATAAACAATAAATTTATTTTTATTTAATTAGAATGCATGATTATTTGTTTGAACATTGGTTTTATAAATATTCTTACCCTTTGAGTTATATATATGACTTACTTATTTCTTATTTAAATAGATGATGATAATATTCAATCTTTAGAATTTTAATTTAAAATTGGAGATGATCATGTTGGTTCAAATAATGGAAATATTAATACATTTTAATTAATTTTATTAGTTTTCTTATAATAGACTTATACTATTTTATACTTAATATATTATTATATTATTAAAAAAATATTATTTTATTAAACTCAATTGGATTTAATAACCAGAACCTTTGAACCTAATTGAAATATTATTGATCAGTGTGTGATTTTGAAAGCAATAGTTGAAAGTCACAGTCATGTGAAAGCTTGGTCCATCTTTTGGAAATAGTTATCTCCAATGCCTATGCAAGTATTACCCCATTGCATCGGGCAGTTTTACACCAAGAAAATTTAAAAAATAACTAATCACTAAATTTTTATGATTTCAAAGAATACCTCCACAATTAGCCTTTTAAGGATGCCATTTGCTACACAATCATTATTTCAACACGCAGACAATTCCCTTTAAATCACCCCACATAAAGAACCTTTGCCCAGTCCAGAGTAGTGGTTATAGGTCAGAACTTTGTTTTAAAGCAGAAGCTTGATGCAAATGTATCAGAGATCCAATTCCTGAACTTCCAGCAACAAATGGAACACAAGATAGTTGTCATTCCATTGATGCAAGCTTTTTCCCACTAACCTAACCAACCAGTCCAGATGATATACTAATCCAACCTTTCCTTTCTTTCAATAAAGCAGGGGTCACCTATAAACTCTAAAACTATGCAATATCGAACTATATTGATCACAGATTCACAGATGAAACAAGGACCACTAGCTGTTGTAGAATAACTTGGTTTGCCTTTAAAAATAGGCACACTAAGTAATTATAAGGCAGTGATCCCACGACAAACCCCACACATTGGAAGCCCCCTAGCTGTGGAGTCACAGAAATTGGACTTTACCCAAAACATTGAAATAACAAGATTTACGATAAAAATTATTCACTAATAGATCTTTAATTATTTTTTAACTAGGCACGATTTTATAAATAATTATACACTCGTGGTTTTAATATACAAAATAGATAGATTCCAGTTAGAGTCTATTAAAACGGGATTAAAGTGTTAGATGTACAAGAATGCATTTCATTGATTCAGTTTCCATATCAACGTTAAATTAGGCACCGATTTCGGTAGGCTACACATTTCAATCAACTTTACCATAAAAGATAACAATAAATCAACCTAACATGCAGCAGAACCACTCAATCCATAAGAAATAACAAGTTCATTCAACATCTATGTTATCTCCAAAACAACACTGAAGCAATATGAAAAACATTACATAAAAATGCCCTCCTACGATCTTCCCCTTCCCCTGAATCCACCACCCCTAGGAGGACCACCTCTACCACCCCTTGGGCCACCTCTTCCACGAAAACTGCCTCCTCCACGAAAACCACCTCCCCGGCCACTTCTGCCTCCACCACGACCTCCTCCACCTCTACCAACCTGTCCCTGACCCCTGCAACAAAAGAAGGCCAGACATGTTAACTGGAATGCCTTTCAACCATTTTAATTCCATTCCAAGCCACCAAGAATAGAATAGTTGACAGATTATTTGGACACAAACAAGTTGCATACAAAGATGTACTGCAGACACATTATTTAAACAAGGGTGAAACAAAGTTCAAAATATTTAGAGACAGTACCAGCAGAATATATAACAAAAAAATCAGAATTGATCATTTATCAGCGAAGAATTGCCGTCCTATAATTCAAAAAGCCAAAAAGGTACTCTGTTTTAGGTTCCTTTTGCCTCTTTTTTAGAATGAGGAACCACCAAATAAAAGCCATAGTTAAAAGAAGCAACATTTTGTTGAATTGTCAACGAAAGTTACTATACTACAATTCACAAAAGAATCACTTTGACAGAAATAATTCAGAATTCTAACTTTTAGGACTGTAACCATAGTAAAAAATCCTTTAGACAATATATAACCTCAACAGGCGAGACCAAGACTGCCATATTCATTTAAAACATTTAGCTGTGCAAGCAACTGTCGCTCAATGTATAATAGAAGCATAGCATGCTTTCAACAAAATAAAACAGCGCTTTGCAATCAGCAAATTTAAGCACACATGGAAGAATATTGTTAAGGCATGGAACAATACACCAAAAACAACCTATGAAACAATTTGCACTTTGAAATTATGTTAAAACCATGGCATGGATAATAAACAACATTGGTTAGATTAATATCAGACCAATGTAGCCATAAATAAAAAAATGTCAGATTCACCATAAACAAAGATGAGCAAAAAATAAAATGCAAGATCAATCAGAACATAAACAGAGGCAAGGAAAATTAATTGGCCACTGATCAACCCATATTCATCTTCATATGCTACCTTTCAGTGAACAAACTAATTGAAAGGTAAGTGAGACAGGTTAATTTTAGGCAAAGAGGTCATACTTGGGTTGTGGAAGAAATCTTGCAAGAGGCAACAGTTTCCTCGGGTCAATGTAAAATTTGTCACCAGCTGAATAAGACGTAGCAACAATCCCTTCTACCATTTTAATTGAGAAGTACTGCGTGTTTCACAAACAAAGCAACAAATAACATCACTACTACGTTCTAAAAAACAAACCAAAAAAACAAAAGCAAACAACATGTTAAGACACAAAAGATTAAGAAACCCACAGCTTCGTTAATGGGGCCAAATATTTCATCAACTTTCCCAATCTGTGTCATGTTTTTCAGATATATAGGAGCATTGAAAAAGGGAATTTTCTCATTTGTAAGCTTCGTCACTGCATCTCCCTCACATGCATGCATAAAGGTTGCCACCTCTGCATACACCAAACACAATAAAAAGAATAAACACCATCATAAAAGTAAAATAAGAAGAAAAAAAATCTTTTTTCTTTAAACATGTTTAGATAAAGTATATTCTATCATAGATAATTATCAATGAAATGGTGTCATTAGCAACAAAAACAACATGCAGAGATTCTCAAGCTTAGGACACTATTCGTGAAAAACCCAACAGATAACAAAGATATTAAAACGTTTCCTAAGTTCAACAATGACAAAACAAACAACCTACGACTTCGGAGGGTGGCCCTTCATCGCGAAAACTGCCGCCGCCGCGTCCCCCACCGCCACGACCAAAACCACCTCTGCCGCGACCACCACCGTCGCGGCCACCTCTGAAACTACCGCCGCGCCCGCCACCTCTGGGTGGTCTCATTGTTAAGTATCAGAGAATGCTCCCGCAAAGGATTGCCAAAACAACAAATTTTGAGGATTTAGGGTTTTGGGGACAACGCACTGAAAAATAGGGTTTTGAAGAGAGAGGAATACTTCATTGTTTGGGCTGCTATTGGGCTTTCTTCGAAACCAAACAACATTGTCCGTTGTACCAAACAAGAGTGTTTGGGTTGCTATATATTTTATTTAGGCAATTTCCTTTACCTCGTCATTTCTTCTCGCACCTTTGTGGCAAAGTAAAATAATTAAAATATTTTTTTAATAATTTTTATTTCAATCTTACTACCTTCTTCTATATTCTGCGTACATCTACACCTCAACTACTTATCTTCTGTATCTTTATTACGTAGATTAGGTTTATTTTGTTATCACCTATATTTAATATTGTTTCAACAATTAAATAATAGTTAATATTATATATATTATTATATTTTTTACATTAAAATTATACATTGAAATCTAAATTGTTTGATTTAGAATAGTTTTATAAAAATCAAATTAAATCTTGAAATACTCAATTTAAAATATATTTTTGGATTTATTTTTTTGAAAATGTATTTAACAATTCTCTAAAAACAAGTTTCGGAATGTAGATTCCAAAACAATATTTCTTAAAGATTTTCTAGAAATAAGTTCTAGAAAGTAGGTTCTGAAATTTCCAAAAATATATTTTGGATCTATTAATTCAGAACGTGTTTCCAAAAAAATAATTTTAAAAGTGTATTCTAAAACCAACTTTTCAAAACTTGCTAGGAGAGAATCTTTTCAAGAAATGTATTCCCAATCATCACTCTGAAACATGTTTCCAACCTAAATTCTTGTTACGCGAATATTATAATTGGTAAAAAATTGATACAAATTAAAAAAGTTAGAGATTTGTATATGTTTCTTGAAAAAGGAAGATTGAAAATTTTTAGAATTTAAAAATCAAACCTTCAAAGTTTAAAAATTAAAAATAAATATTTATGAAGATAAAAAAAATAATTTAATTTAATTATAGGGGTGAAGTTTCTTTATTTATTTTCTAACATGTTTCTCCGTGCATTAATATATTGAAAATAATTAAATAATATTAAAAAAATATGTAAAATTATGATATATAATTAAAAAAATTATATATGCCTGATAATTTTTTAATATTATATTTATAACCAATATTTAATTAAGGATAATTTATAAATAAACATATATTTTATAAAATTTATATTTACATTAAAATGATAATTATAAATATTTTTATTTTTATTTTAACATATTATATTTTATTTATTTTATATTTTTTGATCTCATAAATTAAGTTATATTATATAAAAAAAGGTCAATCTCAATAAACTTAATTCTTTTATATTTTCATGAAAAATATGTTATATTTTTCTATATTTTTTTATTAAAGATTATGTTAAAGAAATATTAATTAGGTAAAATAATATTTATATTTTTTAATAAAAAGGTTATTTGAGTTATACATTGTTGTTTATTTTATATATTTATCAAATTAAAATTTTCTTATACTATTTTTATTGTCTCCATAAAGAAAAAATAAATTTATTTTGCTTTAATAAAAATTCAATCAATCCCATACACTTATATTTTTGTTATTTTAGACATTATAAAAAAATTAATTTATTATATAATTAATTATGTAAAAAACTTAAATTTTTATTAAAAGATTAATTTATATATATATATATATATATATATATATATATCATTGATTTTAAACACCTATGAAAAATATTTTATTTTCTAATATTAACTAAATACGTATTAATTAAATGAAAGAAACTTAAACTTTTAATAAAAAATATAAATAAAGATAAATTAATCAATATAATTTAAAGTTATATAAAAGATAAAATATACCATTTCTATTAACTCTATAAATTGTTTGATACCCTGCATTTATATTTTTCTTATTTTAGAATCCTTAGTTTCAAAAGGGTAGTGGTGATATCCTTTTTGCTAATATATATATATATATATATATATATATATATATATATATATATATATATATATATATATAATATTTAATAATTAAAAAATATTACCAATTTATATTAATGTTAAGATGAAATCAACAAATTGTCTATTACATAATGAAAATAAAATATTTTTTTCCATTAAATTAAGTAGAAAATGAATAATAAACCAAGGAATAATCAATCAAATCATCTCTCTTCGAAGTGAAATCATTTTTTTTTCACATAATCAATTAAGGTTAAAACATAATTAAATAATGTTACTATAGATTTTTAAAAATAAAAATATCTTTTAAATTGAAACTGATTTTTAAATAAGTATTTCTCACTATATCTTCTCCTAAAGATTTTCCTTTTTCTTTTTAAGATAATAAAAATTCATTTTTGAATTTATTTGATTTTATTTAAAATTAACAATATCTTTTGAATTGAAACTATTTTTTAAATCAAGTATTCTCTTACTATATCTTTTCCTAAGAATTCTCTTTTCTAGAGAGAATAAAAATTATTTTTCAAAATTATTTTTTATTTGAATTAGTTGAATTTTTTTAAGAAAATTCAACTAATTTTTTATAAATAACCCAATTTTGAGAAAGAAAAAAAGGAGACAACATACTTCTGAGTTAAAAACACAAAAATGCAGCTAAACATTCTATCTTTTGTATTCTTACTTAACAGGTGACAAGTGTTTCAATTTTTTTTTATAATTTTCATCCTTTGTTTTGTACCAATGAGGTGTTTCATCCCTTGTGTGATTCAATGGAGGTGTTGTCATCTCTTGAAAGGACTCAAGAGAGGTGTTTATCAGTCTTTAGAATTTTTCTTTTGCATGTTTCACTAGATCATTGTGGTTGTAATTGAAATACTCTAAAGATAGTGAATTGTGATTGTCATTCTCACATTGAAGTGACTAGAACTAGATGTAGGGTTAGTTATACCCGAACTAATATACATTACTGTGTAAATTTCTTTTTTCCTTTACTATTTTTATTTTATGTTTCCGGTAACGCACCTAATTAATAAAACTGAAAAAAAAAAATTAAGGTATAGACATCAAGACAAATTTTTTTAAAATATCAATTCAACCCCTTTCTTGATGTCATTTATCTACTACCTAGATATACATATTGTAATTCTTTAAAAAAATCAAGATATTATTTTAAAAAATGAAAAAATTCTATAAAAATATAATTACATTGTTTATAATTTTTTTAATTTTAATATTTTGTTTCTTCAAGTAAATAGTCTTTCTTACCTTTAAATTATTTTTACTGAGAAAAATAATTAATAATATATATATATATATATATATATATATGAATCATAATATATATTTTTAATAAAATCTTAAAAAAAAATTGGAATCATAAAACCCCAACAATCTCCTTTTCTCTACGCCTCTAGTTCTCCCAAAAACACATTATTACATTATTATTATTTAGAACAATATTACATTATTATTTAGAACAACGTGATTGGTGTTTAACATTTAGTTGTATTTGAATTCAGATTCGATTGGAGGGAGTAGAAAAAAATGAAAAGTAAGATCGTTTGAAGGGAAGGAAAAATAGTAAAAAATAAAAATAAATAAATGAAAAATAAAAATAAAAAGTGGAAACGGTACAATAATATTAATGGGATTGAATAAAAACATAAAATAATAAGATAAAATATGTATTAATCAAAATACTTTTATCATTAATAATAAATAAAATAAATATATATTAGAATTGTATAATTTAATATAAAGTAATTAATTTATATTATAGATAAAAATTTATATGTATTGAAATTAATTAATATATAAATTATAAAAATAATTTTTGATATTTTATAAAAATGTTTAAATTTTATTTTTTATACTTATAATAATTTATAAGTACATTAAAAATTATAAAAAGATATTTTAAAAATATATAAAATTATTGTCCTTTAAAGATGCAACTATTCTAAAAACTTATGGCCGTCTAAACAAAAAATAAAATAAAAAATTGTATAGCGATAAAAGTAAAATTGCAATCATAGAAGACAAATATATACTTACCCCAATAAAAATATTGTCATCGAAAAAAAAAGGTAAATGAAAAAAAAATGAAATATAGATATCTAAAATAAATAAAAAATATAACAATCTAAAAGAAACTTAAACAAAAAGACATAGGTAACATAAATAATATCAATAAAATGTCTACTCAAGACCTTAACAAATATGATCATGTGTCTTCAACTTGATCAATCATATGATGCACATAGTTAATCTTTCTTTGAAAACTCTTATAATTATTCTGAACATTAACTTCAAACGTATTCATGTGTTGTTACATGTCCCGAATATCTCCCTATATTAAGTTTATGGTATAAGCTTGCTAGGAAAGACGTACTTGTTCTCCTTGAGCGATTGCTTGTTGTTGTTGAACCCTAACATCATCATTTTCACTAGAAGGGTTATTTTGCTCAAGGTCAGGTTGTTGGACATTGTGAACCCTATCATGCATCATCAATATTTACCGCATTCAGCTTTTTGAGAGATCTCTCATTAAACTTATTTGTTCAACCCAGGGACAAAGTTGATATAAAGTCAAGTTCAACCTAGGGACAAAGTTGATATAAAGTCAAGTCCAACCCACAATGTAATAGAATACGAGTGATTAAAAGACCACAAGGCAAATACATATCATTAGTCTTACACTTTCTAATATGTTTTATGATATAGTAAGGTTAATTAATTGGAATATTATTCTTTATGCACCATATCACCAATATATCATTTTGTAATGAGCATAATTGTCCCTCTGAAAACTCAAAATATGAACATAAACATAATGTAGAAATTTGTCTTTAACAGTCAAATTATCGGTATTCCTACAAGCCTGTACTTGTAGTTCTGATCTAATCATTGTTGTTATTGTCTCATCCCTATTATATCATAGGTCTTCAAGGATGTCTGCAAGATCAATCTAATGACCTTGATATTTTTAATGGGCCACATTGAGTCAAACATCAATTTTTATCCTGATGTGCATCTATATGACCTCATTTATTAGATCATCTAAGTTATTCAATTTCAAATTTGTGTAGAAAACATTTATGAGGTCTTCATAAATACAACCTGTCAAAGTTAGAACTCTATCTAACCCTTGAAAAGAAAGGTGTTGCGGGAATTCAAACCCGACCATAACAAAAAAATTAAAGTCCATTACCTTTGCTTACATTATGGGTATATGGACATAATTTGCATAATATTTTTTTATCTGTCTTTCATTATGAAAATAACGATCATGATCTAACAGAGTTAGGAAAGGAGGCAAGTTTAGAGGAGGGGTTGGAGTAGGACTTTCTATTGCCTTTTTCTCCTTACTTTGTGAGGCATGTCTCTATCTCTTTTATTTGGAGGATGATGAAGACACGAATGGAACTTGTAAATGTAAGTAGCATTAATGCATTAATTATATACAATAACTTTACATATTAAAATATAAATAAAATAATGAAACATAAACATGACAATCAAACATGGAACAATTAAACAATATTTTACAAATTGTATATGAAGTTACCATATGTTGAACAACACTAATAAACATAGTACATTAACTTAGTACCCACAAACATAGTACAATAATTTTTCCATAGTTCCAGCAAACATAGTTTAAATATTTAAAACAACATTATGAAACAAATAAAAAGTCATAAATCAACTAAGATGATCCTCCACTGGTTATGTGTTTCAGTACATAATTTAGTTATAACTCTGGTGGCATGACAAAAAGCATACAAAGATGGATGGGGTTTCAGCAAATAAACTCATAACATTGTGTAAAATCAATTGGTTATCATGCATTGGAATAACAATTGTCAAATATCATTAGCTGAATGTTGCAATGTTGCTTAACTTCTTTGAATCATGACTTGTTCACTCCTCAAGTCAGTTTGTCTTTCCATGATCATGGCCTAATACTTCACAATAATAACTCAAGGTTCTACAAGATCACATTGACGTTCAGTCACCTTTGCTAATTTTGTAGAATATTTATTACTCTCACCGATGTTATCCACTAGTTGGTCTATCTTTGTTCTCATACATCCAAACTGCACATTCAAGTTTACATCGACCTGTTGACTTTTATCTTTTAGCCCCTTGATAAAGACCTTCTTGTAGAATGGGGAGAAGGGACAAATAGAGAGACTCCTAGACTGTATGAATCCATACATGATGGACTAGGCTACATCCCATTAAAAAAACCCTACGTTTACGAACTTGGCATGTAGTCCTATCATGTGGTTGGTGCATGATTAACTCCCCACAATTCTTCTAACAAGTCATAAAACTTAATTGGGGTAACTTGTCATTTGGCATTAAACGGTTTTGTCTGAAAAAAAAAACATTAACAACCATTGTCGCAACCTTCACTGTTACAGTTAAATGTTAAAATATATAATTCAATGCAATACCTTAATCAAGTCATTCAAGACTTTAGGTTCAACTTCAAATCTTCTTGTGGACTCCTTCCAAGCAAAACCACTGAGGCCACTAAACAAATTGTGTACTTCTCCGCCATTGATCTTTAAGGTTTTTTTGCCTATTTTCGTGTTATTCTTGTTTATGTCAGTATAACCTGCCATCGATCTTTAAGGTTTTGTCTATTCCAACTTCTACTTATCCTATTCCTAGGTTGAGTCTCATCAATCATGGTTGTTAGCATTTGAAGATCTATATCTTAAGTCCACTTTGTACATTCTAGCACATCTTGACTAGGTTAAACTTGTCCTTTTCCCCTATTCATTGGGAACCTACCAATAGCTAATTTACGCTACCTTGTGTCAATCTTAAGATGGTAATTTTATTAGAGTTGAGATTGTTTGAATTTATATATGGCACAAATTTTAAAATATAGAATCAATCATAATATTAAAATATATATTTTCTCATACACCACATATAGTACAATTAAACAAAATAAACTACACGTATGTTTTATTGTTGATAGTCAATCCACATTTGATTTAATATCATATCCCTCAAGTTATCCCCTTATTTATAATCATCCTCGTAAACTTGTTTTGCAGGCCTATCGTCTTGCCACTCCAACAACTCTTGATCCACTTTATCCATAAACAATTCATCATTGTCTACTGCACATAGAAAGTTTTGCAAAATACAACATGCTTTATATTCCTTGATGTTTCAAAAGAATAGTGGGGTTTAGTACCACTTGCTATGATAGAGAATTTTTTTTTTTCAAAACCATAAAAATTCTTTCAATTATATTTCTTAATGAAGAATGACAATGATGAAATCATTCTCGGGGGTTATAGGACCTCTTTGTGAATACTTTTTTAGGTATTACCTAAACCCTCGATATGGAGTAATAATTTGAGCTTTTAACATGAACTTTGCATCTCCTAAGTAATATTTGCCTACAAAAAAATTAAAGTACTTAGTAATGCAACCCTTAAATTTAATGAATAAATGTTGAGCTTCATGAATTTTCATTACCTTTGAGTATTATCAAAATATCCTCTCTTGTTAAGGCATCTTTTAAAATCCTAGAATCAGTTGCAGTTCCTTCCTATCATATTAAGACATGTGAATTTTATGTCAAAATCACAAGCTGCAAAAATATTTTAGGTTGATCAATCTTTTCTATCACGAAAACGAGGAACATCTAATTGCGATACCTTAACTTAAACACCCTAGACAATAATTAAAATATGGGTAAAATATAGTATTGTTAAAGATATGTGATTGTACCTCCCTTTTTTAGGATTAAACATAAAATTATTCCTCCAATTCAATGATGACACTCAATACGTTGTGGAAATATCGACTAACAGTCTTACTAGATCGATGAAAAAAAATGACATAGTTCAATTTTTAACATTATTGCCTAAAGATGTGTAAAAATTTAGTCACTTGTTCTTCTATTTTTTATCTATACATATCTTTTACCAATCAAATGCTCTTATCCATTGACACAATTGTATGAGTGCCTCAAGTTTCATGCAAATAATATCCGGACATCATTCTAAATGCACAAGATAAGATATCAACTCACATTGACGACAAGTTTTTTAGGACCTAACAAGTTAGTATTGATGTTGGTGTTAAACATCATATCTATATAATGCATGGGAAACATTACATAGTATCGTTAATGTCTCAACTTTCACAAGTTATTGTTTATACTCTTGAATATGACATTATGTTCATGTCCATCCCCACAATATTAATACTCATTTATTGTTCGTTTTCTAATTTCATATAATCTTCGTTTCCATTTTCCATGGTAAAACAATAATTTCTATGTACATAAAATATTTTACTTTTATTACTTTTACTATATTATGGATAATGATAATAATAAACTTATCATTAAATATTAAATATTATATTAATTTTGTATGTCTTAAATGAATAATTAAACCTTAAATTAAAAGTAAAACAATTAAGTAAATAATTATACCCTAAAATCAATAAAGTGTATTTACTATAATTTTAATTTTTTTCACATCAAAATTATTTATACTTCCAATAATTCTTGTAATTACGTACCTATAATAGTTACCAAACTTTTATAATTATTTACTTAAAAATTAATAAGTTACCCCTATCCTTAACTATTTACTTAAAAAATATTCTTCTGATTATTTTCTTAAAATATTATTTAATGCATTGTTACAACTAATTACTTATAAATAATTATCTAACTTTCATCATTATTTACTATTAATTTATTTACTTAACTCTTCATCCTAAATAATAACTTCAAAAAATTTCTTATATTATTTCCAACTAAATTTTGTTTTTTTTAGTTCCAATTACTCTTATAATTACTTACCTAAAAATACATACCTAATTTTTATAATAATCGTAACACTTGCAACGCATCAATCACAACTAATGTTTCTTATCACCACTAGTTAGATGAGGCAATCGGAGCGACGCGATAGTTTTGCTTGACTCACGTTTTTTATAAATATGGTCGACATTCTTAAGATGTCCGATAACCAGACTGATATTAAGGATTTTTGAAAAAAGTTCTATGGAGTTGCCACCGGTGTTTTAACCTTAAACACTGAAAAAGGGAAAAAGGCATTGGTTTAAAAAAAACCAACTTTGACCATTACAACCAAAGTCGGGTAAGGGAATTAGTTACGTGTGGGAAAGGTGTTAGCACCTCACAACGCCTCTTTCAAATTCTTTATGATGAACTAGTTTATAAAATAAATACTTAAAGAAATTATGTTTTTACCCTATATTTTATCTACTTGCAGAATTTAAATTTCTACATGATCCTAATATCTAATGCATACAAGGAAAGTAGTAAAAGAGAAGAGATATGAAGGAGAACCTCCGAAGCGAGCTTTTATAAATCTCAAACTTGAGGACGCTTTTTGGCAGTCCTCACACTTTACAGAGTCACTCTTCCCTCGAACAAAAAATAAAAGTATCACCCTATCGAGGGTCGGACATCTCAAAAGGAGACTTCCTTAACCGATTTCTACCTTAGACAGAAATGGGAAAGCTCACTCGAACTCTGGATTAATGCTCAGAGTCACTCTCAAAAGGCTTCCTAGAGAGTGTAGGAGTGGAGAGGTGTGAAAAATTTGAGGAATGAGACTCCTATTTATAAGGAACTGTACTAGGAAAAAGTGGACAACCGTCTGGACCTCCAAAAATTGTCATGGACAGCCGTCTGGGCTAAGTGGAGGGTCGTTCATTGCCTTAAAGTAGGCATGGACGACCGTCTGATTGTCCTGGACGGCCATCCGCTGTTTCTGACAGAAATTTTTATTTTTATTGCATTTGAAAACCCTTCCTATCTTAAATAGAGCCTAGAAAAAGCTACTAGGGACTTAACAAAGTCTTGACCATCTTCGAAACGGGCTATCTATGGCTTTATTAGGAAGCTGAACAAGACTTGGGATCTACATTTCTTTATAATATTTTAACAAAATTTTAAATTACACCATCAAATTTCAATGTGACAAACCAACATATAAAGACGCATATGATTGATTATGTGTGCGTCCATAATTGATTATGAACAGTAGCTAATTGATTATACTGTCATACATAATCAAATATGTAGTCGAACATAATCGATTATGTTGTCCATCATAATCGATTATGTCTTGGATTATAATCGATTATAGAAGCCAATATAATTGATTATGCTTTCGACTTTCACATCTGTAACAATGACATAATTTATAACCAATTCAAACAATAATTCAACAACAAACTCATGACACAAACAAATTGACATCTTAAATTACTCAAATCAACATTTAAATTGTACAAGATAAAGGATAAAAAAACTGAATAGGAGTGGGTTAATGATGGAGTAAGGGATAACTCTTATTCTTCCTTGTCAACCTTAATGACAAATTTGATGGTGGGACTAGAGAAGTGAACACGCAATGCACATAGTTCAACCAATGAGTCTATATATAACTTAATACAAATGGTTCACGAGAGCATTCAATGGGTGAATGGTGAAGGCCAATGTTCATGTAACGCGCAAGTTAGTCATAGTGGTGTCTTAGTCTCGGGTGTAGTTGTGTGTTTATAACAAGCCTTATAATTATGTCTCGTGGGTATGTTGTTCATCGTTAGAGCATGCATTGTCTTGGTACAAAGGAATCCTGAAGTGATGTAGAGCGACAATCTCTACATGTGCACATGTGTACCATGCGACAAAAGTTATACAAGGCAACATGGTAATTAGCCTCAATTTCTTTACATTTTATTGCAAGTTTGGAGAGACAATATCATTTAACTATCTCCCTTTCCTCTTAAAACGCAAATCAACAAATACAAACATGCACGATACCCTCATATCAACTCCCTCATTCTTCCACTAAATTGCATTAATGGAAGCAAACAAGGGCTCAGGATTTGGGGGTGCATTTAAAATATTGTCCAAAAATTTTCAAGATCTCATGATATTTCAATTTCCTATCAAGAAAAAAAAAAGAGCCTAATCATTTAATCCAATGACACAAGCATGTTCAATAAAATGGACATATAGAAATATGACAAATAGTTATAATTTTTCTACTAATTTGGAACACCAAGATATTGCATTACCTTTGGGTGATTTTTCCCATGTTTTCCCCGCATCATACATCCATATTGCAATAAAGTAAATGTCACATATTTATACCATAAAATTGAACAAGATAAAACAATTTATTTCTACCTTCATGTCTTGTAAAAAATCTTTCATGAAAAAATCTTGGAAATATTATATTTTTCTTTTTTTAGCATTTACTTCAAAATTACATTATTGACCTATTTAATGGAGAGTAAATAATTAATAAAAAAATCTTCTTCAAATAAAAACACTTCATGATTAATTTAGACAAAAGATCATCCTTTATAGATAGCATTTTGAATATCTTCAAAATTTAAGAATCCATGTATTTCATTAACATATTGTCTAAATAGAATACAATATTAAAATTATTGCACGAAAGAAAAAAAAAAAGTTGTTAAAAATACTCCAATGATTCAATTGAAACAATTTGTGCGTCTTACTCAATAATCTTTGAACAAATAATGTTTAGTTTTATCTTCTTGTCATTTTGTTCAACTTGGTTCCAACACATGTTAACACTTAGAATGTCCGTCGAATTTTATTTATTGATATTTCAACAAGATGAGCATATAGAAATATGAAAAGTCATTATAATTTATCTACTTGTCTATTCAAAATACCAAAACATAATAATGTTACCTGTAGATGTTCTTTTTCACACCATGCATTCATATTGTAATATAGTAAACATGGCATATCTATAATAGTTACATGGACATGAAATATGACAAACATGTATAATTTTCTTTTATTTATTCAAAACACCAAGATAGAACTTTAAATGTTTTCTCTAATGTTCATTTTCACACCCTGCATTAATAATGAAATATAATATAGATCATGTATTCATAACAATTACAATGACACAATCAAGTTCAATAAAATTAACAAATAAAAATGTAACAATTAATTATAAACTTCCACACACCTTACATTAATATTGTAATATAATAAACATCATATATTTATGCCATAAATATTGAACAACATAAAAAACTATAATTTTTATCTTCTTGTAAAAAAATTTCATGGAAAAGAGAAATTTTTACATCACCAAAATATTCTAGCTTCTGTTTAAACCTTTAATTTAAAGTGATTTTTTTCCAGTATTGACATGTTTAATGCAGAGTAAATAATATAAATAAAAAATATTTGGACATCTCCTAAAAAAAGGAATGCATTTATTTTAACACGTATTCTAACAACGAAAAAAAATGTTGTTAGAAATATTTTAGTTTAAGAAAAATAGTTAATCAATATATGAAATCACATATACAAATAAAAATGTATTACTCAGTGAAACAAACCTTATATATTGTAGAATAAATTCCACAAAAAAAAAGTAATTTTTATTTAGTAGAATCTAAAATGTACCATAGACATATGACTATTGTCAAGATATTCTAGTTTTCATTTTCAATATTCAAAACAAAAAAGATATAATAACATTACCTCTAGATATTTTTTTCTAATGTTCTTTCTCGCACCTAACATTCAAATTGGAATATATTAAATAACATATGTTTATAGCATTTACATGGACACAATCAATTTCAACAAAATGAACATATAAAAATATGACAAGTAGTTATAATTTTTTACTTGTTTATTCAAAACACCCAGATAGAGTAACATTATCTATAGATGTTCTTTCTCATACCCGGCACACAAATTGCATCATAATAAACATCACATATCTATACCATAAAAATTGAGCTATATAAACAACTATACTTTGTACTTTCATGTCTTGTAAACCAACTCCATGGAAAACATGAATGTTTACCATGCAAAAACATTCTAGTTTTCTTAACATTTACTTCAGATTTGGAGTGATTTCTTTTTTGAAGTATTGACATATTTAATGAAGAGTAAATAAAAAAAAATCTTTAAACTACAAATAAAAATGATCGTTTTAGATAAAATACCATCTTTTATAAATGATAATATTTTGAAAATCTTTAGAAATTAAGAATGCATTTATTTCAATATATTGTCCAAATAGAGTATAATTTTCTCTAACTATTGCGGTAAAGACAAAAAGTTGTTGTTAGAAATACTTCAATTTAACAAAATAGTGATTTAGCTTAAACAATCACATATACAAATACAAATTTTATTAATCAGTGAACCGAACATTCATCTCTTGTAGAAAAAATTCCATGGAAAAGGGTAACATTTGTTAGAAATGCAGGCTAAGATCAATAAGGGGTGAATTGATCTTTGAAATATTTTTACAACTTTTACATATTAACAATTTCCAAGATCAAACGAAATCAATCTTTTCTTGAAACAAAGGATAACAAACCCAAATACAAGAATATGATAAAGAAGGAAAGCAAGAACAATAGAATTTATATTGGTTTTCCCAAACCACAGGGTTACATTCATTTCTCAACCAAATCCAGTTGAGTTTCACTAATCAAATTCAGTTTGATTACAAGCAGAAACTAGTAGATCCATAAGCTACCCTAAGAACCACAAACCAGTTCTTGATCCTATAAACCAGCAACCACAATTTCAGTTGCCCCACCAGTGTCCAAACTTCCATACACCAAGAATACAAGAAACAAAATGAAGGAGAGAACCTGTTTATGTAGGAAATTTCTGAGGAGTACTAATAGGATTAATCGGTTAATTCATCATTTAATTGATTAAAATAATTAGAATCAATTTTCAGCAAAACAAGTTTAAGTTGATTTAATTGATAAAAATGTCATTTTATCAATTAAAAAGTTTTTGTCCATTTTCTAGAGACATTTTAATGGATAATAACGTGATTTAATCGATTAAAAGAATTCTGAAAATTTTCCATAGAAATTTTAACTAATAACACCGGTCATGTATCAATTAAAACTGTGAATCAATATTTTTCAAAACTCAACCAATAACATTTTAACAAATTAAAACCACCCTTAATCGATTAAAACTATGAACCATGAAGTTCTTTGACTATTTAAGTAAAACTAACAGATTAAATTGAAAATATACCAGTTAAAAAATTTACTAAAGGAAAAATTAACAGATTAAAGAATGTTTAACGGATTAAAAATTCTTGAAGCACTTTTTCTTTAACTTTTAAATGTGAAACCCATGCTTGAAGATAGGATAAGTGCTTATACCTTGAGCATCTCAAACACTCCCTCTTCACTTCCTTAACTTTATAAAAAATTACATAAAATTGTAATATTTCTTTTCTTTGTAAAATAGGTCTTATTCACCTTAAGCAAGTCAACATGGATCTCACCACACTTTGAGTAACCCACCCACCCTTGGGAGATAACTTGGGTGAGCCATTTGAAGGCTAGCGACACTCCTCACTTAAAGAGCCAAGGTTCACCATTTAGCCACAATAAAAAGGAGAACACTCTTTTCCATCATATTTTTAGCCAAAGAGAGTCCACACGTACAATAGGTCCAAGCTTCAACTCTTGGTTACAACATTTGGGAGAATTTTTGTTATAAATATTAAAATGTAAATAAAAGTGTGCTATGTGGGACTTGAAGGAGGGTATGCAAAAATTTGTATAGAAGGGAAAATTAGTTCCACATCCCTTAGGATAATGAGTGAGGAGAGGAGGAACATCTATAAATAGAGCCCTCATGCTTGTATTTTTTCCAACTTGAATGAATGAACTTTATGTGTGTTGACTTGCTAATTAGCTTATACCCTTTCTTGTTCTTTAGTTCAATTTTGGGAGTATTTTTAACTGGCTCTCCCTTCAAGGGACCTTACTTGAGTGGATTAATGGAAATTTCCTTCTTCTTCCATCCATAAAGTAGAGTCATGATCAACCCTACACCATGAACACCTAAAGTGTTAAGAAAATATTCCCTAACCCCTAAAGAAACTCAGCACTAACTCCTCTAAGGAAGGTTTCTTGTACAGGAGAGATAGGAAACGCTTAATTAAATTCAATGTACCAAAAAGTTACACAAGGGGTTCTATATGTTTCCATCTTACCCACTCATTCACCTAGGGGATGTGGGACTAAAATCGCTTTTATAAGCTATGTACCAAATTTGAGCTTATTCTTAGCTTCAAGTCTCACCTTGACCATTTTTAATTACATTTAAGTCTTTATATACCAAAAAGCTCTCAAATGTGGCAACCAAGAGTTGAAACTTGTACCTTTTTGAGTGTTTGGAGTGCTTGGCCGAATTTGAAAAGAGAGAAATGATGTATTTCTTTTTGTAGTAGTCAAGATTTGATTCTTATTTTTATTTTTCAAGCGTCGCACCTTCAATTCCCATCTCATCTAAATTTCGGTCGCTAAGTGTTTATATATGTGAAACCTCTCTAAAGTTGTAACCAAGTATTGAACCTTGACCCTTCAAGTGGAGTAGTGCTCTTAGCCTTCAAGTGGCTCGCCCAAGGTGTGGGGTGGTCCATGATGGCTAGCCCAAGATAAATGTGTCCCTTCTAGTCTTAATTTTACAAGAAAAGAAACAATTATAGCCTATACAATTTTTATAAGATTTTTACAAATCTAATAAAAATAGAAAATGAGACTTACACTAATTAGTAGTGCAAGTTCCAGTGAAGGAGTCCTCTCTTAGGCCTCTTCCTCTTTTCTCCTTATGGTCATGGGCCTTGGCTGAGGCCCAGTGTGTTGTTGTCTAACTGGTCCTCCATCAAACCCTCCCCATTAAGAAACATTTAACTTTAGATCCAAATCTTCCCTGCAAAATAATACAATTTATTAACTACAAGTTTGTCTCTAATTGAGGTGGGAGACCTAATCTAGGTACAACACAAAGACTAAGACTCACCTTAATCTCAACCCTTCTTCAGCAAGTCACTTACTTGATTTTCTATCTCAAGGTGTCTATTCAATGTTCTATTCCCTAAAAAGTTGAACTCCATAAGGTACTTCTTTGGAAAATAGATCAATAATCTCTTAAAAATATGTTATACCCCATGTAGTAGAGAATTAAGTTTGTGACTTGTGGTAGCAAGTGTCCTTTTAAGAGAGAAGAAAAAGAGGTTGTTCAAACATTAAAGGAGATTTAAAAAAAAAATTAAAATTTGTTGAACAACTTTTTTGGATAATATTCCTTCTCAATTCAATTTTTGACGGAAAGAAAGTGTTTTTGTTTTAACTTTTTTTCTCTCTTACAATTTTATTTTTTTATTTTTATTTGGTCCTCTCTCACTTGTTGAGGTGTGAGAGGACACCAAATTATTTTTTTCCTGTGAAAGAAACTCAACTTGTTGGTGTGACCATCATGTTTAGTTTGTCTATCAAATTTTCATGGCCAACCAAGTAGGATATGTCTAACATCGATAGGAACTACATCACACCAAATATTTTCTTTATAGGTTCCTATAGACATTGGTATATCTACTTGTTTATTAAATACTATACCAAATCATCATTGAACCATTAAAGTTTGTAAGGTTTTTGATAGGGTGTAATAGTTAAGGTAGCTTTTCCACCAACCTAGAACTACAACATAAACCACTATCGTCAATTAATGAACAAATATTTTTCAAAACTTCACATCTTGTGTGGAATAGGTTCTCTCTTTGTGATTGCTCTAGCTCTTTAGTTTGGCTTCTGATAAACCTTCTCACCACAAGTAATTCTCGTTCACAAGGGAGAATTTCTTCCTCAAAGTTTTAAACTTCCTCTTCATTCGGTGAAGAGTGAGCTTCATTGTCACTAATGATCTTTTGGTCCTTTAAAAGCATGATTTTCCTATTGGGACACTCAAAGTCATAGTGCCCTTTATCAAGACATAAAAAACATTGGATGTCTCTAGTTTTAACCCCTTTGAAAGAATCTTTATTTTTATGTTTTTCTTTTTCTCTTTGTTTTTCTTTTTATTTATCCCTTTGTGACCCTTCATCCCTAGATGTGGAGGGGTAACATTCCCTCTTGTATTCTTCCTTAGGGTTAGAGGTGGTAAGGTAGTCTCAAATCATTATAGGATAACATTTCAACTTTATCCCTAATATCAAGGTTAAAACCACTTTGGAACCTAGCAATTATGATTCGTGGTTCATGATGTATTCTTCTCTCTCTCACTAGGGAAGTCCATCAATGTAGAGCATGCCTTGAAAACTATGGGTTGTCATGGGCACTCTTCGTTCTTCATGAATTTTATGGCACTTAAACAATTACTCTACCTTTATTAGGGATAACAAAATGGGTCAATCTATCCCGTTTTGGCTCACCTTGTCTCTAGCCTCCCAAAAAGGGGACGGGGCAAGCTAGCCCGCCATAGTCGGAACAAGCTACACACCCTAGCTTGCCCCGCCATAAGACGGGCTAATGGGTTAGTGACCAACTCGCCAATGTTTATTTATATAATTTATATTATATATGTTTATTTAAAAATATACCTTTAAGTATATGATCAACTTTTAAGTTTGTATGTATTAATTAATATTTTTAATAGATAAGTTTAAAAATTACTATATTTGTGTGCTAAAATAATTAATTATAATCAATAATTTAAATTAAATTAGTTAATATTTATAATTCAAATTATAAAATTATAATATATTTACATATTTCAAAAATATGACATAAAAATATAATATTTTTAATTATAATTTTTATTTTAATTTTAATATATAAACATTTTTTTTAAAATAAGTCAGCTTGTCTCATCCTCGCTCTTGGTCCACCGAGATGGCAAGCTAGGCGAGGCAGACCAAAACAAATTGGTGGGTTAAAACTACCAACTCGTCCCACCATTTTTAAGGTGTACTAGCTTGTTGGCCCACTGAACCTAGCTCATTTTGTCATCCCTAACCTTCATCTCCTAATCCAAGTATTTTCTACATTATCTCTTCCATGAAAGAGAGGAAGATCTACCTTAGATTCCCTCGACCTATTTTTCACTCTAGTCCTATGACTTCTAAGTGGGAAGTGTTGATAGTAATTATCACTGTGATGACTATTATAAACCTCTTTGCATGGTGAGTCAGGTTCATCATGGTGTTCTATTCTTCTCCTAGAACCCTCACTTTTATATCTATTTTAGTTTTTTCATTTAAAAGTTGGTCAAACATAGCCCTTATTTTGTCATCTCTTTTTTCATTTTCTTTTCTAAATTCCTAAGTTTGTCCGTAACTGAATATCTTTCCCAATTGTTCTTGGTAATCCCCTCACACACTAGAATTACTTGAATGATGTGTATGAGAATGGTCACTCATTTTTTATTAAAAAATTTCACAAAGTTTTTTAAAAGAGTTTCACAAAAATGAGGTGACAAAGATTTTTGCAAAAGTATTTCAAGTGTTTGTGCGTGTGCATATGTTTGACCCCTAAAACCAAAAGAAGGTCAACTAAGCAATTAACGACTCACCTATATTTTTTCACAAGAAAATTAAAGTCTACTTGCAACGAAAATTCTAACCAAGTAAAATGTAAATTAGACGAAATCCTAGAGTGAAAGTCCAAGTGACACTTATGAAGCCTCTTAGAACACTTTCACAAGACTAACATTTTAACTGTTATAAGATTTATTATGAAAGATGGGATTGCACCAAAGACACTTTCTAAAGACACCCACACAAAATAAAGTAATTAATAAAATTACAACAAAGGAAATTTACTATAAAGAAAATCCATAACAAAAAGTCAGAGACAAAATTTCTTATTGCAGAGGCTTCGTTGTGACAGATTTGATGAATTTTTTTACACAAATTTAGGGTTGCTCTCTTGGTTAAATGTTTACACTCCCTTCAAAGCCGCTTCTTGATCCTCCAAGTCTCTTTAAGAAAACATTTTCCCTCTTCTAACAACACCTAAGATGTTACCTTGAAGAAGGAGTAAGTCTCAAAAGAAACAAGGGAAAAATATATTATTTTGGTCTTCAAGTATTCAAGATGCAAGGAGAAAAACACAACAAAAACTCAACAAGAAATGGATACAACCAAATTATTAGAATAAGATGTGACAAACTAAGATAGTCAACAAAGACAAACAAGAAACTTAAGGTGAATTTTAAAAGTAAGCACACAAAAGAATCATAAAGAATAATTTTAGATTTGATTACAAAAACAAAGACATAAGTTGAATCAAATTTAAACTAGTCTAAACATGTTTTGGCCAAAACACACAAAAGGCAAAATACACTCCTAAGAATTGCTTTAATCATGCAATTTTCATTTCAAATACTAGATTTAAGGAGTGTGCGACTTAAGCATGAGTTGCATACAAACTTTTTTTTTCTTTTAATTTTTCCTTTCCTAAGTCTTGGCTTTTACACATTTATTTCTTTTTTATTTTAATCTTCTTTTCCATTCAAAATTTTGTTTGCTTTTCTATTTTTCTTGTGAGACTAAGCCTTTGTCAAACAATCAATTATAAAGCAACTCAAGTAATACTATCTAAGTCTGAAACATGTTAGCATACATGACATGTTCAAAACAATTTATTCAACTTAAAAAATTAGAGGAAACTAATGTAAACAACACGACTTGTACAATTCAAAGTATAATTTTTTTTATAATATTTTTTTCAATGATCTAATAGCAAAAAGAACAACAAAAATAAAAATACAACATTGACACGATTAAAGGTTCCTAAGTATACAAAGACTCGGTTTCAATATTTATCATACAATAATTTAATTTTCAAAAAATGTGGGATAACATCTAGAGAATTATGAACATAAAATGACTAAATATGATTTCTAATACAACATAAAATATTATAAAATTGAAATTTGTGGTTGCACAAACATACAACATTTTATAAAATTTCCTAAACATACAATTGATTCAAGAAAAGAAATAAACAATGAATCAATTACAAGAAGCATAATGTGTATCCGTTACAATCATCCACATGGCCTAATTATATTTAGAGTAGTAAAACTATTGTGATTATGGTGTTGTTGAGTTTGTGTAGTGAAAATATGGTGGAATCCATTTCATGAATTAATTTTGAAATTTGTGTAACGTATATAAAATTGTAAAATGCTTTTTTTAGATTAATTGTTTAATAGATGAAATATTGATTATTTAATTGTATATAGTTTTCGGATTGATAATTAAAATATATTTTATTCGAACAATGTTGTTTGAATTTTATTAAATATTAACATTATACTTTATTAAATAATATTTTCTACTTGATTATGTATGATATTAATACTACTACGTGGTATGGAAGAGAGGAGCATAATGACTACACCATAAAGGAATCTAAGATTAGCTTAATTACAATATCTATCTAAATAAACCATGTCTTTAAGAAATATTAGTATTTTCGTATTTTAATCTAGATAGAGGTAAGACCGATTAACTTATTTTCCCTGTAGTAAATAACCTACTTAATTAAGATATAATTTATGTAAAATCTATATTTTTAATTTGTATGTTTTCCCATTATTAACTAGGATGATAATATGTTTCCTATATGATTCTTCATTAATCTAATATTCTAATTTCAGGGAATTATTTTGAAGACTGAGAAAGTATATGTACGTAAAATCTCATTATTTTGAATTTCAGAAATAGAGAAAAATTTCAATACTATGGAATATTATGAACATAAAGTAGTGTACGCAAAGTACAGTTTGATCAAAGAAGACTGATGAAAGTTTGAAGTCAAACTTTATTATGGGAGTACAAATATATACCTCTGGAGAATTTCATAGTTTCCTTTGGGAAGCTACTTCCAAAGGATATGAGGAAACAAAAAGTAAAAGAATTTTTAGAATTAAGGTAAGGAAATACGCTTCTAGAGTTGAAGGGCGCTAGCATGTATGACGGAAGGCACCAAGGATACAACAGTAAACCGTGTCAGAGTCCAAGGAAGTGGAACTACAAACCCAATCAAATGTTTTCACTGTAGAGGAGCCCATATGATGAAACATTGTCCAAAATCAATTATAGTCTGCGAATACTATGGAAGGATGGGACACACAGCAAACACTTGTTAGGTTGAAGAAGGAGGAGTGGTCATGGTTGGAGTGACGATACTTGGAAAAAACCATCATCGACAAAGATCTAAACGATGGATTGACAAAGAAAGAGGGTAGGTGTGAGAGTTAGAAGGAAAGTTTATGAATAGACCACATGTCTGACATTCCACCATAGAATCCACCTTTAAAGATCAGGAGAGGAGAGAAACATAGAAAGCAGAAAAAAGAGAGAGAAACATAGAAAATAGGGATAAAACATACACAATTTTAAAATGTTGCTTCTTTTTCGTTAGAATTTCGAATACTCAACTTCCTGAAGCGAATACTCCTACAAAAATGTTGTACTAATAAAACAGCTTCAGACGTAGTTATGTTCCACCAAACCTGGCCGCGCGCACCATTACTAGTAGTACCTTAACGCGGTCAAAGAAAAAGCCTTTGGAGCACCAAGTGAACCCCCCCCCCAAAAGATTATTACGTCGTTTAGAGAGTGCATACCGGCTACCACTAGGTCCAGGATCGCATGAAGTTACTCCACAAAATCATTATTATCTTCGAATCCATTGTTAAGTTTGATGTTGGTAAAACTTTATACCATTACATACAAAATCTTAAATTGTTTAAAGCACGACCATGAAAATAGCCAACCCTACGTTACCACTCTTCAATAGATCATTGCTCCCATTTGCTTGGGTTGGTTGGGGTGCTCTCACCATCATAATTCTGACCGTTCTCCTTAACTCTTTTTTTTTAATACAATTATAACGAAATTTTAACATGGGAGGGGATTTTGTGACTGGATTCTGGGGTAAAAAGCAAACCTACCCATTCCAACTTAATAATCATGAAAATATTCTCATCATAATAAATTTGCCTCGTTTTTCAGGGATACAGCAAATGTTCACTACAGAAGCTAGCAAACAGTTCGCCCATAACATATAGAGGCAATGTAGAGATTTTTGGCCCATTTTTCCTGCAAAGGAATAAAAATATATTAATACCTAGCGAGGGGAAATCCTAGAGAATCAACAGCAGTATGACAAAAATCCTACAGAGAATCAACAGCAGTAATCACCAGATCCTAATTAAAATTTTGAAAGAGGACCAAGGAACTCGAGAGGATAAAAAAGGAATAACAGCGGTAGCACAACAAAGAAAACTGTCAATATTTTATTTCCTTTTGACCATGAAAAAGAACAGGATTTACATCACGGTAATTATATATATTTTTATTCGTTGTAATTGTTGGATCTAATTTAACCAGGAGCCATATTCTAAATTAAGAATTTTAAATAAACAAATAACCAACCCAAAAATGGATCAGCAAACACCAACATGTATGCTCAAACTGCACAGGTCCCCAACATAGAATTAATAGACCTGGAAATACCTTAACATGGGTACTAGGAAAAGCAGATGTACGAAGTGTCTCCTGAGTTTCATCAAGCAATTTGCGTTTTGGTATGCTCAGTATGAAGGCTGCCTGATCACTAGTCGCAGCCATAGAAGTAATCCGGTAACCATTCTCCCATCGACGATGGATTCCTTCACTTGGATACAAAAAGTCAATCTCGACAACCTTGCATCATCGAACAAAAAAGTAAACAACCTGGGTTTAAAAAATTAATACATAAACCGAAAATTAAAGGTTAAAAGATTTGGATACCTGATCAGAATACCCAGAATTCCTGGACATAACAACACCCCAGCGACTGCCAGCAGTAGTCATTGAGGTAACATGGAATCCTTCTTTCCACTTCTTGTTTATCCATTTGAAAGGAAACGATTCACTCACTTTGTAGGACTGCTGCGTGAAAGGAGTTCCTATAAACATGAGATAACAAACAGAAAGTCATGTTTTGAAGAACAGGTGATGTTTCTTACATTCCAGAAATCAAACGAGGTAAAAGAAAATTAAAAGCTTGTCAGCTTCTATGACTAATGTTGTTTGCAAGAAAAGTTCATTTTCATTAGGTAGCAATTGAGATGCATACAGGTTAGAATAAAGACTGAATAATGTAAGAATCAATTTGTCTTCCATAATGCAATACAAGGTGTGAAGTTTAAATTGATATTAAAAATAACATCATGCAGTAAATGCACTGTTGCAAGTTATTATTACTCAGACACAAAATAGATGGCATGACAACCTCCATGCGAACAAAAAATATGATATATTCGAAAGTTCACACCACACCTATGCATAAACAATTTAAAAAGGGACAAAAATTTTAAAATTAGAAATGACCACCAAAGGTTATGGTGGTAAAACTTGCAACCCCAGGATTGGTAAACAATGACAAGGTATGTAGATTTAGTCAAGGCATAATTTCAAGGTAAATTAATCAATAGTATATGAAGGAGGAGTCGGTCATAAAACTATATAAACCTTTGGACATGACAACCAAGGAACTCCCATTAACCGCACCAGCGATTGAACTGATGTAGTAATTTTTTTCCCATTGATCCATTATCCAATCCTGAGAGAGATCAAATACCAGCAGATCAGCACAAAGACATCAATTATTTAACTAGTAAATATTTATATTTACATAACAAAAAATGAAATATATAAATCAAGGAAGAAAAAACACACCTTGTGCAGGAAGGCCAAAGATAACTCATAAACTTGTGAAGAATAACCAGTTCCTGCATCCATGATTAGAGCCCACAAATTTGCTGCAGAGGCCACACAGCTTATATACAACCCATCCTCAATACCCTTGTCGACATGTTGCCTGAGCCTAGTGTCTGCAACATTATAGTGATATCTGCCACCAAAGAAAAAATGTTATTTAAGACAAGACCAGGCAAAATAAACATTTTTTTCCGTAAATTAATATGCCAATGCTTATGTTGGGAAATCTATCATGTAAACATTTACTCCTTTTAAGATAAATATAACACCTACTAGTAATTAAAAAGCATTACTGCATTGTTTAAAACAATTATCAGTGGCATGCAATGATAATAAAAGCAATATAGACAGAAAAAATCCATAAACCCAAAAACCAGGTAATCATGGGATAGAGAGTACTAACAATCATATTTATACTTAAGATCATGACAGTCAGGGAGAAAAATCTTGAAGCTTAAATTTACAAAATGTCCTTCAAACTTGTTCTTAAAAACACAACTATTGAACTTTCTAGAAAAAAGTCAGGTTAGAGCTTTGTGCTGTCATGGAAAAGGTCTCCTCAGTGTGCTCTTTTTACTCATTTATTTGCATTCTGCTTCAAATTGATGCCATTGGCCAACTTAGCAATATTGTTTCCTTCTATTGCTAGGGTATGAAGGATGGCTAGTTTCATAATGAGGCTACAACACACATATATAGCTGACTTCATATGGCCTCACAGGTGTGTCAAATTAGGGAAGCCCAATCCAATAGTGAGGAATGCAAGAAATTCTTGAGAGCCATGACAAATTTTTAATAGCAAAAAGAAAGAACGGCCCAATCAAGCAACAACACTCATCCGCTTTGGCATTAAAGCAAGAAAATTTTATAACTTAACACATAATGTGGAACACTATTAAGAACAAAGCCAGAAAAAGGTAATGTAATATAATTACCTCTGTTTCATAGGACGGCGTGCATTATACACTGATATCCATTGAGTAGCAGGACTCCCCAATCGCACTTTCTTCTTAGGTTGCTCATCTTCTTCCAGATTTATAAGCATCCTACCTCGTTTTTGACCAACCTATTTATACAACAGAATTAGTATTCTTTTACACATTGCAATCAATAAACGTAGATAACCTTTAACCCCCCAAAAAGGAATATCAGAACCACCACCTTTAAAGCTCCATCTATTCTGATAGGTCTCAATGGAGTGCACGGTTCAATCAAGCTTTCAAAAAATGATATAAGCTTGGAATAATTTGGCTCCTCATCAAATCTCATATTAGTAACAGCTTCAAGAAACTGCTTAAATGGAGCAGGACAAAAGCAACACATCAACTCCGGGGAAGTGGCCATCTTTTTCTTACAAACAAGAAAGCTTTTATTGTCACCCTGCCAATAGAGAGAAATTACATCATATAAAAAGAAACAACTAAGACACAAGAATCACTATAAACAATATAATACGAACAGCACCTGATAACCCTGCCAAGGTAATCTCCCTTTTATGAGAAATATTAGAGTGTATGCCAGAGACTCAAGATCATCCCTTCGACTTCCAGTTCTGCCCAAATGTGCATGTACACTAGCATACCTTATTGTTCCCCTGCACAAGGCATAGTATGCATATGTCAAAACAAAATATGGCCATGGGAAACAAAGCATACAAAGGTTGACTCAATATATTTACAGACCTGAATATATCAGGTCTCTGGTCATAATCAACATGTTGACCAGATGATGCATCCTTCCATCTAGAAGCTGAAGAAATCCATGGAAAGGACATTAATGAGCCATGAAAATATCAAGTAACTCCAAATAAATAAAAATCAGTGGTGAAACAGAAAGTCAAACCCAAGGTAAAACAACAACTGGTTTGAAAGCATAACATACCCAGACCAAGATCAATAAGATATAGTTTCTTATCGTCAGCAGATCCAGGCTGCCCGAGTAGAAAGTTCTCTGGTTTCACGTCACCATGCACAAACCTGATTTAATGGTATGAGTTCCATTAAAAAGATTAACCAATCATAACAAGGTCAAAATAAATGAGAATTTTAGGATAGACAGGACTAAAAAACTAACAATGATTTACCCTTTCAAGTGCAGCTTCTCAAGAATTGATATAGCCTCTACGGCAATGCAAGCAGCCATACTAGGTGACATTCTGTTCAAAACAAAAAGTTAATGGGGGCAAATGTTGGAAGAGTTTAAATAAGTTGGGATATTAAAAGGGAGAGTCCAAATCTTACGATTGGCCAAGAGAATTCCATACATCCCAAAGACTGGGCCCAAGCATGTCCATGACCTGAAATAAATTGTTTTACTTTAGACAATAAAGAGCAAGTCAATATATGCTTGATGTAGGAAAATTCAAACTATATCTCACCAAAATGTAGAAATCTCCTTGTCGGCCCTTGTAATGAACCCAGGGAATTCCATAACAGCCATTCAGAGTACTTTTCAATGTCAAAAATACAAAAGTAAGAATTATATAGTAGCAATAGAGCAATTGAAGCTAAAATTATATTTTCTCACCTGTAAACTTGCCACTCATAAGGAGGCCCATAATTGCAACCTTTACTGTTTCTGTGCTCAAACTTAAGTGCAACCTGTATGTAAAGAAGGTTAAAACAAGAAAAAACAATGTATCATTCAGTATAGGTTCAATAATACTTCATTAAATCCTTAATGAGAAACTGGAATCCTGAGTAATACCTCAACCGCATCAGGACCTGTTCGATCAGAGCCCCCACTTACCCTTCGGCCAACATAAACTTGACCAAAACCGCCCTTACCCAATTTCCTTTCTATCTTATATATAGGAGAGTTACCAACTTGTACCTGAAAGTATTCACCTCAAATAAGGTAACACAGTACTGCCAAATCTGAACTAAAAACATTAAATGCAATGCAGTCTGGAATAATTCCAAAACATAATAAACGTTATTCTATAAATATGTTCAAGAAAGTCTGCATTACCAACTCAAATTTTCTCCTGAACAGCCAAATGAGTGTTAATTCAACACGTTAACAGATACGAAAAAAGACATGAAATGCAATAAATATTGTAATATAACCCTTATATCCAGCCCCAGCATACCTAATAAAATTAAAGAAGATAGCAGTCATAATTATTGTTACTGAAAATAGTTCAATCACATTATTAAAACAAATTTGCAGTTATATTTGGAAAGGGAAATAATACAATACAAGAAAAGTAACATGCAACTCGGGGATACCCTCTCGGGAACAGGAGTTGTGCTGGGTTCTTCCTCAGCTACTGCCACCTTATCTGCACTCCCACCCTCCATTACAATATTATTATTGGCCACTACTTCTACGTGATTGTAAACTGGTTCCGGAACCCCTAAAGCAACAGGTTCTGGCAACACTTCACAAGGTTCAGGGTCCAGATCAATCAATCTTGCTCCACGGCCTCTACCAGCTGCAGTTCTCCTTGTGGGTACAGCTGGTGAAGGCCCTTTGCCTACAGCTGTGGCATTACCACCTCTTCCTCTTCCACCTCCAACTCTCCTCCTAGTTCGATTCTGAGCAGGTTGTGCCCAATTCTCTCCTTGCTCAACAGGTAATGGACCAGGCTGAAGATCTCCAAGCCGTTTCGACCTTCTAGCTCCACTTCTCAACTCTGGCATCCTCTCCCCATTCAAATCATAGCACACTTGAGTAGCTCCCAAAGAATGGCAAAATTCCTCTGCGATGACAAAATCAAAGCAAACAGACAAATGAGTTCAAAGCATTCACTGAGAAGCCTTTTCAGCAACAAGAGCATAACCTCCTCAAGATCAACTGAAAATTTTTAAACACAAGAAAATATCTAAGGAACCAGCCTCAGTCAGCCCATAATAGATAACAACATAAAGATAGTAGCGTACTGAAAAAGCAGTCGATACGAAGAAAAAAATATTCCCTTTTCAGCAAAATATACTCCACAACCAAAAGAATGTCCCTAGAAGCATACAATGAAACCCGTCACTTTCTGCATTCCAAACTCAACGCTCACTTCTTACATCATCATTGTCGGTCAATATCTTAAACTATTTCACAGAAAACCAAGACAATAAAAAGAATCAAAAACAAAAAAACAAAAACAAGTTCTTATTCTAATCTCCACAACTATAACAGATTAGACAAATTCCAAAAAACGCCGATTGATTCATCCGAAACGCCGACGCCACCAAAAACAAAACAAAAAAAGTTCAAGCCAGATTGGACACTCAAGAAACAAAATCAGCCAATCTTCAATCCGATCATTCAAAAATCACAAATATTTTAAAAAATCACAAAAAAGATTAAAAATTCCAACAACCGTCATCGCACACACTCGCCGGTAACATCTATCTCACACCGATTCACACAAAAAAGTTCACAAATTAAAATAAAATAAAATAAAATAAAATAAAAACATAGATAATCCAAACTCTGCAGAACAAAGAAAGGCAAAAAAAACCTCACAGATCGATTCGACAAGCTGCGGAAATGGAAGGATCGGGGAGCGATGCACGTAGGGACGAAAAGCGAGGGCGATCGAAGTGAAGATCGTGAAGGGAAGAGTGAGGAAAGGACGGAAAATGCGTAATGGTGGAAGAGGAAAAAGTGGAGAGGCTTTGAAAGATTGAGCGAAAGGAAACTATGACGAAAGCATCGTGATGGAGAAATTTAGGGTTCGAAAGGAAGAAGAAGAAGAAAGAATGGTTCGCGAGAGTATATTAGGTAGATGAAGATATGGGTTACCCTTGTTTGGTTTTTGTTATCTCTGCTTCTCTTTTCTTTTTCTTTTTCTTTTTTTTCTTTTCAAAGAGAGAATGCGGTAATGGTGAGTTTATTGTTGTTGTTGGTTGTGTACGTGTGGGTTTGTGTGTGAGAGAAACTGTTTCTTTTGTGTTTATTTATACACCAATGCAACTGTGCCTCTCCTTCGCACCAAAAACATATTATAACAATACTTTTATTATATTTTCCTTAATTTTCTTCATTTATAATATATTAACTTTAAAATTAAAATTTCCTTCGATATTTATTATAATGTTTTTTAATCTTAAATTTTAAAAAGTGTATAATTATTTCCCCTTGTTTTTTGTTTGACTTTTCATGGTATTGAAGTTACGAAGACTGATACTGGGTGATTGACATGTATGTATGAATGTATAAAGATAGATAACGGTATTACAATAATTACAATAATCACATTCTGTGGGGTTCGATTAAATTCTTCCATTTTGCTGATTTAAATTTTAGCAGTTAATTAATTTGTTTGTTGTACTTTTTTATCTTAACTTGCCCATGCATTATTATTAGTTCATTTATTTGTTCAAGACAGTGATATAAAAAAGGAACTTATGGGTTAGATTGTGTAAGATTTTTATTTTTATTTTTTTCCTCTTTTTTACTAGATTTTATATTTCTTTTGATATATTTAGTTTTACAACATAATGAAAACACCATTTGGGTAATAACAATAATTTTAGAATTATTCACTCCTTGAATGCTACCGTTATGAATGTTTTAGATAAAATAACGTTATTATTTGTTGCATATTAATGTTAAATAGTCTGAGGATCTTTCTTTCAGTTATTTGGAAGTTTTCTAATAATTGATTAAAGTTAACATTTATAATAACTGTATTTAATAAATAATCAAAACATTAGTATTTCTTATATTTTGATAATTAAATATTAAATTTAATAATTTTAAGTAGTATATTTTCTTTCTTGTATTCTTTTCTTTTGAATTCATAATTAAGCATATAAATTAAAAATACATTATATATATATATATATATATATATATATCTTTTAAATTAATTTATTCGAATCATGAATACTATCCTAAATATTATAATAATAACTATTTAAATATTATATATTGTAAAAGGAATTTGGAGTTTTCCTAACCATTAGGTAATCGAAGTTTTAACTATGCAATCGTTGTCAAATGTAATTTTTTATATCGTATATATCCATCAATTTTATAACAACTATTAAAATGTAATTCAATTTAATAATTCCAGCTATAATTTAATATTAAATTACTGAAAATAATGTTATTTATACATGATCTTGATAATTGATGCCAATTTTGATTTTTTTTCATATTAAATAGTAATATTTTATCTATTTTACAACTTTATTTTGAATCAATAATTAAAAATAAATAAATTATTATTCTTATTATTTATTTTAAAAATATTAAATTCTCTTAGCAGTTAATTGAAATTCAATCTTACAATAGTCATCATGTACTTCAATACTTAATAGTCATACTCAAATAAATTCATAATTGTTATTGGTTTAATTTAATAACATTAATGGATATCAAATCTCAATATAATAATGTATACATGAATTTTAAATTAAAATATTTTAAAATTTAATTGATGAATATGTTTAACTTAAAAATGCATTTAATTAATAAATATAAATAAGATACAATCATATTTATGCGAATTTAATTTATTACATTTATGTACAAATTACTTTTTGTAATTGTTAAATGACGATTTAAGAATTCAATATGATATTTCATAGGTTTAAAAAAAATATTTTTTATATACAGGAAACTTTGAACTATTTGAAAATTATATATCTAATTTAAAAGGATATTGTTATAATTATAACCATAAGAATACCTAAAAACTAGTAATAATAAATATTATAACACTCACAAAAAAAGTTAAGAATTTTAAACCAATTATATCAACATTTAAATTTTATAATTAACATTATGTATCTTATATTATAAGTTTATTTATAGATATAAAAATTAAATCTCATTCTTTCTTTCATATCTACAAAATTGTAATATGTTATCTCCAAAATTGATTTAACTTATGTGATAATATATTATTCATTAAAAAATTTAACTTAAAATAATTATAATTATAAAAATTGAATTATATTTTTCATCTTTCAAAATTTTTAGGTGATTTTTAAAATAATTTAGTTTGTGTGATAACTTATTACTCATGAAAACAAATATATATTAAATTAAACAATTATTATTATAAAAATATTTTTTGTAATTATTAATGATATGTAAATGATTATGATAAAGAATGATGTTAATGAGAAAAGGAAAAAAATTATTTAATAAGCATAATAAAATAAGAAAGTGAAGTTGTGAAGTTTAATCCTTATAATATCATTTATAAATAGAAAAGAAAAATTATCACTATTGAAATTACTTTATAAAGAGATAAGATCGTGATTCTTATTATATATATTTTAAGATAATATAAATTTCATGAGTTATATTTAATTTTTGAGATATTAAATATAAGATCCAAAGAGAAAGTGTTATAAATATTATCTTTTCGAACATTTTTGTTATGCATAAATCCAAAGAAATTTATTATCAAAGAAGATTCATGAGTATAAGTTAAGAGCAACTTATTGTTAAAAGAATACTAATATGTGTGGTAATGTTTTGAAAGAGTTATGAAAGAATACTTATACTTGTGATAGTACAAAGAAGTTAGTAAAAAGAATATTCCAATTGTAGGTAGTGAGTTATAACATCTTTGTATTTAATTGAAAAAATAAATAAATCAAATATATATTAAAAATGCATGCAATTGGTAAGTGTAAATAGTAAAGTGGGATGTACTCAAGCAAAAAATCCATTCAAATTGAAAATATATGGTCATATGATTCTCTTTTAATTCATGCATGAATCACTTGAAAAATGTAACAATAAAACCAAAGTTATATTTTTTCATATATTACTCTATTGTCATTTTTCTTGCAATTGATCCATATCATCCAGTTGGGTAAAGTAATCCTGAACAAAATTTACCTTATCTCATCACTTATGTTTTATATCATTTAATGATGATAAATAGTTTGTGTAATCATCTAATCACAAGTGTGAACTTGTCACATTAATCACATTAAAAACCAAGTAAAAGTTTTACAATATAAACCATGGTCTATGACTCTCATTCCTTTTCTCAATCACCATAAAAAAAAAACAATGAAGTTTTCTCTTTTATTCCTTCTTTTATTTCTATTATTCTAAATTAAGAAAGAACTAAATATTTATCTTATCCCTTTTAATTTAAAATTGAAAAATTATTTTGAAATAATGTTTGGTAGTCTTATACTTTCTTCTCATTGCAAAGTTAAAACGTTAAAATATTCAAGATGAAATTTTGGTTTAACAAGTCACTTGTTTAGTTCGATAAAACCTATTAAGTTAAGTAAAGATCTTTTATATTTTTCAATCTTAGATAAGTAAATAAACCCTTTAGCACATTGAATTCTACATAACATAAATGTGATGCTCTTTGTCCACATTGGTTGAGTAAGTCACCTAACTAATTGGGTGAACCTTATTAAGCCAAGAGAGAAAACTCCTTATCCACATTTTGGTAGTAAGCCAACTCTATAAATGAATAGTTTTGCATGAGTTAAATATTGTACTTTTATTTCTTTGTGTTTGGTTAAGCAAGTGAACCATTTAGTTAGATGAGTTGTCAAACTAAAATTTTATGATACTTTTAAATTATAATTTTGAATTAAAATTAATTAAATTGATAATACTTCTAAAATATTCTAAGACTTATAACTAAATAAATTAGATATAAAAGTATTATTTAACTAGAAGTGTGTATCATCACTTCCTTCAATTTAACTTAATATATAATTATTGAATAAATAATAATTATTTTTCCTAGATAGTTAGATAAATTTCAAAACTAGAAAAGAAATAATGTTATTCATTCTATAAATAATAATTATATTTTTTGAATTAAAGTCATCTATTATTCATAAATATATTTACATGTGAAATAATACTATAATTACATAGCCTAATTTAAAAAAACAAAAACAAAACATACATCCCATAATTTAACTAAATATATTATATTTGAAGAATATTTCATTATCCATGTATCGTGTCCTGAGATAGGTTTAAAATGATGTTGTGTTTGGTGACAAGATATCTTAAAAGGTCATGAGTAAATATAAAAGATCTCAAAGTTTTAAAATATTTTAAGATTAATAATCACTGAGTTGTCCCGAAAATTCATATAAAATGTTGGTACCACCGATTGTGATTTTGAGTTGGTCATTCATGCATTAGTTAGTCCTAACATAGTTCCTTTGATACTTAGTAAAATATGACAAAATTAGGTTTTTCCATATTTTAGGAAAGACAATAAATGTGCTAATAAAATTTCCAACTTAGGTATTAACATTAGATAAGATTTTGTTTAACTTGACAATTTGTCCACATATGTTAGAGAATCCTATTTTAGAAATATATATGGTCTACTAGAATTTTGTGTCACTTAATTTGGTCACAAATTTTTGGTTTGGTGCCTCATGAATTGTATCTTTGTGTTTTTTTTTGTTTTTGTTTCAATAACATTGACATAGGACATATTATAGTTGAAACATGAGATGTCATCATAGTTAGATATCATGCTTCCATTGTGATACCTACAATGTTATATAGAACTTCTCTCTTATAAAAAAAATAAAAAATCTTACATGTAGAGCATGTTTCTACCAAAATAAGATAAAGTATGAACATTTTACAAAGTTAATTCTCATCTATAAATTAAGTCATTTTTTGGGTGTCATTATTGTTTTCTTGAAAAATTAGCTATAGAGATGAGTGGATTCCTTACCACTAATCTCTCATACAAATATAATTAACATATAACAAAAAAATAATATTACAAACATATAACATGTAATAACATAACTACAAAGTTTATAGAAAGATTAATATTTTCATACATATATTGATATTGATCTCTTTCACCAATTGAACAAGAATAAAAAATATGAATTGAAATTTTGCACAAAAACTTATAGAGAATGTCTCTACAAAGTTAAGCTTTAAAAATTGAATTATTTTTATTATGGAAAAAAAGTATATAAAGAATCTTATATTCTTTGGACATGAGACTCAATTCTCATTCCCTAATTAGACTCATATAATAAGTTGTTTAAATTCTAATATAAATTATTGTCATTTTTCCAATATATAGGTTTGTTACCATACTCTTGTTTTCCAACTTTCCTCCTAATTTATGATTGTTGTCAATGTCATCATCTTCCATAAAAAACACATTTTTTAAATTAGAGTTATCAATTTTTTTTCAAATTATTCCTAAAAAATAGTTCTTCAAAGTTGATTACTAAAACTATTTTTAAAAACTAAAAAATATGTCTTTATAATGATGACGGTGTTTAGACTTTGAAATCATAATAAGGATAAAATATAAGAAACCAACAATATGATAGTTCATTATTAAAGATCATACCTCTAAGTACTCAAGTATAAAGAATATATATATATATATATATATATATATATATATATATATATATATATATATTCACATGATAGAATTATTAATTCAACCTTAATTCCTTCTCTATCAATAAAAAAATTTGATGCAAAGAAGTTAGAAGCCCATATACTTTTGTAAGTAATGAGTACTGACTTTTAATTGAAGTTTAATGTTTCTAAATATAATTTGTCCTAAGATTTGGAACAAAATAATTCACAATTAATCTTTCTCTTCATAAATTATCCTAATAATAAATTTATCATAAAAACAAACATAAACTACACAATATTCTTAGTAACTGTGAGTTAATTAAGTAAATTTACATCAAAATACAAAGTATTAACAAAATTTAATTAATTTATGAAAAAACTAATTATAAATATTAAAAATTAGTTTGATACTTAATTACAAATATAACAAAGTATTTAAAGCTTTAATTTTTAATATGGTAAAAATGAATTAGTTTCACACTTGTAAGTATACTACTTGTATTATTAACTAGTAATTAATAAAATAATTTATACTAAAATACATGGTGTTACATGAAAAATATTGAATTTTTTTAGTCTTTCAATCTTAAGTTATTTTTTAATCTTTCAATCTTAAGTTAGCTCTTCATTTTTTCTTTAGAAAATTTCACTCTTTTGATACTCAAATTTCTCCCTTTCTTATCTTCTCAAAAGCTTAAGGACATTTAAAAGTCATATCCTTCATCTTTTACTCATTACCATCTCTCAATCTTATGTTATTCTTTCCAATATTTTTTTCTTAATTCCTCATTTTGTGGGTAGTGAGGATTTTTATTTATGTTTTGTTTGTGTGGCATAATACTTTTTGTTAGAATGCTTTAATCAAAATATTGTGTTTAAAATATCCTATTTTAAATAATTTTGGTGATTGATTATAGTCATGAGATATTTAATGAAGACGCTTGTTAGTTTATTGATTGACTTTTTCTTATGAGACATATTTTTCTTAAATTAGAAATTTTTGGAAACTTAATGTTTTTATAAAAAATTTACAATAATGAATAAGCTTAGACAAATCGGTACGGATGACTACCATTTTGAGATCTATTTTGTTGAGTTTTGCTGAATCTTGAAAAAAAGAGGAAAATTCATCTACAAAGACACTCTAATACTTTAATTAGTACAAGAAAGATGATAATAATAATAATAGAAAAGTTTTTTAATGAGAATCAATCCATTTATAAGCAATAGAGTGATCCTATTTATAGGTCTTTTACCAAGGTATTTTAAATAGTAAATTATTTCGGTTTGATGTTGATTACAATTGAGTAATCAGGTTGATTAATTATGCATTATTATCATAACAAACATTGATATGAATTTAGGAATCTATAAGTCTTCCGAACTCAAAGTCTAACTTTAGTGTAGTCGAATAAGTTGATTAAGTAAGTCTCATTTATAGAATTTTATAAGACTTTTTTTAATTGAGTAAATAATTTTGATCTTTGTTGTAGGTGTGACTAAATCGATTCAACTATTATAACTTTTTATTAACAAATGTATATTTTAGAAAATATAATTAAAGTCGATGTAAGTTTAATTTAGATCAATGACTTATGTGTGTTTGAAATGTGCTCAATTTAGAGTTATTACAAAATTCCAAACTGTAGAACATATTCTTCAACTATACACAAAGGAGGTTATAGAGTCTCAAATAATTATTATGACATAATGATATGCGCAAATGATGTTTTTAAATAATTGTTATGATATAATAATATATTTAAGTGACATTTTTTAATAATTATTATTCATGTTTAAACTTGGTGTGACTCATAAATTATTTTGTATAATGTAAGTTCTACCTCATAGTATCTAATAAATTGTTTTGTATGAATGTCTTTAAAAAGACAATAATTTTACCAAAAAAATTACCATATAGGATAAAACAATTTTGTTTGGCAAATAGATAAATATTAAAGTTTAAGGAAAAGATAACTAAAATAAAATCAAATAAGATTCATATATTCTTTTTTAATAATATGGATTTTTTTATAAATACAATTTTGTGTAGATAATTTAATTTGAATGACCTTTTTATAATCAAATATCATATTATTTGTTGTTACATTATCAACAACCCATATATATTATGAATCTTACCATATCATTTATAATTGTAATTAGCATACATACCTTTTCACTTTCTTTGACATTGAATATCTCCTTTTTTTTTTTTTTTATTGTGACATTTGTATCTTATTTATGCCATCATAACATACATTTGAGAGAGTATTAAAATTTTTTAAAGATTGATTAAGAGATAGTTATTTCTTTCTACATGAAAAAAATTTCATTTCCTCTTATTAGAGGTTTCAAATGATTTAAGATATAAATAATTATTATCGATCAACACTTACTTAAAAATATAAATTGAAATATATATTATTTTTCAATAACAACTATTATTCCTTTATTTTCATGAAATTGATAAAATAATTTGAAAAAAAAATCAAAGTCCCTAATTCATGTGAGTAAGACAACTTTTACCTGTCTCACAATGAATGTTAGATGTTCTTACAAAAAATTTACAATAATGAATAAACTCGGACAAATCAATGTAGATAATTTTTATTTTGAGATCTATTGAGTTGAACTCTGTTACAAAAAAAGGAAAGTCCATCTAGAAGACCCTCTTATATTTAAGTACAAGAAACAAAGTGAATAATAATAATAAAAAGTTTCTGAACCATAATTAGATCATCTCTAAATAATAAAATTATATTATTAATAGGCCATTTACAAAATTATTTTAAATAGTAAATTATATTTATTTAATGTTGATTATAACTTAATAATCATAAATTAATTGTGTGTTATTACGATTATATATATATTAATATATATGATATTTTTGTTATGTAATAAATGTTATGAATATGAGAATCTACATATATGTTTGAGATTTGTGTAACAAATCTCTAAGTATATCTTAATCCAACTGTTGGTTTTTTTCTCTTTCTTGATTGTAGGTAACAAAAAAAAAAATTATTCTATAAATTGTATCATCTTGAAGAAAGTTTAAATAACTAAATAAGTTTTTTAAAATTACTTCATCTAATTGCTCTTTACACGAGGAAACATCTTCTAAGTTTGATAATCAGGTATTTTCTCAAGAAAAAAAAAGACTTTGCTAGATGTTTCATAAATAATTTTTACCCAAAAGAAGAGTTAACCTTAATCTAGAAAAATAGGAGGATATTTCTAATGAAATACGAATGAGAAGATGAAAATTTATTTTCAATAAGACACCATCTTATATAAATAAATTAATTTTATGCGAATAATTTGTTAATATCAAAGAATAATATTCTTAAAAAGTTATATTACTAGTATTTAAATTTAATAATCTTTAAATATATTTTACATTATTTTAAAGAGTAGTTTTTTTTAGATATTTAATTAATTTTTTATTTTAGATAATTTATAGGAAAATATTTAAAAAAGAAAAAAATAAATGTTGGTAAGAGAAAACATTAATAACGAAACAGAAAAAAAGTTAAGTAAAATATAATAAATTATCTAATTTTAAATAATTATATATAAATATAATATGTTAAGTGAGTCTGCAGTTAGAATTACACTCCAAATATTTTATTAAAAATTAAAACTAAATAAATATCTCTTCAACATTGTTTGGTCGATCCCACCTATTTTGCTACCACCGAAGAGGCATAAGCAAGGAATCTTGGTATGTAATATAAATCAATAAATCAAGAAATTTATATTAAATATAAAAAAATATAAATACTCAAACAAGTTCTTAAATGTTCCTCTTCTCACTTTCTGTGTCTCAAACGCAAAGAACACGGAGTTGGTGGCGGCGACCCTTCTTTTTTGGTTCCTATCATGGCAGCTGTTGCTCCTTCTTCTCATAGTATATTTTTCTCCTCAAAACCCTCTTTTTTCTTTTTCGTTCCCGTGTTGCCCACTGCTGAAAGTTTCAATCTTTGTTCTTCGATTGTCTGTGCTATGCATGCTTGCTAGGTGCCCCATCTGGGTATTCTCTCCTCATCTTATGTGTAATTCATTGATCATGGGCTTCTTTGCATTTTTCTCTGCAATCACAGTCATGCATCATTCTTTGGTTTTAAGATGTTTAGGTTATGACTAAGAGTACATGGTGGTCAATTGCTTTTAAGTCAAAACCCTTTTTTTCTTTCTACATTTCTTCCATTTTTGTAAACTGTTTATACAGAGTCTAGAGAATGTCAATAAATCTCTTCTCAAAAAGAAAAGCACTAGACGAGTATACTAATTTTATTTTTCTGCATAATAATGTTTAGTTGCTCAATTTTTCCTTTTTCTGCTGTGTTTTGCTTTTGGGTATCTTAACTTCTTGTACTTGTGAATAATGAATTTAGATTAGAAGTAAATGATTTTTCCCTTTACCATAATACGTAGAAACTGCAGATTTAATGCAAAATTTTACCCTGGATTCTGAGTCCAAAGCCATTGGAGTTGCTGAGCGTGCGAAGAAGGTACTTCAACGCTTTCCAATTAAGCCTTCAGTTTTCGTTGGTTAATGAGGTATCTAAAGCGCTAGATGTTTGGCGTTGTGCTACGTTGGCCGATTATTGTAGTCTATTCGTGTGCTGAATGGACCTGGTTTTTCCAAGGGTGCAGCTAAAGGGATGGGCAAGCCGTTCAATCCAAATTCAAGCTTTGTTCCAAATGGATACCCTTCGGCATACTATTATGGAGGTAAGGTAAGCTGCTATGGCTTTTGAGGATAAATATGTTGTTGACTGCACAAAAAGGGTGCAGTGACTGTTGGAGAAATACGATGATGATTATGTTTCAGGTTATGATGGGCAAGGTGATTGGAACGTTTATTCCAGATATATGAACCTTGATGGAAGGATGACTCAGGTAAGAACCTTGTTCTCTAGTTTCCAGTCTTGTGATTATTGTTTTTTTTTTGTACTGCATATCATTTGTTGGATCATTTGAAGAATAATGTTGCCTAGGGTCCATTGGACGAGGCCCACCAAAATTTCTGTCACATGTTAGCTTTATAATTAAATGATGGTATACTGGTGCTAGCTGCTTCTTTAACCTGTGTTTGGTTATTTCGGAGAGTTCTAAACTGGGCCGGCCAGCCACCATAAAAGTTATGAGTGTGTGTTTGTTGCAGCTATTCTGAATTTAAATGACTGTTATGGTAACAAAACGTAGCAGCTAACCATGTTCTTCTGCACTTTTTCAAAGTGCTGCCATCTTGTGTCTTTTATTATGTTTTTATCCTTCTATGTTATGCTTTGTTTCTCAAAAGATTCAAGAAAGAAAGGGAAGCTTTTAGCCATATAATAAAGATTTTGTTTGTTGGATATAATGACAGGGTATTTATGGAGACAACTGCTCTTATATGTACCATCAAGGTTATGGTTATGCACCATATGGAACATATTCACCGCCCAGTTCCTCTTCTCCAATGATTCAACAAGATGGTCAGCATTATGCACTACAACAGTACCAGTATCCTTGTTCTTATTACAAATCTCCAGCTTCTGCTGATGTGTCATTTAATCCGAACAAAATAACTGCTTCCCAAAGAGAAATATCAACTGCAGTTGATGCTGATCGTGTTGCTTCATCAAATGTTACTAATAAAGGAAACATTGTTAACATGACCAATAGTGATTTTACAAACAAAAATGGGTTAAACTCATTTTTAACAAGTTCCCAGCACACAAATTTGCATGCAAATGAGGGCCCAAGAATGAGTGCTCATGGTACACAGTTGCCAGTCCTGTCTGATGTGTCCTTAGTATCTGATAGACGGTCCAAACTTGGAGCCAAGGTTGGATTATCTTCATCAATGGCACCTGTCAAAGACTTTACTTCTCAAAGGAATCAAGGACTTCCTCAGCAACTTCCACCATTTGCGGTATGTTGGAGGTGATCCTGTTTCCTAGTGAAATTTTCCATGCAGACTAAGTGAGCTTGAATTAATTGTTTTTTTTTCTCCCTTAACACCATAAAAACCTTTAACCTAAGCCTTTTATGCTGTCTGTATTTTCTTAATTAAATATGTCCAAACAAATTAGTCTATGTTCATCAACCAACTTGCCATTTACAATATTGTCATATCTGTTAATGTTAGAAGTGCTTTAGTTTTTTTTATACACGTTTACCTGACCATAATACCATGTAAATGATGCATTTCATGTAGATGCAGTAGATCCTCCCTCTGTGTTGATTATGGCTTCTCCTTGTAAAATAAATTCTAAATTCAACTTAGATATGATTTCTTAATTGCAGAACTTGAATGGTTCCAGACATCCATCTGGACTTGAATTGGTTTCCAGTTTCATGAACGGGATGTATCCAAGCAACAGGATGTACGGCCAACATGGGAACACATCTAGGGTTAATTCTCGTTTTGGATCTGCTGCATATGGATCTAGAATGGGATGTGCTGATTACAAGCGCAATGCCACAGGCAATGGCTATGGCCTTAACCATTTTAAAAAAAGTATGGATGGTTTCAGTGAGCTAAATAAGGGACCAAGAGCTGCCAAAAGTTCTGATAATAAAAATATCAAGAGTCCTGGAACTGTCACATTATTGCTGAAAGGACAGAACCTTCCATTGAAGACCGATAACAAAGAAGGTCCTTTGGTACCCAATAAGGAACAATACAGTGGGAAAGATTTTTCTGATAATTATTCTGAGGCCAAGTTTTTTGTTATCAAATCTTATAGTGAGGATGATATTCATAAAAGCATAAAGTATAGTGTTTGGGCAAGTACCCCTAATGGCAATAAAAAACTGGAAGCGGCATATCAAGAAGCACAAGAGAAGCTTGGTAGCTGTCCCATATTTTTGTTATTTTCGGTCAGTGTCATATGCAGCATTTAATTGGCCAATTGTTAGATTTTCTTGGCTTCTCTAATCCACTTCTTTCTTCTCATTCATTTTTTGCTACAGGTCAACACTAGTGGGCAATTTGTTGGTTTAGCAGAGATGTTGGGTCCTGTTGATTTTAGTAAAAGTGTAGATTATTGGCAGCAGGACAGGTGGACTGGTTGCTTTTCTGTTAAGTGGCATGTCATAAAGGATATTCCAAATAGCGCGTTGAGGCACATAACACTAGAAAACAATGAAAACAAACCTGTAACGAATAGCAGGGATACGCAGGAGGTATTTCCTTAGCATCTTGTTTCATGATCAACTTGCAGCTAAATCTCTGCAGCCACAGTGCTGCAAAATCAGGACCATTGATTGGTTAATATAATTGTAACTTGTAAAGAGAGAGAATATGATCAATGATCATTATTTCTGCTGCGGAGGCAGCATAGGATCCATGTTGGTTGCGCACTCTGGACTATTAACCCCACGTCCTTTCAACTAAATGCTTATATATGTCTCTTCTGCAGGTTGAGTTTGAGAAGGGAGTTCAAGTTGCCAAAATTTTCAAGGAGCATTCAAGCCAAACATGCATCTTGGATGATTTTGGGTTTTATGAGGCTCGGGAAAAGGCAAATCAGGAGAAGAAATCTAAGGAACAACAGTTCCCAAAACAGGTAATATTCTTGTCTTTGCATTTCCCACACACATTTGACATGTTTCGGCAAATTTTAGAGTGCTGTGCTTCACTAATTTTCTGCTTCTACATGTAAGCTAGATTAAGGATTGCATAATCTATTAACCTTGCAAGATATTTTGTTGAAAACAGATAAGCAAATCCAGTCATTTAACAATAGGGTTTACATTGCCAAAGTCTATAGATGCTACCTTGGCGAATGAATCTGCCACTGAAAATGCAGCAGAAGATAGAATGAATTCAGAGGGGCTCCTAGAAGGGGATGGATCGACCACAGCACTTGAAGACTCTTCTAAGAGCTGTTAAACCAATGATAGTAATTCCATGATTTTTGTTTTTATTATTTTTTGCCTTTTCCTTAGTGATGTTGTGAGTGCTGGTGTTTTTTGAATTTCAAAATCTCTATGCTTATGTCATCTTGGTCTGGAGTGGAGTATCTGATGTAATCGTATTTTTATTTTGTTTAATTAAACGTTATCGTTTTCGGTAGTCATAAATTTCATGGTAGTTCAAAAGAAATTTAAACTAAAATATATATTGCATTATTATAATAGGGTGTTGCTATAATGTTGATGGATCAATTTTTTAATTGTAAATAATTCTTTACAATAAATGCATGTATAACGATTCCTATTGAGAAATTGTTAACCAACATATCCTCATGAGCTGGAAAACATTAATTTTCCTGTTAAAAGAAGGCATTCATGCTTAGCAAAAATGACAATGATTATGTAACACAGCAAATTATGAAAGACTTATTTTCTCTTTACCTTGTACAACATTTCTGATAATTTTGAAATGAACCACAAGGCGAGCAGGGACTAAGTAAATTAATCTTCGCGAGTGAGGTGGCTACTGTAAAGAAAAATGTAAGAATTGGATTTGATTGAATTTAATTAACAGATTAAATGGTAGTAAATTTAATTACTTGAAATATAAATGAGTCGTCATCATTCCCAAAAGGCCAAAACGGATAACAAAGGAGATTTGTGGCACAGCGGAGTTGTATTTCTTGTCCGTTCAGAAATTATTGGATCGACCCTTTCAAGATTTTTTAGTTGGCAGCATAAAGCCCCATTTGTAAGCAAAAAGCGCATTGTCATCCAAAATAAAAATCCAAATAGATAGTTGTGTTCAGTTAAGGGTGAGGCTTAGCAACAACGTGCTCATCACTAGTCTGTGTGGAAGCGCTGTTAAATGAACTAGCTAGCTTATTTCAAGTTCTCCATGGCTTCTTTCCTTTCCTTATCCCTTCCCAAGCTGAACTTAATAAAGGCTTCCTCAGCAGCTAACACCTCTACGACCACTCTTCCCACTGCTGACTCACTCACTGAGAAATTTGGCAGAAAAGGCATCAAGTTCTTGGAGTCTGATAGCATCCCCATTGTCGAGCTGACAGTCAGAAATGGCAGCTCCTTGAGGCTTAGGATACCTGATGCTCATGTCACATCATACCGACCAAAAGTTCATTGGAAAGATGATGGTTTCGAGGAGGTTCTATACACAATTCCTGCAACTGAAGCGGGTCCTTACAAGGCTAAAGGTGGGGTTGGTTTGGTTATGAATGAAGTACTGCAACCTGGAGCCAAAGGGTTACTCCCTTCCACTTTAGAGTGGACTGTAACTGATGTTGACTCTGATGCCATAGATGCTCTCCAGGTACCCTTTCATTCCCCTTTGCTTACGTGCTTGTGAGTCATCTGTCACTTACCTCAAGATCAGTTAGGATAAATTTTAGTATATGCACCGTGGTTTTCAGACAAGTTATATAATAAATATTTTATAACAATTTAAAGTATATAAATTGATTTTTCTTTTTTTGAATGAGAAACTGGATTCGTTTTACTTTCTTATTTTTTATTCTTTTTTTATCAGGAAGTTAGTCTTCTTTTGCATGTGAAGCTAGAAATTGAAACTTGGTGTTTGCTTTTGTTTCTTGGTTCTATTTTCAGGTTGAATTGAGCTGCACTAGTAGATTTTTTGACATCGCATACATTGTGACTCTCTATCCTGTGAGCATGGCCACAGCAGTGGTAGCTAAGAACCTTGGCCCTAAGCCTGCCACTCTAACCAACGCTATACTGAGCCATTTTAGGTCTAAGACAAGAGCTGGAACAGCAGTTCAAGGCCTCAGAAGCTGTTCATATATCCCTCACTCTCCTCCATCTTCCCCTTTTCAAATCTTGACTCCATCAGAAGCTACATTATCTGAGCCTCCTAGATGGTTTTCCTTTGGTGCTGAACCTGAAGTTAAGTCGGGCACGTGGGGTAAACAAGATTTGACTATGACTCTCCTTGAGAATAAGATGAGTAGAGTTTATGCTGCGCCTCCAGAGGAAAGATTAAAGACATTCTATAACAGCTCTCCTTCCAAGTATGAAACCATTGATCAGGTTAGAATGATTATCAAAGTGTACCCTCTAAAACAAAACATCCGAAAAATTCGCTCTTCAGAATATTTTTAAATTCAGATTTACTAATTGATAAAAAGTAATGCGGTTGTAAAATCTCATCAGAAACTACAAATTTTTGTTTCATGTATCAACTAAAACTAACATTTTGTTGGAATTTTTTCATGCACTAGATTTAGTGAAAGCTTTTACTGGATAGTTCCTGTTGATTTTCAGGGACGTGGGATTTTCTTCAGGGTGATAAGAATGGGTTTTGAGGATATTTATTTATCAAGCCCTGGTTCCTTGTCAAAGAAATACGGAAAGGACTACTTCATCTGCACTGGCCCTGCTTCATTACTGGTGCCTGTGACTGTGAATCCTGGTGAAGAATGGAGAGGGGCACAGGTGATTGAACATGATAATTTAACATGATTACTGTGTTCACCTTACAAGTATCAAATCGTGTTTGAGTTGTGAAACTTAAAATATAACTAAGCTTAGTAAAGTTGAAAAACCAAACCCACTGAACATTCTCTCTTCCCCATCTTTCATTCCATTTTATTTTTTTTAAGTTTTTCCTTTTTGGAGCAGGTGTATTGTTCTTCCCTAAAACTACATATATTTTGTTTATTTGATCTATATGTTCAATATTAAAATACTATATATCAATAAACGAAGTTACATAATGCTTGCAGATTTTTTATTTCAATGGATTCCTTCAATACATTTTGGAGCCTAAATTATCAAAACTACGAATACTGTATTTCACATGAGATAAAACCTGTTATTTGAGCAAGAAGAACCTAATTATGATTAAGCTAAAAAGTTATTAACCCGTAATTTACACTTTTAATAAACTTTAGTAGAATTTCTTCTTCAACCACATTTTCCATTCACAATAGTTGACCGAAACTATACTAAAAAAAACCTGAATTTAATACCATTTATACAATCACTTCGGTAAGAAGTTACACGATAATATTTTTAGGTACATTTTGTTGGTTATGATTTCATGTTGAGACAGATTTTGGCCCACTAGAGAAAGGGTAGAATTACTAGCCTCGTCATTTGGATAGAATTACTCTGCATCTTGGATGATTAGTAACAAAAAGTAATTCAATAATCGAATCATTTCAACATTTCACACGTATCTTTGCAAATGATCATTGTATATAAAACACATGATGGAAAAATTAATTTTATCCACAAACTTGATTGTTATCCATAATCCACAAAGACTTATAAAATGTCTTATAATTTTAATTCTATGATAAAATGCATTTGTATAAAATTTTCACAACTTTGATTACAAGGGTATTTAAATCATGATTTGAACAAAATAGATTTAAACATAGTAAGATTAAATGATGATCTGAACAATAAAAACACTAAAGTAAATGTAATAAAACTATATTCCTAAGAAAAGTAGTAAATTAAACTAAAAAAATTAGTAAAGTAAATAAAAAACATTAAATAAAAATAATAAATCTAAACTAATAAAACATGTTAAAAAAGCAATAAAGTGCAGACAATATAAATGAAAACTGTAAAGGAAGTATAGAAACGAACACTGTAAAAGAAAGCTTATAAATCTAAGCTATCAAAACATTTTAAAGAAAATAATAAAAGATAACATGTAAATCTATTTTATAAAAATGTAGTAAAAACATAATTAAGAAAACAATTTAAATCTTCAATCATCCACTTGATTATCATTGATTTATACATTTGCTTCCAATCACAATATAAATCCATAAAAATTATTAATAATTAAAATATAACTCAATTTCTAAATTGAACAGTCACTTAAATTTAAAAATTAAATTATGATGTAAGACGAGACATTCAATCAAATAATTTTAATTACATTAATTATAATGGATTATAATCGATTAACATCGTTATGATCAAAATCTAAACCATACAAAATAAATTTTAATCAATAAATCAACCTTGAAAAAGAGTAAAAACGCATTTGAAAAACTAGTAAAGAAACAGTAGCAAAGAAGATAAAAACAAAAATTAAAAGGAAGAAATAGATAAAGTGTATGTGTGCGCGTGCATATGTGTCCCTTCACACGTTGTCTATGTGTGTGCATGTGTGCCCTTGTGTAAACGTGTGTGTGTGTTTATTTATCAATATTTTTATTAATATATTTTATATATATTTAGTTTATTTAATTATTAATTATATACATAGTTTTGAAAAAAATAAAATAAATATCTTTGTATTTAAATTATTGCTTGTAAATTTTAACTAATTTTTTTATTATTTTTGTAAGAAAGATAAATAAAAAAAAATTATAAAAAATGATTAATGAAATTTGCTTAGCAAACATAAATTTTGCTCAATGAATTACGTCTAAAAATATTGTTCTTGGAATAACAAAATCGATGAAGGAAAAAAAAATTTGTTAAGCGAAAATATCAAAGTTTGTCAATTAACTTAACTGTAATTTCACTTAGCAACCAAATTTTCTACCCAGCAAACCTATTACAGAACCTTAATTATGAAGATTTGCTATTAAACTTTCAAAGGATGTAATTGATTTATTTTGGAACTTGTGCATGATGAGCGCGCACACACACAACAAGTGCCTCTATCAATTTTGTTTAAACGTTGAACGAAATTTGATGTTGTTATCTCAACTCCTCTTTGCTTGCATTCAAACATTACACATCTATCAATTAATTCATCAATTTTTTTCAAAAATCAAAGTATTTTTAGTTGATTCACTCAGTGTGAGTTTTTCATATAATTTTCTCTATCCACATAAAATAAGTGCCCTATAAAAGAATGAAAACAATTAAGTTTTGTACTATGCACAAAGTGTAGTTCAATCATTCCAATAATTTTGATGATAACAAAAAAAAAGTTATACTGTTAGAATCCTTTCCTAATGGGTGACAAAGAAATAGTCATAACTCAAATTGAGTAAATCACTAGAAACCTAAGTGTTTTTACTTCATTTTCATTTCCTTAGTGGATTACAATTGTTATCTTCTAATTTCATTGGAACAAAACACAAATTTTATTTTCATTTGTTATTTTCATAAATTTTTCTTGTGAAAAGTTCAAATGAACTATCCATCAAAAGATCATCCAACGTCGTTGGATTTCGTCGACACTCGTTAAAAAACTTTAAAATTCTGATTGTCTAAAATCACTATTCAAGTTACCTGTACTTTCAAAATACTTTAATATATAAGAGTTTTTAATTTAAGAGCTATTCTTTTTTCGGTTAAACATATACTTTTAGGTAAGTGTAGAAAAGTTTTAATTCAATCCTTATACAAAATTTTGTTGGATGAGTTCTTTTACATATAAAACGTTATTAATTTTGAACCTGCCACTGTTAAAAATGTGCTACACTTAGAGTGATCAATTAAAACTTCAATGTATAAAGATTAAATTGAAAATGCATATAGAAAGAGCAGTTAAATGAACCAAATAGATAACATTTTAAGTGTATAGAAGCCAATTTAACAAGATTTTACATGTAAATATTAAATAGAGAACTGTGCATGCTAGACTAAAATTACATGTTTAATTTTTTATCTTTGTGTTAGATTTAGAAATGCATGAATGAGTTATGGGCCTCAGTGAAGTGAGCCATAGTGCATAAAGAGAAATATCCCAATACCTAAATTTCAATCCTCCTTACAAATCTTATAAGTTGAAGTAAAACTTTAAACCAAAGAATCCACCACGAACACAATCATAACATTTTCGTGAGATCGAGTATTTGCATCATCAGCTTCAGTTTTAACTGAACATAACAACAAAAAGCTCCATTCATCTAACCCCTTCACTAGAAAGTAAAATTCCATGAAATAGTTTTATAAGTGTATACAGGAAAACAAATTGTCGTTGAAGATGCTCAATGGGCCATACCACTTAATTTTCCAACATTGTTGGAATTAACACCTACTCTGAAAAGATATACAAAGGAATGAAGATGTTATGTCGGTACAAGATAATGAGCTTCATCCTGACTACTGATCCAAAGTAAAGGAGTGGCCACTGCAAGAAGAACAAATGAAAGACCACAAACCAATTTATATTTAGTCTTTTGTAGTGCAGTTGGTGTAGCATTTCTATTTTCAGGAACCAATTTGATTGGCATCTTCTTATTGGCATATACAGGAAGGTCATCTGTCGATGAGACTGACTCTGAGCCACCTTGAAACTCAATCTCCGCACAACTTTCAATAGCTTCACTGTCATACTGCACATCATTTGAGAAACCCTCGTGGTCATATTTAGAAGTTGGACTCCACTCAATATTGCCTGAGGATTGGCACTTGAACCTTCTATTCTGTTTCTTAGAGGAACCCAAAGTCAAATCACTTGAATCTTGAAGAGAATGAATGAGTTTTCTGGGAGTCTTGAAGATTTTTATGCTGTCAACAGTTGCCTGAGTGCGTGACCTCTGATTAACAAGAACACCACACAATATGCTAACCCCATGAGTACACAAGTGATTTAACCATAAACATTGCCGCTTAGAAAAACATTGAAATTTCACTTATTATTGAATAAAAGAAAAAGCATGATTTGAATTACTGCATTAAGATACACAACTTTTAAAGCAACTGCATTAAGATACACAACTTTTAAAGCATGCTAAAAGGTAAGTTTTCACAATGCTTCAACTCAATACTTATGTATGCATTTGAAAGGACTCAATTGAGTTATGTTTTAAAATTCATATTAGTTAGTATGCACTTGGAGTCTATTTAGTTATGTTTCAAAAATCAAATTAGACCGGTCAGTTCGACTGAAACCAATGAACCAGTCTAATTGAACCTCAAAATCAATGGGTAAAAAATTGACTAAAATCTGACGAACTGGTAAAAAACCAGTCAATTATCAGCTAATTTTTTATTTTTCCAATTTAGGACATTAAAACTTCTAAAAATTCTGATACTTACATAAAACTACTTAACACCATCGCAGTTTTAGACCTTCCTTTTATAATATCATTAAACAGCTGCTTACACCAAGTTGCAGAACATATTTTTATTGGTTTTAGTTGTTTCTATTCTCAGTATATAAACATTGTTTAACACCTCACTGTTAGTTCTCAAGGATTGCAACTATATATTCATCAATACTTTTAAGAGCATAAAAAAGTTAATCACTTCTGAATAAATCAATGGATAGTAAATCAAGCTATTCCAACTCTAAGAAAATTTGCTTCTGTTAGAGTGCCCTGCAAAATTAAATTTTACATTTTGCAGTTGAAAAAATGAATGCAGGATGTTAAGAAGAATTGGAGATGAAAGAAAAGGATTTATACCCCATGGTTCTACAGCGAATTGAGATGTTCTGTCATGTTACATTTTCTCTAGTATGACAAAAAAGGAATGCAACATTCAATTTATTATTGACAGGGATGTTTTCTCTGGAATATAATAAATGTCAGAGAAACTTACTTGTGGACTTGTGGTGGTACCTACGGATACTCCATGCCTGGGATTTCTATCCATGAAACCAGCAAACTCCTCTGTATAATATCCCTCTCCACTAGGAAACTCATGAACCAATGAATGCGCTGACAAAGCATTTTCTTTTCCTGCTTGTGAGAACAAACCATCCTTCAGAGAGATGTCAACCCCTCCATTTTCATTGCACCAGAGTTTCCTTGTCACGCTTCTTCTTTCATACTCTAAGTTGCTTGAAATAGGAGATTCAATAGATTCATATCCAGGGAAAAAATTCAAAGTGCGCGATTCTGGTGAAAAAGCGGAAGGAGTAGAAGAAGTATTCTCTTCCACACCAGAACAAGTATTCTCTCCTCTCCTACTAAAATTTGACCCTGTCACTGAAGAAGGACTCTTTGCATATCTTGGTTTTTTATCACTTGCAATTCTCTTGGCAGTTTGCAAAGCCTCAAGTGCTGCACCTTGGACAAATGCCATTTTATCATCTTGACACTTCTCCAACTCGTCAATTATGAATTTAACCTCTGAGTATATACTCCTGGAGTCCAAACTTCTCATCAAGAAGTTGACCATCTGAATGGATAAAAGCCTTTTTCGAGAATTCCCCTCTACAAGGCCGGCATTCAGTATTCGTATTCCAGATTGTATAAGCAACCTTGCATATGCTTCAATGATCAAAGCATTGCGTTTGGCCAAAGACATAACCAGATCCATGTGTGAGTTCGTTTGACCAGACTTCCCATCTAATGCCACAGCAACATTCTGGCAAACCCTATTCACCAATTCATCAGAAGCATATCTCCAGTTATCTGAATCCACCAGAGCCTTTAAGCAAAGGGCAGCACCCGAAGTTAGGCCCTCCTGAGAACTCGAGAGAGAATCAGAAAGAGGCATGCAAAGGGACTGAATTATGTCCCTCCTTTTATCTTCTGGGGTTGAGTGGTCAATTCCATATCTTGCAATTGCAGGAACAACCTTTGAACAAGCTTGTTGGAGGGCGAAAGACCCTGCACTTGAAGTCAAAGTTGTGACTATGGTTTTCAGGATTCTGTCTATCAAGGGCACGATTTTGACACCATGAACCCGAGCAAGAACTTCATAGATTGAAATTGTGAATTCTTCAGAACAATTTTCCTTGTTTTCTGAAACTTTTGCAAGAAACACAGGAATGGCCTTGAAATCCAAATCTTTCACATAGGATTTCAATGCTTTCATGGCGGATTTGCGACTATCTTCATCTTTGTCAAGATTTGCCAGCTCCTGTCGCACCAAAGGGCTAAGACTCCTTCCCATTTTCTTGAACTAAAACCAAACAAACACCACCATCAGCAATGACAATGAAGAAATCAAAAGTTCACATTTTTTTGAAAAAAAGAAGAAGAAGAAGATTATTCTAGAACTACAACAAAACACGCATAGCCTCATGAACAATAATAATGAAGTAAAAAAAAAAAACGATAGAGTTCAAGGGCGTTGCAGTAAGAAGAGAAATCCAAAATTCACACATTTTCTAAAGAAAAACCCAAATTATTTTAAAATTAACTGGCCTAAAACCCAATTGCACCCTTCCACCAAGCACTAAATCTTCAACAATTAAAAAAAAAAAAAGAAAAAAAAATCCTTTTGGCATTCAAGAGAAGGAAAACACCCAAGTTCTTTTATTTTACCTTCACGATCGAAACACCTACATTCAGTTACTTCCACAAAAGCGAAAAAATGATGAGAATTATTCTATTGGGGAAGGAAAAGAGTGAAGAAAAAAATAAAAAAATAAAAAAATAAAAATCAGCAGCTATTGATGCATAAGGATTTTTTAACAAGAGAAGAAGAAGCAGCGAGGGACTGAGTTCAAAATTCAAAATTTATTTAAAATTACGTCGCTATCCCTCAAGTTGGACCCCACACAACTCGAGAGTATTGACCTTGGTACTCAGCATGTGAGTAATTAACAACTTTGACCACTAAAATCCTACCAAAGCATTCATTATGTGATAACCTCCCAAATAAATCCTGTCAATTACTATCTATCAAACTGTTTTTTATATATTAATTATTATTATTAAATTTATTTATTTTTTATTAATTTTTTATTATTTTAATATTTTTAATTAAAAGGATAAAGATATAACTATTAAAAGAATAATTAATATAATCTTAAATTTTCAAACCTTATAAATTATATATATTTATAAAACAAAATTTTCTCACGAAAATATTATATATTTAAAATATATATATATATATATATATATATATATATATATATATATATATATATATATATATAGTATTGATAGAGTTGGTGTTCTTTTAAAATTAAATTAAGAATTTCTCTTTACATAATTTCATTTTAGTAAATGTATTTCCTATTTTTAAGATAAAATTCTAACATTAATTGAAGGCAACATTCAGTATACTTATAATGCAATATAAAAGTTTAGCCTATTTTAATATACTATTTTTATAATTTTCTAATCATAAAACTTGTTAACAAAACAAACATTTTTATAAAATTTATTTATTTTTTCTGATAATTTTTACTCAATTTTATGACTTTCAATCTTTTTTAATCAATTACAAATAATATATTACTACCTACAACTCTTTTATTTAAAATTCAGATTTTAGTTCATGCTTACTTTAGAGATCCAGTTTGAATAAATTTGATAATATACATTTATAAAAATAAAATATTTTTCATACAATATGGTTCAGTTATTTTTTCTGATCTTTATGTGTATAGACTTAACATACATTTAACTATTTAATAAACTTTTTTAAGAAAAAAGAATTGTTTGTTATGTATTAAAAATAAAGTATATTTTAATAATTTAAAATTATAACATATAAAAAATATAAGTATTTGATAATTTTATTAATCACTGAAGAAGAAACTTAATAAATAATAATTTAAAACAGATAGAAAATGTAACCTAATATTAAAAAACAAAAAGTCATTTAAAGAGTTAAACTCTTGGTGAATGATGTCAATTTGCGATTTAAGCATAAATCTATGAAGGTATTTGTTTTTTACACATGTTAATGTTAGTGTTAGGAACACCATAAATAATTTGAGACAGTACTATTTATAATCAAATAAAAATAAATGGAAGAAAAATCATTTCCTAATTCTTTGGGGTTAAAAAAATATTTTTTAATATAAAAATATCACATTATTCTTATTATATAAATTTGGAAAGTAATAATTAAAATATTTGAAAATTTTATATTAAAAATAAATGTAAAAATATATATTTTAGGATTTTTTTACTAATCTAAGCATATTTCAATTGGTCTTAAAATCATAATTTTCAAACATGAAAAAAAAAATCTTAACAGGACGCATCCTTATTATTTTTGGAGAAACTAATACAGTGTTTGAATTAATATTTATAAAATAATAATGAATGATATAACAAGTTAACGGGGTAACGATTTGCTTGCTCTTGGAATCTAGTTATGGTAGGTCATTTTCCCGCTTGTTAAAAATGTAACCCCATTTTGAAATTTCATAGGACGCGCTCTCTCTTTCAACACTCTTCCTGGTGGTTGGAATTGGGTTGTGCACAAAGACCACTTGGTGCCACTCCAATTCTACTTGTTCAAGAGAGACAAAACATTTTCTTATTAACCCCATCTTTTGTTTCCAACGATAGAGACATAACGGCAAAAGAAAAGCATCAATCTTTAAGAATTTTAACTTAAAAAGGTTTAAAAATAAAAAAAAAAACAAATTATTTTTTGTTTAATAGAAAAAAGAAATATATATTATGAATATCGCGTTTTGAGATCAAAATAATTTATATATATTTTTCTTTTTTAATTCACCGATATATTTTTTAAAAATAAAATTGTAATGAAATAAAACTTTAAAATAGATAATACTTCTAACTTAAAAATTGAACCTAATGATATTCCTATATCATATATAAAATCATGACGTAAGTGGATTAAGAGGAAAGAATTATATAAATTATTTTAGATTCAACTTGAAATGATTGATCAAAACTAATATAATCAGTTATGTAAATAAATATCATATAATATATATTTATATAATCGATTATATTTTAAAAAATTAATTAATATACTTTTTATTTTTTATATTATTATAATAATAAATAATTTAAAAAATATATTAAAATATAAATAAATTTATTTAACTTTTACTTATTTTCACACTTTTTTTTAATTCAAACAATATTCCACTTTTCTTTCTTTTTCTCACTTTTTTTTATTCCCTCAAATTCAATCTTGAATCCAAATAATAGTCTATGTCACTCCCAATCATTTATGAGAGAAAAAGAAAATCTTAGTGTGATTTGGTTTGCTATTGTACTAAAAAATTACGTGTCATATTATAATAACCTAATTTTTTTATATAAATGAATCATCTATAAAATATATTTTGAATTAAGATAAGAATAAAATTTTAATATCACGTTATTATTTGTAATGAATTTTATTAATAATTTATCCTTATTTTATTATAAAGTCATCATATTATGTCATATCTAAATTTTATCTTCTAAATGTAAAAATAAAATAAAATTAAAGAAGGGAAGGTAATAAATAAATAATATTTAAAAGTTTAGGAGAAATAAGAACTTCATAAAAATGTTTTAATTTATGATCATTAACTTTAAAAGATTTATATTTGGTTTCCACCCTGATTTCAACTTCTTCACATGGATTTCAACTTCTTCACATGGAAAGGTTGTATAACAATATAAGGATTAATTTATCACAAATTAATTTTAATATAGAATTAAATAATAAATTTGTTTGACCAATAATAATTTTTTTTCAAAATATTTTTATCATAAAATTTCTTTGCTCTTTCTTTAAATATTCTATAATTTTTAAAAAGCTTTCAATCTAATTTTTTTAACTCTTACAATTATAATAATATATGCTAACCTACATCTTGAAAAAGATAAATTACAAGTTTTAACATCCAAATAAGTTTATGCTCTATTGTCACTCGGAAGATGACAAACCTTATAAAAAATAATCTCAAAAGGAGACATTTTTAAAGGTGTTTTATAAAGAGCATCATCTAAATTAATAATTAAATCTTTTTTATTTAATTAAATAATTTCTTCTAGTATTTTGTTTATACTTTTATTAGATATTTTAATTTGACCATTAGTTTGAAAATGATAAGTTATAAATATTTTATGTATAACTCCATATTTTTATTAATAAACTAGCAAAAAATCTATTACAAAAATATATCCTTAATCACTAATTATGACTCTTGGAATTTCAAACCTACAAAATATGTTAGTTTTAACAAAATTAACAACTTTAGAATCATTGATCTTGATAGCTTTTGCTTCCACCCATTTAGATACATAATTAAAAAGTAAAATATAATTAAATCTAAAAGGAGGAAAAACACCATAAAATATAAACAATAACCTAAGAAGCTAACAAATAAATATAAATTTTTCTAAGGCAAAAACAATAATTAACAATCTATTTCAGTTGTAGTATAATTAATTTATGCAAAATCTAAAGTTTTAGAAGCATATTAAATCACATAATGAGCTTTATCAATTCTTTTACCATCAATGACTCCAATAAGGAGGTTTAATTATGAGAATACAAGTTAATGCTTTCTTTAAATAATCAAAATAATTTTTACATTTTTTATCAAAATTAAATAAAATATCTTTATGCAATAATGAAGTTAAAGGAAGAGCAATCTTACTAAAATACTTAATAAATATTCTATAGAATCTTACATATCCAAGAAAATATCTCACCTCCTTAATAGAAAATGGATAAGGCAACCGAGAAATAACAGTGTAAAACTTGCATAATTGCAAAAGAATACTCAAAGGTACAAGCCAAATATACACATACTTGGTTTGGTTCCTAGCATACAAACTCAGTTTCAATTTTTTTTAAACTACATCAGTTTTATTTTCTAACTCATATAGGACAACATCTATGGAATTATGAACATAGAAGGACTAAACATGACATCTAAGACAACGTGGAAGATTATAAATTGAAAGTTATTAGTAATGTAGGCTGAGATCAAGAGGGGGGGGTGAATTGATCTTTGAAAGATTTTCGCAAATTACAGATTATCTATTTCAAAGATTAAGATTTCAGACCAGTTCTTGAATCTCACAGTAAGCAATCAAAAATAAATGTAGTGACATAATTAAAGAAGAGAAAGGTTTAGAAAGATACAACCAAGATTTATACTGGTTCACCCAATCTCAGGGCTACGTCCAGTCTCCAGCCAAATTCCAGCTGGGTTCCACTAGATTGAACGTTTTACAGATTACAACTTTAATCTCACACTCAATCTACCACAAGGACCACAATTCCAGTTCCTGCACCTAAACCTTCACCAAGAACCAAATTCCAGTTCTTGACCAACCCTACACCTAAATTCCAGCTACACAAACCAGTGCCCACAATTCTAGGCACCCATAATACAGTAAATGAAGTAAAGAAACAAAATAGAAGAAACTTAGAACGCTCAAACCAGATTTATGCAGCTCTGCAGTATGTGTTTCTTCTCAAAAGAATGCAATTTTGCCTCAAGAAAGAACTCTTATGAACTTCACAAAAACTAGCGCGATTCTCTCTTGAAAGTAGCACTTATGCTTGCTTGATTGATTGCTGAAAGATGTATTTTAAAAGGTTCAAGCAATTTTGTTTTTATAGAAGATTTTCAAAACTGCTGGTTTAATTAATCTGTTAAAATAATCTTTTAACCTGTTAAAAGTCTTGTTTTAATCTGTTAAAACTTCTTTTAATCTATTAAAACGTTCTTGATTATTTTCCAGATTTGTTTTAACTGATACGACACCGTTTATATTAATTAAAACTCTTTGTAAAAAATCTTCCAAACTGTTTTAATCGATTGTTTTGTCTTTCAATCGATTAAAATACTGCAAAACATTCTTATAAACTTTTCTAAGTGATTTTAATTGATAACAATCTGTTTTAATCGATTAAAACACTTTGAATAAAGTTCACTTAGTTATTTTAATCGATTGAAACGCATTTTAATCGATTATAATTCTGCCAAAAGATTTCATAAAACTTTCTAAGTTATTTTAACTGATAAAACCTTGTTTTAATCGATTAAAACATTCTGGAAAAACCTCTTAGTTGTTTTAATCGATTATTTCGCATTTGTATCGATTAAAGTACGGACATAACAACTTTCAAAACACTTCAAGTTATTTTAATCGATTATTTTGAGTTTGTATCGATTAAAATTCTGCCAGAACACTTTTCAAAATATTCTAAGTCATTTTAATCGATTATATCAATTCTATATCAGTTAAAATACTGGCAGAAGGTTTTCAAAAATCCTTCTAATGAAAACAGTCGATTATTTCAAAAACATATCAGTTAAAAACTTGTTGCAAAAGTGTTAAGAACATTTTAGTTGATAAAGCTTGTATACTATTAGTTAAAATGGTTAATTAAAAACCTTTTAACAAAATACTTTGTTTTTAACCGTTTAAACGCTTTTTAGAGGCATTTGCAAAATCTTTTAAATGAAGAAACCTCATGCAGCAGAGAGATAAAAATGATTATACCTAAGCAGAGATGCAGACTCACTAATCCCATTACTCTTTTATCTAAGTGACCTTTGACTGCCACAAAGTAGCTTTTGACTTCATTTTTTACTTCATCAAATCAACAAGATCTTTGCCAAAGTAATTCAATAAGATCTTCATCACTTTCAAAAGCTAAGTAAGAAAATCTATGACTACTCAAACAACATTTTAAAGAAATTCCTAAACATACAATTGATTTAAGAAATGAACTAAACAATGAATCAATTACAAGAAATTAAGACTCCATGACCAAACTGCATATGACTTAAAACATGACTTAAACAATTTCATACACGACCGAAATTCAAATACAAAAAGAAGGAAAGATGAAGACACTTATTCTTGAAGACCTTCATGCCTAACGTTGATACCAAATTGATGGAAATATTTGTCCTCCTCCCATCAAGAATGACTTCGAAAATTTTGCACCATGAGCACCCCAAGTGTTAACCAAAATTCTTCCCCAATTTTCAAGAGAAACTTGGCACTTGCTCCTCCAAGGAAGGTTCCTTGTTAGGAGAATAGGAGAAAGAAATCTCCAAAGACACTTGAAGATAAAAAATTATGCAAGTTCCATAAACAAGTTTTGACGTCATTCAAATTGACCAAGAAAGCTACACAAGGGGTTATATTTATAATGTTTCCCCTCTCATTCACTTATTAGACTAGAAGATATGGGACTATTTCTTATTACAAGTTAGGCGCTGAAACTAGTCTTTTATGATTCCCACATGTTTCCTTTCTAAGCTTTCTCAAGGATTTATATTACATTGTTTCCTCAATGGCTGCAAATAAGAGCTAATAGGAAGGCTTGGACGGTTTGTACATGACCAATCAAAGGTGAGGTCGTGGCTCAAGTTTACTAGGTGCAGTCCTCCTTTTTGGTCCAACTTCAATGTACCATTCTTACTTTCTTCTTTCATTGCACAAGCTCCTTCAAGTCCAACATTTCTATGTAGAGAATATTTTCAAGACTTTATATTATTTTTTAAAGGTTGTAATGATAAAAGAGTGTCTAAAATAGACTCCAAAGAAGGAGTGCTCTTGGAGAGGTTTGCTATTATTCTATTCTTCTAACCATGCCCTTGTAATAGGTCCAATGTATGTTTGTGGTTGTGGTCCTCCATCAAAGTGGTGATATGTTTTCCTATTCCATCGAATATTGGCTACGAGCTCTTTATCAACAAGGAAAACATTTATATAATATTTTTCTTGAGACTTATTATAACGACCACCTCGAGTAAGGTTGAAGTAATTGAGCCACAAGGGAGCTCCAAAGCATTAAGATCTTTATTCTAGAGTTGGACTACTGGTAAAAATATCGACATATCAAAATAACCTATGTCGAATCGAGAGAGATAGAGGAAATCGTAAATGTCGATTTTCCTTCAATGACCATTGAATTTGGATTTGACTCTATTGAGCCACTTGATATATGGGGTTTTTTTATGGGGTGGCTCAGAATGAAACACTTTGGACGATTGGGAGAGGAAGTCGATTCTGAACTTCCCTTATGGTTCTTAAAGAATAGACTTTCCTTTTTCATATCCAACAAAAGGCAACAAAAGAATTTGAGGCAGTTCGGAGACAATATCAAACAATTCAACAAAAGGTGGCCAACGAGTTGATAAAAAAACAACACCAGACCGAGTTTCAGACACTATGAAGAAATGAAAATGTTAATCCAATGACCACAAACAACTAGATCGAATACACATAAGGAAGGAACCGCAACATCACATCAACCATGTACTCAAGAAGAGATAAATAATTTGCAAGAGCAGAACAATACTAAGTTACTTCAAATCCAACATAAGGCAACAAAATAATTTGAGGCATTTTCGAGACAACATCAAGGAATTCAACAAAAGGTGGGCGACGAGTTGATTAGGAAACAACACCAGACTGAGTTCCAGACACTATGTAAAGAAATGAAAACGTTAATCTAATGACCACAAATAACTAGGTCAAATACGCATAAGGAAGGAACCACAACATCACGTCAACCACATACTCAAGAAGAGATAAAGAATTTACAAGAGCAGAACAATGTTAAGCTACTTCAGATCTAACAAAAGACAACAGAAGAATTTGAGGCAGTTTGGAGACAACATCAAGCAATTCAACAAAAGGTGGACGACAAGTTGATCAAGAAACAACATTAGACCGAGTTCTAGACACTATGTAATGAAATGAAAACGTTAATCCAACGACCACAAACAACTAGGTCGAATACGCACAAGAAAGGAACCACAACATCACATCAACCACGTATCAAACAGTCCTTAGCCTCGACCAACAAAACAAATCCAAAAATTCGAGATCAAGAACAACCTAAAGCTTTCGCCTAGGGAGCGAACATTCCACCTAAACCAAGCGGTAGACCTCCAAACTCTAGGAGGGTGGATCATTCAAGGGAGCAGGTGAGGCACAAGCACACTACTAGGTCGAACACGTATAAGGAAGGAACCACAACATCATGTCAACCACGTACCGAACAATCCTTAGCCTCGACCAACAAACAAATCCGAAAATTTGAGATCAAGAACAACCTAAAGATTTCGCCTAGGGAGCGGACATTCTACCTAAACCAAGCGGCATATGTCCAAACTCTAGGAGGATGGATTATTCAAGGGAGCAAGGAAGGCACAGACACACTAACGAAGCCACACCTCGTCTCCCGCCTTCAAAATAACCTACCATATAAGCTCCACCTCGAGCCCAACCTACATAAACTCAAAGAATTGAAATTCAAGAGGAGGACAACGACCACCCATTTGTGCCAGGAATCATATAAACACCTATCCCACCTAATTGAATCAGTTGGTTTTTACCTTAAGACAACTCCTTTTCTATTATAGTACTTTTACCTTTGAGCCCCTTACAGCGAACGACCTCTGCTTGCAAGTTACTCTGAGCCTTCAAAGCACGAGAAGTAAGTGCTTCGTTTTCCTTGGCCTTAACAAAAATAACATCCTCATAAGATTTCAATTGAGAGTTTAACGTAGCCACTATTTGTTGCGACTCAGCCAAATCTTTCTCCAATATTTTTACTTTATCGCCACAAGTCCAGGTCGATGACATCCTCAAATGATGGATTATAAACAAACATTGGAGCATCATCACCTCAACAAATTCTAAGTTACCCTCAACACCCACATGATTCATGATGTCAGAATCAAACTGTGATGGTACATTGAGGATAAGAAGTTGATCGGTAATAAGAGATGTATGCCACAAGGACTCAACGTTAGAAGTTGTGGACATATGATCCAACCATCGAACAGGGTCCTCCTGACCTCTAATAATAACTCTCGAAGTACCAAAAGAAAGCTCAAAAACTGGCAAAAAAATATTTTGTGGGCGGCTGCTCATTAGGAATGTTCTCCAAGTCCACGTAGTTAGGTTTGGAGGGAGTAGGAGAAGATGATCGCATTATTAGTTGCCGCTTGGACGCCCCCGGCTGATCTTGCTGAGGACTACTCGATACGTGACCAAGTTCTTCCCTCATCTTTTTATAATTGAACTTGGGTCCCATGACCTTTGCAAAAAATACAGGTCACAAAAAGCAAGTAGAAAAATGAGCCCATTGAAAAAAAAAAAAAACTACTGCAAACATAAAAAGTTGATCATCGGGCAAAGAAACATTTATTAAGGCTTTACAGTTTATAGGACGAGGAACTCGTTTTATTAATTCAATATCTTCTTTCTTGGAAGAAGACAATAAATGTTATGTCCGAAACTTAAGTGGAGCTCGCTGTCAAACAAATGGAAAGCGAGGAGTATCGTGAGGATAACGTAGTAGGCTCGTCGAGGGGTCAAATGGAGAGCACCTTACTCGAAAAAATCGAGACTTAAAACCCTTGAATGATTAGGTGAAAATACCACCATACTGAGCATTATTCAAGGATATCTAACTAATCTCGCTACACTACTGCAAAAAAGGCTTTTTACATCGGTTAAAATGGGCTTTCTACGTCGGTTAAAGCGGCGACATAGATATGGGGGTCATAGAAAGTAAGACTTTCTACGTCGGTTCCTAATAACCGACGTAGAAATTAACTGGTTCTGATCGATCATAACTGGTTCTGATCGGTCATAGAAAAACTTTCTACGTCGGTTAGTCAGGGAACCGACGTAGAAAGTCTTTTTTTCTATGAGCTATTATGATCGGTCATAACTGGTTCTGATCGGTCATAGAGCTATTCTGATCGATCATAACTGATTCTGACCTGTCATAATACTTTCTATGTCGGTTAACATTGATAACCGACATAGAAAGTCTTACTTTCTAACTTTCTATAACCCCAGTATCTATAGAAAGTCGTACTTTCTACGTCGGGTAATGACATGACCGACGTAGAAAGTGTTATTTTTTTTTTAAATAACTGCATTTTCTTTACAGATGCTACCTTTCTTCGAGTAGACCTGCCTATTCATCACAGTTCCAGACAAATATTCACAGATCCAATACAGAAAGATATGCACAGTTCATATATAAATTTGCTACGTATATATATCCAGACATGCATACGATCCAAGCATGTATAGATATGTACATATGAAACATATTGAAATCAATATATGTACCTCAGTTCCAGACAGTTCATTTACTTAAACGAATGTAAATTTGCTAACTTAAATCAATTCAATCTAAATTGTTACAAGTCAAATTTACAAGTCAAAAAAGTGCATACATTATCAAGTTGGAACATTCTCCTAAAATCCTTCCATATGGTCATAACGTATGGCATGCACATCATCTATTTCTACATTAACACTCAAGTTTGGCATATTTGAAGAGAAACATGGTGTCTCCGGTATATCAAGTACTAATTCATCATTCTCATCGAAGTATACATGGGTTTTCCTTGTAGAACCACCGACCATCCTTTGTTAGCGGGATCAGTTGACATAAAACACTTGTTTTGCCCGAGATGCCATGATAAATGGTTCTTCGGTATAACGAGTATTTTCAAGGTTAACCAAGGTAAATCCAAGATCGTCTGGTGAAGATGTCGATATTAAAATCAACCCACTTACATTTAAAAATAGGTACTCTGAATATCGTGTAATCTATTACCCAAATCTCTTCAATTACACCAAAGTAGCCCATTGACGCCCTTATCGGATATTTATCCTTTGAACTCGAGAAATGCATTGATTCAGCCACCACCATGACTCCACTATTTTGCATTGTGCTTATTTCATCTTCTCCCTTTGTATAAAATGAATAGTTATTTATATCATACCCACCCCAACATATCACATCAAAGTTTGGCTCACATGCTAGCCACTTTAGTGTATCGAAGCTGTATTGTCACCTTCAACTTGTTGTTTAAACCACTTCAAAAAGCTCTTGTTGTGTTCAGTGATCACCCACTTTTTAGGCATACGTGGATTATTTCGCTTCACAATGTCTTTATGAGCACTTAAGTAGGGGATGACTTCTTCACTGTTATTCAATATGTACAAATGCGCTTGAAGTACTTCATCTCGACACATTGTCACAACTTTTGCACCTCGAGTTCCTCTACCAAGACCTATTCCATGGTAACGAGTCTTAGGTAACCCTATAGCTTCAACTTCTGATAAGTATTTTGTGCAAAACTCAATAGCTTCCTCTGTAATATATCTTTGAACAATTGATGCTTCAGGACGATATTGGTTCTTCACATACCCTTTTAATATCTTCATGTATCGCTCAATAGGGTACATCCATCGTAAGAAAACTGGACCACAGATTCTAACTTCCCTGGCTAGATGAATAATCAAGTGAACCATAATATCAAAAAATGATGGAGGAAAGTACATCTCAAATTGACACAATATGACTGCAGCCTCATTCTCTAACTGATCCAAAACATTTGGGTCCATAACTTTACTACATATGGCATTAAAAAAAAAGCATAATCGAGTTAAGGAATATCTAACATTCTCTGGTAAGATACCTCGAATAGCCACAGGTAGAAGTTGTTGCATCAATACATGACAATCATGAGATTTTAACCCAAGCAATTTTAGATCTTTCATAGATACAAGTCTCTTCACATTGGAAGAGTAACCAAATGGAACCTTCACACCTCGTAAAAACTCACAAAAACTTCTTTTCTCTTTTTTAGACAGTGTGTGACATGCTGGAGGCAAGTATATTCGGTTACCATGAGGTTGAGGAGCTAATTGTTCTCTTATACCCATTTCAACCATGTCCAAATGAGCATTGACACCATCTTTGTTTTTTCTTGAATGTTAAGGAACGTTCCGATGATATTGTCACACACATTTTTCTCTACATGCATGACATCTATACAATGCCTCACATCAAGAACCCTCCAATATGGAAGAACAAAAAGGATTGACATTTTCTTCCATATACCTGTGGCTTTCTTTTGCGTCTTTCCAAACTCACACGAAATCGCACTTACTCGTTGATATACTTGTTCCCCACTTAAAGGTGTTGGGGCTGCATCATTTTCTTGACACCCGTTAAATGATTTTTTTAATTTACGATATGAATGGTTTGAAGGAAGAAATCTTCGGTGTCCAAGGTACACTGTTTTCCTTCCATGTTGTAGTTGATAGTGACATGTGTCTTCTTCACATATCGGGCAAGCTTTATGTCCCTTTGTGCTGTAGCCACTCAAATTACCATATGCTGGAAAGTCATTAATTGTACAAAATAACATTGCACGCAACTTGAATAAGTCACCTGTGTACCCATCAAACACATCAACACCTTCCTCCCACAACATCTTCAACTCTTCAACCAATGGGCTTAAAAAAACATCAATGTCATTTCCAGGTTGTCTGGGACCCGAGATCATCAAAGATAGCATCAAGTACTTACGTTTCATACACAACCACGGAGGTAAGTTGTAAATAACTAACACCACAGGCCATGAACTATGTTTACTTGCTTAAATTTCCATATGGATTCATTCCATTCGTAGCAAGTCGAAACCTAATGTTTCTTGGATCATTACCAAAATTCTGGAAGATGGAATCAATTTTTTTCCATTGCAATCCATCTCATCGGATGCCTCAACCGACCATCTTTAATACGACTATCTCGCATGCCATCTAGTGAGCTTTGCATCATTTCCATTAGTGAATAATCGTTTCAACCTTGGAACAATGGGAAGATACCATAACACTTTTGCCGGGGTACCCTTCATTACATCATTGTCGGAATCACCATCCTTCTTCTTGTATCGTGATTCCCCGCATTGTGGACATTCGTGACGAGTTCTCAAATTCTTTCCTGTACAACACACAATCATTCGGACATGCATGAATTTTGTGGTACTCCATACCCATTGGACACAATATCTTCTTAGCATCATAATTGCGGGTTGGCAATGTGTTACCTTCAGGGAGCATGTCACTCAACAACTCAAGCAATTCCGTGAAACTTTTATCGAGTCCACCCATTCTTTGCCTTCACATTGAACAATTTTAGTACCGCCGACAATCGTGTGAACTTAGTACAATTTGTATACAAAGGCTCTTTTGCATCATTGGACAACTTCTCGTACACATGTGTATGTTGGAAGGCATCTTGTCCAAGCTCACGAATCATTTCCTCCAGCTCGATCATCCATCTCTAGATCAACTTCTTCTTTGTCTTCTACACTTGGCATGTTTAATAATTCACCATGCCATGTCCACTTTATGTAACTCTTTAGGAAACCATCACAAAGAACATGTTCCCGAATAACTTCAGTCGGTAATCTTCGCTCATTCAAGTAGTTAACACAAGGGCAATAGAATCTTCCATCATTATCCAGAACATTCATCTTAGCAAATTCAAGGAATTGTTCTACTCCACTCTCATATTCATTTGTTGTTCGTCTATAATTGATCCAACTCCGATCCATTGTTACAAATCTAATTTTCAAAATCAAATTAGCTACAGAAACACGAAATAACTACATTATAATGCCTACACGAAATCCAACTCCACTCTCAAAATAACTACATTATAATACAAATCTAATTTTCTAAATCAAAATCACGAAAGAATGCCTACAGAAACACATTCAAATGACTAAACTACTTACAATACATCTCTAAATTAGCTAAAGGCACCCGTGATGTTTCCTTCTCTTGACAGCATTATTACTTACCAGATTCAATACTGTAAACCTACAATGGCTAAAGCAAACACGAAAACTTACCTCTTGAAGACCTACAGAGGTGGCAGGTGGCGTGACGTGCGAGCCGGTGGGGAGAAACGTATCATAGGCGACGGACACCAACGACAGTAGGCGAGCGGCGGCACGACGTACGGCGTTGGCGGGTGGCGTGACGAACAAATGTGGGTGCAGAGAAACGTACACAGGCGAACGGGGAGCTCTGCTATGGGTGAACTGATGAAATGAAATGGAGCGTAGGGAGAAACGTACACAGGCGAACGGGGAGCTCTGCTATGGGTGAAGTGGTAAAATAGAAGATACTATGTCGGTTGCCCTAACACCCGTCATCAAAGACACTTTCTATGTCGGGTAAATTTTAACCGACATAGAAAGTGAACTTTCCACTTACTATGTCGGTTAAAATTTACCCGACATAGAAAGTTTATGATTTTATTACAAAATTGTCACCGCGCTACATACTATGACGGGTGAATTACGACCGTGATAAAAACTCGTCATAGAATGCTATTTTTCCACTAGTGCTACCATACTTCATTTGATAAAAATACAGAAATTTGTCTACAATGGGCTCAATACTCAACAGAGAACACAAAATTTGAAAGGCCATGAGAAAAGCCCAACTATTGGATGAAGTTGGGTAGGCGCTACATTTAACTCGGTTGACATGTTACATTCAAAGTCGCTAAAGGGGAGGCTTATATCCAAATCTTTAAACCAACACTCATGGGAAAAAAAGAACTCATCCAAACCACTCTAGTATACTTGGTCCAAAGGCAAACAATGTTCTACTACCAATAACTTTAGATTATCCCCTAAAGCAATATTCATATATTGACAAAAACCAAGAACACACAAAGAGGATAAAAACTTAGAAATATAAGATTAACTATTATCTGTATAAATGATTATAGCGAGATATAAACATATTTAAAACTAATGTTTTAATTTTTTAATATTTATTTTTGTAGTTTATATTACAGCATATTATTATTATTATTATTATATATATATATATATATATATATATATATATATATATATTAAAACGGTGCATAACATTTAATTTAATTATCGTTTATTTTTTTATTTTTGTAGTTTATATTACCACATGGAGAATTTATACTTGTAAGAATATTAACACAAAATGGAGAATTTATAAATTAAAATTATTTCAAATATACGTGTAAGTAAAGTATTGATCAAACAGGAATATGATGGCGCACACAATTGAACGTTGAATGTGTTCTAATATTTCTTTTTGAAGATTCAATAAAGGTGTTGAATTAAGGATATAACAATATAAGAATGAGACTGGTAGAATCTAAATCAAATATGATCTCTTGGGAGCAATTGAGCCTATACGTCTCTGCAAACGTATATAGCATAACGCAACATAACCACTTGGAAGCATTGAAAGGTATATATAAACAAGCAACCATTTCAAAGAAAAACAATAAACTAATCCAGCAGACAGAAATGGTGAGCATTCAATCTCGTTGCACCGTCTTTCCCTCAGAAACCACCCCCTATGAAAAACTGTTTTCCTTGTGCGAGCAAATGAAGCTTCGTACTCACGCACCACTCCTTTACGTGTACAAGCCACACCCTTATCACCATGCATCAAATTTTGTTGACACTTTGAGACACTCTCTTGGCCAAGCCTTGACAATCTATTACCCACTTGCGGGTAGGTTGATATGGATTCAAGGGGGGCGATGGGAGCTTCATTGCAACGCCAAGGGTGCACAACTATTGGAAGCCAATTGTAAAGACGTGAATTTGGATGATTTGGGTGATTTTGTGCCTACCCATTTGGTGTCACAGCTCATACCAAACATTGATTATGATGTTCCCATTGAGGACACACCCTTGTTGGTTGCGCAACTTACGAGGTTCCCTTGCGGTGGCGTTACCATTGGGGTGGCTCTGTGTCGCGGTGCCATTGACGGAACTGCAACCATGCGGTTCATGAGGTTGTGGGCCAAGTTGGCTAGGAGGGAGAACTTGGAGCACGTGGAAATGGTACCATGCAATGATCGAAGTATTTTGAATTCGTACATGGCTCATTCGGGGTTGCACGATCATTCGGAGTTTCACACTCCTTCTCCTTGGTTAGGTTCTTTGGGGAAAGACACCAAGGCAGTGGTTGCAATAGTGAAGCTCACGGATGAACAAGTGAAGAAACTGAAACACAAGGGGAATCACGTTAACATAAACTCTACTAGTCCTGGTCCTAGTTCAACCCCTTATTCAACTTTTGAGGTTATCTCAGGGTACTTGTGGAGGTGTGTTAGTAAAGCACGTTATGCTGGGAAAAGAGACCAACCTACGAGGTTGTCCACTTTGGTTAATTGTAGGCACCGAATGAGGCCACCTCTTCCTGTTAATTATGCAGGGAATACAGCATTTCCCACAGTGACACCAACATGCTCTTTTGGTGAAATCATTCATAGGCCTTTGAGTTATGCGGTTGGGAACGTTAGGGTGGCACTTGAAAAAGTGACGGGGGAGTTTGTAAGGTCAGCACTTGATCACATATCAAGGGAGAAAGACATGAATTTGATTAGGTACAATTTTCATTACCCAGCCCCAAGTGTGCATAAGGGACCGTACAAGGGGAACCCGAACCTTTTTGTTGTCAGTTGGATGAATTTCTCCTTCAAGGATGCGGATTTTGGATGGGGGGAACCCTTGTATTTTGGTCCCGGGTACATGGATTCTGAAGGAAAAGCATTTCTTATGAATGAGGCCAATGGAGATGGCCTCATTGTGGCCATATCCTTGGAAGCATCTCACATGGATGGTTTCAAAAAAGTGTTCTATGAAGATATCGATCAGGAATCTCTCATTTCAAAACTGTGATCGTCAAAGTCCAAAATTTTGTCTTTGGGACTTTCTTGATTTCAAGGGCTTAGATTGATTTTTCAAATAAAAGTAACGAGACTTGGTTAAATCGAGGGTGCGTTTAATTGCTCGATTTGGCGGAAAGTTAATGTGATAATATTTTTGAATAAAATCCTTAATCTTGTTTACTTGTAATTATTTTTACTCCGTTTTCAAATCTATAAAAATTTGGATTTACATAATCATCGTATGCATGAAATAGAAAGAAACAGGCTTAATAGATTTGATGTTTATAATTTGGATTGAAAAATAAAGAACTTATGAAATAAAAAATAACAAAGTCTCACACTAATGTCACATGTTGACATTTACGATCTGGATTGGTGTAAAAATATGTTTTTTTTTATGTCACATCTTTTTTATTGAAATACAATGATACACACTGATGATACGAGTATTGGATACATATTCGATACCACGATTCTTCTTATATTAAAAATATAAAAATATAGGATATGATATATTTAAGATATTAAAAATATAGGATATGATATATTTAAAGATATATATATATATATATATATATATATATATATAATTTATAATAAAATATTATATATAATTATTAAATATTATTTAAATTGTACACATCAATTCAAGCTGAAACACCTATAAGTTAGAGATGTTACACATTAAAAAAAAGAAAACAATCTTACACATTAGAATACGCTAAAAAAAAAAAAGCACAAAGTTTCAAGCTGGAAGATAAAGAAAAAAAGAGTGAGAATAGATAAGAATGTGATGGAGGGAGCGATATAAAATCAAGGAGAAACAAGTGCTAGCAACAACATAAAATTATAAAAATTATAAGCTTTCAGAAAAATAAAATGTTGAAAAAGATATACGTATTTAAATAATTGAAATATGTTTTGATAAGTATTTAAATAATTGAAATATGTTTTGATTAATTTAACAATAATAATAACAGAAAAATATTTGTTATTCTGTTTTTATTTTTGTTTGGATTTTTTTAACATAAAACTATAAGCTCTCAAAATAAAATGTTGAAAAAGAGATACATATTTAAATCATTGAAATATGTTTTGATTAATTTAACAATAATAATAATAATAGAAAAATATTTGTTATTTTGTTTTTATTTTTGTTTGGAATTTTTTTTTGGATTCGTTTTCGATACAAATTTTTTAAATATCGGAGTGAATCAATATCGGATATGTATCTTATACGGATACGTTGGACTTTTCAACGTATCCGTGCATCATAGTTGATCGACTTAAAAAAAATGTAGTGACAGTTTTGAAAACAATAACGTGAGGTTTTGTGTCGAAATGTAAAGTTGTATTTTCATTTCTTCTTGTTTTCTTCTTCCTCGTGTGCTATAGGAGTCTTTTGTAGACGACAACAATAATGACTATTGGAGCACCTCCAAAAGCATTTTTCGACTATGATGAGCGGCGACAGTGGCGCGCCCCCAAAGTTTTGTAACTCCCATGTAATTTATGATTTTAGCCCCCAAACTTAATAAACATTTAATATATTTACTTGTTTATTTATAATTTTATCCTCTCAACCCCTCCTAACTCTCATATAATTTATTATTTTGTCCCCCTCAAACTTAATTATCATTTAATATATTTAAGTATATATATACAATTTTATCCTTTCACCCTTTCATCTTTTTTTTTTATATTTATTTATTATTTATTAATAATATATTATTTGACCCATCAAGATCAATGTTCAAGATCCGCTACCGAGCTGCGACAAGACCTACATCGTGACCCATTTATGGTGGTTGACATTTCTCTCCAATTGGATTTGAATTTTATGGCGTTTTGTACCTCTTTGATGTTAGTGTTTTATATCTCTAGTTTTATGTATAAATTGAACCTGTGATTATTTTTGGGATCTCAATCATGATATTGCATGAATGTCTCTACTGTATTATTATTGAAATTGAACTGTTATTATTTGTGTGATTGTCTGTTTATTTGTTTGAGTCCACACATGATTTATTATGCTGCATTATGTCTCCACAATTTATTTCTTTGAGTCCCACGTTTTTTGTTGTTTGTATATTTTTTTTGTAAATATGAATATGTGTTTGAGTCTCTAAGAATGACAAAATTTGTAACATAGGTAGTTATGGATCGGAGTTGGATGAATATACCTCGTATTAGTGAGGAGTATGAAAAGGGAGTTGAGGAGTTTTAGTAATTTTTTCATGAAAATGGAAAAACCTATCAAAGGGACATATTATGGTCCATGTTTGAATCAAATTTGTCACGAACTTGAGAATATACATTATCACTTGTTTGTCTATGATATTGTTAAGAGTTATACAATATGGACATGACATGAAGAAATATTAGGCATTTCAACTATGTCAACACCAATTTTTTTTGAAGAGATAAATGATAATTTCGAGGAGATGATACGTGATATTGATGAAAGTTTTTTTTTTTTAAAGAACACATGTATATTATTATTTGAAGTCTGGTTTTGAGCAACAATTGTACCTATGATGCAGTTTTACAAGATTATCAACAACTTTAAGATTGTTCGGTTTAAAAGTAAGAAATTGATGAACTGATAGAAGTTTCATCGAATTATTGAAGTTATTAAAGGAGATGCTTTCAGAAGATAATACATTACATAATCGTAAGTATGATACAAAGAATATACCATGTCCAATGGGTTTATAGTATAAGAAGATACATGCATGCCCTAATGATTGCATATTGTACAAAAATAATATTGCTACATTAAAGGTATGTCTAATATGTGGGTTGTCGTGGTTCTAAAAGAAAGATGATGGAAATAGTGGTGAGGAAGAAATAGATGACTCCTTTTATAAGTTTTTATGGTATTTGTCAATAATACTTAAGTTTAAAATATTGTTTTCCATAAAAGAAGATACAAAAAAAACTTGACATGGCATGTGAATGGTAGAAAATATGACAATTTTCTTTGACATCCATCTGATTCTCTACAAGGCAAGAGGATTGATGAAATATTTTTAAAATTTGGTGCAGAGTAAAAAAAACTTGAGAATTGGAATAACTACATATGACATGAATTCTTATGGGAACTTAAGTAGTAAACATAGTTCATGGACAATTTTGTTGATCATTTACAATTTGTCTCCTTGGTTATGTATGCAGAGAAAATATATTATGTTGTTTATGATGATTTTATGACCTCGACAACTAGGATATGACATAGATGTATATTTCAATCCTTTGATTGATGATTTGAATATGTTGTGGGAAACAAGAGCGGAGGTCTTTGATGCATACTGTGAAGACAATTTTAGGTTCTGTGCAATGTTATTTTGTACAATAAATAATTTCTAGCATAAGGTAATTTGAGAGGTTATATTATGAACGGTCATTATGCGTGCCCTTTATGTGAAAAAGACAAAAGTTATATTCAATTGAAACATGGACAAAAGACTGTGTACACAAGGCATCATAAGTTCTTAGTTTGTAATCATCCATACCATAGAATGAAGAAAGCACTTAATGGATATTAAGAAAATGAAATTGCATCGGCACTGCGATGGTGAACAAGTATATGGGTGGGTGAAGAACATTAATATTGTGTTCAGAAAGATGTAAAAGAAGTCCACTGAGAAAATATTTGGAAGAAATAATTGATATTCATCAATCTTCCTTGTTGATGCAAGTTGGATGTTAGATTGTATGGTCCAATTTTTCGATTGTACAGTCTGATTTTTCTTATATGGATGTACTTTGTTGAGAGATACATGAAGATTTTAAAAGGATATATGAATAATCAGAAGCTTCTATTGTGCAAATTTGTACATATTGAACAACACTGCTGAAGTGATTCATTACATATCGCAATACATAAGCGAAATAAAGGCAACACATTCGCGAATGAATGAAAAATGGGTATTGAATGAACATAATAAGAGTTTCCTTTATTGCTCTAAGAAAATGGTATATACTAAGGTTAATGCTTCATATACACTTTTGAGACTTGCTTGTGGGCCTAACAATGATGTCATTGTATTTGATGGGTATGACATTAACAAATAGAAGATGAGAAAAGTATAGTACGTCGGTGTTTGACTAATACAACGGAAATTTACGTCAATTAAAATGTCTGACATACATTTACATCTCTTGCATTCATAATGGACTTTAGGCTAACGTAAAAAGACGAAAATAACAAATGTAAAAAAAACCTATCTACACTAGTGGGCAATATAGATTTGTGTGGTGCTTATCTATTCTTTTACCAAACTTGTGCAATTTAACATAGATATTAGGAAACCAGTGTAGATTTTTGAAAATTTACAGAAATGGGCAAGTCGCATTATATGACACGGTTTTGTATAAAAAAGTGGTGTCACCTAGCATAAATTCTTTTGATATAATTTTTTTTTTGTGTATAATTTGTGTTATCTAGCATGATTTATATTTTTATTTTTTTCAATTTCAAAGTCGTGCTACCTAATAAGATTTTTTTTTTCAAAAGTCATGTTAGATAACACAGTTTGTTTTTATGTTTATTTTTTTTAATTCACGTTTTGTTGTTTTTTATCTTTTTTATAATTTAATTTAATTATAAAATAATACTATATGTAATATTTTTTATTTATCATTATATGACTTAAATTTTATAAGTAAAAAAATTAAAAATATAAGAGTAATTAATAAAATGACATACATTAATATTAATAAAAATAATTACATGATGTAAAATAATGTAATACAAAACTAAATTGAAAATAATTTAGTGTTGGGAGTCTATTCCATAAGTTGTTCTTTTATTCCGTTTGAGTTTTTCGTTTGTTTTTGGGACATGTCTTTGTTGAGCTTTTAAATCATTATCGTCATGTTTATTCTTTTGAGTTGGATTGAGTTGAAAGTACCATTGCATATACAACATATTTTCAGGCAAATGTCCATCTTCGTGGAACTATTGACTTTTAATTAGTTTATGTCAATTGTTTCATAATGTAATTCATTATAAATGATATTTTGGCCAAAATGTGTTTCTTTTTCCCCTCAAATCTACTTTGTGAAGTTCATTCATGAGGAATATTTTGACATCAAATTATCTTATGACTCAATGAACCTAATGAAACATGACACAGTATGATAGAATGTGAAATAGGAAAAATTTCAATATTTATTAGTTGTTGTATGACACTTTTACATTAGGAAGTCCATATAAATTCCACATTGAAGTAAAAATATATTATCTAAAAATAAAATATGTATGAAAGAATAACAAATGTTGTCGTAATCTCCTTTGGTTATACTTTATCCAATATGTATCATACTACGCGTACAACGTATGTTAGGTTATTTGACCTCTAACCAAGTTGAAACCACTTAAGATAAAGAACAATTTTGTAATTTCATACATATTATATGCTAAAAATAGGTAGATCAACTTTATACTTTTTTGCTAAACCAAATCCTTCATCAACCTCTTGATTGGTTAAATCTTAAATAAGTGGACAAATGTATGTAATTTGGTCTCATGCCCAACATTGCAGAAGTAACATACAATCTCTAATATTTTCTTGACAAGGGTCAACTCCATGGTCTAAAGTTCGATAAAGACAAACAAGTATAATACATCTGATAATAGCATTTTGGTCGCACAAAATACTGATAAAAAATAATAAACATGTTGTTAAACTAATGCAGTATAGTTAACCCGTGTCGAATCTCACAAGGACACAATCATAGGAACGTACTCATTACCATGTATCATTCTCTTTAAAAGAGTAAATAAAGTATGAATGAAAGAGAAATAAATTGATGCATAATTTAAATAACTGAAATTTATAAAATTAAAATAAAGTGTTTTTAATTAAAATTGCAAGAATCAAGAATTGCTTTAAAATAAAATAGTGTAGTAATTAAATTTGAAATTAACGAAAATAGAAATTGAGTAAAATAGTGAGAAAACAATTGATTTCCTGATTCGAATACGAGTGTCACTTATCATAGGTTACGAAATTAAATTGTTTTAACCTTTATTCTAACCCAAAATTAACCAACTAAGCGAAGATTAATCTAAATTATCCTTATACAATTAAACATTGCATACATCATATAATCTCATCTCTAACACAGAATTAAGCAACTGTGATATTGGTTTCGGTTCATTAAGCATAAACAGATTATAATTCAATACTAAGATTAGGAGATGAAGAGTTAAGATAACAAACGAAACCTCAAAGATCCGCTACATTCTCCTAAAAAAATCAATACAAAGATTTAGCTATCCATGAAAAAATTGAAACGCAGAAGAAGAGACATAATTAAAATTAAAAACAAGAATTTAAAATAATGACAGAAGAGTAAACAAACTTGAATACAAAATGCAGAAGACGAAATTGGCGTTCCGAGGATGTTGCTGCTTGATGCAGCTGCGTGATCACTAACATAAATAACCTTAACCCTAATGGACAGTGTCTCCTCTAGGTTTGGGCCCAACTGACCCATAAAACACATCATAAGTTGGTTTTAATGCAGTTCCACGAACTTCAAACACATGCAGTATTTTCAATACTTATCCAAATTCAACAATTTTAGTCTCCTTTGAAAGATGTTTGAGTTAGCTTTAAAACGCCATTGTTTCTACTATTTTAAGAGGTCTAGTGAATTTAGGAGACTTAAATTACTAAAGCATGTCCATTGGGCCAGTCTGGTGCGCTTAACCCCTTTTTGATAATTTATGTAAAATCCAATTTAGCTCCGAATTGAATGGTTCTGGATCCTTTAGAAAGCTGAATGTGTCTAGTTTATAATGCTTCCAGAATCATGATTTTAGAAGCTCTGTAAAAAAAATGATAAATAAAACAAAAACCTTAATCCTAATGGACAACTAATATTTGACTCAATCTTCCAAGCCCAAAATTGCTTTAAATTGTCTTAAAAATAATAATGAGTAAAAATTAGATCAAATATATTCAAAATAATTAAAATATGAATTACTGGTCCAATAAAGTCTAATTAATAAAAATTCACTAATAACAGACGAGTTAAGCCCAAATCACTAATTAAAATAAGAAAATATGGGAATATAATGACTCATCAATATCTCTAACTGTAGTTAGGCATAACACTTAGGTATAACAAAAGTAAAATATACATCAAGTGAACTTAAGAAGTTGATGTATATATCATCAATAAACTTCCTATGATGTATAAAATGTTTTCTTGAGCATGTTGAGCAGTGACATTGTTGTCTATGTCATCAATAAGTTGTTGGAAGGCAACATTTAACAAAGAAAGTTTAATCGAATTTCCTTTGTTCACTCCTTCTAGTGAAAGTGGCCTTAATGAAGGTTCACAAAAACCTATTAAATCACCACTATTGGGACCAATAACACACTCTCCATCTTTCAACGCGACAATTGCTTCTTCAATGGGAAAGTGAAAGGTGTGAGTTTTCTTTTCTCCATTGTTATACTAATATCGTTATTAAGTGATGGTTGATATCAATATTTAAAATATTTAACAAAGGTTGAAAATCCACTTGTTGCATAAGATTGAGTACTTGTCCATTAAAAATGTGAGAATGCTTAATTAACCATATTGCATAGCATCTTGGACGAAGTATTTGTTGATTTCCCTCCCATAATGTTTTCGTTATGTGTTTGTCCTGCAAACCTAACGAAGACATGTTAGGTGGAAGATGTTGATTGACCATATTTTTATATAAAAAAATAGACTTATTATTACACTAATTAAGACACAGTAAATAATATTCTAATAAATAATATATTAAATAATTTTATGCAATAAATGTAATACAATAAAGATTACTATATTAAACATTATACCATAAAGAATATATTATAATATATAGTAAATAATAATATACAAATAATATATACTATATATGTAATAAATAATATCATAATAATATGATACTAAATAAAAAATAAAGTAAATAATATTATAAGAACGTAGTAAATTTATATTATAAATATATTATAATAAATATTATAGAATCAATATTATACAGTAACTAAATATAATATAAATATATTATATCATAAAACAAAATGTAAAGATAATAAAATAAAAAAACTTGAATAGTATAAAATACCAATAGATTATTATACTTAAAAATAAATACTGACAATATTAAAAAAAATATTATATGTATATTATAATATCATCTATGTAAAATACTAAAAGAGTATAATGACAGAAGAGAAGGAGAATAAGTGAATAAGAAGATTGAGGAAGTGATTGAAGAGAGAGAATCTTTGCAAGATGAGAAATTTGAACCTATACAAGTTACCTTGAACCATGTATATAGGGAACATGACTCTAAACATTCATTTCAATCATCGCTTAACTATACATGTGAAGGAATCCAATACTAGGTAAGAAAAAGTTGTGCTAGCAAACATGATTTCACTGGAAAGTCATTTTATGTAAGATGATTTTTTTTTTTAAGGGTGACACTTCATAATAAAGTTGTATGAGGTGACATGACTTCACAGTGAAGTTGTCAGGTAGCACAAATTCACTTGTGTACGAGAAAATCGTGTGATCTGACATGACTTTATTTTTGACCCATTGACCATGCACGAGAGTCGTCTCACATGGTGTGACTTAGCTTATTACAAGACCAACCAAAGACACACTCATGCTTGACAACTTCTAATCTATAATACAAATGTTGTTGAGCTATTGAGCAAGAACCAATTAACTATATATTCTTTATGATTTTGATGAATACTACAATACTCTAGATCCTCCACTCATAAGAAATGGTGGGCAATATACATAATCTTCTAATTCAAATGCAATTATTTTTGAAGGAATGTGTTTCTCATCCAAAGGAAACAATAATAAGTGTAATTAACCATTTTCATATTAGATAAGGTTATAAATATTTTGTAGTTGTTTCAAAATTTGATAGATATGTTGTTTGATGTATCCATTATGGGAATAAATGTCAGAGGAGACTTACACCTTCACTAAGTAAAATTCAACAACAATGGGAGGTAGAAAAATTAAAGCAAATCACACATGCTTGTCAATTGTGTTATCTATTGATCATCAAAATTTAGATTTAAATAAAATTGTTCATATTTTTTATGAATTAGTCAAAGTAAATGATTTTTTCTTATAAAATCTTTGATTGTAGAAATAAAAAGTCGTCATGATTGTTCAATTAGATATAAAAAAAAAGCCTAGACTGGAAAACAAAAAACACTTGTAATTGGTTTTAGTGATTGGGAAGAGTCATACAACTATCTTCCTAGATGGTTCCAAGCTGTTAAAAAATTGTTCAATATATGGGTAACTCTTCTTTTATAGATGGAGTGGAAGATCCATTATGTTACATTTTTCAAAGACTTTTTTGGTTTTTTAAACCATCTATTGAAGGATTCGATTATTGCAAGTCTTCTATTCAAGTTAACGAGACATTATTGACTAAAAGATATCATGAAACTTTATTGATAATTATTACATAAGATGGAAATCAAAATTTATTTTCATTACCATTTGCAATAGTGGAAGGGGAGAAAAAAAAACTTTGATTTGGTTCTTTCAATTGTTGAAACAATATTACACCTTAACAAAATTTGTATATCATAACAAATAGAGGAACAACAATATTTGTAGCATTAGAGTCTCAAGAGATTAGGTGAAACACAAATCAGTCAATATATTACATTTAACATATAGTTGCAAACTTCAATAAAAAATTCAACAATCTCTAATTGAAAAGACAAATAATTAATGAGTGATATATTTATATCTTTACTTTTAATTTTCATCATTATAATTTTTATATTTATTTATTAACTTTTTAGGTTATTTTATTTTTTTTGCAACATGTGAGATAAAATAATTAATAATTCTAGTTAAATTATCTGTTATGAGATCACTTTTCGACAAACTACTTCTTACTTAGATCAAGTTCCATTGGAAAAATGGACATATGAGATATCATGCTCTAAAGCACAAAAATTTTCTTTGATAACAATTTGATATCAAAGATTTTAAGATTTTCCGTAATCTGAATTTTTGGGTCTGTCAAAAAAATCAAAATAATACATTTGGGCATTTACAAACTAAAATTTTGAATTTCTATTTTCCTAATCTTAATTGTCTATAATTGTAATCTTAATTGCCAAATATATATGAACAATAAAAATATTTAAACTAGCGTTTAAACATATTTTTTTACATTTAATTTTATTCAACATTATGATGGATAATGTAGTATCAAAGTTTTTCAAGTGAAATTGTTCTTATTAGAAAATTGAAAAAAAAAAAACTCATAAAAATCTTTTACCTAAACATTCTCGACTACTTCAATAATCAATCTTTTGCATAAACATTATTTTTTTTAAGTTAAAAAGTGAAATATAAATAAAAAAATTACAAGGATATTATATTTTATAAAAACTATTTATTAGAGTAGAACTGTAAACACTTAATATAAATTACTTACAAATAATATTACATATCAAATCTTATTTAAAGTGTAATAAAACCTCCAATGTATATCTTATTAGAACCAGCATTAACCTCAAATTTGATTATGAATCTATACTTATTGATTTAGACAACTTTATACTAGATTTCATTACTAAGGTTTAAAATAAAATCAGTCAAACATAAATCATTTCATATTAAAATACATTCATATCATAATAAACTAAGCATGTGTGTTTTTTTATATGATTTTCCAAGTCTGCAGTGAAGCAATCTATTGTTGCTTTCTGGTTTTTAACAATTTGGATATCAATTTTGTAAACAAATACCTTCATTCTTATACAACCACACGCACCTATAATTCTGCACTTCGCACATAATTAACTTTCTCCAATTGAAATCTAGAATCATTTTCCCTCAAATCCTAGAGGACTTTATACAAGGCCTGAGTGCCCACTTGGCCTCCGTGCCTAAGGCAAATGACCAAGCAATACAGAAGACAAATAATTCGAAACTCACATATTATGTATTCACTAAAAATTAACGATTTTTTTTAAACAATGGCCATTTATGAATGTAGTTTAGGTCGTGAAAAAGATTCATCGTTGACATTGTGGGAGTAATATGCAAGTCGGACAATACCACTTTCCCTTGAACCTTGTCTCCTGCGTTAGCCCAACACACGAATAGTGGAACCATTCACCTCCTTGGCACTATCACCCAAAAAGAGAAAAGCTCAGAGTTCAAATAACCAATGGGACAAAATAGAAAAGACAATCGTTGGAAACGAACAATATCATAAAAAGAAAAGTGAACAAATAAAACTAAAATGCAGTAATTCAGGGAAACAAAAAAAAACTTTGAAAAGTCAAGCTATATAAACATCCATCTACAATCTTATAGGAGAAATCTATAGGTTGTTTCTTGCGACAACATGAATATGATTTATAGAATTACTAAATGTATGCAATTCAGGAGTTAACACCATCCCACAACTTTATTTTATTTTTCTTCGTGTCTTCGTGGGGGGTAGGGGGGATGGGGTAGAAAGAAATGTCCTGAACTATCTCAGAGTCCCTCTAAATGCTCAAAACAGGAAAAAAATATGACAAAAGTAAGTAATTTCAAAATAAATATTAAGTGACCTGGCTGATTGTAACTGTAACATGTTAAGTAATTTAAAAATAAATATTAAATGACCTGGCTGATTGTTTAGATATAAATAGGGTGTGAAGGATAGGAGAAGGGTGTGGATATTCTTTGTAAATTGAGCATTAGCTCTTTGTAAAAGGAAAAATTCTTTGTGAATGGGAAACCCTTGGAGGAGATTCTTCTCCTATTTCTTGTTCTTTTCAGTCTATTCAATAAAAAAACTTTCTTTTCTTTTTCTGTTTAATTCTTGGTTCCTAACACCGCATCTTGAGCATGGTAATTTAATTTGATGTGGGAATTCAAAATAAGATATACATCCTACCAAAACCCACTTCCCTGGAAACAATAGGTGAAGCATACATAGCACAAGAAAGAGAAACTAAAATGTACTTACATTTTCGTTGTCACAAGCAATCATATCCCCGAACGATACCTGAATGATCAGAATAGAACCGCCTCAGTTTTTTATTTCAACATTTTACGAAAAAAAAATGAAAATATAGCATAATTGCTCACATGGAGATTTTATAATTATGTTATATATTAAGAGCAATTAATCTGAACCTGATGACAAACACAGTATGTAGGTTCATTTGGATCAATATGTTGATCAACATCCATTGGGGTAGCATACTCTTTCTTATGACTTCCTGGTGGAGGCATTAACTCGAAGTCCCTATCACGCTCCCTATCCCAATCTCTGTCCCTGTAATCAATTCTCTTCGATTGAGGAGTTATATATATGGGCTTGCGCTTTTCTGCTTTAGGGACTATAGGCAATGGGGGCAGAATTGCTGGTTCATCTGGTGGTATTTTACCCTCTGATAGAATAATGAAATGAAATGAAGCGGAAGTAAAAAATATTACGAAATCTCATGACTTGATAATGCACTGCAAAAAGCAATTTTGTTTCGATAAAAGCGCATAATAATGCAAGAGGTCAAGAAGTCCTCAACAAATATACCAAGAATGCAAGGTGAATTGTTTTTAAGAAACAAAAATGTATCTTAGCATGCCACAGACTCTGTAGATTTACCAAAGCAATCCCCAAAAGAAGATCATTCGAGGAATACCACAAAGTATCTTAGTGAACATCTGCAACTCAAATGAACCCAATAGGCAACAATCGACCAACAAGATTCTACCATTTGTTTCCAACTAGATACACCAAACACTGCAGAAATGTTTTTTTTTTTTTTTAAAGACCTCTAAATTCCTAAAGACCATTATTTGGTTTGGCACTTTCTTTCTACATCCAACAGGCTATTTATACAAGTCCACAAACACCCGCAATTATGCACAATCCCACAGTCTTTTACCCCAAATTAAAATATTCATCTAATTTGCATCAGCTGAAACAAAATATTTATGTGTACTTCTGGGGAAATATTAGATAAACTTGTTGCTTTTAGTCCAGGGGCATTGTCTCATTGGTAATGGGGTGAAGACATAACTGCTTCCTTTATAAATATGCTTATTGCACTCTTACAGCTGACCATTTTACTGGCAAACTTTTTATCCACAATCTATATAACAGTAAGAGTTGCATTATTATAATAATTTTACTGGTTAATTTTGAAGATAGAAGTTGTACATACAGACACAAAATAAATCAGAATGCAAGTTTACAAGAATATATTGTACCTTGCTTTAAATCTTCAACGAAGTTGTTTAAATCCTCATCTAGTCGTTTTACATGGCTATCTATCTGAAGCAAATACAAAAACGATTGAGTAACCAAAACCAACATTCCTTCTATGCGTAAGAAGGGCAAAAGGCAAAAAATCCACATGGTTTCCTTGAAAAGTGCAGCGATCATTGAGTTAGTTCAGTATAGTGCACATCAAAATCAATTTAAAGCAATTTTTTCCGCTGTACACATGAATATAGAATCTAAACGTACAACCTTGTTCATTACTATCTGTCTTCAGTCATATAATGTAAATAGACATAACAAAATAATGAGGAGATTCCTACAGAAGAGCTACAAGGATCTACAATAGCATCTCATTAAAACAATAAAAACTACATACAAGCACATATTATCTAAGAACTTCTAGTTCAAGAAGGAATCAAGAGAATAGATTGAAAAAATCTTGAGTACTATACAACATATTAGGTTCGATGAAATAACTTTAGAAGCTAATATAAAAAGAAAAGGCAAATTTTTGAGGAAGTACTAAACCTATAACGGTTTCATCAGATGCCAGAATGTTAAACTTGTTAGGGCTATTTTGTTCAATGGAATTGTATTTCGAACCCTTCCTCATGCAATGCAACACAATCAGAATTATTCAGAAGGAAGCAGTGTGATTTCATCCTCTATGAATGAGGCATCTTTGAGGGGAAGGAGCGATAGAAGTTTAAGATTTATACAACTCCAATAAATTAAAGCATCTTCTAGTATCAAGTGAAAAGCTGGAACAGTGAATAAAAATAAAGAGTACAGGTGAGGTTACGTTCATTTTAAATCATAGTTGACAAAGTGATATTAATCTGGCGGGTTCAAACCAACCTTAAGTTTGTCTTCAGTTTCATATTTTATTAACTTCTGGCATTTTAGTGGCACCTGACGGAGTTATGAATCTCAATATAATTGTTAGTAATTATGCATTGATTAGAATTAAAACCTTAACAGATTTGTGGCTTATGTATTAAAAAATTAACAATAACAGGTAAACCTGAATTTTGCTAAGTAATACCTTGAATATTTTGAAAATCTTCTCTCTAGTTTTGGATTTAACCAAGGATTTTAGCCCTTGTGTCTACCCAATCTTTATCAAATTGATTTGTAGCAATCAATACATGACTTATCACTCACTTTTTAACATAAATCTTGAGTGTAACCTCAATATTTTTCTATAAAACCCAAAGATACCAAAAGAATTACCAATTCTCAAAACCTATATCTCCAGATGGTCTGTAATCCTGCAATAATCACATCATTTGGTATCAGAACTAAGTCTCTAGATACATGTTAAATTATTCTTTTAATCATTGTGTTGATTTCTGTTCTGTTCTGCTCTCCATCCTCTTCAGAGTTAAAAAAATAATAATAATGATATGACAAACATTTCTATTACAGGAACTTGTAGACTAAAGTGTTGATCAATTTTCACATTGGGAATTGTTGTGCTTTGTGACGTGGATCCCATAGAAAAATGATCTCTTCCTAGGTAAACTGTGGAAAGATGAAAGAATAGTGAAACACCATGAGAGCCCAACAAATTAATTTGTGACAATCAATCCAGGACTTATCACTCACTTTCTAACCTAAATCTTGATTGTCGCATCAATACATAATCTCAAGAATGGAAAAAGTTACTCAAAATTATTCATAGTTAGTAATAAAAAACATAGATGTCTTAAACAAAACATACAGTTACTAACAAAAGTCAAATACAAGTTTCCTCGTCTTTCCCTTCATTTTCTTTACTACTACAACAGGACATTGCATGTTTGGAAATTGAAATCCCAAAGAACACAGAACATCTTATTTAAAATGGATATTTTTGGAATCAACACATAGCAATGCTATACCATCTACTACGTCCACTTTTTGGTATGCTATGTTTGCTATAGTAAATCTTTGCTATGACAGACCGACAGGGGCCAGGGCAGCTCCGCACTGCTACAATGCTATGGCAGCACTACGTGCACTATTTAAGTGTACTTTAATAGTTACTGAGGAACTCCATCATTTTCACAACTATCACAATTTACGACAGGAGATTTCATTTTTGGAAATTGAAATCCTAGAAAAGTAACATGTCTATTAACCGAATAATTTTGGAATCAACTCAGAGCTACTATCCCATCTGTTTAGTCCAATCTTTGGTATCCTATGTTTGCCACACTAAACTGCTTCGCAACAACAGCCCCCATAATGGCCAGGGCTGCTCCAAACTGCTACACTGATTTTTGGCACTATAACGTCCTATTTATGATTGCTAGTTATTGAGGAACGCCTTCATTTGGTAAAATGTTAAACTCTGTTATAATTTGGCCGGGATATAAGGTTTCTGTAAAATGTAAATGAATCGAGTAGCAAAGTGGCCCAATCCTGTCATTAATGCCTTGCAACTCCTAACATGTTGGTGAGGGACACCTCTTAAAACATAATATCATAATCTTTTCGTGGTAAAAATGTTACAATCTAGACTATATGTTCCATGCATACATCAAAATCAATCTAATCACATTAACATCAAGGCCTTCGCTATTCTGTAGATATCATTCTACACAAAATCATCTTGTTCACCAAATCTAAAGCACATGTCCGTTGCTTCAACCGTGTGATGTCAAGCCTCATCACTATTGAATCATTTGATAATTCTGTATCAGGTTTTCCATTGGCAAGATATATGGTAAACATTAAATTCTCTTTTCCAAATTCCAATCCATAAAAGCTTTAGTTATCCGCACAGCATTCGTAAAAATAAAAATAAAAGCTCACCAGGTCATATGCTTGTCGCGCCAACAAAACCTTCTCAGTACATAGACTCAATGCACTATCTTGATTTGCCTCGATTTCTTTTCGCATTTTCTCAAAAGCAACATCTTCGTCCTCATTCCCATAACTGTTATTATAACTGTGATTACCCTTCTTAGAGCCATGTGATGGGAACCCCATACAGTACTTTGTCTGCTGCCTGGTCTGGTTTATCATAGCTTCCATAACACCGCAAACAAAATTTAAATTAATAAACGTTAAAAGAACCAAAAAGATACAGTGATGTACGATTAAACTTCACTTAATCTTTAATTAAGTACACACACGTAGAGACAAAAAAATGGGTAAAACATTTTATTAATAAAAAGAAAATTTATAAATATTTCTTGATTTCTATATAAAAATCGTAGAAGACAGATAAATATGAACAGAACAGTCTACAACAACAAATAAAATTTCTAGAAAGCAATTACATTGGGATCGTTCATCGAGTTCACGCACAGTGTTGAGCAGCCTCTGAAGTTCAGCTGGTAACGTGCTGGCGTCTGTGGGAATGGAAAATTCAGCAACAAAAATAAATTCAAAGAAAAATAGGGGAAAAATGAAATGGGACAAGAAGAGAAATAAAAGGCGCTTACACTCCAAGTAGTCATCGACGTAGACTCCGGTGCGAGCAATTGCCATTTGGGGGATTGATTATCGTGAGTGGTAAGAGTTAGGGTTTACGATTGCGAGCCTAGGAAGAAAATTTCTTGTTCTGACAAGGGAGAAGAAAGTTTTGCAACGTTGTCGTATGGGGTGGTATGTTTGAATTATATAAAAGCTCCAAGAGGAAACAGTTGTAAAGAAAGGAGCGGTACAACCCAACGTACCAATGTTTTTAATCTGGGTAAGATATGATAAATACTCATATTTAGTATAAATAAAAAAATTATTTAAATTTTATATATTATTAATTATTTTATTAATCTTTTTAATGATTATTATTATTATTAAAAAGTAATTAATTTTGTGTGACATAAATCATTTAATAATATATATTATTTTTCAAACATTTTTTACAACTCATTTTTAAAATATAATATAAGATTTTAAATTTTGTGTATTTAAAAAATTTAGTTGTAACATATTAACATTTTTTTAATTATATACGACATATTTTGGTTGTTTTTGGATTTTTTTTCTTTCATGATTAGGAAAAAAATATAAAATGTGAAATAAAATCCTCATAATTAAGATTAAACCTATATACGACGTTTTCTATTTTATTGTTGAGGAAGAATAAAATATCTATTATTAACGAAATAAACGGTGTTAACATATAAGTTTGACATTGAGTAATTATTAAATATAATAAAAAAATTTAAATAAAGATCAATATATAAAAATAAATATATTATATAAAATTATTAAAAATTATATATATATATATATATATATATATAAACAAAGTCAAATACATATTAAATCTGAATCAAATTTTATAATAATTTCCTTTTTAATATAAATAATTACATGAGTAAGAAAATCATCTTCATCAAGTCTTATTTTAATAATTTTTATAACTGAAAATGTCCTTTCTGTTATTGTATATAAATTTTAAAATTTTAAAGTTTTAAACACATCAAATTCATACTATTGAAATTCATATATTAATTAAAATTTTTGTTGGTAAAAAAAATAGGAAGAATATAATTTCTCAACTAGCTTGCAAATGTTAGAAGTATTAAATTTTGTTGTAATCATCTTGGAGACTCAAACATGTACTTAATATATGAAGCTCCATTGTATGTTCATTGAATATATTATTTAACTCTTTCAACTAATAATTTATCATAGTAGTAAATATATCAATACGATAATTATGTTCTATCTTTTCAACGACCAAATAATGATGTTCTATCTTTTCAACGACCAAATCAAATTACATCAGAAAAAGAAACATTCATATCAAGAACTTCAATTTCTTGTTTGCCACAAAAAAAAATGCTAATTTTTTCAAGAAGTGTTTCCCAACCACAATCTCTTAATTTTTGAATTAATGATTTTGTACTAGAAACTAAATACATAACATCCATAATATCTTGAGATTTTTGTTGTAATAATTGACAAAATTATCAGTGATTCCTGTAATTTCTTTTGTCACATGTAAAATGAACACAAAATCAAATGACATCAAAGACTTAAAAACATAAGTAGTATCACCTCTTTGAGAGTATATAGATCCATTAATAACTAAATCTTTAAGAACTATATTTGTTACACTAAACATTTGTAAAAGGTTACATATTGAATTAAAATGAGAACTCCATCTAATGTCTCTAGACCTTTGCAATGTGTCAATTTGATTAGCCCTCTCCTTATCTCAATCTCATTTATTTCAATCAAATGAGCTATTTCATTTGCATCAACACCTTGTAACTCATCATTGCATTTACAAGAAGAATATACAACATTTATAGTATTAGTCAAGTTTTGAAATTGATGAACAAAACAATATATATAATATACATAAGGACATTCTTGAAGAATTAGAGCTTGTAACCCTCTTCCACTCTCCACGCATATTACTAACTCCATCATATTTTTGACCACGACCATTTTCAATGTTGAGATTATGATGAAACAATACTAAACAAATTTTTTGTTTAAGATTGGTTACAATAGTATCTCTTACATGTATTACATCTATTAGACACTTTTTAATAACTCCTTTTTATCAACAAATATAAAAATAAGAGTCATTTGTTCTCTTTTAGATTCATCAAATATAAAAACAATAGTCATTTGCATCATTAATCTCATTACGAATTTTACTTTGAGCCTTTATATGAAAAAAATGTAGAATTTTTTTTTTAAATAGCCGATAATATGTATCTTGCATTTTGAAGAGCATTCCCCAAAACAACTATATTCACTTCTTTATTGTAAGAAGTCAAAAGTTTCAACATTTCAAGAAAGTTGTCTTCATTCTTAGATTCCAAACTTTCATCATGATCTCTATAAACACAAAATTGAAATATTAACCACTTAATAGTATTAATAAAAACTTAAGACACAATTGATTGATTAAAACTTACTATGAAGTCTGCTTAGATAATCCTTTTGCTAACATTATTGATTCCTTAAGTCTTCACCACATTTAGTAGCAATATTGTGAGGAGAATTAGAGGATTTTCTAATATGAGATAAAAGTACAAAATCTTTTTCATTATTCACTTTTTTCAAGTTTCTAAATTCTCCCATGGTGAATGAAGTAGCCTTCCTAGAAAATAAATAACATGAAAGACAAAATACAATATCTACTTGTGGTGAATATTCTAACAAAAAAAAAACTTTTGAACCAATTAGCTTGAAATTGATGAGAAATATTGTCTAAACCTGAGAGTAATACTCATCCATAAAAAACTGACAAGGTCTAAACTGTATGTATGCTCTACGAATTTCATTTATTGATTGATAAAATAATTCTAAATTTGTGGATATTTTTTAGATCATGGATCAAAGTATAAATATTAATTTTTTTATATTCAATCTTCATCATTTTGGAAGAAAGTTATTGAATAGATTGATCAATTGTAAGTTGTTTTATAATATTTTCAACATTACTTATTAAATTTAAATTTGTTAGACTAAAGTTTATTTCATTATTTATCCTTTTTTTTTATGAAAAATGAGTCTGTAGCTTTTTTTTAGATTTTTTTTCATATTTTAATATTAAAATAGAGTTCACAATAATATTATACACCTTTCTCAGACTTTAAAACTTGACAGTGTACTTAGTGAGATTTTATAACAAGAATATTCTTTTAAATTAATTCCTTTTAAATAGGTATTATTATAATAACACATAAAACAATTGATAGCACATTAAAAACAATTAATTATTAGCATTAAACAAATATAATATATTACCTAAAATGGGTAAAAAAATCTATAAATTATATAATCTTATTCGTACACTATCATTTTGAATTGCAATCCTACAATATTTACTGATACATTTAATATTCTCACAACTAAATTAAAGCATAAGAGTGTTTTTCCAAGTAGATTTTCCACTCAGTACATAAATAATACTCATGAAATGTTCGATCAGATACGTTTGTGATTAAATCATTATATTTTTTTTTCAATTTTACTGTATTTTGATTGGCATCCTTCGAAAAATACCAATAACAAAATTAACTAATTTCTTAAATAATTAATAAACGTAAAAACATTTTTTTATGGGAACAATTCAATAAAAAATATATACTATTTTAATGTAAATCTTTTAAATAATTATTATAAAATTTACATTAAATTTTATTTTTAAGAAATTTTTATAACTAATTTTCAATGTACTCTAATATTATAGGCATTGGTCGAGCTCAAGTGATACGAAAATTGATCCCAAATTAAAAAAAAAAAAAACTAGTATATCTCTCGTAACTACTACGACCATTATCGATGGAACAAAATTTTACACATCATAATTCAACAAAGAATTAACAAATATATATATATATATATATATTTGAATTAACTTGTCAATAGTTCGCTAATGTCACTGTTAAATAATAATAATATCAAATAAAAAACCTACAAATTAAACTCAAGTTTCAATCTAAATGGGTTGGTGCAGTAGTTTGACATCACGCGCTCACATATTAAGAGAGTATATGAGAACTCACTGAACCTGCAACAATCATAAGACTACCAGAGAGATCGGTCTGTGATTCACTGAGCTTAGAAAAATTTGTGGTAGAAAAAAGACTCAAGTATTTTCCTTAACATATCCCACAGCACCCTGGTAGTTGTTCCACAACTCTTTCACCATATCTGTGGTCATATTTGAGAGCCCCTCTAACAGCTGTGGCACCTGTTTGAAAGATTCTTCAAGTGAAGTCTTGAGCTTCTCTGCTTGTTCTGCAGCCACGGATCCTGAAGCAGCCATTGACCCTGTAATGCTCTCTTTAAGAATATCAAACACCTTGGAGAGTATAGAACTTGTTGAGTTAATTACAAGCTGAAGGATGAACTCGAAGCACACCCTGATGCCCTCTGCAACTTGTTTGAAAACTCCAAGTGAGCCTTCACCAGATCCTTTCAGACCTTGGAGTAACAACACAATTGTGTAAGCAATTGTGTTGAAGATTAAACGGGTCAGTAGACTCCATAATGTTACCACAACGAATGTAACAGGTTTTAGAATAAGAACCAACATTAGAACGGAGGGTTGAATTGAATTTGAAGAAGTGACTTGGTATAGAACAAAACCAAAGATGAATGTGCAATTATATATCATAAAATTACAAGTAATGACTTTGAAGGTTTCAAATTTCTCCGTGTAATGTATGTAACAAGTAAACGCTTGAAGCTCATTGGTTAGAGTAGTTTCAAGGAACAAGCAAATTAGTACTTGCTTTCCCACGTATGATATTAGAAACTTGCAAGGAAGCACTTAAATTAGTAGTATAAAATATCAAGTCTTATATACTAACAAAACTTTCGATGCTTAGAATCAATTTGCTTACATATGTACATTACCGAGAAAAATATTTGGTTATTGGAAGTAATTAATAATGTTATCAATTCCAGATTGATATGCGACTCAATATATTTATATGACCAATGATTCACTATCGAGAGGGGAATCAAATGTATAAAATAATTGGGTAGTAGTTAGCTTCTAGAATAGTTTCGTATATATCCTTTAACATAAGATCAATTTGGAGTGGATTGGTTGTTATTCGTATATATTTGTTAGAAGCAAACATCAACCATAGAAACGATTAAGTTTTGAAATATTTAATGTGTTTTAGGAAAAAAATTAAAAATCTTGTACTAGCTATGTTTTATTTGTAGAATAATATATTAGTAAGTGAATTTCGAAATATAATATAATATATATATATATATATATATATATATAGGTTGATTAAATTAGAACGTGAAAAACAAATAGATTCTCCCAAAGAATAAAAGTGTAATCACTATAATTCAAAAATTATCCTATAACGGAATTATATTATATATTATAACTGAAATCAAGTAACACTACATTAAATAATATTAAGACTTATCAAATGAAGATAAATAAAATTTAAATATGTCAAATTTATTCATAATACGTAGAAGGAAATGTTTTTCTCTAATAGTCATATTTAAATAAAAAGGGAAATATGCATTATGCTCCAATATGCTCCAAAGAACTATAAGTATTTGAACTAGATAATATCTAAACATATTAAAAAAAGAGTATAAGTATTTGAACTAGATAATATCCAAATATATTAAAAAAAGAGTTTATGCACATAAGAATATCATATTATTAGATAAATATTTTCGTAAAATAATAAAGTCTAAAATTTCAATAGTCACATCTTGTTCTATCTTCTTAGTGAGTCTTTTCTTTTAAAGGTTTAAGAGAGAAGTTATTATTACATTCTTTACCGAATGAAATAAGCATTCAGAGTTAAAGTATTTATTACCTATCATCTATGTGAAAGTGTGATAATTTTGTTATACGAGAGATAAAAAAAATGTAATTTATCGTTTAAGTGTAGAAGTTAAGTTTAGAGATTTGATTCTTGAAATTTATGAAAGTTTGAGAAATATTCATCTTATAAGATCTCTACTACTCATCCATACAACCTATTAAATTATAATGTGACAATAACGTTATTTGTAATATTATTTATAAAGCGAGTACAATATGATCTAACAAAGTATATTAAAGTAAATATATTCATTATCAATAAAAGTTAGAAGAAAAAAATTATATAATTGTTTATGATTAGGTAAGAAGACTAATTAACTAATATCTTACTAAAAATTATTTAAACTAAAATATTCTCAAAATATTTTATTAAATTTGACATATAAGATTTTTTTTATATATACCAACTTAATGAAATGTTAAGATTTTCTTTTCTTTTATTCTTTTTATAAATTACAATTAATATAAATATAAAATATTTTAATTTCTTAATAACCAAATTAGATGGGTGTATTTATTCAACTTTGTATCTTATAAATAAATTATATATATTTTATTTCACATCAAAGAGTCAATATATTGCAATTTACATAACTAAAAAACTATATAATATTTTTAACTTACAATTAGTTTATATATATATATATATATATATATATATATATATATATATATATATATATATATATATATATATATATATATCTTTCCAAATTAGAACGCTGAAGTTGAAATTTTAATTTTGAGAAACAAACTCAAATTCACTCAAACCAGTATGTCAATTTGCTAATTTCGGAACTGAATAGTTTCAAATATAATTGGAATTATGTCCAAATGAACAAGTAAAACAATTTTTAAAATCTGCATTTAAAACCATCATGAAAAACTGCACAAAATCAAACGTAAATCCATGTAGAGTGAACAACTTTAACTTTGTCACCATTTAAAATCTCCTTTATTCTTTCGCAGTTAACCAACCAAAAAATAAAAGCTATACATTATTGAGAGGTAGAGCATAAATAAAATCAGCCTAAATATATCTAACCAACATTATATACAAAGAGAATTGGACTAACTCTGGAAATTTACTTAGCAACATGTTCATTTACTCTACCTCAAGAGCTTTAAGCTTATATAGATTGTCAATAAAATCTTCTGTATCCCAGAGGAAGGATCCAAATGCAATAGCCTCCAAGATTAGCCTCCTCAGACTAGAAAATGACGTTTCTATAACATCATCATGCTGAGACAAACCAGATTTTCCATTTCCAAAAAGTGCATTACTATGACTCTCTATCAACTGCACAGCTTCCCTAGATCTCAGGTTGCAACATCTCTGAAATGATCCAGAGTGAAAGTTCATAACATAACTTTTTAAATCCTCAATTCCCTCATCCTGCCTTATTAAATCATGCCATACAAATTGTAAATCGTTCTTGTTGCCAAGCATCACATCTTTTGACCCGTATCGATATCTGTCTCGAAATGAAGAGCCAGTTTTCTGAGCCTGATGAAGATCATAGTTTGATGACGAAAGACTTCGCTCTAGGGTGTACCTCAATGAAACTGATTTCAGAAAGTAACCATATAATATGGAGGTGACATAGACTTCGGCAAGCCAGCATTGTCGAATATGAGTGGTAGCCCAACTTTCCCTTACACTAGGATTTGATTTCAAGCCTGTTACATTGCTGACATGTTGCCTTATGATATCCAAAACCTCCATGCTGTGAATAGACTCCAGTTCCCAATCCTTAGAAGGCAGTATCTCTAGCCTTCTATTGTACAGACAACTAGAAAGCTTTGGAACCAAATGAACCCTGATCTCAGAAAACTTGTACAAAATTAGCAAATACATTACATCTGATATAGCAACCATACACTCATCCTCCTTCACTTTTGCAATCCTCCTGGCATTCAGAAACATTTAAGTCAATACATTCCATAAGTACCACAAGTATTTATAGTATTATGCAATTTTCATTATTACATATGCACAATGGTCTAATGTTCAGTCTGCATTGCAGCAGATGATCTTAAATTCATAAACATAAATTTTAGACACCAAAGTTTTCTGAAGCATCCGTTATGGCTAAAATCTTAAAACGAAGTAGCTTTCCACCAAATGTAAAAAACTGACAAAACTATTCAACTAAGAACAGCTACAGTTTCTAAATATCAGGGTATAGAATCACCAAAATAACCCACTTCCAGCGGGGTGATGCAGCAGAACACCTTGGCACCCTCAGAAATGTTGTACAAGAAAATGAATAAACTAGAAACAAAAACAGAAAAACCTCCCTCGATCTCTGCTTTTTCAAAGAGTCACAATTTGATAAATGTTATAAATGCTGATTAGACTGCAGGGATTTGGCGTCAAACATAATGGTAACACAGCCTATACGGAAAATGTTAGCGTTGTTATCTATGCTAGGACCGAACAATAATCACACAGATAGATGTATAATAGATTATAATATGCGAATGATGACCACAATTCCAGCGGTTGTCCTCTTCTAATATTATATAATACATACGAAAACAATGAGAAAACCAACATGAGTAGAATCAAAACATCTCTGCTTTTTCAAAGAGTCACAATTTGATAAATGTTATAAATGCTGATTAGACTGCAGGGATTTGGCGTCAAACATAATGGTAACACAGCCTATACGGAAAATGTTAGCGTTGTTATCTATGCTAGGACCGAACAATAATCACACAGATAGATGTATAATAGATTATAATATGCGAATGATGACCACAATTCCAGCGGTTGTCCTCTTCTAATATTATATAATACATACGAAAACAATGAGAAAACCAACATGAGTAGAATCAAAACATCTTTGAAAGTCCTTTCAAGTTCTTAAACAGTAGTGAACAATATAACCAATAGACAATCCCTCTGGTGTGAGACCTGATCAAGAAAAAAAATGTAGTTGCATGATTGTTGAAAATCCACTCATGGAAGATTTCTTAGCAATAAATATATTTCATATGCAGGACTGGAATAAGGAGTAAACTGACTCTTTACTCGTTTAATTTACATCAATGCATTTGAATCCTTTCTGAGAGATTTGGTGATCTGTGAATAGAGAATTTGGTTCAATGAAACATTTTAATAGTATAGGGAGATTTATTTCGTATTCTTCCCAATTCTTCAGAATGTAGAATTCAGAAAATGAAATCATCTACTGTGCCTTCTCCATTTAGCAGACCAAACCATTCCAAATATGACATGATAAATCCAGTTTATAGTTATCGCCTCAGCTCGACACTCAAATGCTGTTTGCCCCTCAATGACTATCAATGTTTATTAATATCACTAACATCAACCTATATAGTCAGAATTTATAACATTTCATCGGTCTCCTCACATCCTTTGTCGATCTTCATCCGCCTAGTAAGAACATTTTGTGTCCACCGTGGGACCGGTAAAACGATCATCGTGATCTCTTCCATTCCATGGTCTAAAATCGAAGACCGACAATATCAAATTTAAACGACGATATGGATCCCATAGTTGTCCTCAACAACCTTAAAAAACATATGGACGAATATCAACAAAAAAATCATGAGGAGATAAAGAATCTCTAATAACATAAGAATGCTAAACTTTTGCAAATCCAACAAAAAGCAACATAAGACTTGGAGTTAGTTCTAAAACAGCACTAGGCCAAGCTCCAAATTTTACGAAGTGAGTTAAAGGTCCTCATCAAATGGTCCTAGTCGAGTAAGTCGAACATACAATTGAAAGATACATAATATTGGGTCAAGCGCAAATCCAACAATAATTAACACCAACCATCAAAATGCACTCAATGATTCGAAACTGAGAGAAAGTCAAAATTCAAGTTGTGCACAGGTTGGGAAACCCTTCGGACAAAATGTCAAGTCATCAAGTCAAGTAAGAAGGAGTCACTCAAGAAAGAATGTCAGGTGCGAGAGCACATTAACAAAGCAACCGTTCAACTCCCATCTCCGAAAGAACCTACATTAGAAGCCCCACCTCGGCTTTAATCTACACATCAGCATACACGAAGAATTGAAATTCGCAAGGAGGTTAAATAATGAAAACCCCTCTCCAACTAAAAGAGAATCACTCATGTTAGAGAAGTACGATAGCTCAATCCAGAAGAACATTTAACAATATACAAATGTATACTAACAACGGAGCAATCCTGTACCGAGTTTTTCCTACCACGTTGCTAGGACCAATCTTACGATGGTACAACTCTTTACCATAAAACTATACAGATTCCTATATAAGTAGACTCAGTCAGGGAGTAAATCTAACCTTATCACTCATTCTCAAATGTACTATTCTTTTGTCCAAAAATTGACTTGTGTCGGAGTGCTTTTTGCAGGTGGGTCTATGCTGTTTCCAGCAAAAATCATTCAACATCCTTGAAGCCGAGATCGAAGTTGAAGCTCGAAATATGGTCTACCAATCTCCTCACATCCTCTTACCGATCTTCATCTGCTTGGTAAGAAGAGAACTGTTGGACACTTATTTTTTACCTTGCTGGCCATTTTCTATGGACATTCTTCTTGACCTTCATGAACACCAGGTTGTGTCCACATGTAAGTGTACTTGATGGTATTCTATAAAGGTGGTAAAAACAGGACTCCATAAAAATTGTCAGGGTTTGGAGCTATCATTTGGCATAACATGTGGAACCAAAATGCTTGCATCATAAGGGTGTCTATACTTGTGAACTTCCTATGTGATAACTTAGTCTTTGACTTTTTTTCAGCTTTATAATCATACAATTTCAAGGAATTTGAAACAATTGTCATCTTAGGTATTTGTAGGCTACCCTCGTGATTCTTATCTAGTTTCTATCTTATTTAGGGAAATTTCATCCACTCAAAAGGGAGAGAGAGGCATAGTAACGGTGAATACAAAACAAACGATACAAAGTCTGTCAAGGTTTAGAAAGTTTACCCTCCTTTTACATTCACTATCACTAGCCTTTACCAGTTTAGAGAAATACAGATCTCCTTTCTCAAATGAGTTCAGTTAATATAATTAGGTTCCTCTCACATAAAAAGCTGCTCCATTCTTGTTTCCATATACACTAAAGCATAACTTTTTAAGCCACGTACACTAGTAACAACAAAAACTAAACGATGAATAGATGCAAGTATACATAATCTAAGATCATTAAACTTCCTCCATAGTGTTAGGGAGTAAAATTCATAGGGATTCATATGAAAAAATAAATAAATAAATATATATATATATATATATATATATATATATAGAGAAAACCACTACAGTAATCTCCACTCCAATGGGTAAAATTTTAACCAAATATACACATAAAAGAATATAATTTAACCATTGTCAGGCAGCTAGAACTGTCTAGCAACATTTAACCATCGATAAAAGTCTATGATTCAATGATCGTTTAAAAAAAAACTTTAAGTGTTTAAATTAAATCAAAAACCATAAATTACAAAACAAGCTAAAAGACCTTTAACTATTTAAACTAAATTAAAAACCTCAAATTACATCTCAAGCAAATACATACATGCACACCCACTCGAATTAACATGAAGTCAAAACCTCACCATTTATTAAACAGAGAGAAAATTTCTACTAACCACATAAGAGAAACACGAGCAAAAACAGAATGGAAAAAAACAATAAGTAGTATTTGGTACTGGAGAGAAACCTATGAAGCAAGGCTTCATCACAGTCCTGACTGATAACCATGCGAGCAACAACAGAGTCTCTATCATCACTCAACATCTTCAACTCTTCCTTGGCAACCACGTGGAACAGCTGGCGGCGATTCTGCAATACGCTGCCGAGAAACTTCCCCACAAGGGAGCGTGGCTCAAGAGGCGCGTTGAGGCTGCTGAACTCGCAGTGCCCGCTTCTCGAACTCGCCCTCATAGTTAAACCTTTCCGGAACTGTTTCAATTGGGTTTTGAACGAAGATGGTGATGGTGGTGGTGGCTGTGGAGGAGTGAGCATGATCCTAAGGTGGAGGCCGTGGTTGTTGGAGATACTTTTTTCCATTGTGTAGAAGAAAGACCCAAAGAAACAAAATGGTTTGTTTTGGCTTTTCCTTTATCTGGGTCTGGTTACAGAGATTGGAATAATAAAGGGTTGGTTTCTGAAGTATGATGAGTGAACTGGAACGTTGCAGAGTAACAGAAATCCTGAGAGGGGGGTTTTCCTGATAATAAAAAGGATAGGGTTTGTTTGAGAGTTTGGTGGAATGGAAAGATTTTAGTTATTTTGACTTGTGATGAATAAATGTCGCATATAAGTTGGTACAAGGATCAGTGATAGATTAGTTGAGACGTTGACTAATGTTGACTGAATATCGCCCCTTAAAGTAAGGATAAAAATATTTTCACAATACATACTTGAACAAATAACTAACCAACAATCATTTATCCTTATTTTTAAACATGAATATACTTATTATATATTATTATCATTGCCTAAAAATATATATTTGATTTCGTCGGCTTCAAAATATCATTATTCTTATAGTAAAAAATATCTTATGACATTTACAGAGAAGAAAATATAAAATTTATAAGATTTAAGATGAGATAAAAAAGAAAAAAAAATTGTGTTGATAAACGATTTACATATATAAATTAATTATATTCTAAGTTATCATTACAAAATATTTATAAATATGAAATATATAATTTATGAGAAAATACTTAATAAATTAATTCTTATTTAATTAATTTAAAATGATTGTGTGTAAAAGAAAGGAAATTAAATATTTTTAAAATATTAAAATTTTAAGATTTAAATTTAAATATAAAGGTTGGACAGAGATGAGCCAAGATTACATTACCCATCTAACTTTTTTCATGAAAATTAACTAAATTCAAATGTAAGATACATATCTATCAAGTTTGAAAGCTTCTAACAAATAATGATGAAGTAAAAGTTGTTCACAAAAAGATTAAAAATGAAGGTATCTAATAAAAAATATGTTAAGGAAAACATATACTAAAAATAACAAAGAAAACAAAAGAATAACTAATGAAAACAAAAATTTGGCCGATCTTATCAATATGATTTCCAAAATGATTACCTGATATCTCTGGTCGGCCTGTTCAATATATTTTTTAAATACCGACCCTATATGATCTCTATATGACTATCTTGTATGATATACAACCTCCTCTGATATCTATTAGGTCAGTCTTATTAATATGATCTCCAAAATGATGATGTAATATCTTTGGCTGACCTATTTAGTATGATCTCCAAAATACCAATCAAGTGATCTCTTTATAGCCAAGCTATTGAGTATGATCCCTGACCTCCTATAATTTCCCTCTGGTCAACTTGATTGATCTCCAAAATGACCTTATGATCTCCCAAAAAGTCCTATATGTGATCTTAATTGATTCTTCATGACATATGATCTTAACCGTTCCACATGGCATGTGATCTTAACCGATCTCCCATTATATGTGATATTAACTGATCTCTCATTGCTTGTGATCTTAATTGATCTCCTATGGCATGTAACTAATCCACCATGGCATGTGATCCCCAAATGATTCTATATGATCGTGTAACCTTCATTTATGATCTTATGTGATCCATAGTATTTATCAATTGTTCAACCCACTATATTCATTAACTTCAACATTTTGGACTTGAAGCTAAGGAGTTGTGTGGTGTCATATTTTACATCAAACGCATGGTCGACATGTCTTCTTGGTGATGAGATAGATCTATTACATTAGTCTCAAGATCTTCAACTTTAGGCTCGGTTATGTTGTGTTATATTACACATCGGTCACATGACCAATATGTGTACTTGGTCATTGGGACTAACCACAATGCCAATCGTGGCCCACTACCCAAGACTTAAGCTTATATTCACCAACTGACCATAAAACAAACTAGTAACTATGGATCCATCAAGTATCTCAAATTTCAACTAATAGTCCACTACATGAAACTATCAATTCAAGATGTACTGAGTTATGAAGAACCTTATAAAATACAATAAGCCCTCCTGACAGTAGTAACATATACTAAGTACTTTTGAGAAGATATGGAAATCTTATCCAAAATTTTTTTCTAGGACACTTTGATTTGCATTGTTTTTTATGGATGAAGACTCATATTTTAACCTTCTATTTTTGTTTTTAAGTTTAGAAACATTCCTTTCGATTTTTGATCAAATTTTAATGTTTTATCGCTATGAAATATAAGCATTCAATCACAAAAATCAAAAGGTAAAAAAAGAAAACAAAAGTTAATAAAAAAAAAAAACACAAAAGCAAAAGTCACTATATTGATTTTGCTAGGTAGATTCAAATTTGCTCAACATATTAATGAATCATGAGAAAAAATCACTCAATAAAATTGATAAAAAAATTAATAAAAAAAGTTGTAGATGTTATATCAAACATTAAAATTAAGTAATGTAATATAATTTTAAAAATAGTATAAATTTTTAGGGATTTAAAAATAGATTTAAATAAGATTAGATTAAGTTAGCTCAATTTTACCTCTTCTTATTTAAATCATGATCTAAATGTGTTTAGGTAAAGTTACTCGTACGTTTATGAATTAATCTGTTTTATAAAATAATATTTTCTTAAAATAAAATAAAAATAATATTATTTTATTAAAAATATATATATTATAATAATCTGTTTTATGAAATAATATTTTCTTAAAATAAAATAAAAATAATATTATTTTATTAAATATATATATATATATATATATATATTATAAATTAATATGTGATTTACTTATTCATATAAGAGTATTATATGATTAAAAACTGAGTAATTATAATAAAAAATAAATATTTATTTTGAGAGTAGTTTGATCTCTTTTATAATGTATATATTAAATAATTATATTTGAAATTAAAAATAATTTTATAAATATAACTTCAATTTAAAAAATATATATCTTTTCATTATTTAATTTTTTAAAATAAATTATTTTTATATAAACAACTTATTAATTTTTAAAATAATATAAAATTGTCTCATTAACTTAATATAAAAACACAATAAACCTAAAATTATAACTGTTTAAAATATAAATTAAATTAGTTTATCAAATTTGTTACTTATTCAAAGTCAAACCGTTATTACGTTCTAAATTTAAAATATAAATTAAATTAGTTTATCAAAATTTTTTACTTATTGAAAGTCAAAATTTTTTACTTATTGAAAGTCAAACCGTTATTACGTTTTAGATATATAATTCAATTATATATATATATATATATATATATATATATATATATAAAAGGATCTATTCCTTCTAAAAATAAAAATTAAAAAAATTATTTATTATTTTTTAATCAAATAATTAAAAAAATAATTAATATAAATTATTATATTATAAAAAATAAAGAATAAATATGTAATTCTTATTTTTATCTATAATTATTTTCTTTTAGTTTTATTTGAGCATTAAAGCAAGGTTTTAAGTTGTTAGATTAAAAATTTAGTGACTAGTTGGAGTTTTTATGAGCTTAAAAAAAGAAAACTGATGAATATATTGTGAAATAATTAAAGGTTCTCAAATAATTAGTAACACTGAAGAATCCAAAAAAAAAAAAATTCTTAGCCTCTTATATTTTAATAAAAAATTGATACTAATCTTATTGGTTTTACAATTTACAATTTTTTATCCTCAACGAGAAACCTGGAGAAAAAAAAAAAAAGTACATAAATCCCATTCCTAAGCAAAACTCATAATTATAACGCTGACAGCGTAGTGGGTCCCGCAGGCCACAAAACATAAATTGCGGTACGAGTTGCTGATCAGTAATCATAGTGATGGACCTACATCCCTAGGGCTGTCTTGGAGCCGTTACTAATAGACTGAAAGAAAGAAAATATTTCAAACAATTTACAGAAAAATGATCATGCAAATAACACCGCACTTTCGTCACTTTTTCTAGCTCTAGCATTCATAGCATCATGAGGTCAAATAATGGCGATCCAATTGTGGCGCAGAACCATTACACAAAATGAATGATTCCTTCAAAGTATCACACTTGGGAACTTGCAAGATCCATAACCTACAATAATTCAAGAGAATATGAATTAGCAGGAAGTAAATTCAAAAAACCTAGTTTTAAAATTTTAAAGGATTCACATCTGATTTCTTCAATCAGGTGACAAAACCAAACCAAACGCTTCATTCTAATAAATTGCAAACGAATAAATTACGAAAATCCAATCACGCAAGAGCACAATTTTAATCTAATGTTGCTAACATTAATCAGAAATCACAATATGGGAATGAAACAATGACCATTTTTTTAACTTACTTGGATCCTTTGCGGTTTGTGTGGCAAGCCCGTTGAAGTAACAAGTTGCACCAACCTTCTTAAACTGCGCCCAGTATGCACTAAACGCATAGCTGGCATGCCAGAAAACCGAATCGGGTTTAAAGCACTTCCCTCTGGATTGGATCGGGTCGCACGTGCCATTCCCCTGCGAGCACGCGTAAGCAAGTGCCGCCGCTAGCGCCGTCGCGTTATCATGCCGCGCCACCACGCACCATATCTTCCCCTTAAACTTCTCATTATTCTCCGGCGCTGGAAGCGGCCGGAACTCCGACTCCGGCGTCTTCCCCGACAAATCAACATCAAAAACCTTCGACCCGTTTGGGTGCAGCAGCCCGAAGTGCCGCTCCGTGCCCGGACCCGGTTTCTGGTTCTCATTAAACAAAGCGAATAAAAAAGAGGGAAGAACCGAACCCGGTCGAGCCGGCGTCCCAACCCACGGTTTTTTGGTAACCTTTTTTATGAAGTTTCGGTTGAAAGTGGCGGCGTTGTAAATATTAGCTCCAATCTGGTCAAGGTCCCCGCCATTGGGCCAACCCGTTTCCGCTATAAAGATCGGCATACCCGGAAACCCAAGTTTTTCGATTGCGAAATAAACAGCGTCTACCATCTGGTCGAAGAGGTTGGTGTAAACCAAACCCGAACCTGGATCCGTTACGGTAACATTCTTCGATTCAAATAGCGCATAATCGAGGTTTATGCTTGCCGGATCAGAGGACCAAGTGAAGAAAGGGTATACGTCTAAGAAGAAAAAGGATTTGGTTCGGTTGAGGAACTTCAACATGGGTTTCATGACGGGAATAGCTATGTCTTCACGAAACGCAGCGTTTGAGGGAGGGAAAGAGGTTTGTAGCACGTCCATGGCGGAGGAGGTTCCGACCTTGACCTTGCGAATCCCGAGGGATTTAAGGGAGTGTTTGATGCGGCGCATGGCGGGGACGAGGTGGCGCCACGTGGCATTGGTGGTGCTGCTGATGATTTCATTGCCGACGAGGATGTAGCGGATGTGGGTGTTGGGAAGGAAAGGTGCGACGTTCGAGGAGACCCATTTGTCGGCGAGGGTTTGGTTGGAGGAGATGTTGAAGATGAGGTCGTTAGGCACCATGACGGAGACTTGGAGGCGCGTGTGCTGAAGCGCGTGGAGGATCGCCGGGTTAGCGTCGTAGAGCTTCACACGCTTCGCGTGAAGAGAGGTTAGGAGGGAGACCGATTCTCGCGGCGGTGGGAGGTTGTCGCTGAGCTGGCCATAGCAGATTCCGGGTTGTGGTGAGAACGTTGCGGCTGTCAAGAACATAGAATCAGAAAGATTGTGTTTTAGAATAATATACGCGTCAAGGAAACAGAAAAATTGAGGCTTTTGTGAGAAAGGAAACCGGTTGGCTTACATGAAATGCTGAACAATGAAATGGAAGATAATAACAGTGGAATGAGAAGAAACATAGCCATTTTTGTTTTGGCTATGGTTCTTTCACTTTTGGAAAATAAGACTGTTTTTTTTGGTATGTGTTGCCTAGTGTCTTTCTCTCCACCTGGAATGACGCGTGTGAGTCTTGATGAAGCTAAGATAAGCACAAGGGAAACAATGTTGTTTGCAGTTGAGAGGGTAAAGCCAAACGTTTTTTCTGGGGAAGCTAAAATGGATACAGAAGATTGTATGCTTGAAACGGGTGAGAGAGTGTGGGAAGACGAGCTACGGTTTGGGGTTTAAGAAAGGGAAGAGGGATCATCAATACTGTGTTGAAGAATTGCAACGACTATTTGCAAATGGGGGAATATTTATCTTTTTCTCCCTCGCTATTTTTCTTTGCAAAAGTGATATATTAATTAATAGATAGAGTTGTGATTTATGAAATTACTCCAGAGAATCTAGTGAAAAGATTTGGGACCATGTTTGGAAAGAGAGAAAGAGAGAATGTTGATTATTTATTTATGGGTAAGTGGTTGTTTCTAGGAAGGACAGGAAAAGTGGGTAATGGTGATTCTGAAAAACGTATATGTGTGCCAGAAAGAGAAGTTAGCCGTTTGAGTGATAAAGGAGACTGTTAGAATATCTATAAATAAAAAATTTAAAACAGAAATCACATTGGCAATATATTTTTAAAATTAGAATGAAAATAGTTAATAATATTATTTAATAAAAATGTTTTTAATTAATGTCCTTAAAACAACAATTACTAACACTTGGAGGGAAAAATATGCAAAAAGTTAATGGTGTGAAAAGATAAGTAAAAAGCTATTGATGGCCAATAGACATAAAATGCTTTTGCCTTTACGGTGGCCTGCGGACCGATAAACACCGACACTGCTAGTTGGAGCAAGTGAACAACATGCAGAGAAAAGGTTATATTCTTGTTTGCTGTTAGACTATATGTTCTTGTTTTATTATATTGATCATAAAATGAGATTCTTTTAAATCTTTCTTTAGATTAAAGGATAAATTTAAGTGAAAAAAAAATAGATTTGAAGTGATTAAAGGATAAATTTAAGTGAGTAAAAAAAATAGATTTTGAAGTGAAAATCAAATTATTTAGATTATGGGAAAGATGATAAAAAATATAAATAAATAATGTGAATGATAAAAAATTATTTTAATAAAAAAATTTAAACATTACTAAATTATTATCGATAAAAATTATAATTATTAAAAACAAAAATTCAATCACAAAACAAATTTCGTTAAGAAAAATAACAAAGGGTGTCAAGAACAATTATTTTAAAGATTTTAAAATAGTAGAGTGTGTTTTTTTTCATAATGATTATCAAAATATTGCTAGATTAATTTCTAAAAAGTATATTGAGAATGAAAGAGAGAATCTATTTATGTAGAAATTTATTTAAAAATACTAATAAGATTAATCGGTTAATTCATCTTTTAATCGATTAAAATAACTAGAATTTGTTTATACTAAGTTTAAGTTGATTTAAGTGATTAAAATATCATTTAATCGATTATAAAGGTTCTATTCATTTTTTAGAGATGTTTTAACTGATAACAACATAATTTAATTGATTAAAATAACTTTGAAAATTTTCCAAACAAGTCTTAACTAATAGCACTAGTTATGTATCAATTAAAATTACAAACCAAAATTTTCCAAAACTCAATCAAGAACATTTTAACATATTAAAACCTTCCTTAATCGGTTAAAACTTTGAACCATAAAGTTCTTTAACTATTTAAGTAAAATTAACAAATTAAATATAAAATATATCAGTTAAAAACTTTATTGAAGAACTAATTAACAAATTAAAATAATTTTAATAGATTAAAATTTCTTGAAACACTTTTTCTTTGACTTTTAAAAGAGAAACACATGTTTGAGAAATGATAAGTGTTTATACCTAAGCATTTAATGCATACACACTATAACCTCAACAATAAATCTTTTTCAACAAGTCTTCCTTTTGACTTCATCAAATCTTCCAAGATCTCTACCATGATCTTCATCAATATGGTCCGACATAAAAAAGTTTGCTTTAATTTCAAAAGTGACATTACATTTTTTACACGTCGGGTAATTACTAATCCAATGAGAAAAGACTAACACAAGGTGTATTCACTAGTTTTTTATGTCCTCCTAATATATTGGCACTTGCATTTTGAAACACTTCACAAGATTTGAAACATTGCTAAGAATCTTTAAATATAGTTTACTAATAAAACCTTATATCTATAATTTTTTTTTTTCAATTCTTTGAAGACCTAAATGTCCCTCCGGAGGGGAAGAATGACAAAATTTTAAAATAGAGGATATTTCATTTTTAGGTACATATCTTCTAATAACTTTATAAATATGGATCATTACAAATTCTTGTAATAAAATATTTCATCTAATAAGTCTACATTTAGAATAAGATTTTTTTTTCAACTAATATTTAAGAGTAGCATGATCAAGTATAAATAATAATTTGAGAACCTAATAAATAAAATAGAAATTTATGTAAAGTACAAAAAAAATGGCAAATAACTCTTTTTCAATAGTAATATAATTAACTTGTGCAAAATCTAAAGTTTTAAAAGAATAATAAATAACATAAATAGCTTTATTTATTCTTTGTCCAAGGACAACTCTCCTTCCCAAAACATAATTAGAAACATCACATATAATTTAGAAAGGATATTCCTAATCAAGAGGTTTAATAGTAGGAGTAATAGTGTATGTATTTTTCATATAATCAAAAGTTTTTTTACATTTATCATCAAAATTGAATATTACATTCTTATGTAATAATGTAGCTAATGAAAGATAAATTTCACTAAAAACTTAATAAATATTCTATAAAACTTCGCATGACCAAGAAAGAATGAACCTTTCTAATAGAAGATTGATAAGTTAATTGAGATATGACATTTAATTTAGCATGATCAACTTGAATATCCTCTCTTGAAATAGTTAAAACAATTCTTTATTCAATCATAAAATGATATTTTTCATAATTTAAAACAAGATTGTTTCAATATATTTCTTCAATTCTTTATTTATCAAGACAAATATCAAAAGAAGAACCATAAATAGAAAATTCATCCATAAATAGTACAATACACTTGATGGAGACATGAGGACGTATGACAAGGGTTAGAGCAAAGAAAGTAAATGAAGTTCTTCAACAAGTATTGTCCATATTATTTAAATACAAGTCCACATTTCAAGGAGAAAAGACCAAAGTTGTGAATTACATTATGGCCCAAATGGAGGAGGATCAATGCGTCACTTTGTTTCAGTCTTTAAGTTTGTTTAAATAATGACTCAATCTTTTGTAAAATTGGATGACCAAATTTGGGTTAATCAATTAATGGATTTTAGTTTGGTTTTGTTTCAAGTTTTAATAAGGGTCCGATTGGAAACTTAGGTATCAGCTTTTGGAAGGGTGCATAACTTTTGGTTGCCACAATTTCAGTTACAATTAGTCATTAAGTAGTTTTCAATTCCTAAGTTAATGGATCATTATTAGCATTTATTTGTCTCCTTTAAGTAGTTTCAATTCCTAGACTAATGAATTATTATTAAGATTTATTTCCCTTTATTAAGTCTTTGTAATTCTGATGGCAAAAGTTTTTTTATATAAACTGAACTATTTTTATCAGAAATAACAAGTTAAGTTTTATTCAGAAATATTATAGTTTAGCTCTTTTATCTTAGTAAGAGTGATTCTCTAAAATTCTTAAGTGATTCAAGAACCCGAAAGAACTTTCACATCCTTTGTGAGTTGCCTCCCTTGGGAAGAGTGATTCTTTCCTTCGACCTTTCACATTCATCTCTTGTCTTTTCTTCACTAAAACTCAAAAATCTCAATTCTGTCTAGATTTATTTTGTGTTCATAACTTTCGTTTTACTTGTCCAAATTGAGTGTTCCTTGAGCCTGAATTTAAATTCATAAAGAGAACTTTCACCTCATTTTTTAATCATCTCAATCGGAGTTTTATAACTTGAGATATCGACGTTTCAAAAATATTGTCCAACCATGAAACTTTCACCACTTTCTAATCCATCTTCTCACTAATTTCCTAAATTTCTTACAAGATTCTAACCATAAAGATCTTAAGTCAGTCATTGTGCAAATGAGGTTCATATCAACATTGTTCCAAATGGCATTCTTCTACAAAAAGAGGTTCCTAAAGGACAAGTAAAAGTGGTTGTATTTTAATCTTCTGGTGTAATATATATTTGGAAATAATTAGAAAGTCATCTAGAAAACAATAATGTGATTTACAAGTTAATGTTTCTAACATTTGATCAATAAATGGTAAAGGAAAATAGTTTTTTTCTAGTTGCTTGATTTAATCTTCTAATATCAACACATACTCTCCAACTATTTTGAACTCTTTATAGAATTAAATCACCCTTTTCATTTATAATAATAGTTAAACAATAGGTTCTAGGAACTACTTGTATAGGACTTACCTAATAATTTAGTAAACTCTTTCTTAATTACTTCTAATATTTGAGCATTAACTCTCATTTTGAGGTTTCCTAATAGGTTTAAAACTATCTTATAACTCATTCATCTTGTTTATGGAATATCATCTAATGTCTAACCTATAGCCTTTTTATTTTCATTAATTACAGTAATTAATTTAGCTTTTTGTTCAATATTAAAAAATTGAAATAATTACATGAAAAGAATCATTATCACCTAAAAATACATATATTTAAATTAAATGGTAAAGGCTTAAAATTAGTGAAAGAATAATTTAACGGAGGCTCTTTATAAAACTATTTTCTTGATTTTTCTCATCTTTTTTTTTTTTGGGTGCAAGCAAACTTCACTCAGCCATTGTTTCTTCATTTTCTAAATTTTTATTATCTAAAGTAATTTAGTTGATTTTTACTCAACGCTTTTCTTTGAATTTTTATGAAGCATTAGAATTTTTTGCTAAACGAAATTAGCTATCACTTAGTGCCAACAAGTGTAGTTGGTTTATTCACTCTTTAGTTGCTTATTGAAATCAAACTTTGGTGAACACTCTTATTAATTTTCTCTAGTTTCTTCAATTTTTCACAATTTACACTGCGTGAATACAACCTTTATCTAGTGTTTGATGAACGCATTTTATCAATAATTGTACAAGTGTGTTTATCTATATTTAGTATATTTCTTTAATTAATTATTAAATTTTAACATAGTTTATATATATATATATATATATATATATATATATATATATATAACTTTTGTAGGAATGATAAATTAAAGAAAATATAAAGTTTTATCCTGAAAATTATGGTAAGTGCATAGAAGATCCCCTCAAGCATATACTAGTTAGAGAGTTTATGCCAAAATACAATAATCTATTGAGTGAATTGTTGACTTTTTGTAACTAACTTAATAGCAAATTTGATTAGCGAATTAAAAAACCACTAAGTGAGTTTATTGTAGAAGCTCAATTTTGTGGAAAGAAACTCGAGTTCTATTATTTAATTATGGGTCTTGCACTCTTTGTACATGTTTGTTGTTGTATAAATAGGCTTTAGAAAACCAAGTGACATAAGAATATGAACAAAGAGTCTCAAGAATGATTTCAATAAGATTTCTAAAGTAAAAAGTAGATCCTCTCTTAGAACAAATCTCAAAAGATTGCTTGAATGATTTCTCAAAAGTATATTTTGAAGTGAGAGTGGTAATCTGCTTATATAGAAGAATTTGGAAGTAACTGATATATTTAATCAATTAATTCGTGACTTAATTGATTAAAGTCATTTTTAGCGCATTAAGTTTAAGTAGATTTAATTGATGAAAAAGCATTTGAATCGATTAAAATAGTTCCGATATTTTTTCCCAAGACATTTTAATTGATAAAAACGTAGTTTAATCAATTAAAATAACTCTAGATATTTTTCAGAGATGTTTTAACTGATAAAAAAGTGGATTAATCGATTAAAATAACTCTGCATATTTGCTAGAGAGGTTTTAACTAATAACACCCATCATGCATCATTTAAATTTATGAACCATATTTTTCAAAAACTAAGCCAATAACATTTTAACTTATTAGAAACTCTCTTAATCAATTTAAATTGTGAATTATAAAGTTCTTTAATTGTTTAAGTAAAATTAATCGATTAATTAAAAATATATCAGTTAAAAAGCTTGTTGAAGAACATATTAACATATTAAAATAAATTTTAATATATTAAAAATTCTTGAGTCACTTTTACTTTAATTTTTGAAAGAAGAAACTCATATTTGTTCATCGAATCAACTAGTGTGGGAATCTGTTTATTTAGAAAAATTATAGAGTAACTAATACATTTAATCGATTAATTCGTGACTTAATCGATTAAGATAGCTAAAGTCACTCTTCAACGCACAAGTTTAAATAGATTTAAATGATGAAAAAGTTATTTAATCGATTAAAATAGTTATGATACTTTTTCTCAAGATGTTTTAATTAATAACTCTGGATTTTTTTTCTAGAGATGTTTTAAGTGATAACAAAATTGGATTAATAGATTAAACTAACTTTGCATATTTTCTAGAGAGGTTTTAACTGATAACACCGGTCATGTATTAATTAAATCTGCGAACCAAGGTTTTTCAAAACTAAGTCAAGAACATTTTCACAGGTTAAAAACCTTCTTAATCAATCAGTTAAAATTGTGAATCATAATGTTCTTTGATTGTTTAAGTAAAATTAATCCATTAATTCGAAAATATATCAGCTAAAAAGTTTGTTGAAGAACATATTAAAACAATTTTTAATAGATTAAAAATTCTTGAGGCACTTTTACTTTAATTTTTGAAAGAAGAAACTCATGCTTGAAAAAAGGATAGATTCTTATACCTATGAAACTTAATGCAAACACACTTATGGACTACAACAACAAAACATCTTCTTTTGACTTCATCACATCTTCCAACAAATATTTTAAGTCTTTCAAGATTCTTCCCATGATCATCATCACATGTTACCTTGAGTAATGTATAATTTTTATACTCGTGTGACTTTGAGTAAGGTACAACTTTTATACTCATATTACCTTGAGTAAGATATAATTTTATACTTTTGTGATATCCAGTAAGATACAACTTTTATACTCACATTACCCTAAGTAAGGTATATTTTTTACACTCATATGACCCCAAGTAGGGTACAATTTTTATACAGGTGTGATCCCGAGTAATGTACAATTTTTATATTCATGTGATCCTGAGTAAGGTACAACTTTTATAATCATGTTATCTTGATTAAGGTATAATGTTTATACCCATGTGACATTGAGTAAGGTATATATAGGCTAATGGGATGGAATAGATTATGAGAATCGTTTTATCAAGGCCCCCACGGTGTGTGCCAAATGTTCTTTACAAACTAGTGGAGGTCGACAAGACGGTATGAGGTTGGATTGAGGAGATCAGTAGATCAAATTCTAAGTTGCGACTTCATGGCTGAAGGTAGCTTCCTTTGGAAAGAGTAGAGACACACCTGCACAAGACACTCTAATGCTCAAGTTAGCTTTTATACAAGAGAGTAGTGTATTTGATAATGATTGATAAGGTCAGATTTAGTCCCTAGTTGAGTCTCTTTATATAGGACCAGAAGATAGTCCAAAAGACAATAATTGATATAGGATATTATACAAAATAATATCAGATAAAAGATGATTAATAAGATAATATGTAACAAGATAATTAAATAAATAAAATGGCTTTAATGGATTTGGGTCAGGTAGGTACACAAAATATCATCTAGGAACGAGAATGTTCCGGCCTCATGTACTTTATGATATCATCGTTAGGGTTAATTCTCACGATCGATGTATTGTCCGTTTTAGAGTTCTTGTTCATCACGGTTTTATTCTTAAAAGACGTTTCGATAGGTTGAGAGAAGATGATGTATATAAATTTCGTTAGTTTCGACACAATATTTTTCCTAAATGTTACCATTCTTAATTTTTAAAACAATCAATTTAAAAAAAATGGATGAGAAATCGATTGCGTATCAAAGTATAATTGTTTTAAATAATTAATAGTTAAAAAAAAAAGTGAGAAGGAAATGATATATATTCTAAATATTCTGAAATTGAAAACATGACTAAGAATGATAATTATGGATGTAAGAAAAGAAGTACTAGAGTGTTATTCAAGAGTCATGGAAGGCTTAGCATTCATCATTGTTGCATGATTGAAGATGTTCTCAATGTACATAAATCAATGAGAAATCGATATCCAGAAACCACAACTTGGTTTTACAACCGCATCCTAACATCTGCTTTCCATCCAACAATCCATCCATCAATCTTCGTTTTTCTTTACAGAAACAATCTCAGTAGAATATAGACAGATAGATGATGATTGTGTATTCCCTTGTTTCTGAATGAAACATAGTTGCTAAATGTAATGAAGACAGAAGGCAATTTTCCACATTTTTTAATCGTAATTTATAGCAGTTTTACCAAACACGGCAAAGTAAATAAAAGAATGTTTTTATTTAAAAGTTGTTATGATTTATATAAGATAAAGAATGAAAAAAAAAACATATATATATATATATATATATATATATATATATATATTATTTTTTATAAAAAAATATTTTGATCACCGGTTTTATTTATTTTTTATTAAAACTCAATCTATTTTCTGATTTTACCAATTTTATACTAATTTTTTCAATTGTATACCACTTTAAGTAAAAATCCGATTATTTAAAATATACCGATGAGAAATCCAATTATTTAAAATATACCGATTTTCACCCAATTGTTTCATCACGTCACTTGCACATGGTGCATTACTATATTATTTTACATAATTGCCGATCAAAACTAATTTAAATTTTATTAAAATTAAAACATTTACACAACTGAGAAATTAAAAGTTAAAAAGTTATTATCTTTTAAGCTAAAAATAAACTTTTGTCATATTTTCGTAATTGACCCTCTCTTGATAAAGTTCCGTGAACTTGTAATTAAATTAAATGCTGTATTTCTCCATATGAAAGCAGAGATAATTTTGATATTTTGAATAATTAAAAGGAAAAATTGAACACGCGCACTGGTGTGTGCCTGTGTCCCCGGAAGATACACAGTTCACACATTAAGACATGAATTAGAACGGAACAACTACAGATCACTTAAGATATATTATCAAATAAATTGGGAGAGTTGAAACAATGATCCTATATTTACAATAAACCACTGAACCGTGTCTGAAAGTGCACAAGCCCAGGGTGCGGGTGATCAACAGGTTAGTAGTCAACCAGGCCAGAACAAACACGATGACCTTCACTTTTCTTCAACAAAGAACACGTACGTGTCCCTTCACCTGTTTCCCAAAATGATGTCCCCTCAACTTCCCTTCAACACAAAAGGGGAAGCACAGAATGGCACCTTCATGCCATTCTGCCATCAATAATATACAATGAAACAAATGCTATACCTGCCGAGGGGTTTGCATACATCAGGCCAATAAAAAATTGTTAATCAACTATCCTCATCCACAGCTCCAACATATGTAAGATCTGTCCGCCGCACTCTTACTGCCCCTTTAAGCCAGCTGGAAGCACGACTATTGACACGATCACCACTTCCTATGATATTAGTATTACTTGCAGACGGGCAAGATCCAGCACCATCTTCTAAAAGCATCCAAGGGTCAGTCTCCGAATCATTGTCCTGCTGTTTTGACTTCCCTGATGCTGTAGTCCTTGATGATGGAACCGGATTCCTCTGAGGGAAAGTTGAACTACTGGAGTTAAACCCAGAATTTGTAGTGTTGGGTTGAAGAGATGCAAGAGCAGAAGTTGGAACTGTTGGCAGTTGGCATGAGAAAGTGCACCGTGTAGAGGGAGGAAGCACAGGCATTGCAGCTTGGATACGCCACCTGATAGTGTCCGGCAGTTGCATGTTATCCAGGTGACTCTGTATTTATATAATAGACCATAAGAAAAGTAAGAAGCTCGCATGCTTTCATTCTAATCAGCATCACCCAGAAGATAAAATCAAGAATAAAATCCCATCCTATATATAATAACATGGGATCAGTCACAGAATCTAAAAGTTTTGCACATTCATAGGCCGCTCGATCATACCTGTAATGCCTCCAACGGCTCACGATCAAATCCAGAAAATTCCCTTGAAGGTTCATTAGTTATCTTTGTAACAGGTTTTGGCCTAAGCCAACTTGGAAGAGAACAACTCAACAATCCATGCAAGATCAACAACAGTCGATCAAACAGGCATTCAACAGAAGAATCTACAAAAGCAGCTTCGGCAGGTGACTCCACCTCCCTTCTCAATGGAGAATGGTGCATCGCATTCACCGTTGCATCCTCATGCACAACACGGCTGCCAAGGAGACGAAGAAGTACAGATGCAAGTGTGTATCTCATACTCCGTACAGAGGACTCCCTGCAAAATTAAACATCTAGATAAACTACCTTATGAACAGCCTATATTTGATACACTGATGTGGCATGCACTAAAAAACAAGCATATTCCTTCATAGCACCGCCAATATCCATATTTCACTTCTTTAAAGGTCAGAAGCAAATTGATTTACAGCACCCATAATGAACTATCATCAATGCAAGTAGCTGAAAACCATGATAGTACAGCAGATAGTAGAGAATTGTATTGTTGAAAATGTTCATATTACAATTATCTATCTCCATTTTTATGAATTTCAACAAAATTAAAATGTTAGACTTTACCCCACAAGAGTTAACTATATAATCATGTTTCAAAAAAACCTTATACTACTTTATCCCCTTGAAAAGAGACTACTTCAGTGCAGCAATGATCCAGAAGGAGAAAGCATTCCAGAAAAGCATAGCAAAGTTAAGGTTCTAACATAAAACCAATTGGTAATATGTGGAATAACGTAACTAGTATTTAATCTATACCAAATGACACGAGACAGACGATGTGGGACTCCCAGCACGCCCCCTCCAAAGTAACTTATGAGACCAGGCAAAGGGTACTTTTAACCCACGAAAGGACAATTTTTTGATCCAAGACAATAACTAGAAAGAGGTTAAGTATTGGCTCTTGATACCATGTTGAATATAGTGAAATACTAGGTATAGGGTTAATCTCCTTGTGTCTAAAATACACATATCGTAATATATTTATAATTAAGATTGTGACTAATAATATCTAACAAATATAAGAAGAAAAACAGTCTTAATTACCCGTCTGTGCAAAGAATAGGAAGAAATCTCATGAGAAACTGCACACGTAAAGATATTGATGCTCTCAAAGCCGCAGGAGGAAGTGGAGAAGAATCTGGAGCAGGTGTTGGTCGTCTGGCTAACCCAGGACTGCCACTTCTTATAGCTTTGCGGCTATTTACTTTGTTTGTCTGACCTTCAGTTACAGGAGTACTTACTGGCTTAGTTGGTCCTCGAGTAACTACAGCTATCTGTTGCTCAATATAATTTAATTGTTTGATCAAATCACTTGCGAAGGAATTACGAGATTCATCAGAGCTTTGATCTATGCAAGGAAGAATTAACTCAAGAAGAGCCCTCTCAGTCTGATGCTGCGGCTTACTTGTGCAGCTTTCAGAGTCAAAGACTGAGGAGAACCCTTTTATGGACCTTTTCACATCCATTCCCTCTTCAACAACTTCTCCTTCTTCAAGAGGCATAGAATCAACTTTCCTTTTATCCCCCTTGAGAGTAACTTGATCTTTATATGGGGTGCACCAACCCCAAGGTTCTGAAAATTGTCTCTTAACAGAAAATCTTTTAGTTTCTGCAATGTTTATCAGTCGTTGCCTAATGGTCTTTCTACCAAAGAGGACATCTTGACCTGCAAGGAACCATTTAGCCTGTAACAACATTGAATCCTCTAGTGACTTCCCAAAAAGATGAACGACCTCCGAGAAAAGGGGTGCAGCATCAGGTCTAACCAGTAACCTTGTCAGAATTATTTCAATAAAATTATTCTCATTCTCAGAAGCACCACTCTTCTCTGAACTAGGTGAGGACAATTGTATAGCATCAGCTAAAGATATGTCATGCATCTTCATTTTCTCAATGAGGGCTTGTTCATTTAAAAGCAGCCTGAGTTCAACCCATTGCCAGTGAAACTTGGCAGGCTGCAAAGCATCTAACACATCCACAAGTTTATCCTGAAGTGTAGATTCACTATCAGTAAAATCAATTTTAGATTCACCGTGTCCAGAATTCCGGGTTCCTTCATCCTTTGTATAAATAGATTGAGGAATCTTACAGTCAATCATGGCATTTAGAAAATGTCTAGCACGGAGAGGAATAAATGCCATAGCTTTCGAATGCATATCGGAACCATTCAACTCTAGCAGGGTTGCAAACTCTGCATCAGTTGTATTTGCAGCCATAAGATCATAAAGACCCTGACAATCTCTTAAGCATACATCTCGGAACGGCAAATGTTTTATTGCATCATTTATGGCCATTGTTAGAGACTGATAAAGTTGATTCATGTCTTCACGAACTGCTACATTAGCATTCATAACTAAAGGTCGCCACATAACAAAAGAAAATATTGAATAGGCAGGTGGAAAGACCAAAGTTAGAGGAAGCATACGCTGCATCCTTGAAAGAGCAACAATGGACGGTTCATCCAAGAGATCCACAACTAAGCCTTCACAGATGGTTCTACAGTTCCCAACAAGCAATCTAAACCAATGGACATGAACTTCAACTGAACTGTCCACCTTAAAAGCCCCAACTGAACGTACATTCCCATTTGAGTTGGATCTTGTGCTTCTTACAAATTGTACAACATCCAGGCCCTCCTTTAATCTGAGAATGGTAACTATTCTTTCCAGGCTCGTAACACCATATATAATTGCACCAACAACAAGTGCAGAAACGGCAGCACTTATTTTTGTTGTTCTTGCAACCACAATTTTACTAGTGTTGTTCACAACATCACTCGACATAGTACCAGTATCCTGGGTTTCAGGTGACATTTGAAACTGAGCTCGAGATACTTTACTTGGAGCAAAAGCTCCTGCAAGAGCTGTAGAGGCTTCCATGGCAAGAGCAATCTCAAACACACGGCTTTGGCGTTCTCCCAAGGCTTCCTTAAGCAAGCACAAACAAGTTATATGCATTCGTAAAATGCATTTAGCATAGTTCAAAGAACTTGTAGCCAATGATATATTTGAATGGTTACTGCCAGCTGAAAAATCAGGCAATTTTGCCAAAGTTGGACCAACACTGCCAACTATGGCAGCAACAGCAGAAGTAACCAGAGATGGATCCCCTTCTTGAGCAGCACCACCAGTCTGCCGGATGCAATCTATCAGACCCACAACTATTTGCTGAGCAATGTGATACCCATTATCCCATTTTTCAAAAGTAGGACCTTTTGGTGTACCAGCAGCAAATAGCTTCCTGTCTTTCCCAAAAAGATAGTGAAATGCTTCTTCCACATTTCGCTGTACAACTTCTCTCATGCCTGAACCTACTCTGGATGGTAACCGGCCACCAGTTATCTTCTGACGGAAAAAGTCATCAGGGTCCTCAACTCCAGAAGGAACACCAAGTGGAAGCCCTAACTCTCCATCAACTGACCGTCCAGACTCTACTTCAGAAGCAAGTCTCTTATCACATGTACTCTTAAAATTTTTCAACCACTCACTGACACTCACCAGATTACCATATTTTTTTAATAAATGACAAGCAAAAGCTAGGGCACTCGAACCTGAAACCCTTCCATTAGATGCCAAAATAGCTGCAGCACGATGCATTATTGACGAAAGAGCTTCAGGAATAAGATCTGCTGCAGCAAGAATGTTCTCATACCTATATCAAATACAAGGACAAGATAAACCAAATAAAATCAAATTGCATGTAAACCACCATTGTAAAAAAATTAAACAAAAAATGGAAGTTAGCATAAAGATGAAATGTAGATATTGCTCGAATTAAAAAACAACAAGTATGTTAAGAAAGTGCATATGTCCCTAAAACTGGTTTGTAATACGAGGTTTGTACCTCATTTATATACTGTTGGGATTTCCAACACACCCCTTTACATCAGGAGTAATTGTTATCATCTTAGAAAAGATCATCACTACTCTAATACCATGTTAAGAAAGTAGATACGTATCTAACTCAACCCTACAAAACTAGTGTATAAGATAAGGGTTGCACTATACTTATCTACTATAATTTAGCCATATTTCTAGTCAATATGGGATTTTCAAAAGAAATAATTGGAAGATCATATGAAGTCAGGGGAAATTACTTAATTAAACCTATAAGAAAAACAAGAGCACAAGAAGCACCTACATGCAAAAGTTTAACAAGCATTTGTTAAAAACAATCAAGTAAAACACATGGTATAGCACATTAAGAATCACAAAGTTCTTTGAACCACAAACAAACACTACAAGGATTAAAACTGATAAAAGGAACAAAAGAAATTGTGGCAGAATAGATCCAAAAAAAAGTAAAATTATGTTGAATACAAACCTTCTTATAGATGATAACAGAAAACCCTCACTAACATCACAAGCTTGGTTCTCCACATTCCTTGGCAGCATTAAAACATTCCTTCCACTATGAATTGTAGAATTAGGGCTACTATAAACCTTTGGCAGCAACCATAAGAGGAATTTTACAGCTGATACTAAATCGTCTGACACATCCATCAGATAAAGTAAAGCAGAAAGTTCATCCTCACCAAGTTTCCACCGGTTTGAGCTTTTATCATCCACACTGGCAAAAGACCTGCCAAACTGGCTAACTTTACCAACAACTTTTTCAGACTCTTCAATAAGCTGCCTAATTACAGTCATCAACCAAAGTGTTATTTCCTTTCTTTCAACAAAGCGCAGCTGTTTTATAGCCTTTCCAATTGAAACAATATCTTCACAGTGACCTGATCGAATTCCATCAACAGATCTTGCTGTATCTCCATTTGTAGCAGTTCTATGGTGAGGGCAGTTAACCTTATTGTCACACATATGACTTGTTGATGCCCCTTGGCTACCCTCAATTCTAGAAGCTGCCAGTTGAGCAAGACTCTGGGTTTTACGGACAGACTTCTGTCGAGTCTTAGTAACCTGCTTGATAGGCTTCAGTGGTTGATCAACTTTGAGAGGCTCTGGGGATTTTAGACCCTTCTTCATCCACCATGTATCTTCGTCATCAGACAGCACAGGAGAAGGAGCTTGAACAAACGAGCTTCTTTCCTCAGTCAATTTTTGTCTCTTTGCTCTTCTACATTCTTCACAACCAGGTGTAGCCTCCATTAGATCAATCTTGCTGTGCGAACCAAAAGGTTTCCTGACACTGCCTTGAGATTCATCCAATACGGTAGTGCTCAAATTAGATAAACTCTTTGGTAGTTGTAACAGGGCTGAGATGAATGTCTTCAGTTCTTCAACACCATTGTCATCCTTGGGATTTTTAGAGGATATTTTATTAGATCGAACACTTTTCCATTGATCAATTGACATTGTAGAAGCTCTGTCTTTTGTTGAAGATGTGCACTGTTTTTGCTTAAGAGAAGATATATCGACATTGCTGGCACTGCCATGGTTCTCCCATAAGGAACAATGTAGTACGAGGCGGCGTTCATTCAAGTAAATTTGCAATGCTTCAGTGAGCCGTGGCCCATCACTAATCCCTGATTCTACCAAAGCATCACGCACAAACTTCTCAGGAAGTTGTTTCAAGATTCGGCAATGTCTCTTCTGTCTCTCCAAGTCAACCAAATTAATATCCATGATCCCACTCACTATCAGCTGGCGTACATATGCCAGTGGATAAAAGATTCCTGCCCGTATGAGTTCCACTATAAGTAGATGTAGACGTTTGAGACCTTCCCCTTTATGCACCATATGCTGATCAATCCAACAAACAATAATATCATGTAGGGGACCTGGGCTTTCAAATATAGCTGAAGAACAGATATTCTGATCCATACTTCTTGAACTAGATTTGGTTTTGGATGCATTGATAAAAAAATTCTTATTACTCTGCTGGCCTGAACATTTTGCTAAATAACTGCCTCCACGAGCACAAGTGTTTCCACTCCTTTGGCTTGGAGAAATCTGCATATCCCTCAGTTTCATCTTTAAAAGCCTAATTGCAATATGCAATTGGGAAAGATCTTTCCCACCCGTGAACTTTATGTCACAGGGAGGAGCAGTCCGAAAATCCCTAAAATCACATGTAGCCCATTCACAAAGGAAAAACACTGAATAAATAAGTGATGTATTTACGGTCCGAAACCACTTCAGAGATAACCTTAAGCAATGGCTGACTTTTGCAATCCAAACTTCAGATACAGTTTTATTGCAAAGATCTTCAAAAAGAAATTTGTATGCTCCATGAAGATCACCTAATACAAGGGATCTATCCAAGGCTTGTGCAGCTTTAGCCAGATATTGACCTGGATAGCCTGGGCTTACAGCCTTTGTGAGATCTTCTACGTGTTCTTGAATGCATGAAATAACATTATCAAATGCCAATGATTGGTATTGTATATCAAATCCTTTACTTTTAAATAAACAAACATCTTCTGGACTATTTTTTATCTTTCCTGCAGCTTCGTTTGCCTTTAATACAAAATTTCCATCATTTATTGTGTAAGAAACTACAGAGGATGGCAAAGGAAAGCAATCCAAAGCAACAAAAGTTTCTGGAGCTGCAAGGATTAAAAAGCGGAGCATCTCAATCAGAGCAGTCATTGTATATGCTCTCCGGGAATTGTCTACTAGATCTGATCCACCAGGAGCAGGATCACGAATAACATGAAGAGCTATACCAGCAAGAGTGCAAACATATGTTTGGGATAGGACCACAATTTCTAAAAAGCCATACACAATAGGCAATAGCAGCTGCCAAATCTCAAGCAATTGTTTTTCCTGAAAAGGGAAGAGGTGAAAAAAATCAGCAACGGATATAAAATGCTCAGTTTAATTTCCATGAACACACCAGACTTGTTAACAGGCAATCACCTGTAATTGGCGCAAAACCCAGTCAATGATGACAGATGGAAGAAGAAGCCCTTCGGCATGATGCCATTGCAAAAGGCGAACAATATACCACCATCTAAAATGTAAAGATGGTTCTTCACCATCAGAAACAGATAATAACTGATCACTTCTGTGCTGAAGTGATGCAGTATAAGGTACTTTGGGTGATCGGTCTCGATTATGAGGAGTAGAATGAGAAGTATTTTTTGAGAAAAACTCATCAAGAAGTGTTTGCAAGTATTCGACAACATCTTTAGTCCAAAGTTCAGAACAAGAAAGCTGAGTTTTGTCACCAGTCCCAGAAGGAATACTAGCAGAACATGGCCGAACCTGCAAAATTCAACCATACTCTATCTTAGATATTGAGAAAAGGGGGAGGAAAACTTTAGGGTATAATAAATAAGTAAATTACATCCAATGATGAATCCATACCAGATTAAGGTAAGTAACCTTTATAAACCAGGTAGCCCTCAACAATGGAACATTATTCCTAATAAGAACCTCTAAAAGTGATTTCCTTCTAACAAGAGGAACAAGCTCCGCTAAAGAACGTAATCTCTTGTGCTGTTGAGATAAGCCCTATCAAAATATAATTAAGTTAAAAAATAAATAAAACTAGTAGCAAAAAAAATCCCTACAAAGTAAGAAGCTTAAATAAAGGCCTAAGCAATCTCTTAAAGGGATATATTTAATTGTTGCTCTCCTAAATTCATGAATAGGTATAACCTGTAAAGGTGTATTTAGTGTATAAACATAATTTATCCATATTTTCACACTGCCTCCGGTGGATTGAACTCCAACCATGATCAACCCAAACATAGAAATTATTTAAAAGCTCATGCTTTCTAAATATAAACTCAGCCAAAACTTAATAAAACTGTTAGAATACCAAGATTAATAGTCTTCGTAAGCCTGGGCTTATATTAGCAGTACTACTACTTGACTTATTAGTATATATATGATACGAACATTAGGCTAGGGTATCATATAACATCTAATATCAATCTCCATTGTAATAGCTGTCTTTCTCTCTTTTACATCCCTTTTATCTCAACCTAACTAGTTTAAAATGCTACAACTACATGGTTTGGGTGAAAATAGGTAAAAATGGCTAAAGTGAGTTGAACATTGATAAATGAGTTGTACAATATCTAATAATCTAAATAGTTTATACGACTAATTAGGCCTAGCACCAGTACTAGTACGAGGTTACAAATTCAACCAAGTTACTAACAACAAACCAATAACCTTAACATTCTAACAGGAATAGATAACACCTAATAGTTAAACAAGTTGTAAATAACAAGAATTTTATTAATACCTCAATCCATTTCTTCCGGAAGTCTTCAGGGCATGGCCTTTGTTCAGGGAAAACACCGGGCTTAGCAAGTTGTGACCCTGAAAGAGCCACTCCATATACTTGACCAGCCTGTCAAGATAAGCACTATCAAAAACCTTCATAATATGTAGGGCCCACTATACCAAAAATAATCCAGAACGTAAATATAGAATATTTTTGTCTCATCCACAATGTTCAGCAAGCATAATGAAATAACAAAAAAAAAAAAACATTTATCACCTTCCGCTTCTGAACACGAGATTCATTGATTGCCCTTAGACGTTTTCTAATGGCCTGGAGAGGAGATGAAAGATTAACAAATTAACCTACAAAACCAAATATGGAGAATGTCCAATATATTCATGGCACTATGTTTTGGCCAAACTAACTAATAAGTTATCTTAAAGCATATAAGCTGGTTTAAGACTTATAAAGATAACTTATTGAATTAATTGCTGTAAAATTAGTTATTGAAGTAGCTGATAAATGTAACAAGACAAAAAAAAACAATAATATAATTTTTATATAAATGACCTTTTCATTTTATAGACAGAAAAACACAGTCTAAGTCATTATAGTTTTAGATTCTTTTCTTAATTTTACATTCTTATAAATTTTTTAAAAGATTAAATATTTTATTAAAATTAAAATAAAGGAAGACATTTAAATATTAAGGATATAAATGGAAGAAAAAAATAAGCTACAAGCTCACAAAGACTAGGAAGTCACCTCTTTGCAGCTAAGGACAACTGCCTTGTTAAAATTTGGAACCTGGGTCAGAGAAATTTCTCTAGATTCCTGAAGACAGAAAGGTAATACTATTTTATGATAACAACAATCAGTTTAGAAAGCACAAGTTGATTTTCAACCATTCATCAAGGGAAGCCAATTCTCTAGAATATAATATTCCCTAAACCATAGATTCAAACATCATGATCAGTAGGGGATACAATAAGAAATTTGAAAGAAAATATCCATAAGTATTCACATTGACCGAAGCTAGGACAGATAGAAACACAATGATTAAATAAATCTAAATACAAAGGTGATAGAGGCATCTGAGACAGCTGAGCATCAAACCAGATCTATTCATCATTAGTGTTACATTTTAATCATTTCAAATAGTTAAATAGCTACTTTACAACATCCATTTGATAATGCAGAAGTTTCAAAAATGCACCTCAAGCCCTTCAACTGTGTCCCTGTATCCAGATTGCAAATATTCTCTGGTCAGAGTCTCTTCAGGGCAATTTGGTGTTTGGGGGTGGAAATCTGGGGGACCAAGCCTGAGATTAAACAAAGACATTTACAATTTGTACAACTAAACAATAAAAAAAGTTAAAGCAAAAAATAAAAGTTAATATTACCAGAATGAAAACATCACAATCTTAATACCATTGATTGAATAAAAAAACAACCAAAACAGACACTAAGGATCAAGGGAATTGAGACAGTCTATCAACAATATTTTTGGAATATTAGCAGTGTACAAGCAAATTTTCCTTCAGAAAAACTTAAAGTGTTTCTTATTCATGGACCAACAAAAGTGAGCAACAATTTGAAAACAAGTTCTCTTACAAGCAGGAACTACCTAGAGTTCAGAGGTTCTTTATCACACTTCAACTTGTATGGGGTTAATAGTTGTTGTCGCCTGCAAAAGAAAGGAACATTGTGTTTAAAGTTAAAATGATTAACAGCACAAAGAAACTGATTTATCCGAACAAATAATAATATACCATTATATTTTGGAGAATCAACAGAATATAGGACTAAAAGTAGACAATTATATAGACCAAATATTCTTTTGAATGGAACTAAGGATTCTCTTTTACACACTTACTCAAGTTAGGGGAAAATATGTAATTCTTGTGACATTCTCATTGGAGAGACATATATTCTGATATGGATAAGTGAAAGATATATATAATTATGGTGTATTAAAAATATTTTTCTTTTAAATTATGATCATACTCCACTAATATAATCATTAATCAATGAGAAACATCTAAATATTTCTTATGTGCATAATAAAGTATTTTAAGAAAAGAATTCATGGTAATGTATCATGGAATGGCTGAATTTTGAAAGAACTTCTCATATCGTCGTCTCTGTATCACATCACACCAATGCCATATTAAGTACCAAGACTTCAAAAAGAAATGAGTTAAAAAACATTAAGAAATAAAACTACGTATCTTCTATCATTTAAAAATTAATTTGAAAAATATATTCTATCATTTAAAAACAGCTTGCAAACTATGATGTGATGGTTTAGCAACATCAGTAACAAAAAAATATATGACAAAGATTTTGATTATTTAAAAGATAAGCGAGCAGATAAAACTTAATACAAAACATGAGTAAAAGAAAAGACAGAAACATCATACCTACTTCTGCAGATTTACTGTTATCATTCTCTAATTTTATATGAAAATTATTTAATTATAACTCCTAATTTGGAAGTTCAAAACTACTTTGTGTATTTCAATCTTAAAACAGTAACACAATAGATATTTCAGTTTTGTGTATTAGCTGGTGGTGGCTATTTTTGAGTTTTTTTTCCTGATAAAACATTATGCAGCCATCTAGCTTATGTCATGACAGTAACATTATGTTTCCAACTTCAATGCTTTTTGAAAGCTAGGCTCGTAGATTTGGAGAGGTCCCTATGATATAAAATAAAATATTTACTCGGTATAAGAAAAAAAAAAAAAACTAAAATTCAGGGGTGGAAAAATCCTGCATAAGCACCAAAACACTTACTTCACTTATTAGTCACTACAACCACAAGGATGAATATTTGAAGAGTTCCTACAAATTATAGTATAACAATCTCTAAATATATTAGGATAGAAAATCAAAAAAGGCTTCAAGCATAAACCACAATCAAGAAGCGGATGATGCTTCTCAACTTTGTATATGCCAATTTTCTTATAACAAATATTATGGTCATCGCTAGTGGCTCATTATTCCTACTGTGGAAATGAAATTTAATAATTCTTGCTCAGCTGACCATCCAACCAAAGCATCAGAAGTAGTTATATTAATAGAAAAGAACATAAAAGGAAAAAATGTTTAGTTGGTTATAACAGATAAAACTCCATGCATATCTCTCAAGCATTTAAATGCTTAAGAAAAGAAATGAAGACCACAAACTACATTATTGTGATTACTCGAGTCAAAAATATAAATGACCCAGTTCCGGGGTAGTTTCGCAGGTTTCAAAATGACATCCGGTAAAATCAATGACTGTTGCAATAAAGTAACCTGACAGCTAGCTACCAGGGATTGAAGCAACAGAAGGTGTATCACAACCACAATCATTTGGAATATGAAGCACCTTAATCACAAGTGCTACAGTAACACCATCTTAGAAGAAAAAATAGGTAATAACATTTTGAGCAAAGAAATGTTGGCAGAAAGCATGTTTACCTTGAACTCACAGGAAAGTTAGCTGGCAAGGAAGACGAATCGGTTCTTGCAATGTCCCTAGTGGATGACCCACCAATTGCAGTGTTATTAACTGCACTAGCGCAGCTGCCAGCATGATACCTTTGCATCTCCCCCAATTATAACCAGCATACTGCCCTCAGCATCAAACCACTACAAGTACCTCTAATAGCTAAACTGCATCATTCAATTAAGAAATGACCCTAAGTATCAAATCAAATCTGTGTTGCTGAACTGTCTTCAACCCAGGCCGTGGCGCAACCGACCCTGGCAGCGACGGGGCCTTAGAAACAGCGCCGTTCAGCGTAAATGTGTCGCCTGTGCCCTCATTTGGTGCTTCTCTCTCTCTGACACATCTCTTCTGACCGTCTCCGGTGGTGTGTTTGTGAGGAGGCGGCGGCTGGATGGCTGATGTGAGAAAATGGCTAGGGTTTTTGTGTTTCTAAAGTCAAAGAGGGTGTTTTTGATTCACAATTCCGCGAAACTAGGGGTTTTTACTACAATTCCGCGAATCGGAACAAAGGGGGTTTGTAAAAACTAAAGGCAATAACAATAATAATAATAATGGGGAAATTGCAAGATAGTTAAGATTAATAGTAAGAGGAAGGTAGAGGCATACCTGAGAAGAAAATTTGCAAACTTTGACGGAAAGGGTGAGAAAATGTGGGAAAGTAAGAGAGAGAAACCAAGAACAAGAAGAAAGGTCTCAAGTGCTGTCGAGGGTTTGAAATTTTGTTTTTAATTTTTTATTAATATTTTTGGTAGTGACAATGATGATTGTTTTTTGTTGGTGGTGTTTTCTGTGAATCGCAATGGAAGAAAGTGGAGGTGAAGAGCTAGTTATCAAACGATTAAGTAACAAGTTATTATAATATTTCATAACGAAATAATGCTTGTTTTAAAATTTATTTATGCAGCAACTAAAAAAATTGTTAAATATTTTTCGAGCACGTTAATATTTGTTTGGTTTAAAAATTAATAGAATTTAATTAAAAAATAAAATCTGGTGAAAAAATTAATTAATATTTAAATTGTCAAAATAAGTAATAACATAATGAGATGGTGAAAAAAAAATCATTTATTTCATTATAATTTTTAAACATTGACTTTTTTTTCATTGGATATAAATAAGTTTTTTTTTATAACATGTCAAAATTTATCTTACTAACCAAAGAAAAATTATAAATATTTATAACAATAGGAATATGATATCAACTCTTATCACAAAATTAACATAAATCTTAGTCATTAGATCAATTAACTAGTCTAGTCATATTATTTAGATGATATATTGATCTTGAATATTATAATATCATAAATTTTTATCACACAACCAATTATATTTTTATAAGTAAAATTAATCACCCTTTAGGGTGAAGGCAAGAGAGGGACTTTAGGGTCATTCTCCCTCTCCTCAAATTTTTAATTTATTTTTAAAATTAAATTATAATTTGTAATTTTTTTATTTTTTTAAATAATATATAATTTTAATGTTTATCCCTTTTCTTAAGAGTTGGTTCTACTTTTCAAGAATTTAACCTAACCACACTAACTACCTTTAAGATGAGTTAAAACAGAATAAAATGGTGAACAATATAATATAATCTTGTAACTAAACATTTCTTACTAAAAAAATTCTCATTTAGATTAACTAGCGAGGAAAGGTTTCAAAAAACTTTTCTCATTCAAGTAAAATATGAAAATTAGCCTTTGTACAAAGTAATAATGTTATAAATTTTATTTTTTTTCAGAAGATGTAATATATGATTGAATATTAAAAAAGAATCAGAAGCCATTATATTTATAGAAAAATAATTTTGAATATAATGACTTATTAACATTTAACTAATTTAACTGATTTTTTAATATGAACTCAATAAATTTTTAAAATTTTTTTTTTTTTTTTAGTTTCACGCATTAAAAATTATATTTTTTTGTTTAGTTTCACGCATTGGTTATCCTAGGTTTATCCATTAGACAATGTAGTTCTATATCGAGAGAAAAATTTGATTATTTACATTGATATAATCTTAAGGAGAATTTTATGTAAAATCTTGTGTTGTTAGCAACATCAAATCCAAAAACATGAACACCTAATGTCATAGAGTAAGAGAGTATTATACCACATTGTTGACCTATAGAAGCATTTGATATTGAATCAACTCATGACATATTGATGAACACATTTTATCAATAATTTTATTAGTATGTTTTATCGATATTTAGTATATTTCTTTAATTAATTATTAATTTTAACATAGTTTTATAAAAAGAAAAATCATTTTTGTGTATAATTTATTATCTAAATTATACATTTTAACTAAATTATTTGTTTATTTTGGCAAGAATGTTAAATCAAAGAAAAATATAAAGTTTTATCATGGGAAATTCACTCAATGCATAAGAGAATTCACTTAGCAAATATTAATGAGAGAGCTCATTCCATAATAAAACAATATGTTGAGTGAATTGTTGACTTTTTGTACGTAATTTAACAACAAAATCACTAAGTGAATTTATCGTAAAACCTCAATTTTTCAAAAAAATATTTAAGTTTTATTATATAATTATAAGTTTTTTATGGGCCTTACGTGCTTTGTACACGTTTATTATTATATAAATGGGCTTTAAAATGTCAAAATTCATATGATAAGTTTTTATTTCTTGAATTTGAAGTTTTATAATCCATTTTTTCTTTAGTTTTTTCTCTTGTGCTTGACTTTTAAATCTATTTCTTAAATTTCTTCTACAAATAATGCCTTGAAATTTATCAATTCCAGTTACTTTGGATCATATTTGTTTTTTCTCTCTTTACTTCTTGCATTTAAATTGTCATTTCTCATCTTCTCCTTCCACTTTTCTTATATTTCTTTTACTATTTTGATGTTTTATCAGTTATATATACCTCAATCATATGCTAATCCATTTTTATGGTTGAAACGTTGATTAAAACTTGTTTCCCTATGGTTTAGATTTTATTTTTAATGATTCTAACTTATTTTAATCTATTACAATCAATGTAATTGAGATTATTTGATTGAATGTCTTTTTTACATCACAATTCAACTTCTAAGCTTAAGTGATTACTTGATTTGAAGTTTGTGTTATATTTTCTTTACTTATATTGAATTATAATTATTTGAAGCTTTTGTGAATTTTCTATTGTACTCATAAGGCAAATTCTAGAAATCTACGATAATCATATGAATAAGTGATGATTGGAGATTCAACCTAATTTTCTTATTGTTTTCACATTAGTCCTTTATTGTTTTTTCATTACAATTTTATGTTGACTTTGTTTCCTACTTTTGAATTTTGTGCACAAGGTTTCTTTATAGCTTTTAGTTCATTAAAGTTTTGTAGAACTTAGATTTACTACAATTCTTTACTATAATTTATTTACAAGTTTTATAGAATAGGTTTCATGCTTTTCTTTTGTCATTCACCGCACTTTATAACTTTTCTTTAATACTTTCTTAGTTTAGGTTTATGATGTTTTCATTTACAAACTTTTATTTACTTTTTTCTTATATTAGTTTACTACTTTTACTAAGAGATTACACTAGCACCAAAACAATATTTTATGATGACTTAATTATGCCGGTTCTAATTTACAGTTTTGAAGTAACATAATAATTAACCTTTTATGTTGTTTTAAAATTGAACCATCATCATTAGTACTTTCTATATTGATTTATTTTTGAACCATCATAGTAAGTAATTTTGTGAATTGCAAAATTTGGCTCTTTTCATGTCAGTTCAATTTTAAACCATCATAATAAGTACTTATTATGACGGTTCAATTTTGAACTAACACAGAAAATGACTTTATCAATCTTAAATATGAGGCACCTTCTATGTTGATTCAAAATAAACTGTCATAAAAAGTGTCCATATTTAAGTTGTTCATATTCGATTTATTCTCTTCGTCTTCCTTATTTTCCATTTTTTTCCCTTGTCCACCAAAGAATTCCACCCAATTTCTTATTTCTTTTGTCTTATTGTCTCCTTATCACATTCATCCATTTTTTGTTTTTATTATGCTTGCACCAACACTTCCCACAATCTTACTTCTTCATCATTTACAATAAAAGTAATATTTAGAAGCATTATCTCATTTTTCTCTATTACTTTGTATTTCATGGTTTGGTTTAAAGGAATGTTCTAATGTATCTTAGATTACAATTGTTATTGTAAATTTTTTCTCTTGTAAATGATTCTTCATCCAACTTAAGTGAGTACTCTCTACATTTTATGTTTAATTATGTTTTCATATGGATGATGTTTGTGTTTAACTTTTTTAAGATTTGTTGTTATATTGGAATTGTTTGATAAAATGTTCATGAGTAATATGACTATATAAAAAAATGATGCATGACATTTTATGACCATTATGTTAAGAACGAACATAGTAAGTGCTTATTATATTGAATATTTAATAATTAACATAGAAAGTATAACTAACTTTTTATGTCGCTTCTCATAAAAAAGTCTAATATTACTATCATAAAATATTTTCATTTTACTAGTGCTAGTTTAATTTTTTGCATTTTACTGTTTTCACATCATAATTCTCCAGCTACATTCCTAACACTTGACAAGTGAGAATTAAGATTTAAATAAAACTAACAAATTATCTTTAAGGACATGACCTAGGTCAATCCTAACACTGTATTACGTTTAATGCAAATTCTTGTACGACATTTACGTGACAAGAGAATTTTGTTTATCACGTATCAATTAACGGTAAGTCGTTTAAGTTTAGCTCATTTGATGAGGTCATCCATTGATAATTGCTAACTCCCAACATCTCCTCTCTCTAAGTAGCTTGTTTGGTTCTAAGTAGCTTGTCTAGTAGTTGACTAGCAACTCGTTTGAAGACTTAATTAGTTGACTCCCAAAAGCATGTTTAGTAACTAAGTCCTAACTCAACAATTTGTCCATTGAACACATCTACTAATTTTGTCCATTAAGTTTGTCTATTAGTAGCACGTCTAATGAGCTTATTCAACAAGTGCATCTAGTGACATAACTTAGTAGACCGTCTGATAGCAGGGTAAATCATTTAGTACATGGAGGACTAGCTTGTCTAATGACAAGGTCTAACCTAGTCGCATGATGTTTCAATCTCCCCCTATTTGATGATGACAACAAATTTTTAAATAAATGCACACATAACAACTACTAGTTATTATGTACTTAGCCTCGATTGTGAATAAAGTAACACAAACTTATTTGTTATTAGTCCATCACATTAAACTACTTCCAAAAATATGATAAAATCACTAGTACTTTTTTTTTTTTCAAGCTTACACCAAACAAAGTCAAAATCAAAATAACTCTCTAAATCAAGAGACACGTCACAAGAATACAACAACCCAATATTCATAGTTCCTTTTAAGTATTTAAGAATCTATATAGTCATAATAAAATGAGGTTCTTTATGTGATGACTAATACTTAGCACATATGTACACATTAAACATGATATGAGGTTGACCAACCGTCAAATATAAAAAGAAATTTATCAAGCCTTTATACTTTATTTGGTCAATTAGCTTATATGTCTCTCTCAATCAAGTTAGATAACATAGGTATAAATGATTCCTTACAATTTTCCATTTCAATTTTTTTCAATTTTTGCTTTTTAATTAATAAGTAAAAAAACATTTTTTTTGATATATTTTGTTAGATTTTATTTTTCTATTTTTGCTTTTCAAGAAAAGAAATAAAAAGTAAAAATTTTCAACCTTCTTTAATTCTTTGATTCTTTTTAATTTTTTTATTCTTTTGATTTTAAAGTTATTTTTTTAGATTCTTCTTTGATTTTTTTTTAATTTTATTAATGTGGTTTTGACATGTGCAATGCAGGTTCCAAGTATTGGAACTTCATATTATAAACTTCTAGTAAACTTTTTATTTTCTTTAATTTTTAGTCTTATGCTTTTTATCATTTCAATCATAATTTTTCATCCATGAATCTTTTAATATTATTAAACTATTACCTATCTTTATTTTATTTTATTTCTATATTAAGGACAATGCAAAATTAAGTTTGGAGTGAAATGAATAATTCTTATGTATTATTTTAAAAAAATTATGCCTTTTACCAATATTTTAAGTTAAGTTGACATTTAATTATTTAGATTAACATCATTTTGTTTAAAAAAACTTATATAATATTTTTATTTCTCTTGTATAATTTATAATTAAGCCTAATTATAACTTAATTAGATAGAAAGTAAGTCATGTGAGTTTTGAACCTAATTATTTTTTATAAAGTGTTCACTATTGAATTAAAGATTTTAAAACTTCACTTATTTCTTTTTATTTGAGCTTGATCACATGTAATTATTAAGATTATTTAGACAAATTATTTCTTATAAGTTAGAGCCAAAATTAGTCAACCTTATAATTATTAACCTTTGTTAGCCCCTTATATTATTTAAGTCATATTAGAAGTCAACAAAATGAAAAATCATATCTACCCCTCCAATTGTGATGATTTGAAAAGTTTTAGAATTATATTTAGAATGATTTTAAATGATTATAAGGATGCAAATTAAATTATGCAAATGTGTAATAATTTATTGCAAATTCACTCAACACACAACAAATTTGTTGAGGCATTATATATTTATTATTTGTTTGAGAAATAAAAAAAAATGAAATATGTAAATTTGCTCAATAGATGAAAAATGAAAAAAGGAAATAAAAAACAAGTATATTTAGTGTATTATTCTTATAGTTTATTTAAAAATTCATTATCTAATTCTTCTCTTTGTTTTTTAAGTTCATATTTAGCTTTGTTTTCCTTTAATTATGTCATACATTTACCTTAACCTCTTTACAACCTATTTAAAAGATCTTTTGATCTTTAATTTGTAAATATTTTTTGTTTATTTAATTAAAAAATTGTCAAGCTTATAGTTAGTCTTATTTTTGAGAAATGATTTAAGAGAAACACTTACCCTAAACAATTGAGTGATCGAATGTATTATTTTATTGAAGTGAGAATTTATAATTTTAATTATATTATAATAAATACTTGATCACTTTTCTATATTTGAAATAAATTGATAGTACTTGCATTTTAACATTATGATCGTAAAGTCTTTATAATTAAAATATTGATTATGACTTATTGATAAAATGTATTTTTATTTTTATTTTATATTTTCTATTTTACTTAGAAGTGCAGAAGTTTAAGTATAAAGTTATTTAATAAATACATTTTTATTAATATATTGATGCATAATTATATTATTTAATTATTTAATCAATTATTTCTAATGTATTTTTGATAAAAAAGAAATAAATAGTTCTATATTCAATTTATTGTCTAATTTGTACATTTTATATAAAGGAAGGATATTTGATTATTGAATTTAGTTCAATGCAATACAATTTTGCTTAGCAAATTACCTTTAAAAACATCACTCCTAGCATTGTCAATTTGTCGAGTGAGGAAGTAATCTGTTGAACGAAGATGTCGAAGACTAAGAAATTAACTTAACTGAGATCCACCAAGCTATAAGAAGAATCCATTGAGTGAAAATATTGTAGAACTCACTATGTAGAATGTGAAATCAAGTTTCAATTGATGTAATTGATCCGTTTTAGGCCTTGTAAGGGCCTTGCACGATTCAATTGTGTTTTTTGTTGTATAAATAAGCTTGGAAAAACTGAAAGACATAAGTATTCTCTTTAAGTTAGCTTCACTTTAGATTTATATTTTAGAATTCTCTAATTTTCTATTATTTTTTAGAGTCATCTTTCCATTTTTGAGTTCTATTGCATTGTACGGTTATCAATTCAAGATGCTTTAAATCATATTTGTTTCCTCTCTCCATCTTTTTCATTTAATTTTTGTACTTTCTTTTTCTTTACTTTTTTGCACTTAACTTTTGTTTTTCTAGTTTTTGTTTTGCTTTTACTATTGTAATGTGTTTTTAATCATTTTTAATATTTGATTCACTAATTAAAACTTATTTTCTATGATTTAGATTTTATTCTTGATTATTTTAATCATTTATAATTCATTATAATCAATGTAATTAAAATTATTTGATTAAATATCTCATATTGCATCACAAATCCATTTATAGGTTTTTGTGATTAATTGATTTAGAGATTATGTTCTGTCTTTTTTCAATTGGATTATAAATATTTAGAACTTTTGTGGATCTATATTGTGATTGTACGTAGGTCTAAAAACGAATGACAATAAAAAGAATAAGTTTATGATCAGATAATTGACCATTGCTTTTATAGTTTTCAATTCTATTTTTATTACATTTTGTTAGATTCGATTACTATTTTTACACGGTTTCGGTTATTGATTTTCTTTAAGATGTTTTCCTAGAATTATATTTAAATGCTTTCTTTATTGTTTTCACTTTATATCTTTCATTTACTTTATTGCACTTTAATGTTTTGTTACATATTTTAATAGTTTATGTTTATTGTTTTCTTTTAATGCTTTCATTATTGCTTTTCTTAGGTTTAATTTATTGGTTTTCATTAAAATCATAGTTTTACGTGTTTTTTTTACTATTTTTACACAAAAACACTTAAACCCCCCTTTTTCCTAACTTGTAATACTTGAAGGTTAAGGCTTACAATAAACTATCATTACTCCTCAAGGACACAATCTAGGTTAACCTTAGTATTGTATTATATTTTTGTTATGCAATGTTTAATCACATATAGGGGACAAAATGTGTAATGATCAACAATGACGTATAAGGAGTGAACATTGAAGTTGTCAAATGTCCAATAAACAACAATTGACCAATTGGATATGCCAAACATGTATTGAAATAATGAAGGAATACATGTGGTGTTGACTCAATTGCGAACTATAATAAACTTATCAAAATGTAGCCAAATGTGGATGTAAGAAAAAAGGAATGTAAGAAAAAATAATATACCTCACTTTCCAAGTTGTGGCAAGCGTTGTCAATAGATTGACAATGATGTAACATCATTATGTTATCCACCCTAGTACTTTCCAACATATCTTAAAACCAAACATAAGATCTTAAGACATTAGACCATTTTTATTTTGAGAAATATCCTTTAATACAACGATTTATCTAATCATAACTAGTGTGGTATGCTAAGCCACCCTTAGCCCTCTCCACATCCATCTCGTTTTTATTTCCTACATCTCTTTTGACCTTAAAAGCTCACACCTTCGGCATTCACTATAGTAAAACAACTCACTTGAGACCCTAACTTATTACTATCACATTCCAAACGATCTTCAGTCATAACCTCATCGACCCACACCATATGCCCACTTGATGACCTCTCGTAGTTAGAAGAAGACAATAAAGAAAATGAAGACGTGATTACCTTGATAAGAAAATGTAGACCCCAAATCTTGTCCGGCCTCATAATAAAGACCAGAAGACCTCCTATTCGAAGATGGATGAAACCTAAGAAACCACTAGGAGAGACTATTAGGCCTCATACTATGATAGGAAGGATTTTCTGCATTAAAATAAGGATTTTCGCCTTCAGGGATCGAGACCGCCGTCTCATTTGGCGAGACGGCCTTCTCGCCATTTTTGCAAGGCGAGACGACCGTCTCGACCTTGTCGGACGAGACAATCATCTCGACCTGACAGACGCGAATCCCTATAAATAGCGAGCACTCCCCCCTCATTTCACACAATTCTTCCACTTTTCCTTCTACCACTTCTTCAAATTCTCTTCCTAGAACCCCTCCGAAGCATTTCCGGAGTTTTTGAGAGTTTCTTAGAGATTTTTATAGCGTTTCCGAGAGATTTCCGGCGTTGTACAGAGCGAAGGGCTGACAAAACGCACCCTAATTTTCAAGAGTATTAATAGAAAGCTTGCCTCGGAGGTTTCTTCATTCTCCCTCTCTCTCTCTTACTGTTTTTATTTCTATGATTAAATTGCATGATAGACATTAGGGTCATGTAGTCATTATTTTAATTTTGTTAATAAAAGGGTAAAAGCGTCTTTTCAAAAAGTTTATTTATAAAATAGCTGGCCTATCATAAGGAACCCGAAAGGGGTGTCGTAAGAGAACTAACACTTCCCTTACACGTAATTGACTCCCTTACCTAACTCTGGTTTTAATGACCAAAGTTGGTTTTCGAAAACCAACGCCTTTTTACTCATTTTTCAATGTTTCCGGTAAAAACATCGGTGGCGACTCCATAAGAACCCTTCAAAATTAGTTCTTGGGTTAGCCCGGTTATCGGACAATCCAAGAACACTTTCTCGAAAACCTCGCCCTTAGGTTCAGCCGGTTATCGGACAACCTAAAGGCGTTGTAACCACACCCATAAAAACGCAAAAATTGGAAAGTCGGAACCATCGCGTCGCGCCGACCGCTTCTTTTTGACGGTGACGACAGTAAAAGAAGTTATACAATTACTTGTTGGAGTAAATATTTTCATTATCAACGATTTGGACATAATGTCTCATCACCAATTATTTTATAAGCAAATACAATAAATAAAAAAACAAAGGATTACTTACATTCTCCGCTTTGAGAACATATTAAATCCAATGCTCATTAATCAATTACGCTTCCAATTCCTTAAAAAATGTCAAATTAATAAAGTTCACCAAAATTTTGTCAGTCATATAATTTTGAAAACTATAAACCAAATAGATAATATATTTATTTTCTTTAAGACCCTTCGTCTCCTTATTAACATCTTTCGGCTTATATATTACACCACCTGAACTAATTTTGGATAAAAGAAAAATGATAATTTTCTTTCAAAATGATAGACTCTTCATTACCAGAAGCGTCTCCAATTTAGGGGACTAATGTATCGAATAAGTCTCGACATAATATGATACCATGTAAAAGAAAGGAGTCATTGACCTAATGAGAAATCATTTTTTTTAACTTCTTATAATTATATAGGTTTCAAAGTATATTCATGTGTCGACTTTTCTAAAAGAATATACATTGACAAAGTCATCAAATGAATTATTTAAGAATATAATCTTTGATTTGTCTTTTCTATCAAATTATGATAGTCTTTTAAATATAACATGACTAATTTTCTTGAATGTAATGTCATAAAAAACTTCATCAATATAATTTATAATAAAAAAATAAAATTAAATACTATTCATATATCATTTATTTCATTTAACCATTAAAATTTATAAGATTGAAAAAAATTAATTTGTAAACCAATTTTTCAATGATTCTCTTCCTCATAAATTAATACAACTATCTTATACATAACTTATTAGTATTAAGGCATTTAAGGTGAAAAAATATATTATTTATTAGAGTTAGCAAAATATAGGTGAAATTGATCAAACATTTATTTAACTTTTGTGAATATAATACATGGATTATTATTAGAAAATAATAAAGAAGAAAAATATAAAAAAATACTTAAATTTTATTATATATTTTTTAATATTATAACTCATTGCATGGAAATTAATGTCTTATGTTTCAATCGTGCAAGCATCTAAAACATTTAATAAACTTGTATTATGATAAAAAGAGAGAACTATGACACAAAATAGAAATGAATATTTACCTTGGCCGCATTGTTGGACTTTTTTTGTAAAAAATTTGTTTTCATGGAGTAAGAATACTAATAAAGGTGACTTATATAATAGATTACTTAATCTTATAAATTATATTTAAATAATAATTTATAATTTTGTATTCATTATGAAGTACTCATATTTCACCATGTAGATATAAAATATTTAGATAATCAATTATAAGAAACACATGGTATTTTAAAGGATGAATCATGATTATAAAACAAGTGATAGGTATTTTAGAGGTATATTTAAATTAACTTTTTTTATTGATATATCTTGCACCAAACTTTATACTTATATTTCTAGATTTTGTTAACCAAGTCTAGAAGTACAAACAAGTAGGATTTGGACCCAATTGGGTGGACAAAAATCTACACTTAGACATCACTTTCATTGGAAGAATTAGTAACTATATTTCTTCCATGTATAGGATAAATATAAGACCATTAGAGGAAACTATCAACTCTCATGATACACAATTTTTGTCAGTTCATTGATATTTCTTACACCAAACTTTACACTTACAATTCCAAATTTTTCTTAAGACCCATAAGTCTGAAAGTGAGTCTAACATGTAAAGTTTACTATTTAATATTTTAAAATTTTTGTATTTTCTTTATAAGAACTTGTAAGCTCATGATGTTAGGTAGAGTTCTTCCCATAGCCTCCCTCTCCTCTCTCACTCTTCCGAATTTTCCTCTTCTCTCTACTTTTCCTACTCTTATGTAAATTTTATATACAATCAATAAGAAAATCATTTTCTGGTTAGATTATTGCATGAAAAAAATTCAACCAAATATTATATTTTAATATCATTAATAAAAATACAATTTAAAAAATAAAAATATCTTTTATTAAATTTATTCTTTTAATTGAACGTTAAAAAGAAACAATTTTAAAAAATTAATTATAAAACTGTATTTAAACAAATTTGTAGTTTTTGAAAACATAAAAACAAAATTTATGGACAGGAGACAAGAGTAGAAGTAGCCAATGTTATTATACCAGTCAAAACAAAATTAATAGAAAAAATTGTGCTATATCGTAATTTTATTCAAATAAAATAATTCTCCATGAAAAAAATCCTGACCATTGATCCCATCGCATTCCATCACACTTTTTTTTATGTGTAAGAACGAAAGCAAAGCATGTCCTTTGCCTATAGAACTCTCTAGAACCCCTCGCTCACTAGCAAGACTGAAAGCCCACACTCTCTTCTTACTCTCGGCGGTGTGAGTGAAGCGATGGAAGAAGAGTTCGATATTCCCGGTGGCGAGGAAATGGATCTCGGCGAAGACAAGGTTGGCGAGGAGAGGGAGATCGGCTCCGACGGCCTCAAGAAGAAGCTCCTCAAGGAAGGTCAAGGCTGGGAAACCCCCGAAGTAGGCGACGAAGTTCAAGGTCCAACCCAAACAACATCAACTCCTCTGTCGTTTTCACCTTTCCAATTCTTACTCATTTTTTTTTTTTTAATTTGTAGTTCATTACACCGGGACTTTGCTCGATGGAACGAAGTTCGATTCAAGCCGCGACAGGGGTTCTCCTTTCAGCTTCACGCTCGGACAAGGTCTGTTATCTTATCTCGCTATCGTTACCTTGAATTTAGTGTGTTTTTAATTTGCTTGCTGAACGTTGGAAAATGATAGTGGAATTCTAGGGCGTGCAATTTTGCATGATTAACTCCTTTTTACTTGTTTAAGCAATCGTTTGTTCTGTTCTGTGTTGGATTTTTTTTTTTTTTGTGCTACCCGGGTTTATTGTTGCTTTAACTGACTGATTAAGTAAGGCATGTTTGGATTGAGACAACTATTACTATGCTTTGTCTCTCCGTTTTACAAATATAAATAAGTAAAGAAAGTGTTGCCTAGTTTTTTATTTATTTCCACTTTTCGGAGATATGTACGGAAAATGGTGAATTTTGTTTTCACCATTTCTTGTACGATGCTTTGAAAGCAGGAAATTAAGTTAAAATTTTGGTATTTTTTGTGTATATATATATATATATCTGTGTGTGTGTGTGTTTGTGTATTTAAATAGGAACTGAATATAGAATAAGGTGCCCTCAAACCAAATACGTTCGTAGTCATTTGACCTTTTCTTGATATATCATATATCATAATTTTGATGAGTTGTGTATTTCCAAATCATATGAAGCGGTGCATTATAATATTTCTGTTCTGTTATGTAGGATTGATATACTCTGTATTGTTAGCAGTCGTTGTGACTATTAGAATAGAAATTCAAAATACATTTATTTTTATATTTTTACTGATATTTTAATGTGTTACACTTTTACACCTAAATTGATGCCAAACAAGTATGTGATATAAATTGAAGTAGAGAATTTGTCTTTGTAGAGTTTTAAGCGAGTAAAACTTATGGATGAATAGTTTTTCATATGGTGATCAGTATTTTGTAGGCCTTCTTTGTGGTGTGTCTCAAGCTTTCCTAGATATTCTTTGGATACAATGGTAACTTGCATTGAAACTTAAACTCAACTTCTGTTTGGTTCATGTTAATGTTTGAATTGAAATAAACTGTATGCTTAACCCTGTGAGGGAAAATGGCTTCAAAGTAATCTTTAGACACATGTCAAATATAACTACGTGACATCTTGGTTGGAACTGCAGGGCAAGTAATTAAAGGATGGGATGAAGGTATCAAAACAATGAAGAAAGGTGAAAATGCTATTTTCACCATCCCTCCTGAGCTAGCATATGGTGAATCTGGTTCCCCTCCAACAATTCCTCCTAATGCTACACTCCAATTTGATGTTGAGCTACTTTCATGGAGTAGTGTAAAGGACATATGCAAGGATGGTGGTATATACAAGAAGATACTTATCGAGGGAGATAAATGGGAGAACCCTAAGGATCCTGATGAAGTATTGGGTATATATATGTCCAATTTAACTGTGTTTATGTGATGCGTATGTTAACTACTTTAATCTTAACTAATTGTTGAACTTGTTGGTAATGCAGTTAAATATGAAGCTCATCTGGAAAATGGAAAGCTTGTAGGAAAGTCTGATGGAGTGGAGTTCACAGTCAGAGAGGGTCAGTGCCTTTCATACTTAGTTAGCAGATTATCATTTTGTTTTACTGAGTATCTGAAGTTAATGTTTATCCATGATAGGTCATTATTGTCCTGCATTGTCAAAGGCCATTAAAACCATGAAGAAAGGAGAAAAAGTGGTTTTGACAGTTAAGCCACAATGTAAGTTTTCTAAGCTCTACTGAATATTTTGGTGATTAGCTATGACTAACATTCTTCGTGATATTTTCTTTCTCTTTTTTCTTACTTGAAGTTTTGTTCATTTTTTTGTTGGGTCATAGATGGATTTGGTGAAAAGGGAAAGCCAGCACAGGGTGATGAAGTTGCTGTTCCACCAAATGCAACATTGCAGATTACTCTTGAATTAGTTTCTTGGAAAACTGTTTCAGAAGTAACTAATGATAAGGTCATAAAGAAAATTATCAAGGAAGGGGAAGGATATGAGCGTCCAAATGAGGGGGCCAGTGTGAAAGGTAATAACTTATTATATTGCTACATATATTTATTTATGCCTTTGATGCATTGTTTCTGACTAATCTTGGTCAATTTATGTTTCAGTGAAACTAATTGGAAAGCTTCAAGATGGTACTACCTTTTTGAGAAAGGGCCATGATGAAGAAGAGAAGCTGTTTGAATTCAAAACAGATGAGGGTAACTTGAATTCTGCTAGTGTCCTCATTCCTCTGCATGCACTATATATTTTATGTTTTGGTCAATGAAGTGATTGTTTGATGTGTTTAACAGAACAAGTTGTTGATGGACTTGATAGAGCTGTATTGACTATGAAGAAGGGTGAGGTTGCATTGTTGACCATTGCACCTGAGTATGCTTTTGGTCCATCAGAGTCTCAGCAGGAGTTGGCTGTGATTCCTCCAAACTCAATTGTGTATTTTGAAGTTGAGCTTGTGTCATTTGAGAAAGTAAGTTAGTAACAGTGTTGAATTGGTACTGCCCATTGATTTTATCAATGTTTTAATTTTGATAAAAAGAAATTCTGAATTTATTATTAAAAAGCAAGCAACCTTACATCCTTAACTGCAATGTAACAAAGAACTGGTCAAGACTGGATGGAAAGCTAGATAACTTATGCTTTAGTGTTTTACCCAAACCCACAACATTGAATTGTCTTATTTTATTCTGTGTCGATCTTTTGAATCCAATTCAACCATTTTTCCAATCCAATTTGTGTTCATTTGTGTGTACATTTATTTCTATTCATTCATTATAAATAGTATATAACTGAATCATCTTGCAAGTCTATTTCTGTCTGATAATGGTTGATTTTGTACACTCTATAACTTCAAATAAAAACCAGTTTTCCGAGTGTAGGTAGATCAGAGCAGTTGTCAAAGTATTTCCTTTAACTTCTTTATCTTATTCCACGAAATTGCTGATTTTTTGCTCACTATGAAGAGTAGTGATTTGGAAGTCAGAGTCTTATGATTTGTTGTCATTCCTTACATTTGCACAGTTGTTCATTATAATACATTGGATTATATATTTAGGCAGGTTTATATCTAGATATCTCGATCTGTTTTCTACCTACAGGAGAAAGAGTCCTGGGATCTGAACAATGAAGAGAAACTTGAAGCTGCTGCTAAGAAGAAAGAAGAAGGAAATGTGTTGTTTAAAGCTGGTAAATATGCAAGAGCTTCCAAAAGATATGAAAAGGTAATCCAAGATGGACTATACAATTGTTCACCCTCTACATGTTCATACACCTTCTGATGGTACTGAAAACATATCGGTCGTAGGCTGTGAAGTACGTAGAATATGATACCTCCTTTGGAGAGGAGGAGAAAAAGATGGCAAAGACCTTGAAGGTTGCCTGTAATCTGAACAATGCTGCTTGCAAGTTGAAGTTAAAAGACTATAAAGAAGCAGAAAAATTGTGTACCAAGGTACTGTTATTCTGTCTACCTCCTTTGGGAATCATCAACTTAGCCTTTTACATAAAAATAATGACTTTTGGCTGGATAGGTGTTAGACCTTGAGAGTACAAACGTGAAAGCCCTTTATAGAAGGGCCCAAGCATATATGCAGCTGAGTGACTTGGATTTGGCTGAACTTGACATTAAAAAGGCTCTTGAAATTGACCCTAACAACAGGTATATGATCAGACTATTGATTTTGACCTTCATGGATTATTTGATATTTACTAAGATGAGTTACTTCTTGAACCAGAGATCTCAAATTGGAGTACAAGACTCTGAAGGCAAAGGTGAAAGAGAATAATAGAAAGGAGGCGAAATTTTATGGAAATATAATCACTAAGTTGACAAAGATTGGTTCCTGATAGAAATGTTACTAATTCATCATGATTTTTATGGTATGCTCCCTCACTTTGAGATCAATAAAAACATAAATTTATCCTGTGATGATATACTATTACTTTTGGCATGCAGAAATCAACTGTCAGCGGAATTGAATTTGCGGTACTCACGAATTATCCAAAATAGAACATGTAAAAGTTTAGGTTTTTTTAGGGATCGAATAGAAGTTTGGTTCCCAGGGATTTGATTATTGTGTATGAGATGTGTGTATTAGAAAAAATTTGTTGAATATTTATTTCTGATTTATTATTGAAAGTTAACATAATTGACTTAATTACATGTTCTTAATGAAATGATTAATATGTCAACTACCGGGAGAAATGCATTGAAACATGGATTACGTGAAAAAAAAAATTAAAATAAAGTTTTTTTTAATATTTATTTATGAAAATGACTTGAGAGTTTTCAGTGAGAATATATTATGTGCACTATTTGATTTTAAACAAACTATTAAGTATTCAATTAATAAATAAATATAATTGAACTTGGTTTATTTTCTCATTATTACCTCTTAGTTCTAAATTGATATAAGTAATTGCATGAAAAATAAGAACTTCTCCTATTACTGAAATAATCAGGAGGGAAATTACGTTGCGTGTTCCATTATTGAGTCTTCATTTTATGCTGATCGTTGTTTTATTTGTTTTTGTAAAATCTTTGACTAGTCATATTTTCTTGTATGTTTGTTTCGTTTTGTTCACGGTTCTCTCAATAACTTCTATTAATATTGATAAATTTGCTGTCAAATCAGGTGTATTTACTGTTAAATTAGGTTACAGATGTCAAAAAAAGAAAAAAAAAAACTTACAGTGTTACTTTAGGGTTTATTTGCGTAATTAAATAAAATTACCGAAAATATAAGACGAAATGTAATTAAGTCTATATTACATGATGTTTAACATTGTACCACAAGTGCCTCTAACCTTCTAAAATTCACCTAGTCACGAGCGTTCAAATAGAAGCTGATCTGATAGGAATGTCAGGTTATTTAATATTTAATGAAAAATTAGTAGACTAATTATTTAATTAACTTGAGTGTTGGAGTATCTTTGCAGGTGAGTTTGTGGATGTATAGATCCAAGTGATCAAATGAAGTGATGAGATTGGAGATGGAGATCCGCAATGAGAAGGTGAACGACTTGACCAAAAGACATATGACTTTATAAGAACATAATTGACATCTACTGTGGAGCTGAGTAGAAAGACGACCAATGGTATCCATAATAAATGCGGACAGATAAAATTCACCCGAAAGATGAGAAGAGTGAAGCGACTCTCTTGGTTGAATTAAGAAAGTAGCTCGAGAACTTTAAGAAAGAAAGCTCGAAGGAGATATTAGTCATAAGGAGATATTGGAAGAAGAGAAGTTGTGATTTTCCAAAATTTTATAATTTACGTTAGTATTTATGATTTTTGTTTTTCATTATTTTTAAAGTTTTATAATTTTAATTAGTATTTATGATTTTGGTTCTTTTAAATTTAATAATTATTAAATATACATAATTATATATTTATAAATTTGATCTTTTATCTTTTTATATATATTTTTTTATATTTTTATTTATTATATATTAATAATATATTATTTGATCTTTTTAAAATGAATGATTAAGATTCGTTATTACTGACGAACATATAAATGTTTATGAAACCTAGATGAATTTATATATCACAGACGACGTTATATAATGTCGAGTGGTCTTGACCTTATTGAGAGGTGTGACATTAAATTGGTTCATTAGACTTTTTCTGTATTTGGTCGATTGCTTTAAGACATTAATAGAAAAATTCGGAACTTAGTTTGCCACGAGTTGACTGCACTATCTCACATTAATAGTCTTTGGACTTTCATGGAAAGATTTGGTGATGAGTCTCTAGTTGTACCACAGACGAGAGAGGTCATTTCTAGGAGGAGGATAGTTTCAGGCGAAGGACCTCACACAGAAGATGAAAAACTTGCAAAACAACCTAACTATTAGGATGAAGTTGCGTAGACGCAATGTTAAGCGCACAGAAAATGCCCACAGTAAACTCATCGAAAGGGAGTCACATGTGTATATATGTGAACAAGCAAACATACATATAGAAATGCTCTTCAACATCCTCTCCACCATGACATATGTTATCCATGGCCCCGCAAGACGAAGGACCACCATGGTGTCAGATGCACCCTCCGACAACAAGTCCTGATATTCAATAAAAGATTTTAATAAACTCGGTCACTGGTACTTCGAATAATAAATTTGAACCTGGGAATCCACCTAATCATATCATTGCCGCCATTTCAGCATCTGCCCATACATATTTTTTTTTATGTTTTGAATTGTTTATTTTGAATATATTTCCGGATTGCCCCCTTTCATAAATCTTTCACAAATATTATTCTAAGGTATATTTTACCTCCGGGATTCATATTGTCCTTTTAACATATGACGATACAGATTACAAGAAGAAAATTTGTTTATTTGGACTCTAGTATATTTGTTATAATTTTTTCTTAAAAAAATTAGAAGTGTTTATAACAAGTAATTATCTATTTTAATTTAAATTATATGTAATATAAAGAAATAACATGTTAATAATATGTTGATCAATTCTTGAAGTATTGAAGAGATAGTTGATTATGTGAGGACTTCATGTACTTTACACCAAAATTCACCTTATTTTTAACAATTTTGATTTTTGGAATAAATAAAGAGAAAATTTCTAAAATATTTGATACACATAAACTACAAATTAGGAGAGAAGAAAAAATAGATAACTCATTATATCATGTATTTTATGTATAACCTTGAGGTTAATTATATCCTACACTACAAAAAAAAGAAAAATAGAATTAAGGAGGGTATATATTTTTAAACACTTCCACGAAAATGTATAATTTTGAAGTTAATTTTATATTACATTAGAAAAAAGAAAAAGAAAAAAAAAACAGAAATCAACATGTATATCTTCCTAATCACTTTGTACAATAACAAATTTTGTTTTTATTTTACATGATCATATCCTCTTAAATGATTTTAATCAACTTTTGATGAAATATTTACTTTCACTTAAAACCTCTTAATATATTTAATGTATCATTTATTTTTTGTGCTATTTGATAATATTGAAAAATAAGAGTATTGCAAAAGAATCGATCTTTCGTTTTGAGGTACTTCTTCAATTTCGAATGATATCTTCTTGAATGTTGTAGATATGCAATCTCTTTGTTTTAGTGTATTCTTTGAATCACGACAAATGTGCATCCACAAGTCATGGAACGATGAGTTCCTCCGTGGGTCTAGCTCACCTATAAATGAATCCTTCTTTCTCCTCCCACTACTACAAAATATGCTTTCAACGTCGCCATTTAACGTCGGTTAAAGTCGAGCCGACGTTAAATACACTTTCAACGTCCGTTGGTTAAAAAACGACGTTGAAAGTTGAATGTTGGACACTTTTAACGTCGGTTCTAGATGAACCGACGTTGAATGTCATTTTATTGACACATTCAACGTCGGTTCTAGATGAACCGACGTTGAATGTGTTTTCACCAAAAATTCTTTTAAGTTAGAGAATTGTCATCGACAGGGTTCAAACCCGAGTACTTTAGAGTTGAATGTTGATACTTCAACCACTAAACTACTCGTAATTTTCTCGATAATAACTTACAAATTAATTATATTTATATACAAATAAATATATATTACGTGTAAATATATATTTATTTATATTTTCTGGAAAGTGATTTTATTTTTTTCGACCAAAAATTCACTTAAGTTAGAGAATTGTCATCGACAGGATTCGAACCCGAGTATTTTAAAATTGAAAGCTAATACTCCAACCACTAAACTACTGTAATTTTCTCGATAATAATTTACAAATAAATTATATTTATATACAAATAAATATCAGTGTAAATATATATTTATTTATATATATTTTCTGGAAAGTATTTTTATTTTTTTCATAAAAAATTCACTTAAGTTAGAGAATTGTCACTGATAGGATTCGAATATAGTATTTTATAGAGTTGAAAATTGATACTCCAACCACTAAACTACTATAATTTTTTGATAATAATTTACAAATAAATTATATTTATATACAAATAAATATATATCCGTGTAAATATATAAATATAGAATATATAAATACAAATATATTTATATATTTTGATATATTTATATATTTTTATGTTGGATGTGAGGGCGCGATCGAGGGTGAAAGTGAGATTGACTCTCGCTTAAGTGAAAATACGTTAAAGCTCACGAAATTCACTCGTTCAAGCCTAGCTTGAGCGAAAATTGGTATTTTTCGCTTGAGCGAATGTGTCACTTGAGCGAATGATGCGTTTCCCAAATTTATTTTATATCATTATATAAATAAATTATAAATATTATATTCCGTCATTAAATTACAAACCCATATAAAGAGACTCGCTCACAAATTTGGCATCAAATTTTGAAAACCCACTCGACACACACTTTCACCTTCGAGCGTGCCCTCACATCCAATATATAAATATATAATTATTTAAATATATCAAAATATATAAATATATTTGTATTTATATATTTACACGGATATATATTTATTTGTATATAAATATAATTTATTTGTAAGTTACTATCAAAAAATTCGAGTAGTTTAGTGGTTGGAGTATCGACCTCCAACACTAAGGTACTCGGGTTCGAATCCTGTCAGTGACAAAAAAATAATTTGGTAATGCTTTAAACTTTAAAAAAATATGATAAATAATAAAAATATAATATAAAAGAGAGAGGGGGGATTTCTAGATAAATAGAGGAGGGGTTTGGAAATAAATAAAAAAATTTGATTTGAAAAATAATACTTTCAACGTCGCCTGATACAAGTTGAAGGCCTTCCAGAACCGACGTTGAAGGCCTTATTTGTAGTAGTGTCCGGAAACACACTTCACTTCCTCTCATCTTCTTTTCCATTCACTTTTTTTAGATCTTGGGTTCTCTATTCTTTTAAAATTATTTTTTGCTAGTTCTAAGTTCCTCGAAAATATCCAAGAAGTTCTTGTTATTTCTTGAGGGTTTGTGCAAGATACACGTCATAAGAATCAAGTTTTGTTCATGTTTTCAACAACTTTTACAATTATCTTAAGGACTTATTATTGACATTATGAACACCAACTCTATACTAGAGAAGTCAAACAATGTTTACAGAACTCAAACTATCTTTGTGAAACCTTTCCAAGATATTTCAAAATCGAAGTTTTCTCTGGACAAAACTTCTAATGCTGGTAGGAGTGCGTATCTACTCTATTAGTCATGTATGAAGTTGTTTCTACTCTTACAACTATCAAACCTGACTCTAGTACTCCTGTAAAACAATTTGAATATTGGATTCATGAGCATGGTATGCTGACACAATTTGCTTAGTGCATTATCTAATGATTTGTTCAATGTGTACTACTCCTATAAGGAAACCAAAGATATTTAAGATTCGTTAATTCTCAAATATACTAACAAAGATGTTGTTATACAAAGATTCATCATAAGAAACTATTATCACTAAGAGATGATAGAAGATAAAGACATCAAGATCCAGATTAACGAGTATTATAAACTACTTGAAGATATTAAAACATAAAACATAGTCCTACTTAATGAGTTTATTTAAAAAACTATGATCAAAATGTTTTTGCAATCTTGAACTAATTACAAACAATAGCTAAAACATAAACATAAATAGATGTCACTACCCAACTTTATAACATGATCACAAAAGAAGAACTAAATTTAAAACTTCTCGTCCAAATGGATCTAACCCTACCTTTAAGAAAAAGGAACTTGCTTTATCTATGGAAAGTCAAAAGCATCATGCACCTCAGACATAGAGTTAGAAATGATAATCCTTGTAAGGAAAATAAAATTGAAGAGGAAGTGTGTTTTCCACCTACACTAGCGTGGGAGATAGAGAATAATATGTTTATCTCGATGATTTCAGAAAAATTCTTATCTTAGAAAAAGAAAAAGTTATTTTAAAACTCATATGAGAATACTCTTTCCTTAAACGATATGTTACATGTGTCATCAATTAGAGTTAATTTAATCTCTATAGCACTACTGAAAAAAGTTGGGGTTAGAGTGTCATTTGAATATAATAAGATTGTTATGATATAAAATAATATGATTGTGGAGAAAGGATATTGTAATCAAAATTTTGTTGTACGTAACATTTCTGAAGTTGTTAATAAATCTAAGTCTTCTTATATTGTTATCCGTATGATGTGTGACATGCTAGACTAGGTAATGTAAATTCTTTATATGTTATGAAATTTCAACGTAATGTAAATTTTTTATATGTTATGAAATTGCAACAATTCTAATAAATTAATATGTATGATAAATAAATTAAGAAGAGTGACCAAGAAAAATAGTTTGTTACTCATAACGTAAAATCAATTCTTCATTTTCCTATATGTAATCTTATAAATGCCCATTTTACCTCTATCACAAACATGATTACCATTAAAAAAAATATTATAATTTAATCATAAACAAATACTATTATAAATATCAATAATTTTTTAATAAATACTCATCTTTATTAAAATAATATAACTCAACCTTAAATTAATTAAAAATGTGTGGGCATGAAACTATTTGGATTACAGGATATTAGGAAACAAATTAAGAAAAAAACTAAAGAATAATACAAATTAAAACAATATTCGCAGATATCATTTAAAAGATTTATAAAATTATGATGACAATGTTTTGACACAATTGAAGCAATTGAAAATTATATTTATTTAAAAAAAACACTTATTTATAAAACGACTTTAAAATGAAAGATCATTTTTTCTTTAAAATATATTTTTAGGATTAAGTATTTAAATTTAGGATTTTTTTTCTAAAATCTGTGTTTATAACTTATTACAATAAAAAAAATAAGTCGTACATTATTTAATGTCATAAAATAAATTAATATGCTAAAGTTTGACGAGAAGGTTGATATATTTAACGTATATGAGAGAACTTTTTTTACTAATAAATGTTATTAACATTTTTTCATACTATTAAAAAAAATAATATGTTAATGCAGTTACATATCTTTTAATGTGTTCACTATTATAAATTCTCATATGAAAATATTTTTATAAAAATTACGAAAATAGTTTCTTATAAATATAAATAATTTTTTTTAAATTGTAAAAAATAATTAACTTTTTAATAGTGATTTAAAACTAACATTTGAAAAAATATTTTTATATTCAGAAAACTTAAATATATATATATATATATATATATATATATATATATATATATATATATATATTAAAATGGTGATTTTGGTGGATGGTTACATTTTATTGGAACATATATTTTAAATTATTTTTTTAAATATACAAATAAAATTAAAATTTTATTAATTAAAATATGTTTTTAGTTTATCAAACCAATTGTATTAGTTACAATATTTTTTCTTTATTTTTTACTATCTTTTTCTTATTGAAACAATTTTATTTTAATTTTTTTCCCTCAAATTCACTTCTCCAAATCAATTTTCAAATCCAAACACAAACTTATCACTTTAAGCACGATTGTTTATCTCTACTCCTTTCTAGTCTTTGGACGTTGTTTCTGATATTTGTAGTAGTTTCTAGCTTCAAGTGCATCCGTTGATATGTGTGGATGTTTATCTTTGGTTAGTGATAACATCTTCGATTTACTGGAGTTTTAGAACGTAATATTAATACGTGCCAATATTATTTTTTTTATAAATATTTTGATAGATTAAATATTAATAATTTAACTAATATTTTGAAATTATCAATATGGTAAGAAATTTAATTTAATAAGCATAGATTATATATTGGTCACACACGTACGGTGAATATTCCCTTAGCAGCATAGTTTAACAGTGGAGTGGATGTGAGTTGATTTCAGCAAAGACAGGATGGAGAATAGGACAAAGACCAAATGTTCTACAACATTCACCAAAGAGAGAGGATAAAGATAAAGATAAAGAATAGAACAAAGACAAAATGGTCTACAACATTTAGTAGTTGATTTGCATGTTATACGTGGTTTCAGGCCATGAATTGCATGCAAAGATGTTGCCACGTAGCATGTAACGATGGCATTTGGTCCTGTGAGTTCAAGACATGTATAAAAGGGTGCATATATTTTGAGTGACTGAGCGAGAGTGAGTGAGAAAATGAGTGGCACAGGTGGCGATGCAGTGAGAGGGGTGGTAGTGTGTGATAACAGGTGTGGCTGCACAGTTCCATGCCCCGGTGGTTCTTCTTGCAGGTGCACCAGTGGTGGGACTGCAGCTGGAGGGGGTGATCACATGACGTGCACGTGCGGAGAGCACTGTGGGTGCAATCCATGTTCATGTCCCAAAACTGCAGCCGCTGGAAGTGGATGCAGATGTGGTTCAGAGTGCGCATGTGCCTCTTGCCGCACTTAATATCATACCCTAAACTTTACTTACCGTCTTAGATATGTTGTTAATGTCAACAAATTAGCCTCGTGTCCATGCCCTAATAAATTATAAATAAGAGTCTTGTTTAGTGTTCAAATCAAATTGTGGATGATGCTGCGGTTTCTGTTATGGAATAATAACACGCTGTTCTGTCATGCCCGGTTTGTACTTGAAAACGTCAATAAAAAATAGTTATATGTGAAGAAATAATGGATGTATCCATAAAGTTCCTAACACGGATTTTATGACTGGTATTTGACAGATTTTATAACTGGTAACGAAGCTTGTGATCGTCTCTTTCAAATAAAGTGGTAATTAATATGTGACCCAGATAAGAATTGATAAGTGTGTTTAAATTTTGATATTTAAGATTTTCAAAGAAAGAATTTTAACGAGTTTTGGTATAATAAATGCAAATGAAAGTCTTAAAAGAAGCGAAGTAAATCTATGAAGTACAGTAAATGAAAGTTCTAAAAAGCATTTAAGCATTGAAATTATAAAACTAAAGAAAACATTAAATTTGAACTGAAGAAATTAAATTTGAAATTGAAATTATAAATTATAAAACAGTATTGAATTGAATTAAGAAAAGTGCAATATTATTCTTGATTCTTCAATCAATTTTCATAAATATGTAGGTTGATTTTTTCATAAATATGTAGGTTGATTTTTTTAATAGTTCATATTTTTCAATCATGATTCTTCAATACTTTTATAAATCAAGTTTTGAATCATTTGAGGTTTTGTTTTTTTCAATGAATAATGAAGAGAAAAACAAAGGTAGAAAATAAAAGTAAAAACTAAAATTAAATGGAAGAGATAAGACAGAAGAAATAAATATGATCCAAGAAAAAAACCTAAATCTGACTCTAATATTGACTTTCATAATTGACAGTAAATTTTTTAATATCTTTCCAATAATGTCCTTATCATTTTATTCTCCTTTCTCTACCAAAATTATTAACAATAACTTATCAATAAAGTATCAGTTTCTTCCTCTTCCTTAAAAATAGAAACTTAAGAATGTGAAACATTTATTCATTTTATTAAAAATAAGACTCCCTCAATTTTTTTCAATCTTGAAAATTTTACCACGTTTGAAAACTATAGGAAAATATTTGTTTTCCACCAAAAAAATTTAATAGCACTTGTAGTTTCTATATGTTATATTTTGCATCTTAACTTCAAGAAATCACTATTTTACAAACATGAGAATCAGAATCAAATTTCCATTATCTGTCATAGATCTAAATACTGAAATAACAAGTTCAACTTAATTAAAAATAGATTTCATTTCTTATTTCACTTAATCATCTTATTTTTAATTAGATTCATTACGTTTTCATCTATTTTTTTAAAAGGAAACAAAGTTTATAGATTAACTTGAAGTTATAGTTGAAGAGATGAAAAATAATAAATTATCTTTCATATTATTGGTTAATACAATTTTCAATCCGTAGTATTAGTGCAAGTTACAATTCATTTCAAATTCCATAAAAAATTTGTTTATTAAAACGTCATATATTTTGAAATAGATAGAGTTAAAAAAATACGGTGATATTTTTATTTTTTTTAAATAATAAATGGAGCAAGTTATATATATTTTTTAATCGGATGAGAATTTACGAGTCGATGATGATAGTACCTTTAAGGATATTGTCCCGCCACAAAAATATTGTGCAGTGATTGACGTTTCTATTTGATTAGATTCAATTTTAGACTGTTTTGTGTTCCATGTTTTTTTTTTATGTTTAAATGATTATTTTTTAGAATCTCAAACCTCTTTATTGTATTATTATTAAAACTTAACTATTATTGTTTGAGATTATTTGTTTATTCATTTGAGTGCAATTAGGATTTATATACTATCTCATATCTCATATTGTCATGTTTTTACGGTTTATTTGTTTGAATTTCATGTTTTTTTATACTATCTCATATCTCATATTGTCATGTTTTTACGGTTTATTTGTTTGAATTTCATGTTTTTTTGTTGTTTATATATTATTTCTTTAAAATATGAATATGTGTGTGAATTTTTAGGAGTGACGAAAATTTGTAACATAAGTAGTTATGGACTGGAGTTGAATGAATGCATATTGTATTAGTAAAGAGTACGAAAAGAAAATGGAGGGCTTTTTGTAATTTGTTTGTGAAAATGAAAAACCTATCAAAGAATATATTACTGTCCATGTGTGTTTGAATCAAATTTGTCATGAACATGAGGATAAACGTGATCACTTATTTATTTATGGTATTGTTAAAAGTTATATAATATGGACATGAGATAAAGAAATATTAGATATCTCATCCATGTCAATAATAGAAAATTTGAAAGAAGGGATAAATGATAATTTAGAGGAAATGATATGTGATATTGGTGAAAAAAACAAAAAAAAAACATATCTATATGATTATTTGAAATTTAATTTTGAGCAACAATTGTATCGAGGATGCAACTTTACAAGATTATCAGTAACTTTAAAATTGTTCATTATAAAAGCAAGAAATGAATGAATTAATAAAAATTTTACCGAATTATTGGAGTTGTTGAAAAAGATGTTTTCCGAAGATAACACATTGCCTAACTATTAGACAAAGAAGATACTATGTCCAATGAGTTTAGAGTACAAGAAGATACATACATACCCTAATGATTGCTTATTATACATAAATAATTTTTCTACATTAAAGATGTGTCCAACATGTGAGTTATCACGATTCAAAAACAAAGTTGATAGAAGTAGTGGTGATGATGAAGAAATAAATGTCCCAGCTAAGGTACTATAATAGTTGTCAATAATACCTAGGTTTAAAAGATTATTTACAATAAAAGAAGATGCAAAAAACTTTACATGACATGCGAATGATAAAAAATGTGATAATCTTCTTCGATATCCAACTAATTCTCCATAATGAAAGATGATTGATGAAACATTTTTGGAATTCAGTGCGAAATAAAAAAACTTGAGAATTGGATTAACGACAAATTACATGAATCCTTATGGGAGCTTAAGTAGTAAATATATTTTATTGTCAGTTTTGTTGATCATTTACAATTTGTCTCCTTAGTTATGTATGAACAGAAAATATATTCTATTGTTTATGATGATTTAAGGACTTCAACAATCAGAAAATGACATGAATGTATATCTTATAGTCATTTGATTGATGATTTGAAAATGTTGTGAAAAATAGGAGTAAAGATCTTTAATGCATACCTTGAAGTCAATTTTAGGTTGCATACAAAATATATTTTTCAACATATGGTAATTTGAGCGACTCGAGTGTGAGAAGTCGTTATGCGTGTCTTTATGTTAAAAAGATATAATTTACAGTCATATGCAATATAGACTAAAGACTAAGTACACTAGATATTAAAAATTCCTAGTTTTTAATAATAAAAATTAACCATATTTTTTTAATTGTGTTAATCAATATGGAACAATAAACCTATGACACCAAGATGCTTATTGAGAACCTGGGCAATCTCTCATCAACCAAATGTACAAAGTTTCCTTATTTTAATATTTGGGGGCGAAGTTGTTCCTTCTCTCATTTGCTTCTTCTTCATTTTTTAACTTTTTTTTTTTTTCACTTTTTAACTTGTAAACTTATTTGTAACGTCGGTATAAATAAATAAAAAATATCACGTAAACAACTGTGTAACAAGTGGATGTAAAAATTGAATATACAAGAATAAGGACTAAAAAAATAAATAGATGTTATGTTTCTTCGAATATAATATAAATAAATAAATTATTTTAAATAGAATAATAGAAATGAGTGAATTTTGGAGGTGAGAGAGGTGTTACACTATTTTATTATATATTTCAAAATACCTTTAACATATTTAAGATATGAAGAAAATTGAAATATATTTAGAAAATAAAAATATTTATTTTATTAAAAAATATTTGTATTTCCTATTTCTCTTTTGCTATAATTTTTAAGTATTTTTTAATTTTAATATTCTTTTTAATATTATATTTTTTTTCAACATTTTTTAATATTCATTTATTTATTACTATTACTACTATTATTATTACTATCTTAAATATTTATTAAATGGATTTTGTTGACTCTATGTATAATATGATTTATTATTTATTTTTATCCACTCGTAAGATATGACTTTAGTTTTATTTTACATTAGGTAATTTTTTTTCTTAATTTTTTATAATAAAATATTAACCATGATAAAATAATAATAATAATAAATTTATGATCACTGTTACTATTATTTAGTTACTTTTACATTATATTATTTATTTTAACTATTATACTATTTTAATTATTTATTTTACTATTTTACGATTATACTTTGATGTATTAATATTAATATATGTTGGATTTATTTTATTTTATTATTTTTATTTTTCGTATTATATTAAATTTTTTCTTTTGCTTATATATATATATATATATATATATATACTTTATTATAAACTTGAATAGAAATAATGTAAGATTTAGTATATAAGTTTAATAAATAAATAAAATATGTAATATAAAAATACATATAATTAATATAATTTCTATATATAATATATTATAAGAGTTTAAAATGAATTGAAAATTAAATTATGAATACCTTCAAAATATATTTAACAATAAAAGTTTTACATCTATAAAAAGTATAATATAATTTTTTATATTTTCTTTTTAGTTTATTAGGGTTATTTAAAACTCAACTGATCTAAAATAACAACGCAAAATCAATTAATATTGAGTTTTCATTAGATTTTTTGAATATATTTTTTAAAAAACTTTATTCGTTTATATTTGGAATTATAAATAAAAAAATAAAAAAAGTCATTTTTTATTATATTTAAATATAATATTATATATAAACATGATAAAAATAATTTAAATAATTTATTATATTTAAATATATCATTATATATTTAAAATTAGTTAATATTTAATAAATAAGTTATAAATTAAAATATAATGTTTTAGGTTTAGAATTAATTAGTGATTAATAAATAAGTTAGAATAATGAGATCAGGAACATCAATTAAACAATCATTTATATTAATATAATATGATTAAATAAAAAAATTAAAACTATTATTATATTAATAAATGAAATTGTTAGATAATTATATGATAAAGAGTGAATTATTTATCATTTTTTTCTTTTAATCAACATGTATGACTATATTTCAAAACAACTGTTTTATAGATTCATTATATTTTATTTATATTACATTTTTACTTATTGAAAAATACTATAGCTATTTTTAATTAATATTTTAAATTGTAAAATTACATAATTTGTTTATAAATATTAAAATAATTAAAATCATAAATATAATAATAATACAACAAACATTATATAATATATTTATTAAAAATTTGTATATTATGAAATATTTAATAATTTATAAAAAAATATATTTCAAATTTATATTAATTTGAAAATAAAACTAAATTATATCTGATTTTTATGTTTGATTTAAATTATAATTTTTTAATAAATTTGAAATTGAACTCCATAAACCACGGAAAATCTTGACAAAAGAGAAAAAAAGTCCACTCTCCAATTTGAAAAAGAAAAAGTATTTTATAGCACGTAAGTATATTAAAAGTAAAATAGCATTTAGATAGATGTGGGTTGGAATGGTAAGAAAGAAAGCCCAAGTTAGAGCCCAATTGAGTTACCCAAAAGAATTGCAAAGAGACCGGGTCTGTATCCAACCAGAATTAGGGTTTCATATATAACAAGGTAGTATAGTCAAGGTTTTATCTGAGAGAGGCATTGCTGGAGAAGAAGCTAGAGAGAAATAGGGGAGGGAGAGGGGTGAACTTTATATCAAGATGGGTATGGATCACCATAATCAATGTTTCTTCGGTCCCTCATATCTCAATTGCTGATAATGACTGTGTTGCGAGCAAGTGTCCGTAAAATTTTCTCTCTGATGGACTCTGTTATTGCTTTTCAACAGGTATTTCCAGGGATTCCATGCACAAGAGGCGTGCAACTGGAGGCAAGAAGAAGTCGTGGAGAAAGAAGAGAAAGTAGTGCCCCTTTTTTAACACTTTTTGAATTTGATTTTCTGTTTTAATGTTTACAATTGTTTAGTTTCTTCTTGCATTAGATCTTTGTGTTTAGCACTGATTTATCATTGTTATTGATGTATTGGCCTTAGTTGCAATCTTCTGATCGTTTTAGTGATTTGAATAAGAACGAGAATGGTCGCAAGCTGTGTACATTGGCTTTTTGTATTTTTTTTTTTAATTTAATTGAGGGAGATGATTGATGAATGAGTTCGTAGCTGCCAGATCTAGTTTTAGTCGTCATTAATTAGGAAAATCGAGGATTCAAATGGTTACCGAAGTAGTAATTTAGGTTAAAGTCATGCAAAAGTAATGCTCTTTATTGCTAACATTTGAATGTTATTCGCTTAGAAATTTAGAAATGGTCCTTTGATTCTTGTGTCTTTCAATTAGAGAAACAGCGTAGTAGACCATCAATGTTTTGAAAGATATAATTTCTATTTTACTCTCTATGGTATATCAGTATTCTTGTGTCTGGACGGTGAGGTGCTTTGTGAATTTATCTGGCCATCACCACTTTTGCTTCTTGTATATGACTACATCATTCATGTTTGGAATTTTACGTCTCATTGTTTCTATCCTCCTGCATAAACGGTAATATAACATGTATACTTTTGTTAAAGAAATTTTTTTTCTTCATTATTTAATAATGTCATATCTAACAAAGGGTGTAAGAAGAGAACCACAATGGTGAGAATGAGAAATCCTCTATATAATACAAACTGATTGTAAGAAGAGAGCCACAATGGTTTGATAATAACATACCAGCTACCCAATTTTACTGCAAGCTGAATTTTTATCATTTCTGCATTGTAATATTTTCTTTTAATTTAAATGTTGCTAATATTTTTTTTATGTTTGTAACTTGGTTAGATCTTAATTTCAGTGGAAATTATGTGAACATTTTGTATTATTTATCTTTAATTTTTGACATTTTGTTTGAATATTTTGATGTAGTTATATTCTGATCCCAATTTTACGATATATCTTAAGAATTTTTTTTTTCTGGATTCATATAGGTATGAGCTTGGGCGCCAATCAGCAAACACCAAGTTATCAAGCAACAAGACAATCCGGAGGATTCGTGTTAGAGGTGGAAATGTAAAATGGAGGGCGCTGAGGTTGGATACTGGAAATTATTCGTGGGGTAGTGAAGCAGTTACCCGGAAGACTCGAATTCTAGATGTTGTTTACAATGCCTCAAACAATGAGCTTGTGAGAACTCAGACTCTGGTCAAGAGTGCTATTGTTCAGGTTGATGCTGCACCTTTCAAGCAGTGGTACCTTCAGCACTATGGTGTTGATATCGGCAGAAAAAAGAAAGCAGCATCCAAGAAGGACTCTACTGAGGTGATACTTTTTGGATTGTTTTTATTTATATTTTCCCTTATGATGTATATGTACATATATATATATATATATATTATTTATTTCTTGAATAATATCTCTACTTTTGCCTGTTGAGTGTTTAATATTATTGCGCGAAGATATGTTGAAAGTGAAAGTTAAGTGCATCATAGTTTGTGGTTGGTGGCTTTGATTGCATGTGTTTCACAAGAAACTGTAATTCACAATTGGAATATTGTTTTCTTGATGGGATAAACGTATGATTTCTGGCAATACTTGTATTATTCTTTCTATGAATAAACCTATTTATTTGTGATGGATGGTACAGATGTAAAAGTGTTTCTTGACCCTTTGATGTCAAACTTTCAGGAGGGCGAGGCTGCTGCTGAAGAAACGAAGAAAAGTAACCATGTGCAGAGAAAACTAGAGAAACGCCAGAAAGATCGCGAACTTGATTCCCATATTGAAGAGCAATTTGGTGGTGGCCGATTGTTGGCATGTATTTCTTCTCGCCCTGGACAATGTGGCAGGGCTGATGGGTATGCTTAAACATTTATTTGTCAGATATGTTTGTGCCAACATCATATTATTTGCCGTTTGCTTTTCTTATTTTGTCAGAATTGTGTAGGTACATTCTGGAAGGTAAGGAGCTGGAGTTTTACATGAAGAAACTCCAGAGGAAGAAGGGAAAAGGTGCTACTTAATTTTAGAGTTGTCCCAAGTTTCTATTTGGCTGTAGTTCTTGGAATTTGGAGCAATTCAAGATGATGTATCTTTTTATGACTGTTGGTGGAGATCACCTTTTAGAATGGTGCTATGGGGCATCGTTAGTGTGAACGTTTTTGTTAGTTTAATGCCAATTTCAACGGAAATTTTGTTTGAATTGTCATTCATAATTTTGGAGTCGGGGTGTACGAGGATTTTACCTATTACCATTATTTAGATTTACTGGTTATCCTATAATATTTATTTTTATAATCATAGAAACTTTGATAAATGGTGCATATTTAACTTCACTTTTATGATTTGATTTGATCACCAAAAGATAGAATGAGCTTTTATGCACCGTCCAATGTATGGGTTTGTCAGCCCCCTTCCTATTTACTACTTATGGTCAAATTTATGCTGATAATGTGCAACACACTTCAAAGCGCCTTGCTATTGCAGACTATACAGGTATCTTTTAAATTAAATGAATGATTTTTTAAGATTTTAAGAATTTAAAATAGTATGCTAAAACGAATAGAAAATTTAGAGATTATATTTACAAAATTTAAACTTATTTCCTTTTTAAAAATAGATGTTTTAAAATTATATATTATTTTAATTGATCTTCAAATTTTGTTTTTTGTCCTCTTGTTTAACTCGTTGGCCTATTCATAATGAATTGGTCATAATCAACTCCTCCATTCTCACTTTTCTAGACTACTTTAGATCAGCTCCTTTTGTCCGGCCCAGTCATGATCAATTTGTTTGATCTGATAGGTTCATTGGCTACCTCAGTTCTGTTCAATGACTAGTTGGTCTGGTTAGTTTAATAAATCCTTTTTTTTTTTTGGAAAAATATATAATGGTTTTCGTATAAGTTTATGTACTCTATATTTAAAATGTTACGCAATAATTATTCTAGAATGTATTTTTAAATTTTGAAATATCCAATGAATTTGGATGCATATTATTTATATTTCGAACTTATAATTTTAAAATATATTTGCTTACATTTGGATAGGTTGGCCTGTCTTTCAACTTATTTTAAAAGAAATAAAATATTTTTTTTAGGTATTTAGGTTTAGGATTTCCAGTATGTAAGATTTTTAATTTTTTTTCTAAATAATTTAAATACATATTTATTATTACTATTATTTACTTTATAAATTCAACATTTACTAATAAAAAATTTTATTAAAAAAATTATACTTTAGATTCTTTAATTAGATTTATCAAATTAGATTGCATTTTTCATTTTTTTAATGGATTAAGTAAGACGGGTTAGAATTTTTCAGTCTATTTTCTGTTGGTTGGTCATCCGCACTAATCCATTTCAATTAATTTTATTGAAATACACGTGTGAGTAGAGTAGAAATACATATGTTGGTGAACTATTATGCTTTTGTTTTGATGTCTTGAATTAAATGCATAATAAGAGCTAGGCTAAAAATTATCTTAACAAGGATAAATTTTAGTTGAGCTTTATGTAAAATATAAAAACCACAATAAGGAAATTTTATTATGTTTTTAATGGATATTTATGTGTTTTTAGTTTATATGTATGTAAAGAAATGATGAAAAGACCATCAGATTCCATAGATGTGAGGATTAACACTAAAGATTACTATAAGAAGAATACTATAAAAAAAACATTGATATTTAGATTAAAATGATGAAAATTTGTCATTATTTTTTTTCTATTATCTGATTAAAAATAATTAAATGTTTTTTTAGAGTTTGTTCTCAAAATAATTTATTTATTTTGAAATTGATTATTTTTAACATTTTAATTATTTAGAGTATAAAGTTATATTTTACCAACGTAATAACCATGCATTAATTTTTGAACTAATTTAATTAGTTTAGAAGTAAAAATATTACAAAAATAAATGGTGAAATATTATAATCATCCCCATTTTCTATGGTCAAATAATTGTGAAAATAAATTTTATTGATTATTACTAATTTATACAAAAATTTAAAAAACATAGAATTAAATAAAATAAATTGTTATTTATGTAGTACAAATTAGACTAACATATATTTTTCCAAAATAATAATTTTATTTTCTTAATTTCTTATTTCATTTTCAATATTTCTATGTGCATTATCTATCCCCACTTTAATATATAAATTAAGATCATGAATATTTTTTATTTTATAAATTAAGACAATTCCTTATGAGGTAATTTTATTTTAAATTCTAGTTGTCGAGTGTTTATAGTTTTCATGCATTTTTAATTCAATTCCATAAAATTATTCTATAGGATCTTAAAATTTATGGTTCTCACACATTCACATAAATCATAAATAGGGAGATATTAATCTTGATCAATGAAAGATCCAACAATGTTCTTCGTCTCTATTCTCCAATCTCATTTTTTTAATTTATCTCTTTGTATTTTTTTCTTTTCTCACACTTTCTATAGTTAATAATGAGAAAACCTTATTCTAGAGACAAAATCTTTGCTTTCTTTATATAACTAACTTCCATCAATTTTAGAAGATGACTTTTCATATTATCCACTAAGTTAAAGATAACTTCCATATTATCCACTAATTTTGAAACTTCCCATGACTCACATAATTGAATTAATTTATTTAATACATAAATCATAATGCGCATTAAAAGACCTTACATAAATTACTTCCATCACTATTCATAATTAAAGACACAAAAACAACAAGAGTCATGTTGGTAGATGTCATTCAATCGACATTCTCCCTTCATGTACTACAATATTATCCCTTTCTCCTTAATACGACTTTATAATGAGAAGTCCATAATGAGTTCAAACATAATGTCATTTTCAATAACAATAACATAATTTGTTTTCTTCATTTGCATGAATATACATAAATAAAAAAACATAAATTTCAGAAACTTATACATTAAAGAGTTATGAGTGTCACATAAACATTAATAATAACATTTTCGACATTTACTAATAGACATAATGTCCATATTCTCTACATGCCAACAAAATATTTAGGGTAAACAACCATAAGATCAATGTTTCTTCTTTAACGACAAAGTATTTCAATTTCATATGCTTAAAACCTTTAGAATAATTGTCATTCTTAGAAAAGAAGATTGCTGCAGAATTAGCATAATAAATTTTCATGCTTAACACCATTGATTGTTCTTGCATCCAGTTTCTTTTCTTGTGGATTGTATATTCTTACTTCTGTCTAACAACCCTAAACATGCAAGTGTCTCAAACTGGGTTTTCTCTTGTCCATAACTTAAAAGGAGTCTTTGAACAACTTTATTAGGAGCACTGTTCAACAAATACATGACAATCTTCAAAGCATACATCCATAAGGATATAGGTAAACATATATTTGTGTATTGAGCACAAATACCACATTTCTAAAGGAACTTAGTAAACAGACTAGGGTGTTGCCCACTTTCATCATATATTTCATAATACTCACCACCTTTATCTGACCTAACAATTTTCACCTTTCTATCTAATTACCTCTCCACTTCATTTATATAAACTTCCAAAGTATTCACTACTTGAGATTTCTCATGTAGTAAATAAACATGTTCATGATGTGAAAAATCGTCAATAAAGGTGATGAAATACTTCTCTTTATTGAAAGAATTCATATCAAATGGACCACATATATCAGTGTAGATGATTTCAAGAAGTTGAGTGTTTCTTGTGACTCTTTTCTTTGTGTGTTTTGTTTGTTTGCCTTTAATACAATCCACACACACATTCAGATCAATAAAATCTAAATCCAAAAGGATTTCATTCTTTACTAATCTTTGTATTCTTTCTTTGGAAATGTGTCCCAAATGCTTATGCCACAAGTAATTCATCCACCAAACTACGTTTAGTACCAAAATTATGATGCAAGGTCATACAAATATACTTAAATAAATTGAAACATACATTCCCAAACTTAAAAGAGTATCTAGCAATATCAAACTTACACAAAGAAACCAAATTCTTAGTGATACTAGGTAAATAAAAAGTATCTATCAAGAATCAAATGATAAGTCCCGATAGCTTCCACCGAAACCTTCACTCTATTCCCCATGAAGATGAACTTCTCATTTGGGTTTATGGTTCAGGTTAGAAGGAATTCGTACATCACATTAGAAACATGACTCGTACATCCAAAATTAATCCACAAAATATTATGAGGAGCTTCAGTTAAGTTTGATTCAAAATATACATAAACATTATTCTCACCTTTCTTTTCGAATCAAGCTTTACGCTTTAGGCAGTCCTTTGGAAATGTCCATACTTCCCACAAAAATGATAATTTATCATTTTTCTTCTGGATTTTATTAGAGGATTCATTAATCTTTATTGGTCATTTACCCTTTTCATGTTTCTTAAGAACTTTGTTTTCAACTTCTGGATTTCTACATAATGAACAGAGTGACTTCCTAAGTTCTTGATTCTGGTTTCCTCCTGAACTAACACGTTGTACAGTTCATGCACATTCCATTTGTTTATCATGGTATTATAGTTCATCTGAAACAGACTATACTCACACGGTAATAAGTTCAAAATGAATTATACAAGAAAATTTTCATCCACTATCATTCCAAGAACTTAAGTTTTGTTGCAATGTTTGTCATCTCAATGTCCCTATCAATCCAATTAAAAAATCATTTCTATAGGAACGACCAATCACAAAATTTCAATATATTCCTTCTATCAATTTATTCGATTTTATCTATTATTTCATATAGATAAACGATATGTGGATACAGTAGGGAATTTTCTCCTTTTTTCTGTTATTCAAACAAATATTCAATCAAATTAATAAAATAAAAGAGACCTTCATTCAAAAAAAGAAATAAAATGAATTCCATCTAGGAACTTCTGAGTAAAATTTGAATACATTTGATTAGGCTGCATGAAAAATTATTTAACTTCTATTCAGAGTTCGAAAAAAGGTCTTAGAATATTAAAAAAGGTCCGTTGAGCGCCCCACTGTTATGTCATAATAGATTCGAACACTTGCCTCGATTTGACTTTGATATCATAATTGTTCTAGTGAAAAACTAAAGAAATGAAATTAACTAAGATATAAAATACATGAGAGATAGAAGAGAACAAAACTCAATAGAAACATCTCTAAAAAGTTCACTAATTCTGTTTTATGTTGGCTGGTCTCTTTGTATGTGTTGTCCGGAAAGAGGAGGACTCAATGATTATTCGTTCACCGAAACCAGAAGTTAAAATTTTGGTAGATAGGGATCCTATAAAAACTTATTTTGAATAAAGTACGACACGAGTGGGTATATAGGAATCCAAATCTGTCGTTCATGTTATGATCTTCTACATCCTAGGTCTTCCCGTTCTTTCATCTGGCTTATGTTCTTCATGTAGCGTTCAGACTGAATGACTCTATGAAATTACGTCGCTACTTCCACATGGTACGGGTAACGTAGGAGACATCTCTTTTTCCCAGGGGGAATCCTTAGAATTACCACAGCTTAGCTTTCTATTTGCCTCTGACCATCAAATGAAATGTGAATAACCCGCCTTCCCCTGTTTGAAACAAAGGGTGCTTCCGGTTCTGTCGGTGCTTGAAACAATTTTGTCTTCTCCATATTACTATATCTCTAGAGTTAATAATTTGATATGAGGAACTACTTCATGGTGGTCAAGGTACCCATTAATGTCCCAGCAAAGGACTTGTTAGCAGTTTGGAAGCACTCTTCCACAAATTTCATAAATTCTTTTCCATTCTATGTTTTGGGAAGAACAAATTTAATGTTACTTGCTATGCTAACAAACATAAACTTCATGCTAAGTCTGTTTGACCTTTACCAAACTCTATAATGAACTTTCTCTTCATTGCTACTAACATAAGTGATAATAGTTGACTTTTCAACTTGAAAAGGCAAATCAAAATCCAACACACCTAAGTGAAATTGGACTTGTTTAATCCAGTAAAAAAAAATTTAACCTGTTCAAGACTAGAACAAACGTAGCAAGTGAATGCAAAGATATAGAACAAATACTGTAATTAACACATATCTAACATTAATGATTTGAGTCATAAATTTAAATATAAAATACACATTCAAACTCAAACAAAGATTCTATGCAAACTAGTGTTATCCTTTGGGAGATACACTAATACATAAACATAAGAGTGGTGATATTTTGACAACTAGAAACCATACAACCCTTCAAACAACTCACTTTTATTAATATAATAATCTGTAAAATGATTGAATAAAAATAAAAATTAAAACAAAACTATTATTATAATATTAAAAGAGAGTTGTTTATAGGAGTTGTATGGATTTGGGTTGTCAAAGTATCATTTTCCTAAAACATAATGATGTTAATCATATTATAATATTAGTGATAATTAAAATATGCATCAATTAAAATCACATAATACCTTAGGATATATAAATAAAACTAGTGACACACAAAAAATTATCTACTTGTCATACTCATTAATTAGAAGAACAATTAATCAACGGGTGATTTAGAAATACCTTATAATAATGAACTTCAATTATCCCATAAATCAATTATCTATAATTTAGCATCCATTATACTAATTAAAATAAAACTATCATTAATTTAAATTCAAATAACTTAAATAAATATATATACCTTTAATTGTTATTAACCATAAATAGCATTTTCCATTAATTTTTTATAACAATATCAAAACATTAATTAATTGCAAGTATGAACTATATCATGTTAACTACATAATGCAAACCCAATCAAATCATTCAGCATTTCTAATCAAAGCATTTGATTTTGAATCTATTTATGTAAATTATAAATAGGGAGATATTAAACTTGATTAATGAAAGATCCAATAAAAATATGTTTTTCAGTCTCTTTATTCTTCAATATCTTTTTCTTAATCTATCTTTTTATTTTTCTTTCTTCTTCACACTTTCTGATGGTTAACAGTGAGAAAACTCTTGCTTCCTTTATATAGTTAATTTTTATCAAGTTGGTTACCATCATTTTTAGAAGATGACCTCCCATATTATCCATTAAGTTGGATAACTCCCTATACTATCCATTAAGTTTGATAACATGAGTCACATAATTAAATTAATTAATTTATTAATTATAATAGTTATTTCCTTGCTTTGTGTAATAATAATGATCTTTTAAAAGTTTATTCAAAAAATAGTTTATTTAATAAGATATCCATAGCTCACTAATTTTTAGTACGTTTTAATCATTATTTTAAATAATAATGATAAATTTTCGCCATAATTTATAAGTCATATATATATATATATATATATATATATATTACTTTTATCTTTGATATTAAAAAAAATTCTTCTATCTCATTTTATTATAGTTGATAAATTATCATGTATGTCTTTGATAACAATACAATTAAAAAAAGATTAAATACAATTAAAAAAAATATTAAATATGAGTTTGAAGATAATAAATATAATTAATATTTTGAGTATTTAACATGTATTATAAGAAACGGGTAAAAATGTTATACATTTTCATCTCAAAGAACAATTGAATATTAAATATAGAGTAATTATAAAAATATATTATTAAGTAAATTTTAAAGCATGATAAAAAATATTATATATTGATTAAATTAAAATGTGAAAAATAAAAAGAATACGATAAATTAAAATATTAAAGTATATTAAATTTTATCCGAAATATAAAGGAAATATTTTTTTGTTCTAACGGTGAAGTTTATGTAAAAAAAGGAAACATGCACTATATCATGAATCTAGAAAAAACAAATACTTAAATGAACATATTTGAAGCTAGAGAATTAAACAATATTTAGATATTTCAAAACTAAAACTTAAGAATATAACAAAATTTAAAAGAATATCTGGTTATTAGATAAATATTTTTCAGAAAATAATAAAAGATAAGATTTCAAACAGTTTCATCTTGAAGTATATAGAATGAAGACCTCAACGGTCAAAGATAATATACATAATCTTATTAGCCTTTGAGAAAAATATTGTTATATTATTCACTTAGGAAGCTAAAATTTTAGGTAAGAGCGTTTGTTGTTTATATTTTTGAGAAAAAAGTTTAGACAACAATAACTATGAAAGGATAAATACTATGAATTAGTTATAAATATTTGAAGGAGAAATACAAAAAAATGAGATATTTTTTAAATTTATTATGTAATCAATGGTTAATAATTTATGAGTAAGTAAGGAAAGATATATCTTTTTGAATATGGTCTTAATTATGCACATAAATTTCAGACAATTGTTAGTTTCAATCTTGGATGTAGCACTTGCTTTCAAACCACGTCGTCAACAACTCAACTCAACTCAACTCAACTCGGGCGAGTCACATTAGTAGTGTCATTTCATTTCGTAAGTGTTCATGCCATTTCACTTTCCTTCTTCTCTTCAGGTTCTCTCTCTTTCTCCTCCTGCTTCTCCTTCCACGTTAACGTTTTTAACACTTTCTAAACTTTCACAACTCATGTACTTATACTTGTTTATATCGTACATAGATATCAGGTATTGACACCCTTTTGTTTGTTTTTATTTTCCCTCTTACTTGTGTACTTCCGCGCTTTCAACCCTCAGCATTTGACACAAAGGTGAACAAATATTCATCCTTTTTGTTATTATTGTTTATTATCGTTATCTTGTTCAATGTGTATAATAACATATACAAGATTTGGAGGAAGATAGTTCCAAATATTTTTTCTTTTGGGTCCTTAATGTTTCGAATAATTGCCATTATTATGTGGGTGTATTCGATCTTGGTGCAAGTGAATGCACTATTGCACTTGTTTTCTTTCTTCCTCAGTTGCACGTCTCAGAGGGTGGTTGGTTGTTATGCTATGCGTTAATCTGTCAGCGCTTTGTTTATCATATGAACTTGCATACAGGTGGATCTGGCTGGGGTTGATTTTCTTCTTCCTGCTTGGTTATATTGTTTGCCTCAAAGGGTTTTTGTTTTACTCTTTTACCCCAAGAGCATATACATAAATATTGGTCGTTTGTGTGGCGTAATTGTTTTGATTTTTGAGCCTGTGTCGGCTCTGGAGAATGCCAGTTTTGAGAGGTTGACAAATTTTTCTTTTGTGACTAGGTAGGTGGTTGGTGTTGAGGATTTTGATGTTTTGTTGTATTGGCAATTGTTGTGGTTTTGGGCTCAGCCGTTGTTCTGTTTTCATTGGTAGAGAAAAGAAATAGCTTCAGTTATTGGAATGTCTTTGGAATAACTGGTCAATCCCAAAAGTTGCTCTGGTTATTAGTACTCTAGTCTTTCTTTTATGGATAGTATTGTGTTTTTGCTTTTGAAACCAAGGATTTGATAAGTGTAAGTGGTGCTGGTAATTATGAGAGGCTGGTGAGCCACTCTGTACATTACTTTTATGCATAGTTGCATTTTGTAACCCTTGTTTGAAGTATGCTACATGATTATGTTATCTGAGCTACATTTCATTTATAATGATTCTTCTTAAGGTTTGATTTGAGTTTATAGTTATTAGGTTTATCGTCCTGTTTTTTTTTTGGCAGATGGAGTCAATTCTGCAAAATTATGATGATGATTCTGTGGAGCATGAATGTAATACTCATCCAGGTTCACCTGATATAAGTGACGTAAGAGTTGGTGAAGAATACCAGGTGGAGGTCCCCTCCATAATAGAAGAATCAGAATGGCTTCAACTTCTTCTCAATCCTGCTGATTCAGAAATTATGGGTGATAAACCGCTTTCATTTGCAATTGGTTTGCCGATCTCAGTTACATGGATGCATAACGAAGGGCATCTTGCAGACATTGATGGTACAGTCAATGCAATTGAACCTACAGAAGAGATTAATTTACAAAAGAAATAAGACAATGTGGAAGAATTGAAACTGATTTCATTTGATTTGTGATGACAGGAGACAAAACTTCAGGTCAACTGGGTAAAAGCAAAAATTATGTATTGGTCCCTGGCACATTGAGTAATTCCTGGAATGAAGCTGATGCAAAAAGTTTTCTTCTTGGTTTGTTTATTTTTGGGAAGAATTTTATCAAGATAAAAAGATTATTAGAAAACAAAGGGATGGGGGAAATACTGTCGTTTTACTATGGAAAGTTTTACAAATCTGATGAATATCGTAGATGGTCAGACTGCAAGAAGATAAAAGGGAGAAAATGTATTACAGGACAGAAACTTTTTTCTGGGCAGAGGCAACAGGAATTATTATCTCGATTGATTCCCCATGTATCAGAAGAATCTCAAGAAAGTTTGCTGCAGGTATTAAACTATGTCATCTCTATCCGTTGTTGTTAATGAGTTACAAGATGTATATATATTTCAAATGCCTGATGCTTGGCTTACCCTTTATCTCTGCAGTCTAAGATTTCTAAAATTTTCTTTTATTTTCATTAGTCATTTCTCTTAAAAGTTACAATTTTTATTTTTCTTTGTAATTCTAAATTTATCCTTCAAATTAATCTGGTTTTTGTGGTGTGTTGTACATTTAATGATTGTCTGCTTTCATAGTTAGTTTATCAAGTAGGGGAATCGAAACTATTAGCATCACAGGTTTCAATATCTTTTGGAAGTTCCTAATTTATTCTGTTTGTGAGCTACAAATAATACTTCAGATTGTTTCTCCTTAGTCAATTTGATGTTGGAAAGTAAAAAGCTTTACTATTGACAAAGTATCTTCATTAATGACACATTATTTAGGAGATGCCATAGTGTCTAAGTTGGAATTTCTGATGGAATTATTGATACTATGCTATTGTGGTCATGTGTTGTACCCGTGATTATTTGAACTTGTGTTCAATGGAAATTACTTTTATCACTACAGTTTTATCATTTATTTGCTGCACACTCTCATTGGTTTTGCCTATACATTCAGGTTTCTCAGTCATATGTGGAAGGAAGAGTTTCTCTAGAAGAATACATTTTATCTATGAAGTCTACTGTTGGACTTGGTGTTCTTGTGGAAGCAGTAGGTATTGGAAAGGAAAAGGAAGACCTTACAAGCCTTGATGTGGAACTTGGGAAGAACAATTGGCTGTTTTCAGCACCAACTAGTAAAGCTTGGTCTTCTCTTGCACCTAGCGATATAATAAAATATTTGACTGGTGGATTGCGACTGAGCAAAGCCAAAAGTAATGATCTCTTCTGGGAAGCTGTTTGGCCCCGTTTACTGGCAAGAGGTTGGCACTCTGAGCAACCACAGCATCAAAGCTATGTCCGCTCCAAAGATTACCTGGTTTTTCTTATCCCTGGAGTTAAGAAGTTTTCAAGGAGAAAACTTGTGAAAGGTGATCATTACTTTGATTCTGTTAGTGATGTCTTGAACAAAGTAGTAGCTGAACCTAATCTTCTTGAGTTTGAAGAAGAAACTAAAGTTGGTAGCAGCAATGATGAAGAGCCAGAAAAAGGATCGAATAAGGATGATCAATATAATTATCATCGTCAATGTTACCTCAAGCCCCGAGCTTCTACCACCGATCATATAAAATTCATGGTTATTGATACTAGTTTGATGCACAAAGGGAAATCATCTGATATAATGGAGTATAAATCTGCACCTTTTAAGTCAGCTGGTAAAATTGAGGTAACTGCTGCTGGTATTACAAATAAAGGGGCCAAACAAATGAGGAAAGTAAATCATAACAATGATCTGTCTGAAAACGTGAATAAAAAGTTGACAAAGTTCACAGTTGTTGATACCAGTATGCTCTATGAAGGAAAATTATTGAAGGTGAGAGAACTGAGATGTCTTCCCTTTGAATTAGAATGTCCTTCTAAGATGACTGTTTTCTCAAGAGAAATTAAGGATAGGTCTTCTGGTGAAGATTCACCAAGCATGATGACATTCGACAAAAAGAATATTAGCAAAACTGATAGCCAAAAAGGCATATCTGAGAATGATGCCACCAACCAAAAAGAAGCAAATCATAAGCCAGATAATAATGCAAACAAGATCGTAGAAAGCCAGAAAAATCAGAAGACCTGTGTGCCTAATGATAATCAACTAAAGAGTACCATAAAACATCAGTTCAGTCGGAGGGCAAGATCAGATCATTGTAACCAATCTGTTCTTCCCATTAAAAGGAGAAGATTGACTGCTTGTGCCAAGGCAGAGACAAGCCGCGCCATTGAGAATTCTTCAGGAGGCGTGGAATCTGAAAATTTGGCCTTTTCTCAGTCATCAATCTTTCCAGAGTCCAACCAAAATGTTAGTGATTCAGTTAGCCTTCAGCTGAATGGAAGTTCAATTACTTCTCCAACTAATAGAAGTGTGGAAGTGAATAACGAGGAAACCATTCTCAATGAAATTTGTCAACAAAGGAGTAGTTCTTGTGTTAATGTTGAGGAATATGAATCACAGTCGCCAGCCACCTTGAACACACCACAGGTTTCATTGCATTCTATAGACAGTGAAATGATGGCGACAGGGAAGGAAGGCAGGCAGTGCCTAAAGGCAAATGATTCATGTTTGTCATATGATACTCAGGGGGTAGTTGAGAAACCACAAAGAACCTCTTGTGATGTTGGTTCTATGGAACAGCAGCCTCATACAAATCCTAGGAGACAGAGTACAAGAAATCGACCATTGACAGTTAAAGCATTGGAGTCTCTAGAAAATGAATTCTTGCACGTGCAAAGGAAACAGAAAAAGAAAGATATCCTGCCACATATAGATGCTTTCAGCCCTTGCCGCAGGGCTCGTACAAGAGGCAAAACAAATCTGCATCGTCGCAATTCGGATCATGGCACTGCAGTTGTGAAAGAAAAGCATTTGAATGGGGATGACACAATGGAGGCTATGGAGTTGGTGATTTCCAAGCCACTAAATTAAATTTGAGAGCAGAATTTCCTGTACTAGTATCATGGAAGCCACCAGTCATCATGGATGTTTCGTTTTCAGACAAAAAAAAAAGGAATTTTGAAAGTACTGATGTGTCTCCTGCCTGACATGCAAATTATGTTCCAAAGGTGTTAGTGATTGGACATACTGTACAGAATTTTGCCATACTTACAGAGAATGTTAGTGAGATAGCGTTTTGTTTTAAAACCATTGTTTGTGTTCTTATCTTTTGGAATGTTGAACATGAAACCAAGGAAATCATTTTAAGTTCGGAGACTCTCTTACAACATTACAAATAAATTTGATATACTAAATCAAAGTAAAAACCTCTTAGATATGCATAGGGTGGTTCTGTATGGATTGAACTTTTCTGTTGAAAACAAAGTAATTTGGGGTCCATCACACACTTACCTTTAGTTGTGAACTCTGCACTGATTGTGTAGTCAGTACCTATAGTTGTTCTTGTAAACAATATGACTGGTTTGAAAAAGATTTTTAACATATCAATTCTGCTTCTTATAAAGTTTAACTCATTTTTTTTTCTAATCTTTGGAGCGGTTAAGTCATTTAATCACCACCTTATAACATAATACATTTCAAATTCAATGAAATAAAAAATAAATTTTATACATTTATTGAAAAATAAATAATTTTTAATATAATTTAATATTTTCAGTAAAACATTAATTTCTTTTATTACTATTTCTTTCACTCATCTTAGTTTTTTTTTTAATTCAATTTTAATGTTCACTTGGAACTTCATTTTTTTTAAGATTAGCCAATATATTTTTCTATTTTTTTACATTCAACTATTTGGATTGAAATAAAAAAAAGTCCACACCGATTTCATATTCAAAATTTGTTCACATAGAGAGTTGTTCTTCAGAATTTGAAGGAGTCTTTGTCCAACTAGGTGTGGAACTACTAGAAGTAATAACCTCATCTTTCTTGACTTCGTCCTTCCAACTTAAAGATCCAAAGTTGGTAGAAATTTTCTCAGTCACTTCTTTTCTTTTGAGTTGTTGCTCCACTCGAATTGCTTTATGAAGTAAATCCTCCATATCAACAAACTCCTACAACTCAACAATATTAAGTATATCAATATTCAAACCACCAATAAATCGGGCCATAATTACCTCTTTATATTCTTCAATCTTTGCTTGAATCATGAGCATGTCCATTTCGTTGAAATACTCCCCAACCTCCTTGTTGCCTTGAGTAAGTTTTTGGAGTTGAAATTTCAAGTACCTTGAATAACTAGCCGACACATATCGCTTCCTCATGATCCTTTTCACCTTAATCTATGTATCAACCATTGACTCTTCATTTCTACCTCTCTCCTTTTGTAGCTTGTTCCACTAAACAAGAGCATAGTAAAAAAATTTCGTGATTGCAAGCCTCACCTTTTGGGTCTCCTCATAATTGTTGCAAGAGAAATATGCTCTATTTTCATCTCCCACTCCAAGTATGTCTTTGGATCACTTTTTCCTTTGAATGGATGAATGTTAAGCTTGACTCCTTCAAGCCTACTTAGTCTTGCTACTCCATTATTCCTTCTCTTATTTCTCCTTTCTTCTTCATCTTCGGGATCTCTATTCTCCAATCGGTTCAATCTTTCATGGAGCTCATTGTTATGTCGTATCATTAATCCTTTCAAATGTTATACCAATGTCCTCATTTGAAATAGACTAATTCCTGCTTCTTGATTGTAATTTTCCTCCTCTGCCATCAATTTGATGTTCAAACCCTTAAATCGGGGCTCTGATGCCAACTGATATGAATCTCAATAGCACAAAAGATTATTTAAGATCTTTAGGGTTATAACCTTGTAGGAAATTTAGGAATTTAGTGATAAGGTGGAAGGAAAGAATCATTCTTCCCAAGGGAGGCAACTCACAAAGGATGTGAAAGTCTTTTGATACAGCCAAATGTTCTTGAATAAAGGAAAATAAATGCTAATAATGATTCATTAACCTAGGAATTGAAAGCTACTTAATAGAGACAAATAAAAGCTAGTAATCATCCATTAACTTAGGAATTGATAATACTTAATGACTGATTGTAACTAAAATTGTGGCAACCAAAAGTCAATTAGCTATGCACCCTCTTAGTCTCCCAAAGACTGATGACTAAGTTTTCAATTGGGATCTTATTACAACTTGTAATAAAACCAAACTAAAGTTCATTAATTGATTAATCTAAAACACAATTTGGTCAACCAACAATACTTGTTGAATAGCTTCCTTTGTTTTCCTTGCTCTAGCCCTATAGGTCATGTCCACATCAAGTGAGTTCATCTCCTCTTATATGGCTAACTCCCACTGAGTTGTATCATCCATCTGTAATGTATCATGATAACACAAAGGTTCATCATCATCAATCAACAAGTAATTTGCTCAAGGAGAAAATCTGTGAGGGGCGTAATAAATCTACTAGACCTCCTCACTTCAACTGTTGGGGTGACAGGAGTGGTCTCCTCAATAGTTTTATCTCCTGAACCCCACCTTTTCCTTCTCTATTGGTTTCTTTTCATATTCAGCTTTTGTCTCAAGTATGTTGTTATACACTACATTTTCATTAAATGTAACATCTCTACTTCTAATGATCTTTTTGTTTTGATTATCCTAGAAGCAATATCCCATATCATCTGCTCCATAGTTAATGAAAATGCACTTTCTTGCTTTAGGATCAAGCTTATCCTTGTCAACATCTTTAACACCGAACATAAGAAACACAACCAAATACTTTCAAATGAGAAAGTCTTACATCCTTGCCTTGTCATTCCTCCTCGAGAATCTTGAATCCTCTGGGAACTGAGGCTCCTTGATTAATGAGGTATGTTGTTGTGCTTATTGTTTCTGCTCATAATGCCTTTGGTAACCCTGCATGAATTCTCATACTCTTTGCCCTCTCATTCAAGGTCCTATTTATTCTTTCAGCAATACCATTATGCTAAGGTGTCTCACAAATAATTTTAAGCATTTAAATTTCATTCTCAACACAATAATCAACAAATTCAGTATTACTATATTCACCACCATTATTAGACTTTAAACATTTAATTTTTAATTATGTCTCATTCTCAATAATGACTTTCTACTTCTTAAATGTATTGAATACTTTTGATTTTTTTCTTAAAAAAATAAACTTATATCTTTCCAATGGAATCATTAATGAAGGTGACATAGTATCGTAATCTTCCAAATGATAACACTCAGTGGCAGATCTTGACCATTAATCTTGAGGGAGCCAAATAATATATTATTAATAAATAATAAATAAATATAAAAGGAAGAAAGAAGATGCAAGTGTGAAATGATAAAATTGTAGATATATACTTAAATATATTAAATGATCATTAAGTTTAACGGGACACAATAATAAATTATAAGAGAGTTACAAAACTGAGGAGGGGCTGAGAGGATAGAATTGTAAATATACAGGTAAATACATTAAATGATCATTAATTTTGGGGGGGCCAAAATCATAAATTACATGGGAATTAAAAAACTTTGGGGGGGGGAGGGGCACGAACCCCTTCAGCTCCCAAGAAAATCCGCCACTGACACTGATGTTGACCAATACACATCTGTACGAATAAGTTTAAACTTCTCTACCTTGGACATCCTCCCTAACTTAGCAAAAGTAACTTTCTTCTGCTTCTCAAACACACATGGTTCACAAAAACCAACTTCTACTTTTTTCAATTTTGGAATCTTTCTCTTTATGACTAGTATCCTCATACCCTTCTCACTCATGTGACCAAGTCTTTGGTGCCACAAAGTCGAAGGATGACCAATATTATCACTAATTGAATTTATTTCTTCAGCAGATAATTCTGCAACAATTAGATTACCCTTTTACCATCTTTCATTAGCCTTATTCGGATATGACTCGATATCCTTGAACATCCAACATTTATATCTGACATCCTTTAGTGTCCAAATTATACCAGTAGAAGTCTTAAGATTTATATCTCTTATGCCTACAATGTCTAAAGTTTCATCATCTGCTAGACGAACTTTTCCAAAATTCTCACTTTTGAATTTTTTCATCAAGTCCTTACAAAGAGAAACATGGAAAGATGCACTAGAATCCATGATCCAGGATTCAAACTTGCTCTCGACACAACAGATCAACATATCATCAATGTCTTATTATGTTGCATTCACTGTATTATCATGTCTCTTTTCTTTAGGAGCAATACATTGGTTTCTAAAATGATTATTCTACTGAAAATTCCAACAAGTAATATCCTTGCGAGATTTGGACTGTCATCGCTTCTTGGACTTTGATCTACCACGCCCATGACCTTGCCCTCTTTCAGACTTTCTACCTCTACCTTCGATGCTTAATAAGAAACTTGTTAATTTTCCAGTGTTCCTTCTGCGAACATCCTCATTAAGGATTAAATTCCTAATTCCTTCAAAAGTTAATTTCGTAGTCACATATGTACTGGTTACTGTCGTGACAGTTCCTGTCCAACTATCAAGCAACGAAGATAACAGCAACAAGATTTGTATTTCATCATTAAATTTAATATCCCTTGTCATTAATCTTGACAATAAAGAATTAAATTCATTAACATGATCTGTAACACTAGAACCTTCTCGCATCTTCGTAGTAACTAACTGTCGAATCAAAAATACATTGTCTGATGGCTTATTGTACATGTTTGATAATGCTTTTATCAAACCATATGTCGTCTTCTTGTTGTAGACTCGTCAATATTAATCTGACGACGTCCAAAGTGTGTCGATCTAGCAACTCTCAATCTGTCTAAAATATCATTTTTATTCTCGAACAAATGTTGGTGCAACTTTTTTTAATATAGTTAATCTTCACTCTCCTATCTTCTGCCATTGCTTCCACTCGTGTGATATCCTAAGCTCGATACTAGTTGTTGGGAGAACAAAAAAATGAAAGTAAATAACAATAATATAGAAAATTTATGTGGTTAAGTCAAAATGACCTATGTCCACTACGACTACATTAGATAGTAGTTCTCATTCTACTAATTAGGTTTACAATTAAAAATAAGTAAATGAGTTAGACTCTACGTACTTAACATTAACTTGTAAAAATACTCTAAAATTGGATAAAGAGAAACTTATTCCATCTAAAATTTTGATTAAATAAAAGTGTTTCACTCACCATTAGCATAATAATAATGTGTCTGAATTTAGAAAAAAAAAGTAAGTGAATTTTTTTAGTAAGACATAAGATAATGATTATTTATAAATGAAATTTAAAATATAATTTTTTTATTTAAATTATTTTTCTCTCAAATATAATAATTTCAAATTTTATTCTATTTAACCACTTATTCTATTTAAACTAATTGTAAATATTACTTTATAGTTTGATTATGTTACAACTTTAAATTATAAATTTTAACAACAAAATTATACGTACAATTATAAATTTTAATAATAAAATTATACTTACAAGAGAACTAAAAATTATGAATATTATAATAGTTGTAAAATAACATTTACTGTATATTTAATAATTTTGTATTATAACATAGTAAAAAAAATTGAAGACTTTTTTTAGAGTTTGTTTAACAATTTTATAATAATAAAATTGTAAAACTAATTTAAATTAAATTATAAACATTAATTTAGATTATATATTAAATTAAAATCGCATAAAACTGTTAAGTATATAAATTAAAATCAAATCCAATCCAATCTATTTCATATTTATATATGATTCGGATAATTATTTAACGAGTATACCCCATATAATTCACTTAATAACAATCATTAGTTATAAAACTAACATTGTTAATTTTAACGTACGAAATTATCATATTATAATATTTTAAAAAATTGAAGGACTTATTAAAAATTTTCCATTATTAAATTTTAAAATTTAAGAAAATTAATTAATTTTTTAATAAGAATATCAAATTGAACAAAAATAAATAAATAATAGAAAAATTAAGCGAAAAATATATAAGACCCCAACTTTTTTTTTCATTTCAACCAGTCCAAAAGAGAGTTAGTGTCTGGATATAGGGTTATGATACTTTTTATTCTCTCATTTAATAAATTATGATAATTATAAATTAATTAAGCTTCACTTTTTATTAAATATTGAATATTAAAATGATTAGAGTTTAAATTTATGAAGAAAATAACAAAAGCATTTAATAATCAGGTAAATCATTTTTACTTTATTTTCAGTTATAATTTTAAGATTCAATTTTGTTTAAAGTCCTTAAAACTTAAGGTAAATAATTTTTTAGTCCTTACATTTAATAAGATATGATTTTAGTCCTTAAATATTAAATTTAAAGGATTAACAATTATTTTAAAAACTCATTTTAATCTTCTAAATTTATTGTTTTAAAAATAAAATTATATATATATATATATATATATATATATATATATAATTTTAAGATATTAAACTAAACTTTTATAAATTCAAAGATTTAAAATTAAAATATTCTAATTTTTAAAGACTAAAAAAATAACTAAATTTAATTTTAAAATTATAGTCAAGAAAGGAAACAAATTGGACGTGGTCACTATTGACCCACAAGTTTTATATTGAAATTTTTGTTCTTGATGTAAACTAGTTGCTGAACGTGAAAATTAAGGCCCAATTTCAAATTGGACTGTCCAATGGGCTAGATTTCTAGTGGTAGATTGCATACTTTGAAGACATTTTATTTTTTATGATTTGTTTTTTGCAACCAATAATACTTTTAAACCAAATAAAGATAATAATAAAGAATAGATTTACGTAAGAAGCCATATACAAAGGATGGGTGAAGGATACACACATCAATCTACTTTTCTTATAAAAAATATTTAATATACTACTTAATTGAATTATGAACTTCAAAATAATATAATTATTTTAATTTATATTTTATATTCTTAAACCATAATTATTTAATAGAAATAAATAAATTTTTAGTATTTTTTAAATTGTTCCTTATTAAAATTGTTTTTTTTTAATATTTTTATATTTAATATTTATTATATTAATATTTTTTTTAAAAGAATTAACGTTCTTACTGAATTTAATTAAGGGTGACACGATATACATATAAAAGATATAACACCACTTCTAAATTTACATATATTAATTTTAGTAATGCTACTTTCACATACCTCTAAATATTTTATTATTAGAATAATTATATGTTAACATTAGTTTACTAAATTTCATTATGAAAGAATAATATAGAAATCTTATATCAGAGTGATGAAGATATTTTAATTATTTTTTTATATTAATCATATATATTAAAAAATTTCTCATGTTATCATCGTCCCTCTTTTAACACGTTTTCTTATAAATGAATTATCTTCAAAAGCAAGAATATGATTATGAGTTGGTCATAATTTGGTAAAAACATATTCGAAGTTCTTTTAAAACCCAGTAAGTTGTTTTTGACAGAATTTGAGTGTCTCTCGATGCATAATTGATTTCCATTGAAAAGCTCAGCAAAGAAAGGACAAATTAATGATGTTATCGTTGAAAAAAGAGCCCAGAATGCAGAACTTCGTATTCCTTGCTGATACTGACACATGAAGCATTGAAAAAGTATTAATTATTAGATTTGCCAAATATTAACGAACTAATTGTTATTCATTCAATAGAATTTGTCAACTACTAACAATCTTTTTACAAACTTATTACTTTATATTGGTTAATCATAATAACTACTATAAAACAATTAGTGTCTTTCTTCTATTTTCCCTTTTTTACTCTTTCTTTGTTTTAAAGCAAACAAAATTTGTCACAAAATTTTCAATGTGTCCAACATCTTTCAATCCTTTTTTAAAAAAAAAAACTTTTAAACACTCTTAAACACATTTTCTCTTGTAAATTAATAAAATATATCTCCTATAAAAACTATGTATAATAAATAACTCATAAGAATTTTTAAAATAAAATATATTATTTTAATACGAGTTCTATAATGAAAATGGTATATATCAAATAATTTTGATGATGAATTTCATATTAAAATAATATAATTTATTTTTAAGAATTCCTCTGAACCATTTTCATTTGAATATAAATAAAAAGAGTGAATTAATATCATTAGATAGTTTCTATGCTTTATTATCATAAACAAATAAACTCATACTTTTAAATATTAAAAACTCCCAACATTGTTTTATATTTATTTTCATAAGACTTAACTGTCTTTAACCATCAATATAAATGTTTCTTAGTATTCTATTACGAAGAAAGTTAAATAAATTTGTTTTTACAATATGCATTTTGTAAATTTTAAATTTCCACTGAGATTTTTGTTGCTAATTATATATAAGTGGATGAGTGCTTCTTACACATGATAAGATTAAGACTTAATGATTAAGATTAATTACTATTTTATATAAATAAATTACTAAAATAATAATGATAAGAAAAAAAATAAAATTTTAACTCTTATTTTAGGATTAGATGAATCCCTTCTCTTATCATTTATATATTAAATTATTATATTTTAAATAAAAACTAATTTTATTAATATGATTTTAAATTTTAAAAATATTTTTTATTTATATTTAAATATTTGTTCATTAATTATGTTTAATATAAAAATATTCAATTAGAATAAATTTAGTTCATTAATCTAATATAGAATTAGGTTAAAAAAATTATAAACATTTTTAAAATATAAATTATATTAGGTCATTAATTATTTTTATTTGATCCATAAGATCAGAGCAAACTAGTCCATACCATCTATTTTGATAGATAGTTCTATGATATACAACTAATAAAATATCTTACTGAATGAGTAGTTTATTTATCAAGGTTAATGTCTATAAACAATATTTTATTATTTAAAAGTCTCGTATATTGATAATGAAACTAATAAAAGTATTCAAATTAGATATAATTTTAACATAAAATAAAAATATATTACTTTATTATTTTAATTTAAATAATTATAATTAAAATATTATTAATATTTAATATTTTATTATATTTTTATTCTCTTTATTAAACTTTGAACAACACTTAAATGCACTAAGATAAAGAATTATGTTAGATCCAATAGGAGATGACTAAGCTAGTGGAAGGTAAGAGACATATTGATTGACAAGTGGAGTGATATATTTTAGAATATTTTGATAGGGTCTTCTAGAACCTAGACATACATATGTTTATCGAAATAGATACAAAATTATACTATCAAGAATTGAGGATTGAGACTGGCATAATTGAATTAAAGGTAGAATGTGAGCTTAAAATAATAAATTGGAATGTGTTGATCGAGATACAAGTTGAGAATATTTAGGAAATGTTTGAAGGCATGCATAATTGAAAAGAAATTGAGTTGAACAAATGAAATATCAAGTTGAAAGAGTATAATGTGATCAGTTGAACGTTGAAGATCGAAGAGTTAAAAAATATCAAATCTAGAATTGCGAATCAAAAGGAAGAAAACATCGAGAGGAAATTATGCAATCGAGAGATATGCGAAAAAAATTACTATATCATTGCGTGATTTGCGCATATGGATATTACGTGACAACAAAGTAAGTTGAGGAAAAATGAAACAATTATAGAAAAGTAAATGTTCATGGATTTTTATTTATATTTTGGTGTATTTTATTTGACTTTATTTTAATTTTATTTGATTTCTTATTTTTTATATTTAAGTGTTTTAGAGGCTACATAAGAAAAATATAAATATGGTGAAATAAATGTAAAATAGGTGATTGTCAAATTGTACTAAAAAACTCATTCTAAAAAATTTGTTTCAAACAAGAGACAAACATTTTTCAATGGAGTTCTTTATAATTTGGATCACCACTTATATTGATTTTCTTTATCAATTTATTTTATCATTGGTAATGAGTTAAATTTATGTTTACGTAATTTACTTTCTTTGCACATTTATATTTTGTTGCACATTTATTTTTCAGTAATTTACTTTTATTATATTTTGATTATTCTTGCAATTTACTTAAATATTCAAATTATATTAAATGTTCAAATTATATGTGAATGATCTTTAATAGAAATACATTGTATCTTGATTATCATATAATTGATGTTGCTTGTGTATAAATTCGAAATTCGTGTTTAACGGTAAAAAATAAAAGAACCTGCATGGTATTTAAATGACTCATCGTGTATTTCGGATATATATTTATTTAATGGAATAACAATTCATTTATACTAAAAAGAAATTGGCACACATGATGAGACTAGTTTATTTTTCTAGAGAATAATAGTGTATGAGATTACAGATAAAGTGTATGAGATTACAAAATATATTTTAAAGAATAAAAGAAAGAAATATAGAAAATAATAGGTAAATCTATCTTTAATAAGTAGATGTATATTAGTTATGATGGATACATGATCAATATGGGTAAGTCAATAGGTAAATCTATCTTTGATAAGTAGAGGTAAAAGAAATAAGATAATTTTGAGATATTAATGACTTTATTTGTTGGTTTTGAAAATAATGTTCGGAGTGTGATGTGAGGTCTCTAATATTTATTTAATCGAATAATAAATCATTTTCACTATATTATAATAAAAAAAATAGAAAAAAATAATAATCACTTTTTTTATTCATTAAACTTAGATTTAAAATATTTTTCAGAAATTTGAACCCGATTTCATCTAGATTGTTAAACTTCATATAATAAGCGAGAAAAAAAAGTTTACGCATAACAAGACTGCTATCTAACCTTTTTGGGTGAATATTTTTATTTTGTCCACTAATATCACTGTAGATGGATGGATTGCTTTTGGTTGGTAATTCTTGGAACAGATATATGGTTGATTGGTTTGTTCAAAATGTGTTGGCAGGCAGCAAAATTTGGGCAATAATTTGAAATGTTGACTTAATTAGTTTGATGATCGCGTCCCTCATGATTCCCAAGCTTAACGTCTCTTATAATTACAACTTTTGGTCTACCAGTGAAAGGCGTGCTTATCTTTGAAGCGATAATATTAAAGCAGCAAGGACACAGACACACACACACACACATGTTGACAAAGGTGAGATTGTTGTTGGCTTAATGCACATTTGTTCATTATCATTCACTGACCAGACATTATTTGTTTTGATGATGTTGGAGATAATAGGTTAATTGATCGATTTCATATAGATTGCTGATTGCTGATTGGATCCAAATTATTATGATACAATTTCAACATGTGAGTTTGCAACTTTTATCCATTAGATGTTAAATATGTATTTTTTATACAAGAATTACTCTAGCTTGCCTCTCTTTTAAGTTTCAATTGTTACGTTGAGACTGATGTCTCTTGTGAACCTGAATAGCCACACATGGGTTGGACTCGGCAAGAGGATCTCTGATTGAAGAATGATGAGCTTTCACAATAAATCGATTGATGTTTGAATTTAATGTCAGGTGTCTTAAGCAAAGATAGTAGCCACATGTATGCTTCCCTCTCTCTGTGGATCTAATGCCATTTTTTTTTCTCACTCTAGAAAACGTAACATTACTTAAATAATATATAGTATTTAATGAATTATTTTCTCATTTTCTTTCGATAATTTTTTTATTATTTTTTGGTATCATGATAGCTTCAACGAGATATTATAATGTGATCCCGATAATTTTAGGAGTTAATGTATTTTTGATATATGACAGTTTTTGTTATTGACTTGCATATATTTTTTATATATCCTAATTGACTATATTTGTGATATTTCACATCAGACATCTACCAACAGTTATTGTATGAGTGATTTTTTTTAACAAGGACAAACAGAAAAGACACGTGATTTGATATCTTTATTGTTCTTCAGTTGGAGAAAACCTTTGTTATTTTATAATAAAAAACTTTCAACAACAACATAATCTATTCTCGTCAACCTTCGTTGCACTTGTACTTGTAAAGCATGTAACACTTTTGTCAAAATAATATTAGACAAATTCATTGTGTTTTAAAAAAAAAACAATAAATATTTTATATCTCTATCACAATTACCAGAATTTTCTCAATTATTCTAGAATTAGGAAATTTTTTACCGAACAACTTTATCTTGTTAGCAATACTCAACAATTTACTTAAGTATTTATTAATTGTCTAAGACTCTTGCATTCTTTGTATTTCAAATTCTTTTATTAAGTTTAGAACTTTCATACGTCAAATTAGAACTTTCATACCTCAAATTTTTTTGTCCCCTTCATACTTGGTCTTTCAAAATAATTTCAATTTTTTTGGGTAACTTTAACATCATGATTCTACTGAAAATAATTTGTGAAACACCAATAAACAAACATGATTTAACTTTTGTCTTCCTCACTTCTCTTTATCTTTGAAATTTGATTTGAGCAATAGTGAAATTTTCAAATCACAACTTTTCATAATCTAATCCTTCAAGATATGATTACATTCTCATAGCTCATAAGTCATAACTTTCGCTATAAAAAATTAAAATAGTCAAACTTGTGATTCTTCTTCTAAAAATCAATGCTCTTGATATCGTTGATAAAAATTTTAGGGTTTTATATAAGTGTATTTCGATATATGAAATATATCAAATATGAGTATATCTTTTATTCGTGTACTCTATTTATATATAAAATAAAAATATGACAAAACTTTAAATATTAACATTATATTAATCATAATTATCTAAATTAAAATAATAATTTAATATCTTTTTCTCTTATTATAAAAATATATTAATACCTAATTTAAATAAAAAATAATAAATCATATATTCATAATAGAACATAATGTATAATAAACAATAATACATTAATATCTCTCTCCAATCCTCAAAGCATTCGAAATTTTGTAATTCTCAATAAATTTTAATCAATAAAAAAAAGTAAATTAAAAAATATATTATTATTTGTTATGAGTAAATACTTGACACATTTTATATATATAATCTTATATTAAGCTTCTTCTTTAATTAAATTTTTTATATATAAGCTTATATGAATAATTTGTCAGTGTCAAAAAGTCTGAAATACATGTAAGTGTAATTTATTCTCTTCGTTAATTCTTCTTCAAGTAATTCATGTCTTATATACGAAGACCACAGTCTTTTTGGGTAATGATTTAATTGAAATAACAGAAAGTGATCATAAAATAAGACAGAATGTTGTAGTTCGTTTGTAAAAATGATGAAAAGGACGAAGGGGGTAAATCTTTCAGAAACTGCAACAAAGTTGGGTGGTAAAACCCAATTGAAGAGCATAGGCTCTCTTGATTTTGTTGTGTCAAATTAATATATGTTTCCCTTGCAAAATTATTTCATGCCATGTGTTTGACCACAAGGTTTATTCTTTCATCATGGAAAATGCTCTTGGTAGGTGGGGACCCATGCACAACGTGTCTAATGTTGAATACCACCTCACTGTCATTGGTAGGTGTTGTCCTTAAACTTATTGTATATCTCAAGGGTGTTACTCAAAGTTAGCTAACAAAAATGTTGATTAAAATTTCAAGTGAGAAACGAAAATTGGCATTTGATGTTGACTCGAATCATAAACATTATTTTTGTTGAAAGTCTGAAAGGGGGGGATTGGTTGTTGATGGTGAGAGGCTTGGAAATGCAGAAAATAGTGACATAAAATGTTACAGTTGTAGAGCATGAAATAATGGATGGTTGGTAAAACAAATGATGGGTTTTTAAAATAGGCCTTTGATTTTCTCCCCAAACAAAGGAAGTAAAGTTGCCAAAATCCCCAAAATAAAGTTATTTGCTTCATGCTAAGGTGAACGAGGGAATGGGGACCCAAATATAAGTGGGAAGTGGGTGATAGAGCAGTGACAACTTTACTTAGTAGGGCACCCACCCTAATGATCATTATAATGCCTTATAAATCTCCAAAACATTCTTGCTTGGTAGGGCCTCATTTCTCGTCATTTTAGAAGGACAATCTAAAGCTATTTCCTTGAAAGCACATTTTCTCTCTTTTTTCTTTCTATTAGGGTCGTGGAATTCAGTATCTGATTATGACAATTCAACTGCAAAATTCAACCTAAAATTAGGCAAATGGAAGCCCCATCTAGTTGAGCTTAATTTTTCTTCAGTGGTTGAAGATGATAAATAGTAAAGGAGATTTACATCACACGCAACATATGGATTGGAAACAATTCACTGAAGAAAAAAACTTATCAGGACTGCTTAGAACTTTTTAAAGTTCTTATGCAAACAATTCACTGAAGAAAAGCTTAATGGTTCATGTACTGAAAGCCAGCTTTATCACTCTGATAAAACTATTCCATAATACACTGTCTGATTAATTGGCACCTTTTGTTGCCCAATCTCATATAACTCTTAATTAGTAACAAACAGATTGATTCTGCACTAACTTTATGCAAATAATAAATAAATGACATCTTAATTAAAATAATTAGAATATGAAAATTAATAAGCACAATGGACAGCTTAATTAAACAAAACCAAAGGCTTTATACATGCTGTTGCTTCACAGGCATTTCTTTATAGATTAAGAAAAGAGTGTTCAGCGATAAGAGAATAAAAAATTACATATGAATTAACAAATTATGAAAAGTTATAGAAGGGAAAGTTAATTCAATTGTTAAAGTGATTATTAAATTTGGGTACCAGCTACCATCATTGTTGACACGAATCATAAACTATTCAGAACTCAAATGTAGGTAACCGCAGGCTGAATAGTTAAGCAAAAATACAGAAAAGGACTACAGATTATGATTCACAGTGTTCAATATAGTATTGCTGCTGTAATTTAATTTGTACAAAATCAATTAATTTAATGCATTATATGTTTTGTCTTTGTAATAATTGTTCACTTGAATATCGTAATAGAATATCTACCAATCCATCCTTTAACACGTAGCTAAATGATTAGGAGTTTCTAATTTTCGGAGACAAGGTTGTCAGATTAACCTTTCTATTTGAATATGTTTATCTTTCTTTTTAAGGAGGAAAAAAAAACTATGTATTGTAATAATACAATAATAAAATACATGCAACTCTGCTGTATACAGCACCACATTCAAAGCATCTTTCAATAATTAAATCAAACTAATCTGGAAACCAATTATAGACCCAGTATATTAAAATAGCATGACCAGACCCAGAAATCTTTTGTTAAGCCTTTCAAACTGGATTTTTGTAACAACCTCTCAGAAAAAGATTAGTGTAATATCTCCAGAGTATCTTTTCCAAACCTGAGCTCCACTACAAAACCCTTTTCCTATTCACAAAATTAATAATAGAAGCTATGAAATTATAAAGCTCAATGATTCATTGGGCCTAGTCAGAATTCACGACTGCCAACCTGAGATTCCTTTAATGTTCACATATATTAGTAAAAAAGTGATGTTTGCTTTGAAAGGGGTGGTTATGACTTATAACTTCTAACCTCTACAATTTCTAAAGCTTTTCCCATGGATTTTTCCATCCCATTCAGTAAAAAATGGCACAGAAGCTTCCACTTTTGGTGAACCAAAGAAAGTTACAGAGAAAAAGACAAAGAAAATGCCAGAAGTTATGGTTGACCAGAGCTCAAATTAACCAAATGTCCTAATCACTCAAATTAGAATTCTAATTCTAAGATAAAAAAAATGGTCCCACTAATACAGCTGGTTAGCAACACAAGATAGAATCACATCGACCAGATTACGCCATTTAGGAGAAGGTTAATTGACATGACCTATAATGATAAATTCCCGCGAAAATTCTTTGTGGGTTGATGTGATATATGAATTATGTAAACCGTACAATAATAGACAAAATGAAGAGGACTAATCATAATAGTGGGTAGTAGAAAAACTCCTTTAATTAGCACTATATCTTACATTTGGTGCTGCAAATAATAAGAATTTGCATCAAGAGAATCCAGAATCCATCCTAAAGATTTTACAGTGAATAGTTGTAAAAAAAAGTAAAAATTGAAAAGAACTGCCCCTGAAGATTAAAATTAAAATCATGGAAAGGGTAAGGAAAGAATTGGCTAAGATAGGGACAAAAGAAGGTTCTATTAAGTGATGATAATAATTCAAGGGGTCGTTCAAATTAAATCTCTTCTTGTGTGTACAGAAGTAGTATTCCTATTCCTCCGAGCTTCGATTCAGGCGTAATGAATGGTGATCAGAGCTTAACTTTCATAGGGGTACTTGATTTGAGCCTACATTGATAAAAAAAACCAAAAAAAAAACATAAAGATCAGTTTGTTGGGCCTCATGAAAATGATGTGTTATATTAACATTTTTGCTTTTGCTTTAGCTTTATTAATTACCATTGAAACTTTGAGATTGTATTGGTGTTTTCCTGTTTGCAGTTTGGCCAAATCCCATCTGAACAATGGTGTGGAGGTCCTCTTCAGAGAATGTTATTGGATACTGGAAATCATTGGATAAGCAGAATTAGAAAAAGTGTAATGAGACTTTAAAAAAATAAGGCACTTTTTTCTAAAGAGAAACTAGATGGAATTGATTACCTGAGAGGCACCTTCATTAAAGCCATTTAGGTGAGGTAACTGCATGCCAATGTTTTGGCACAAACCAGTATCTAATGGGTCCCCTGAGGTGTGGGACACAGTTCCATTAGGAATGTTACTGTGGATTGCTGGGTTTGGCTGAGGGTGTTGCCCATAAAAGGCTGGTGCTGAGGAATCTAATGGGAATATTGGGTGTGCCAAGGAATTATTTGATTGAAATATCTGAAATCACCAAAAAGCCAACAAATCCCAACTCAGGAAAAAGCAATATTTTTTTTAGTTAAAAAAGCAAACCCATTGTCTAGAGCCCTGAAACTTACATCTTTTGAGATTAGACTCTCAATACTAAAATCCAGCCTGGTGTTAACGGAAGCCAACTTCATGGACAGAAGCTGCAACAGCAAAAAGCATTCTTAATGAGCAAGAAATCTTAAAACATTATTGTGGGCATCGTTTGAGATGCTTATTGGCTAAGACTGGTTTACCTCAACTTGGCGCTGCAATGACTGTACATAGTTTATAATTTCATCAAGCATAAGTGCTTTACCTGTGACCTGTAGCAAACAATTCATAACCAAATTAGTAAAGGAATAAATTCAAAACCAACCTAATTGTTTGAATTTTGATTTAGCTTATCAGCACATGCACCTTATTGCAACCTGGGACAAGATCTTGGAGAAGCTTCATTCTTTCACTGATTTTCTCCCTCCGGACCTATTTCAAAATCAGTTTACAAAATGTCAAAATGAAAGGGTACACATGCTTCTTGCCAGGGTCATTTAGAGTGAGAAAATAACTGATTCTTACTCTTTCTGCAAGACTATGACTGTCAGTGGCTTGACCTCTTCTTGCTCTAACATGAATGTAATCCTTTGGAGGCTCTGGAGGTTTTGAGTTGCTCTTATTCTGTTTGTCATCATTTGCACTACAACTTATCCCTTTGGACTCTTCCTCTGCCTTCACTTGGCCATTTTTATTCCCCTCACCTTCATTAGGCTTCCTGCGCTTTACATTTGAGTCTTCGCTAGCTTCAGCAGCCTGAAGTGAAAGACTCTTTGGGATTTTAGAAAATGAAATGCCCCTTTGAATAAACATGTAGAACAGAACAATTTTGGCATAAAAAGTACTTACCGTAGGGGGGTTGGTAGGGGTTGAAGTTTCCTTGGCTTTTCCTTTGGATGGACCTTTTCTTTTTCTAGAATTCGCATAAGGGGAAGGTTTCACCCCCGTGTCCCCATTTGGAATTTGTTCAGAGATTGTTGATTCCTCTTGAGAATTGGCCACTTCCATTAGATCTTGCAATGGAGAATTCTTGTTCTCCTGGGCGCCTATTTGAGATCCAAGCACTTTGAGAGATGGACTACTTGAGACTCTAGGGAGCTTCCCATTTTCCACCAATGGAGAAGATCTGTGAGTCAACTCAGCATTGTTATTAGGGCCCAATTGGGTGGTCCTGCCATTGAAACTCCTACTTCCAAAGCAAGAAAACTTTGCAGCCCTCTCAGCAAAGCCAGGATCAGCTGAGAATTCTGCCACACTGGAATTCAAGGAGATTGATGTTCCCAAACTGGGGGGCATGCTCTCTTTCACCAAGTGGTTCACCATTGTGGGGATCTTGTTCATGTTCACCTTTGGAGGAGAACTCAAAGGGGTGCTGTAACATGAAGTGTTGGTGCTGTTATTGTCATTGATGTAGGAAGATGGACCAACCAAAGGCTGAGAATGAGGTGAGATCTCATCAGAGCCACCACCACCACCAATGTTTACCAATTTCCCAATCAACTCCCTGATGACAAAATTCTCACTTGACATGTTGGAATTGGAAGCTGCTGGAGAAGATACCATTGAACTCAGTGCAGAATCAAACTGAACAACATAATCTGTTGATTTGTCCCATGCCGGTGTATAAAAGCAATCCTGTGTCTGCTCAGTTGAACTATTCAAAACTGCCACCTGAACATCCATGGCAGAAGAAGACATGGACTGCCAAGAGGCTGGACAAGGAGGTGGTGAAGGCTCAAAATGCAGCTGAGGGGGCACACCAACATTGAGAAAGAATTGGTTTTCCATGAAGGAATAGATCAAGCAAAAAGGAATTTAGACCCCAAAAAAGACGAAGGTGGTGAAGCCAAAAGTAGGATAATGAATGTTGTGTGTGTGTCCCAGAAGGCCTAAAATAAAATGGTTTATGAATGGATGACTTGATTACAATAGAGGGTGGAATGGAGTGATGAATTCGAGAGGGTTGTGGTGTGAAAAGGGAAATTGATGTGGTAAATAAAAAGCTAAGCGAAGAGAGTTGATGGGGATGGTGTGGGGGAGCCTAAATAGAGATCCAACACAAGTTGAGTCCAAGTTGTGTAGGTTTGACCTTTTGTTTTCTTTGAGTTTTTTTATAATAGTCTTCTGCTACATCGTTTGTTGCATTGGATGGATAGCAGCGGTAGTCAGTGGAGTGACCAATGAGATTCTGATAAAAGGTGATGCATGCCATTTGATTTGAGGCAAACTTGTTTACAAGCTTTACTTTACAAGTAGGAGGCTTCAATTATGATTTGATAGCATATGCTTCACAGACAATTAACAAATTCATTACGCTACCCTATTTGGTCAAGTTTACATTTTATCTCTCTCATTTATCCTCATACACATGCTTCTTGGAAAGAATAATGAATATTGGTTTTAACTGTAATTAATTTGACTTTATAAAAATATAAATGTTTAGATTTTACTCTAAATCTTTTAACAAAGTTGTTTTAGAGTAAAAATGTTTATATAGATATTTTGGAATTTAGCTTTCAAATATATTTTATAATTTTGAAATAAAATCTCAAAAAATGTAATTTTAATTCTTCTGAAAACAAAAGGTTGAAAGTATTTAAATTCTCTATTACAAAGGCCTATGTTCTATTTTAACACTCTCAAAAACTAAGTTTGATGAAGTAGTAGGTGACACCCAACGCTCCTTTCTATTCAGAATTCTAATGGGCTCATGCTGTTGCCCCAAACGCGTTGATGATATACTATTTGTAAATTTTTTCACATTTTCACAATTTAATTTTTAGAATTATTGATTACATTTTAGAAATTGAAATTTGAAAGTGGGAAAATACAATTTCATCGTTTTGATATATAATTTTCAAATATTCTTGGAATTGAATGATTCGTACTAAGAATTTAGATTTCCATCATTTGTTTAAAAACATAGTAATGTGTTTGTTTACATTTGTTTTGAGTGTGTTAATTATGAAAGTGTGATAATATTAATCAATATTTACTAAAGGTAACTTGTTTAAACCCAAAATTCTATATTTTTTTGAACTTATTATATGATTATAATTTATTTTCGTAATATAGATTGATAATTACTTTTTATTGCTAGTCATTGATACAGGAAACACAATCCTTCTGTCTTAATTTAAATTCTTGTTATAAAAATAATATATAAAAAATAAATTTTATATGCTATCATAATTGAGATTTATCATTTAATTTTGTCAATAATTAATCTTTAATAAAGGAATGGACAAATTTTCTTTTGAACTTTCTTATCTTAATTACTTTTTATTTATAAAACTTATTTTAAAATTTCTTATCTTAATTATATTTTTATGTGTAAAACTAAAAAAAAAAGTGTTTCGATGGAAAAGCTTTTGTGCATTTATTATTTTTATAGGGAATCTAAAATACTTTATGATAAAATATATTTTGATAGAAATTAAATTTTTAAAAGATTATGATAATAAATTGATTATTTAAAATAAGATAATCTTAAATTTCATCTTAAAAAAAATAAAAATTTAAAAGTTCTTATATGTTTTTCCTATCTCACAGTATAATTTTTTTTTTCACTCTCTTTTAAGCTGTTTCAATGTGTTGTCCAATTGACATTATTTTTTATTGATGTTGGTAAGGTTTTCAACATTAATTTTCTTTTTTAAATGCCAAATTTCTGTGAATCTTTGAAAATTGTTTTAGCCAATTTAAGCTATTTCAAAATTTACATTATTTTTTATTGATGCGGGTAAGGTTTTTAAAGTTAATATTCTTTTTTAAATGTAAAGTTTTGGTAAATCTTGAATAAATTTGTTTTATCCAATTTTAATCGGAAGTATTTTTAATCGATAAAAAGAGTTGGTATTGAAAAAATAACATTGAGAGCTGTGAATTAAAAAAAAAAACTTTGTGGACATTAACTTAAAAAAAACTTGTGGATTTTGGCTAACAATAATTCAAATACATATTTTAAAATTTGTAAAATTTTCGATGAAAATATATAATAACTTTAAATTTTTATAAAGAACTTTGACCCTAATTTCATTCCGATTATTCTTGTAAATAATACAAGTTCATATAATAAGTTAAGATTATTTTCTTTACAAATTATATAATATTTTATTAGAATTAATATAATTATAAAATATTATAATTTCCTAGTAACTATTATATTTATATAATTTTCTATCTTATAAATAGTTATATATATATATATATATATATATATATATATATATTCTATTTTGTATATATCTAGTTTATATTTTTCAAGTTAGTGTCATCGTGATAATTATTCTTTAGATTTTGAATAATCTAAAACTTTCAAAGAAATGAAATTTTAGAACAAAATTAGTTTATTTTGTTGTTTAATCTCAAATTATGAATATTCTTTCAAAAACATGTTATGATGACAAAAAAGAGGTATAAATGTTAAAATTTAAATAAAAACATTTACCGTCAAATGAAATTTAAAGGTATGTCTATCGATGTAAGTAATAGTGAATAATGTTGGTGAGATTTTTTTATACTTTTAATGATATATAGATTATTGATATTCAAGTTAAAAAAATAGATAACATTTGATCCTAGTAATCTAAATCAAGTGATTTACACAAAAATATGTTTTTATTACAAATAAAAACCAAGTTCAAATTATTAAGAAATTATCTAAATATCTTATTAATACTTAGAGTTATCAAAATGCGTGACCTACCCAACCTATCCTAATCTTACGGGTAAGGTAAAAAACTTAATAGTTCAGTTTAACTTATATTTTAAAAAGATCAAAAGTTTTAGCCTAATCTAATCTTATATTAGGCTAATAAGGTAGTTGTAGCCTGATTTGATTTTTTTAAAAAAATATTAACATATACCAAATCAATTAATTAAAAATATTTAAATAAAAATAAAATAAATAAATATTTTTAAAATTTAACTTTTATCAATAAAATTAATTTTTATTTAATATATAATAATTTAATATATAAATTATAAGATAATGTATTCATTCAATCTCAAGATAAGATTTTGGAACACGTAGTTGTTAGATATTTATTTTGATATTTGTTTTTAAAATAAGTGAATCTCTTGTCAAATTAATTTATAATACATATATATTTTTTAGTAAAATAATATTACTTTTATTTTTATTTAAAAAATAGTTATTATTCTAGAAAATAGGCTGACTCATAAGCCCGTGGGCTAACCTAACTTAACATCATGTGGACTATATGACCTAAATAAGTCGGACCAAAATAGGTCTAATTCAATTTAGACCACGAATTTTTTGACTTAGTCTAACCTATTTCTCAAACCTTTCAAACTGATCCATCGGATTAATCCTATTTTAAAACATCTACTAATGCTTAAATATCGATTCTTTCTTAATTGTTTCTTATTTAAATTTTAATCTTTTATTTGTTTCCTAAATTTACCATTGATTTATCTTACGTATTAATTTGTTACACTAACTCTTGTATTCTTAAAGACAAAACAAAATAAACAATTGATTATGGTACTAGAAGAGAAAACTTGTATTATCTAGATTTAATGTTAAAAAAATATTGAGTCAAAACAAAATCTAATTATTGATAAATCTATAGGGATAAAAGAACTAATATTTGGTTATGATATTAATGTCTCAATCATGCCTTATTTGAATTTTTTTTTTAATTATAGTTTATTTAAAAAATACGATGACTCTAGTTTTCAATGTTATGTTTTTGAACTTGCAAAGAGTTATATAACTTCACTTTTATTAATTTTAAATAAAAGTCTTCAACATTTTATGATACATTATGATGTGTGAGATCTATCTAAAATTCAAACTTAAGATTAATCTCATTAGTTTATACTTTTATTGATGATTGTACATTAACAACTTGATTGTACTTAATGAAAAAAAAATGAGGCAAATTTATTATTTAAAATTTTTCATAACATGATAAGAAATTAAATTAATAGGGATGACAATTAAACTCGTGGGGATCGACCCGTCCCCGCCGGAGTTTGACTGGAGAAAACCCGAGTTAACCGGGGCGAGGCGAGGCGGGTTCGGGTTTTCTCCGCTTGAAAAAGTCAGCGCGGGGACGGAGATGGGTAATGCAATCCCCATCCCGACCCCGTCCCCGCCCCAACTTTATATTTAAATTTAAATTTTAAAATATTAATATTTTAAAGTATTTCATTTTCTTTTTCTATTACATATAAGGTCATTTTTTATATTTCACCAATTTTTATTTTTCTTCTACCCACTTTTTAATTTTTTTTTGTCTTTTTTAATCTTTTATATCAATTAATTTATTACATTATTCTCTATCTTACCTTTTAGTTTTTCACATTTCCTTAATTTCTCCCATCAATTTGTTTTTGTTTTTTAATCTTTTCAACCAATTTGATGAACACAAAGTTAATTTTTTTATTCTTTATCCTTTTTTAAATATTTTACATAAATCTTAGTAATAACTAATATTATTTTATTTATAATTTATATTTATTAGGTTTTATTATGTCATATTTTTTATCTTATTATTCTTATTTATCATATATTAAATTTTATCTTAATAAAATAATTATATTTTAAAGGATTAAAGGAATTCATAATTTAAACTTTTATTACTTGAAACTAATTGAATAAGAATTAACTTATTAAATATTTCCTTATAAACTATATATTTCATATTTTTAAATGACAATTTAAAAATTAATTAAATTATATATATAATCAAATGTTTGATATATAATATTATAATAATAATGTTATAAGTATTCAAATATTTGAATACAGTGTTATAATAATAATAATAATTTTATAAATAAAAAATGATTAAATATATCTTTTATATACATATTTTAATATAAATATAATAAATTAAAAAATATATTTAATTAATAATAATTATAAATTATAAATATTTATTTTTATATAAAAAATAGATAGTAAAATTAATTTATTATAAATGTAATTATCTTTTTAAAAATAATATAGATCGGGGACGGGCGAGGAACCCGAACCCAACGGGGACGAGAATGGAGACTTAATTTCTAACCCCGACGGGGATCGGAGCGGGACAAGGATGGTTAAAAAGTCGAGGGCAGGGATCGGGAGACAAAACCTGCTAATGAATTATACAATTTTTGAACTCTAATAATATAAATAAGCTAATGAAATTATTAATAAAAAAAATACTTATCCCAATACACTTTAACAAAATGAAGTTGCTAAGAGAAAAAAAAATTAACATTTGTTGGAAGTTGTTAATGCTTTATTGATTTATATTGACATGTCATTATATTATTAGGAATAAGTTCTTACTTTCGCAATACATATAATAAATTAGACTCCCTCAAATTCTATCAAGTTTAAAACACATTTTGAAATCCTTTATCACTTAACTATCACTCTAATAGTTCTTAATTTACCCTTTCATTTATTTTGGATGTGTTGCATCTTCATAAGCATCAACATGACAAGTTGGTCCCATAGTTCATTCTATATGATTTTGTTGGATATGCTATAATAAAAAAAGTTATATGTGTTGTCATCCTCCTACACATCACACATATATAACAACATATATGTAATTTTCCAAGAAGACACAATGTATTTTGCCTTCGAGTTTGATTTTTAGGGAAGGAACCAATAAGAAATCTAATAAATCTAAACTCTAGAGTATAATATGGGTTCAAGTGATGTAACTTCATATCATCACTCTGTAGGATATGAAGAAGACACTAACATTAAAACATCACAAGAATTTTATCGAAGCTTCACATAAAACTCTTACTAAAATTAATATTGAAGTTTTACATGAACATCTTACTAGAGATAATATTAAAACTTCACAATTTGATTTTTAGGAAAGGAGAACCAAATGTAAATCTAAGAAATCCAAACTTTAGAGTATAATATGGATCAAGTGATTTAACTTCATATCATTACCATTTGGGAGATGAAGAAACTGATATTGAAGCATCAAAAAATATCTTACTAAGATAACATTAAAGTTTCACATTAACCTCTTATTTGATATAACATTAAAGTTTCACATGAACATCTTAGTAGAGATAACAATGAAGTTCCACATAAATATCTTACTAGAGATAACATTGAAATCCCATATGAACCTCTTAATGAAGATGACATTGAAGTGCCACTTGAATATTTAAATAAATAATATTGAAGCACAACAACCTTTTAGTGAAGATTTTATCAATCATTTGTTAGAAACAACTTTGTCAAATCATCTCACTAAATATATTTATAAACTTCCTTGTAAGCTAGAAATCTCTAGTAAAGTTAAATATCCTATGAATCACTATGTATCTAATCATAGACGGTTAAAAAAAATAAAAATTTATGAATCTAGTTATCTACCATAGCTATCCCTAACAATTTGTAGGAAGCTTTAACTAATCTAAGATGCACGGTTGTTATGAATGAGGAGATAAACTCATTTCAAAAAAAATAAAACTTGGATCCTTGTTGATTGTTCACCAAGAAAGAAATTAGTATGATATTGATATATCTATACCATTAAACACAAAGCGGATGAAACAATAGAATAATTTAAAACAAGACTTATGACTAAAGGATATGCCTAAGCATATGAGGTTGATTTACGCAAAATACTTGTTCGTTTAGCAAAAATGAACATTGCTTAAGTATTATTGTCTTTGGTAGAAAATCTAGATTAACCATAAATGTAATTTGATTTAAAGAATTCATGTTTGCATGAAAAATTAATTAAAGAAGTATACATATAACTCCTACTAGGTTGCATAGTATCTAAAAATCACAATAAAAAAAGTATAAAAATTGAAAAATAAACTTTATATGGGTTGAAACAATTTCCACGAACAGTTCAAAAGATTTACAAAATTTATGACAACATTTGGATATCATCAAAGTTATTTAAACCATACTTTTGAAAGAACAAGAAGATAAGATAATTGTAGTTATTGTATGTGGATGATATTATTATTATAGGAAATGATCAAGAGGAAAGTAAAGTGTTACAAAATCAGTTATCAAATGAGTTTGAAATGAAGGATCTTTATTTCTTAAAATATATTATAGAGATTGAAGTATTTAGATCCAAGAAAACGTATTTTTTGTCCTAAAGAAAATATTTCCTAGACAAGTATGTCAGCTTGTCAATTAGTGAATACACTAATAGAGGAAGGTTTAAGGTTATCTTCTGCGTCAAATTAAGTCCAAGTTGATAAACTGAAATATCAAAGATTTGTTGGGAGATTGATGTACTTAATACACACGTGACCAGATATTGTCTATTAATTAAGTATTGTCAGTTAATCTATACATAATCTTATAGAGCAGTAACATATAAATGTAGTTATGCACATTTTAATATATTTAAAGTTAGTACCTAAAAAAAATTATTATTTACTAAAAATACAAATTATCAACAAATAGATGTAATATGTATGTTGATTGAGTTGAATAACATCAGTCTATTTTACATTTTTTGATGGATAATCTTGTCACGTGAAGAAACAAAAATAACAAAAGTGGTTTCTCACTCAAGTGCAATTAATGGCTAAATTTAGATATGACACTTTGAGATTTATGATTAACATTCTCCTTGAAAGATTTGAATATTTATTTACATAACCTATTAAACTATATTATGATAATAAAAATGCTTATGACATTACCCATACTATATTATGATAATAAAAATGCTTATGATATTACCATAATATAGTATAACAAAGAAAATATCTTAAAATGAAAAAAATTCATTAAAAAAATAAAAAAAGTGTAGAATTCTCTATAACTTATTCCATTCAAAAGATCAACTATTAATATTTTAATAAAGATCATCTCAATAATAAAGTATTTTTAAAATATATCCTCAAGTTGAATATGTGAGATTTATATAATCCAATTTAAAAGTGAGTATCAAGAGTTGTTTTTTTTTTAAATATTACTATAAAAATTATATTTGAATAATATTAATATAATTATAAAATATTATATTTTTCTAATATCATATATTTTAAAAACTTTATACTTCTAAATAAATTATACACGTTCTATTTCGTAACAGAAAATTAATATATTTTTGAGTTATGTTATCAATACATTTAATATTACAATATTGCCATAAACAATTTAGTTTATATATATACCAAGGATGCTATCTACCTCTGTGGGTGAAAGGATTTTCATTTGTCTACTAATTTCACTGTAGGTCGATGATGGATTGCTTTTGGTTGGTAATTCTTGGAACAGATATATAGTTTGATGATGGTGTCCCTCATGATTCTCAAGTTTAACATCTCTTATAATTACAACTTTTGGTCTAATAGTGAAAGACGTGCTTATCTTTGAAGCGATAATATTAAAGTGTAAGCTTAATATTGCACATTTGTTCATTGTCATTCAGTGACTAAACATTATTTGTTTTGATGATGATGAAGATAATAGGTTAATTGATCGATCTTATATAGATTGCTGATTGAGTCCAAATTATTATGATAGAATTTCAATTTGTCGGTTTACCTCTCTTTTAAGTTTCAATTTTTACCTTGTGATTCATCTCTCTTGCGAATCTGAAATTACTACCCCTGGGTTGGACCTGACTAAAGGGTTGCATGTCTGATTCACGAATGATGATATTTCAATGAACTGATTCATGTTTGAAATTAATGTCAGATAAGCAAATATAATAGCCACGTGCGTGTTTTCAATTTTTCTTTTTTAATCGTTGTAGAAAAAATCCTTCATACTTTGAATATTCATCATTAAAGTGAAAAATCTTGTTTCTGAGCATCGGTCATTTTAATTGATTGTTCTGCTATCAATCTATAATTCTTATCACGTCTAAGATTCTGTTATTGTTTCTATCAAACATCGTAGTTCTCATAATTTAAAATTTATAATGATAGATTATAATTTTGAATAAGATTTTTAAAATTATATTCTTAAAAAAAGATTATATAGTAATCGAAATAGTAGATTTATTATATTTATCTGGACACTACATATAAAATTATATGATAACTAATGTAAAAAAAGTTTTCTATGTCGAGTTAAAATGAGTTTTCTATGTCGGTTGAAAAGGCGACATAGATATAGGAGTCATAGAAAGTATGACTTTTTATGTCGGTTGTTATGAACCACTAAGCTACTATCATTTTCTCGATAAATAATTTACAAATAAATTATATTTATATACAAAATATATAAATACAAATATATTTATATATTTTGATATATTTATATATTTTGATATATTTATATATTTAATTTTTTTGATTTAATATACACTTTTTATGTCGGTTAAATTTGAACCGACATAGAAAGTGAAATTTTTATGTCGGTTGAAATTTAACCGACATAGAAAGTGAACTTTTTATGTCAGTTGAAATTTAACCGACATAGAAAGTGAATTTGCTCACATACGATATCGGTTATATAACAACCCACATAAAAAGTTTATAATATTATTACAAAAATGTCACCGCTCTATATATTATGATGGGTGGATTACAACCGTCATAAAAAGTCGTCATAGAATCATATTTTTCCACTAGTGGATATTCAAATAGATGATTTCACCGTTTAATGGATCCAACAATTCCGTTCCCATATAATTTTTTTATACTTGAATACAATTCTAAAAATCTAATTCAAAATTATGATCTATTATCACCATAAATCTTAAATAACAAAAATTAAGATATTTAATAAACATAACAAAGAATTTTACTATCTCAATAATTATAAATATAAAATAAAACCATTTATTAAAAAAATTTAAAGATAAGTTATAAGTAGATTTTTCATTTGAAACATGTTATTCAAAATTATCATGGATTTTTTTTTCTACAACATTCTTCTTTTGCAGTTATCTAAATAATAGTATTTATGTGTTCATGCAATTTCAAAATTTAATGAGATTTTATATATATATATATATATATATATATATATATATATATATTTTTTTTTTTTTTTTTCTAGGACTTAGTGATATATGAAGGCCATTACAATGCAACACAAGTTTAACCAATTTGTAATTCAAAATATATTTTAATCAAGAAAAGTAAATTAAAAAAAGTATATCATTTAAAACATTGTATTAACTTTTGTTGAAGAGATTGCTCTAAATATTAAGATATATTATCAATATCACAAAACCTACAATATATGTAAGTGTAATTTATTCTCTGTGTTCATATTTTTCTCAAGTAATTCATGCCTACAATCAACAATACAGTCTTGTGGGTAATGATTTAATTGAAATAACAGAAAGTGATCGTAAAATGAGGCGGAATGTTGTAGTTCGTTTATAAACATGATGAAAAAGACATCACATACGATAAAATTAACTGCAACGAAGTTGGGTGGTAAAACCCAATTGAAGAGCATAGGCTATCTTGTTTTTGTTGTGTCAAATTAATATATGTTTCCCTTGCAAAATTATTTCATGCTGTGTTTGACCACAAGGTTTATTCTTTCATCATGGAAAATAGCATGAACAATCGTAGTACTCTTGGTAAGTGGGGACCCATGCACAACGTGTCTCATGACTGTCACTGGTGGTTGTTGTCCTTAAACTTAGTTGTTTGATGGTGTTACTCTAAAGTAAACAAGCAAGAGTGTTGAATCAAATTTTAAGTGAGAAACGAAAAATGGACATTGATGTTGACTCAAGTTATAAACATAATACAATGTCTGAAAGGTAATTAAAGGGGGGGACTGGTGATTGATGGTGAGAGGCTTTGAAATGAAGAAAAAATAGTGACATAAAATGTTACAGTTGTAGAGCATGAAACAATTAATGGATGGATGGTTGGTAAAACAAATGATGGGTTTTTAAAATAGGGTCTTTGAGTTTTCTCCCAAAACAAAGGAAGTAAAGTTGCCAAAATCCCCCAAAACTTGTTATTTGCTTCATCCTAAGGTGAAAGAGGGAAAGGGGTCCCAAATATAACTTGGAAGTGGTTGATAGAGCAGTGACAACTTTACTTAGTAGGGCACCCACCCTAATGATCATTATAATGCCTTATAAATCTCCAAAACATTCTTGCTTGGTAGGGCCTCATTTCTCGTCATTTTAGAAGGACAATCCAAAGCACATTTTTCTCTCTTTTTCTTTCCATTAGGGTCATGGAATTCAGTATCTGATTATGACAATTCATCTGCAAAATTCAACCTAAAATTAGGCAAATAGAAGCCCCATCTACTTGTGCTTACATTTTCTTCAGTGGTTGAAGATGATAAATAGTAAAGGAGATTTACATTAGAAGCAACATGAATTGGAAAGAAAGAAAATGAAATAATAAAATTAGCTGTTGCTTCACAACCATTTTTATGGATTAAGAAAAGAGTGTTCTTTGATAAAAGAATATAAAACTATGAACTGACAAATTAACAAATGTTAAAGAATGGAAAATTAATTCAATTGTTAATAAAAGTGATTTACTTGTGTTCCAGCTACCTCTACAAGCTGTATGTTCCTTGTCAAGGTCATGTTTCATTTATTGGTTAACATAACATCATTGTTGACACGAATCATAAACTATTCAGAACTCAAATGTAGGTAACCGCAGGCTGAATTAATAGTTAAGCAAAAATATAGAAGGACTATATAATTAATATTAAAGATAATAATTTCACATTATTCCATTTAATTTACACAAAATGAATTAATTTAATGCATTAATTGTTTTGTCTTTTTAGTAATTGTTCACTTTAATATCGTAATAAAATATCTACCAATCCATCCTTTGACACGTTGCTATATGATTAGGAGTTTCTAATTTTCGGAGACAAGGTTTGTCAGATTAACACTTTCTATTTCAATTTGTTTATCTTTCTTTTCTAAAGAAAAAGAAAACTATGTATTAATTGTAATAATACAATAATAATAATAATAATAAAATAATTGCAACTCTGCTGTATACAGCACCACATTCAAAGCATCTTCGCAATAATTAAATCACACTAATCTGCAAACCAATTATAGACCCAGGATATTAAAATAGTATCACACCAGACCCAGAAATCTTTTGTTAAACTCTTCAAACTGGATTTTTGCTAACAACCTCTTAGAAAAAGATTAATGTAATATCTCCAGAGTATCTTTTCCAAACCTGAACTCCACTACAAACCCCCTTCTTTCTTATTCACAAAATTAATAATAAAAGCTATGAAATTATAAAGCTCAATGATTCATTGGGCCTAGTCAGAATTCACCACTGCCAACCTGAGATTCCTCATCTTTTAGTAAAAAAATAATGTTTGTTCTGAAAGGGTGGTTATAATAAGTTCTAACTTCTAACCTCTACAATTTCTAATGCTTTTTCCCTTGGATTTTTCTACCCCGTTCAGTAAAAAAAGGGACAGAAGCTTCTACTTTGGGTGAGCCAAAGAAAGTTACAGAGAAAAAGACATGGAAAATGCCAGACTTTATGGTTGACCACATCTCAAATTAACCAAATGTCCTAATCATTCAAACTTTTAAGATAAAAAATACAGTCCCAATAAAAAAAATGAAATGCATTGAAGATTAAAAATTATAATCATACAAAGGATAAGAAAAGAAATGGCTAATGTAAGAACAAAAGAGATTTCTATTAAACGATGATAATAATGGCTTAATAATTTAAGGGATCGTTCAAATTAAAACCCTCTTTCTTGTCAGAAGTTGTTTTCTCATTCCTCAGAGTTTCAAAAGTAATGAATGGTGATCACAGCTTAATTATAGATATACTTCAGTCTTCTTTGCTATATATATATATATATATAAAAAGATCAATTTATTAATATTTGTTATATCACTTTAAATGGGATTTTTAATGACGATTATTTTTTTTAATTATGATTCTTTAATTATTATTGATACAATTCTGCTTTAAATTAAGATGATACGAAAACTATTGAGAATTATCATCGTATATTGTACAAATTGTCATTGAAAATGAATATTTGTAGTAAAAATTAAAGTTGTATGTACCATTTCTTAATGTTGGTTATGTTTTATGATTCCTTACAAACCTGCATTTAATATAAGTTGTTTTTATGATTATCTTAGAATTTAAATTTTAGATTTATGTTTAAATGTTTAAATTGAATTGTGATTTTATTTTAGGGATCTCAATTATGTTATTGTATGAATATGTCTCCATTATATTGTTATTGAAATTGAACTGTTATGGGTTCTTGTTGTCTTTTTATTTGTTTGAGTATATTTACTGGTTTATACAATGCATGGATATGTTTCTAAAATTTAACTGTGTGAGTCCCATATTTTTTTTTGTATATATATATATATATATATATATATATATATATATATATATTTAAATATGAATATGTATTCATTCTGTTGAAATTTATTAATCATTGTTTTTTTTTTCAGAATTATGTTGAATTCGATCTCTGCTAGTGGTAGGAATAGAGGTAGATCTGTTACTTGATTGAAGGGATTAACAGTGGGTCATGTTACTAGAAAGAAGACACAAGTTGATATTGATTCACGTTCTAGTAAGATGTTAGGCCCAAACACTCCAAAGTTTAAGAGTTATTTGGGACTTCTAGCTCGGCACCATGTTTCTATCATTATTCCATCTTGGGATGATATTAAGGAGACCGAAAAGAACCTTATATGGCAAGATATTCATGTATTTCTACTTTTATTGAATACTCCATATATTAATAATTGAATTTAACATATGTTTATAATTTAATAGCAAAATTTTGACATTCTTACACTAAGGTGATGAAAAAGAAGATTTTATCATTTATTGTCACTAGATGGACGGACTTCAAGACTTTCTTGACATGAGAGTACGTATTTAGAAAGTATCAAGATGAATCTCCCTGCCTAAAGTATCATATTAGTGAGAAGGATTGGTTGTAGTCGGTTGGACCCCTTTTGGTAGGTTCGTTATTAGTTATTCTTATATTAATTGTACTTAATATACTACTTTAAATTTTTTAATTTGCATTGTAGCATAAAAGATTAGCTGCCCAGGAACGTCAAAAGCTGAATTGTCGTGGGACGGGTATGCATTGTTGGAGCAGCGACTCATGAAGACCAAATCAGAGTCAACAGGACTTGAGTCTACTGACCTTACGTCTCCAACCGATTAAAAGCACACAAAATATTTTAACGTGGTTCAACACCTCAAGGGCTACATCCACGAACACACTCAAGTCCTGTTGACTATGTTTTGGTCTTCATGAGTCAACAGGACTTGAGTCTACTCAACACCTCAAGGCTTACATCTACGAACACTCTTAACTGTACTTATTTCTTCTTATTTATATGTTCTTCTATGCAACCACAAGGGAAATAAAAGAAAATATAATAATTTAAATAAAATATAAATGGTTTTTTGTCTTATAATCGCTTCCCTCCTTTCTTAAGCAATTGCATTGACACGTAGTACTCGTAACCATTCATGTCATGTAGTGGGTTGTAACTGCTTCTAACTTGTATAAATTACATAACCTCCTTCTTGATTCCTTTGTCTTCTTCAATTTGCATAATTGTCCTTTGATCCCTTTGTCTTTCTTGATTAGATAATTTTTATTTCAATCCATTTATCTTCCTCAATTATATAATTGATCCCTTATATTTCTCCATTAACCATTTTTTTGATAGAAACCTTGCTTCTTTCGATATCTCTAAGTTTATTTATTATTGATAAGTCATCTTCAATATCTTTCTGACTCTTTTGTTAATTACCCAAAATCTTCGATTTCAACAACATTATTTGATTTCTTTTATCTTTGGTTCTTATTTTGTCTTATTTTTTATTTTTTTATGAATCATTGATAATCTAATTCTTTAATGTTTCTTGACCACTTTGTTTTTTGGTCTCGATTGATCTTTCGATTACTATAAAAGTCTTAATCTTATAATTCTTTTATTTGTACATTCTTATCACTTATTCTCTTTGATTTCAATTTTTTAATATCTCTTGATTGATTCCTTGGTTACTCATGTTCTTGATTTTCATTCACTTATGATTCTCACCATATTGATCTCGGTTCTACCTTTTCTATCTTTATCATTCGATCTCAATTTTTAGCTTATCGATCTTTTATCATTCGATCTTAATTTATCGATCATTTACCACTTCGATATCAATTTCCCCTTTCGATATGTTAACTATCGGTCTCAATCCACCATCAACCTCAATTCCTACCACCTTAATGTTTAACATCTTGATTTCAATTTTTTACCTTTTTAACTTCAATATCTTCTTTCAATTCATTCTTTCAATATATTTATAAATTTATCACTAAACAAATAATTAATATATAAAAATAATATATATATATATATATAATATAATATGAATCTACTTACCATATAAACAAATATTTATTCTTTATTTTATTATTTACTTTTTATAATTTAATAATTAAGATGAAATATACTTTTACATGTTAAAATAAAATAAAAATTAAATTGTACATTATAGATTATCCTTCTAAAAAGAAAAGCTATTACTATCTTAAAAGATTTCTTTTATTTAGGAAGTAAATTAAAACATTGGTGTTATGATTTTGATATTTAGGAAGTAAATGAAAACATTTGGTGTATGAATTTTGATATATTGATTTTAAGATTTACCGAACACTAATTATAAGCAAGCGTATATATGTTATATTGTTACTTAATTTGGGAAAATATTACCTATTGAAAATATTTGCGAAAATAATATAGCATTCTTAAACTAAACTCTTGTTTATTAGTGGTTAACTTTTTCATGAAATATTTTAGCATTTTTACGGTACCCGTTCTTGCAGATTATGATTGTTTCGCTTTAGATAGTCGTAATAAAATAAAACAGAGGAATGATTATTCATTAAACAATTAACGATTTAAATTAAAATTATAGGTATTTTTAACAAAAATGTATAGTAATTAATCGTTTTTGATATTTTAAAATCTATTTAAATACTTAATAATAAGAGATTTCTTCTTCACATGTCATGAATACTTGAGAGATCTTTTAAAATTAATTCAAGTCGTTTTCTAGAAACAATGTAACGTAGTTAAATATTTCTCAAAAATCGAGATGATCCTCAACCGTTTATGAATGCTTGAGATTGTCCTTGCAATTAAATTAAAGTCCATCTTAGAGGAGTGAACAACAAATTAATATTATTTTTCTTAAAAGAGAGAGTATTCTTTAAGATTCTTTAATTTTCAACTAGATGTTTGTTGGTTAAGCCCACTTCGAAATGACAAAGCTGTTTTTGGTAGGTAACAAACAAACACCTCCTAATCGTTTAAGTATAATAACCTATTTGACCTCGATTTTAGTGCAATGTATTATTTCTTAATATTTTATTTATTTGGTACTTAACCTTTCACACATGAAAACTAACCCCACAAACACATAGACTATGTACAATGGAAGAATGAGGCAATATATGAAGCTGTTATATTAACGAAGTAATTTAATCACCGGAGAGAAAAATGAGCATAAAGTCATCTACGTAACATCTAGCAATTACCTGAATCATGATTGATCCTGCATGTGACAGTGATTCTTATTTTATGTTCCTTTTGTCCCGCTTACAAGTTGGGTATTTCCTAGTTGCTGTGCTATTCCTTTCCTCCACTACAAATTGGTTGAATTCATCATTCCAATCATATGCTACACCAACCACCACAACAATTTTTTTTATTTTTAATTACCAGATTATTACTTTCAACACCCAATTTTGTCAATGTTAAATCATTTAATAAAATAAAATGTAAAATATATTAAATTAAAATATATATTTTTTATTTTAAAAATAGATATCTTATCCTAAATATATTTTAAAATAAATAAAAATATATAGTAAAATTCTCTCACAAACCTTTGAATTATGAGTATAAGAGTTTAAAAAAAAAATGTCTCTTATATTATGAACCTAAGACTTAAGGTCTATCTCTTAATAGACCCATCCAATGAGTCATCAAAATCCTAATAAAAACTAATGTCTACAAAGTTTTAATTACACAAACTAATAACTCTAAGTAATATTGTCCTCGTAAATAATGATTTTGAAACTTAAGAAAATTATGATAACTTTGTTGATGCTTTCAACCATTTATTAAACAAGTTGATTGTGAAACATTAGAAATGGTAAGAAGCTACAATTAAAAGTAATGTATCTTACTAAAACTCTTTGCAAATTTTACTTAAAGCAAAATTAATCTTAAATTACATGAAAGTAAATGTGCGATGAAGATAAATTACAGAAAAAGTGAATCAAACTCATTACCAAAGATAAAACAGAAATTGATATAGAAATCCAATGAAAATTGTAACCTAAATTATCAAGAATCCATTGAAATAGTCTTTCCTTATCCAAGCGTGTTTTCAAAATGCAAGTTTCTTAATAGAATTTACTACCTCTAATTATACTTATTATATCCTATTTATACGTTATTTTATGTAACTACTATGAAAATTTAAAGTAAAATTAAAAAAATACACACGACTTTTCCTTCCTATAACTGATCTCTCCTTTCTCGAGTAGTTTCATTAACATATAGTACTTGGTATTGTCTATGTCATGTAGTAGGTTATAACTACCTCAAGATGCATCTTGATTGTATAACTTCCTTCTCGATCCTTTGTCTTCTTCGATTGCATAAGTGTCCCTTGATCCCTTTGTCTTTCTCGATAGATATTTTGTCTTTCTCGATTTCTCTAAATCCATATATCTCAATAAGTCTATTTTGATGTCTCCTTGGTTCTTTCTTAATTCCTTAAAGTTTTTTATTTACATTTGAAAATATGTTCTACTTTTTGGCAATGTTTTTATCGATTCCTTATTCAATTATGATAATCGTTCTATTATTTGATCTTCGATACCTCTAACCACCTTTCTTTGGTCTCAAATGCTCTTTTGATTATTATGAAGTTTTAATTATATTATTCTTCGATTTGTACATTTCAATTACTTATCTTCTTTTATTTCGATTTCTTATATATCTCTTGATTCAATCATCGATTAGATATATCTTCGATTTTCAATCACTTTTGATTCTCACCAGTTCGATCTCAATTTTTACCCATTTGATTCCCATCATCTGGATATCTTTCTAATTTTTTTCCGTCTCGATCTTAATTTTTTTATCCTTTCAATCTCAACTTTTACCATTTCAATATTTACTATTTTGATATCAATTTTTACCATTTTGATCTTTACTATTTTAATCTTATTTTTACCATCAATCTCAACTTTTATTTTTTTCAACTCATTCTTTCGATATATTTATAAATTAAAAAAATAATTATAGATATTCTTTTCATTTTAAAATACATTAACCTTTTAAAGTTAGATTACATATACAATGATTAATATTCATTATTATAGATTTATTATTTTTTCATTAATATCTTTATCCACTTAATATTCTTTCTGATTAAAATATTTTTAAGTAATTTATTATATTTTCTATTTGTAATAAATATAATTAAAAGATAGAAGTTGTTTCTAGTGAAAATTTGATCGATTTCGATTAAATAGAGGCTTAAGTCCTAACCAAATTTTAACCTCGTAGATTCTTTTTATTTAGGCTAGCAAACGGTTTTCAATCGAAAAATGCATGAGAATCGAAAATCCTACGGTTTCGAAATATAAACAACACAACTTAGTATGCAAATCGAAAGTACTATTTTTGGTATTTTTCATTAAGAAACGCGAAGTAAAGAAAACAGTAAAAAGTGTCGAATCGAAAGATAGTGCAGAATATTAAATTGTAAAAATATGTAAAGTGCGGAAACCTCAAATTTGCATTAAGTGTAAAAGGCAAGGAATCGAAATTTGCGAAATGTAAATTGCAGGAAATCAAAATTGCAGAAATGTAAATGGCGAGGATCTTAAACGCATAACCTTAACTTGCATAAAAGTAAATGACAAAGAATCGAAAGGACAAAACTTAAAGTTTGACAAACGTAAACTGCAATGAAAGTAAATTACCAGGGAAAGTAGAGAAAGCGATAAAGATAATCAATGAAAACGGAAATCCAGAGCATTAGAAACTTCATGATGCGTCGTTCTCCTGTAGACTGTTCACTTGCGCTTCTGTTGTCTCTGCCAATTTCTCATTCTTCTTCATGCTTCATTCTATTTATAAGTCCTGCTTCAACGTAACCTCCTAAGAGCAGTTTAGAAAACTGCTACCACGTTCCATGTACATGTACGTTAACTATCTCTCAATTTTTGTCTTAGCTGCGGTTTTGAGAAAACCGTTTCCCACGTTCCATGTGCGTGATAACCGTTCCTTTGATCTTGACCTCAACCATCGAGTATTTAAAACTATTTCTGGCTTTCTATTTAACTTCATACTCAATACCTTTCATCGATTTTTACTTCCCCATGATCATCGAATTTCCTGTATTTCTTTCGATTCTCGATTCCAATTCTCGAATTTCTTTAGCGATAACCATCAAATCCTCTTCTTTTGTTTCTCGATTTTTATGTCGATTTTTTACTAACAGAAATATAAGTGATAAAATAATAATTAATAAAAGTCTTAAAATTTACAAATATCATAAATTTAAAAAATAATTTTTTCTACACAAAATATTGAAACGAAGAGAGTAAAAATTACAATAGTAAGGTATAGTATCAATAATAAAACTTAAAATTTAATCAAACAACATATCAATTATGGACTCTTAAGTTTATATATATACGGAAGGTCAAAATTAATATTTACTCAAAGTTTGGTTAGAGGTTAAGTCTTCTATTCAGAGAAATTTATTTAAGTTTGTTCATCGTCAATAAAAGATGAGACCTGTTTAAATAGTATACCTAACAATAACACAAACTCGACCTCAAGAAACTTGTGTACTACTCAATGAAAACACTGGACCAAAAGATAATCAATTATTAAGAAAATATACCAAAATGTCGAAATATTTCACTACAACCTACGTAATTAAAATATTTCATTGTAACTTTATATCATTAATTATATATATACTTGTCTTTTATATTACTACATATTATATTAACTTAATAATTGGAAAATCGTCAGAAACTTCTCTCTCATAACTTGACATCCATAACTTTACGTATAAAACACAAAAGGTGTCTCCATTTCTCGGAAGAACCAGTACTCTGAAAAATGACATTATTCTTCCATTAAATACGAGTATATTATTAACTTCACAATAATATATGGATGTTACCAGTCGGCAACTTTTTGCCAGAGTCAAACTTTGTTTATGCGGTTCGCGTGTGTTTATTTTGGAAATTTGATCAATTTCTATTTTAAACGTATATGAGAATAAAAATTTTTATAATATCAAAAAATGCTAACAACACAATTTAATGTGCTGATTCACAGTGAAAAGTACTATTTTTAATAAATACTATTTTTAATATTTTATATTAAGAAACTTGAAATAAAAACAACCAGAAAAAAAGAAACTATTGAAACGAAGAAATAATACACAATATCAAATTGCTGAAAAATATAAAAATACAAAAACCTCAATTTTCATTAAATGTAACCGTGATTCTGCGGTCTTGTCTTGTCCATTGTTTCTAAAAATCTGTGTGCATGTGCCTTCAGTTTAATCAACTTTTTACTTATTTTATTATTAATGCATCGCATATTCCATTTAAGATGCTTTTTTGTTAAGTCTAAAATAAACCAAACTACGCTCTGTTTGAAAAGTCTTCTTAATTATGCGTATAGGTCGGTTTATACTTTCTAAAAGGTTTAAATCTAAACGAATAATTCGATGGAAGGATAGAAAAATAAAAATAGTCAGTGTATATAATTAGTTAATACGTCGTTTATTGTAAAAATACTTTTATTTTTCACCATTTTTTTAATATAGGCAAAATTTAAAATGTAAAATGTTAAATTCATGCGAGATTAGAGGGTTTGGAAAATTATATTTTTACCATAGAAAACAAAGATGCAAATTGAAACGAGGAAAAATGGAATTTAGAGAAAAATAAAGAAATTCTAACGACAAAAAAAGAGACGTAATAATTTAAGTTTATTAAAAATATAAGGTTAAATGAAGGGTAACGAAACTGTGTGTTTTAAAGAAAATGAAAATATAAAGTAGTATATATTAGAGGTAGAAATATTGTATTTCAAAACTCAAATCTCTTCTTGATGTTTCTGTGTTTGCATTTTGGTTAGGTAAGGATTAATCCATATGTCCACACATATTCACGAATTAAATCGACCAACTCAAAATTCTAGTATGTTTATTTACATATTTTAAAAATAGACCCGTAATCCACAAAATTCGAGTCAAAGTTTTGGTTGGTTCATTTTCTTATGCCAGCATTTGAACTTGCATCAAATGTTTAATTTTCTATTGAGCATTATTACATTACAAGTATGAATGTAATTTTTTTTTATACATACCGACAAAGCTTGTGATAATGGATTAAGTCCTTTTCTGAATTTTTTTTTCTATGGGGACACCAAGACAAAAAATAAATATATATATATATATATATATATATATATATATATATATCACAGTAAATGTTAATTGAATTTTTTTAATTTTAAAATTTTCATGAACAATTTACTTTTTATTTTAATGTTTTGAAATAATTATTTATATGAAAACTTGAAAGCACGTGTGAATTCTAGAAAGGGGGTTTGGATATTTTTTTTTAATATAAATTTTTTGAAAATTTAAAGTGTTATTTTGAAAATAAATAAGTAAGGAATAAAATATCGAAACAAATAAAGTAATTAGATGAAGATATTATAAGTATATTGGTTCATCCCAATTATTTCTTCCAATCTCTTTTAAGATCACTTAAAGAGTTTTATTATAATCAGCAAGATGACTCCGAGTACATCAAATCATTTCTTAGATAGGGGTGTTAATATGTGTTCTAACTCATGAGCCAATCTGGCTCACCACGGGTTCGAGTCGGGTTGAGTTCGATTTTTTTATTTCTACGTAATATGGACTAAAAAGAATCCGGCTCACTTAACCCACAAGTTAAACGGGTTCGAATCGGGTTATGGTGGGTTGACCCGTAATCTACCATTAATTTTAAATTTTAAAAATAATTATAATAATATACTAACCCTAATTAATTATTTATTTTAAATTTTAAAAATAATTATAATACTTCGATAACACTAATTGATATTAATTTTAAATTTTAAAAATAATTATAATAATATACTAACCCTAATTAATTATTTATTTTAAATTTTAAAAATAATTATAATACTTTAGTAACACTAATTGATATTATCCTGTCTCATCTCTACCTTACATTGTCGTTGCCCCCACAAACCAAACCCTCACTAAAGCTTGTTATCGAGTTGTTCGCTACACCACTACATTTGTTGCTGCACTTGAGTCACTTGTCTTATCATCTATCCACCGCACCACTACACTACTGTGTCCACTGTACCGTTTTCAAAGGTAAAAATTTGTACCATAACCTAAATGATTGGATTGATGAATCTTTATTTGAAAATTGTAGCATCTATACATTTATAGTTATTTGCTAATTTTATTTATGTAGCAGAATGATACTTTGTTTTTTTTTTTTTAAGACTATAATGTTGTTTAAGAGTATTTGAATGATTTGGATGTTAAATTTATTCACTTAGTATCTTTATAATGTCATTGTGTTAATATCTTACAATGCAATTATATATATATATATATATATATATATCATTTAAAAAATTAAAAAAATATGGGTTAGTTGGTGGGTTGAACCGGATTATAAAATTTCTGACTTGCCGAAAAGTAAGGAAGGCAAAATGGGTCAGCCCACCCGTTTTGAACTGCCCCGCCTTTGGCCTGTCAAAAGCGGGCGGAGCGAGCTAGCCCGCTATAGTCATGGCGGGCTATAGGTCCGGGCCCGCCCCACCAAAGGACGGACTGACCACGTTATATTTCTTATTTTATTTTATTTTATTATTTTTAAGTCAAATTTTTTATAAATTTAATAATAAAATTATCATTGTCAACAATTTAATATATATATATATATATATATTTCAATTTAATAATATAAATTGATATATTATTTTAATAAATTATATTTTAGAACAATTAAATTAAGATAAAATTTATATAATAATAAATATATGTAAGTAACAGTAAAAATTTATTAAATTTTTATTTTTTATATTAAAAAGTTTAAACATTTACATGAAAATTATATTATATTTATTTATTTGATAAAATTTCACATTGTTCTCCCCATTGAGTAATTCTTACATCTTTAATTCAAAACAATCAAATAATTTATCCAAGTCCTAAGCTTTGGATACTCAACAAATTTAAAAGGTAAATCATGTTGAATAATTAAATTAGCACACAACTCACGGGACACCATCTGATCTATTTTTTTTACTTCAACTTCCCTTGCATATCTAAAATCATTTGATCCACATCTTCAGTTTTGATCTTGTCACATCTTTCAATATGATGTTTTAAGTGAGAAGTTCCATATTTTTTTCCACCAATTATGTATTTTGTGTTATAACCATTACAAATAACTCTTTCTTTTTCATCCTTACACACATCAATCCTAGTAAAAAACTTTTAACAATCAGATGTATTAGATTTATCCTTTTTGATGTTTGACTTAACATTTTCAGATTCATTTTTATTTTCAATATGTTGAAACTTAATCTCATTCTCAATTTCATTTTTATTGACGACATCATCAAGACTACAAGTAGGTTTACTAATTGAACCATCCATTTCTTATTTAAAATTAAAAAAAAAAACTTCATAATTTTGTCTTACTCAGAGATTTCAACAAAAGCACAAATAGAAAAAACATAATAAATGAGTCATGAGAGAAAAAAATACAAAGAGAAAAAAATGAAAAGTAACAAATATAAAAGAGAGTAAAAAAGTATGAGATATATATTATTTTTATCTTATGAAGAAGGATGATCAAGAAGGAGATGATGAGTAAGAGGAGAGGAGAGAGAGAGAGGGGTTTGTGCTTGAGAAAGGAATTTGTTTCCCTTAATGTGAGTTTAAGTAATTATAAAACTTTTTGAATTCTCTTAGTAGTAAGATACTGAGACTTTATAAATTCTTTTTGTGAGACACTGAGACTTTTAGAATTATCTTTTCATAAATATTTATATTATATATTGTCTTTCTGACTCTTTGTATTGTATTACAATAAAAAAAAAATTAGTAAAGCGGGTCGCGGGCTAGCCTGACGGGTTAGTGGGGCAGGTCAAAACGGGCTGAAAGTACTAACCAACCCTGCTGGATCTGACCCGTTTTGTCATCCCTACCGAAAAGTGAGTCGGGTTGAGCTCACTTATTTTCAGCTCAACCCGTGTGAGTCGGGTTGGCTCACTTTGACACCCCTACTCCTAGATATTAACAAGTACATCAAACCACTCTTGACTATTAACCTTAATCACTTCCTCAGACTAAGAACACGATTATTATTTCTTCTCACTCCTAGCTACCAACGAGTATACTAAGTCACTCTTTATTATCAACCTTAATCTCCTCAAGAGATTAAGAGCGCGAGTATTATTTTTTGTCACTCCTGATTACAAGGATAATTCAAAGTATTACAATCACGAGAATAACTCTCGTAAAGAGGATAAACAATTTCATCTCTAATTTGATCCATGGATAGCTAAATCTTTATATTGATTTTCCGAGGAGAATGCAGTAGAGCTTTGAGGTTTTGTTCTTCAATTTCATTTTGTTTCTTCTCTTAACTCTTCATCTTCTAATCTCAATGTTGAATTATAATCTGTTTATGCTTAATAAACCGAAACTAATATTACAGTTTGCTTAATTCTGTGTTAGAGATGAGATTATGTGATGTATGCAATGCTTAATTGTATAAGGATAATTTGGGGTTAATCTTCGCTTAGTTGGTTAATTTCATGTTGGAATAAGGGTTAAGGAAAATTTAGAATTAATCTTCGCTTAGTTGGTTAATTTCATATTGGAACAAGGATTAAAACTAATTTTAGATTAATCTTCGCTTAGTTGATTAATTTTGGATTAGAATATAATTTGGGATTTATCTTCACTTAGTTGGTTAATTTCGAATTAATTTCGTAATCTAGGATAAGTGACACTCCATTAGAATCAGAAAATCAATTGCATTTTAATCTGTTTTTAATCCGCATTTTTATAGTTTACTTTTGTTTTGTTTCACCTAATATTTTAATTTTGAAAAACTCCCTTTTTTGTTACTGTTCTAAATTAAAAAATTGATAAGCTTTGATAGAAATTTGTGGTCTTTGGGAGACGACCTAGGAAAGCTTCCTAGTACTACATTTATCTGTTTTAATTATTTGACCGAGTACGACATCGATCAAATTTGGCGTCGTTGCCGGGGAAATATTAGGTGAAACAGAACAAAAGTAAATTATAAGAATGCGGATTAAAAACAGATTAAAATGCAATTGATTTTCTGATTCTAATGCAGTGTCACTTATCCTAGATTACGAAATTAATTCGAAATTAACCAACTAAGCGAAGATAAATCCCAAATTATTTTCTAATCCAAAATTAATCAACTAAGCAAAGATTAATCTAAAATTAGCTTTAACCCTTGTTTTAATATGAAATTAACCAACTAAGCGAAGATTAATTCCAAATTTTCCTTAACCCTTATTCCAACATGAAATTAACCAACTAAGTGAAGATTAACCCCAAATTATCCTTATACAATTAAGCATTGCATACATCACATAATCTCATATCTAACACAGAATTAAGCAAACTGTGATATAAGTTTCGGTTTATTAAGCATAAACAGATTATAATTCAACACTAAGATTAAAAGATGAAGAGTTAAGAGAACAAACAAAATGGAATTGAAAAACAAAACCTCAAAGATATACTTGCATTCTTCTCAGAAAATCAATACAAAGATTTAGCTATCCATGGAAAGTTGAAAACGCAATAGAAGAAACATAATTAAAATCGAAACAAGAATTTAAAAATAATGACAAAAGAGTAAACAAACTTGAATATAAATTGCAGAAGATGAAAGGTGGAAGTGTGGTGGCTGCGTAGTCCTTGTGTGATGTGTGTCTTCTGATGTGTGATGTGCCTTTCTTATATAAATAACCCTAACCCTAATCTTTATTGAGGTTTGGGCTCAACTGGTCCATGAAACACATCATAAGTTGGCTTTAGTGCAGGTCCGTGAACTTCAAACACGTGCAGTATTTTCAATACTTATCCAAATTAAGCGATTTCTGTATCCTTTGAAAGCCTTTTGAGTTAGCTTTAAAACGCCACCATTGATACTGTTTTTGGAGGTCTAATGAATTTAGGAGACTTAAATTACTGAAGTATGTCCATTGGGCCGACCTGGTGCGCTTGACCCATGTTGGATAATTTATGTAAAATCCAATTTATCTCCGAATTGAATGATTTTGGATCCTATGGAAAGCTGAATGTGTCTAGTTTATAATGTTTTGACAATAATGATTTTTGGAGATCTGTAGAAAAAATGATAAATAAAACAGTAAACCAATGTTAGTACCCGTATAAAATAAAATATGACATTTGGCCCAATTTTCCAAGCCCAAAATTGCTTTAAACTGTAAAATGGCATCTAGCCCAATCTTCTAGGCCCAAAATTGTTTTAACTGTCATAAAATTAATAATGAGAAAAAATTAGATCAAATAGATTTAAATTAATTAAAATCTAATTATTGGCCCAATGAAGCCCAATTAATAAAAATTCACTAATAATAGAAAGTTAAGCTCAAAACACTAATTAAAATAAGTTCAGAAAGGGAAGAAAATACGGGAATATAATGACTCATCAACTAATCCCACACTTAGCCTTTTGCACTCCTGGGCAAAATCAAGAAGTAAAACAAGGAAATAAATTCAAAAACATTAAAGAAAATTATGCAAAGGACAAAAACAAAAATAAAGAGAAACAAAAACATAAACAGATATACATATTCATCAATGAAACCTAGGAAACGAAAGGAGTAGACAACATCCAACACACAAAGAGTTAGAGGAACCAGATACTCATGGAAATCATCTAAGCATTTAAAAACCTGGCAAGAGGTCAATCAGGTCAAAAGGTGAATCAAAGTGACAAAACCTCACAAGATGCATTGTATCTCTCATTTGTCTAGGCTACTGTATACTCTCAAAATACTCAAGAAAAGCAAACAACAGATAGACTTGGCAAGCCTCTAAACTCAACACCCAACGCACATGCTATCAAAGGAATTAATTCAAGGTAGGCTCATTTTGCTAGAGGCTAATCAGAACAAAAATGCCTTAATCATCTCCAAACATGCATGTGAATCAAGAAGTATCAATCAGAGTCAAGCCAAGGCTACTGCGCAAGCAATCAAGAGGCATAACACTCAAGAAAGAACAGGTAGTGGCTCAATTCCTCACAAAGGGTAAGATTCACTACAAGAAAAACATCAAATAGTGACCGAAAATTCGGTCACTAAATCTGCAAAATCGGTTACTAATTAAAATAGTGACCAACTGGAATCGGTCACTATTTCCTTGGTCACTGATTTTAGTGACCGATTCAGTGACCAATTTATCAGTCACTAAATCAATGAAAAAGTTAATCAATAACAAATTTAATTCTTTTTATTTATTTACACTTTTATTATATCTATTATTTATTTTCCCTATCTCTTAATTATATTATATTTTGCTTATTTAAGTTTTTATTTATATTTATTTCCCCTATCTTTATTATATTTTTTAGAAGTTTAACTTATTATTAGGTGGTTTATTGTCATTGTCGAGATTCGAACCGGTACCTTAGAGTTGGAGAGTTGAAACTCCAACCACTGAGCTACTTAGGATCTTTTAATAATAACTTACAAATAAATTATATTTATATACAAATAAATGTATATCCAGTATAAATATATAAATATAAAATCTATAAATAAAAATATATTTATATATTTTAATATATAAAATCTACAAATAATGGTATATTAGTATAGTATCGTATATTTGTATTCTAATTTTTAATTAAATTAAAATTATGCTAATAATGTATATTAATATATGAGGGGATAATATTGATATATTTGTATATATATATATATATATATATATATATATATATATATATATTTATATATATTTATATATTTATATATTGATATATTTATATATATTTATATATTTATATATTGATATATTTATATATTAATATATTTATATATTAATATATTTATATATTTATATTTTTATATTTTTATATTTTTATATATTTATATATTTATTTATATCCTTATACATTTATATCTTTATATATTTATATATTTGAAAAAAAATATTAAATTTTAAAAATAATATTATATTTTTAAAAATAAATATTAGGAAAAGATTTAAAAATATATATAAATTATATTTACATTTACAAAATATTAAAGATATATGTTTATATCTTTACATATTTATATATATTTATATGTTTATATTTTTACATATATTTATATCTTTCCATATTTATATATTTATATATAAAGATATTAGTTTTGTATACAAATAATATTATAATATAGTATATTATACTATTAGTATAGTATACAAATAATATGTTAGTATAGTATAGTATACAAATTATTAATTTTGTAATTTATATACAATGAAAATAATATAATGGTATATTGGTATAGTATATTTGTATTCTAATTTTTAAATAAACTAAAATTACACTAAATGTATAATAATATATGAGAGGATAATAAATTTAATCCAATTACTTTTATAAATATATAAATATAAAATCTATAAAATATTAAAAATGATATTATATTTTTAAAAACAAATATTAGAAAAAGGTTTAAAAACTAGTATTATCTTAAATTTATTAAAAGTATAATTAAATCTCTATTTTCTTAATTTTTTTTAAACTTCTCAATTCTACATTTTTGTAAGTTCTATCATTATATTATATCATCCTCATCTCCTCCCATGTTCTACTTTATCTTTACAATAGTCAATATTCTTAACTAATTTATAGTTTTAATTATAATTTTTTAGTATATATTTCAGAAATTAATCAATTCTAATCTATTATTTGAAAAACTAATCAATTCTAATCAATAATTTAGAAAACTAATCGATTATAATTAATTATTTGAAAAAATTATCAAATATGATCGATCATTTCAAAAATATAATCGATCAGAATCAATTATCGCTCGAGCGAGACTATACTCGCTCAAGCGAAATACAACCCGAGAGTACCAATTTTGTGCGAGGCGTTTAGCTCGAGCGAGAAAGTTGTCGCTCAAGCGAGATACTGATTTAGATAAGCGGTTACACGAGAACCGCTCTTAAAACTCACTTAGATAGCGGTTAACCGTTGAACCGCTATTATATGGTTTCAATTATGATCGGTCAGAATGCAATTATGATCGATCATAACTATTTTAATCGATTAAAATCTAGTTTCAATCGATTAAAACAATTTCTACATGACGTTTTAATCGATTAAAACTTATTTTTATCAGTTAAAATAACTTGAAAACATATATTAACTATTTTTTTTATATTATGTTTTTAAATTTTCTATTAGAGAAAACCTTTCAGAATTCAAAATGTTAAATACTTTTAAATATTAAAATTAACTTTATCAAAAATTAGGAAAAAAATTAATCAAAAACAGGTTCAAAATTGTATTATAATATTGTCAATTTTGAGTTTAATTATATTGTTCATTCTCAAAGTAGAAAAATATATTGTAATTATTTTAATTTAATAAAATATAATTTAAAATTTTAATACTAAAATTAAAAGATTAAATAATAATAAATTTAATTCTTTAAATTCAAGTAGTTAGAAACTAAAATTATAGTTTCTCTGTTTTAAATAATTAAAAAAAATATTAAAAAAAATCAAAACTAGTATTATCTTAAATTTATTAAAAGTGTAATTAAATATCTATTTTCTTAATTTTATTTGTTTCAAACTTCTCAATTCTACATTTTTGTAAGTTCTATCATTATATTATCATCCTCATCTCCTCCTATGTTCTACTTTATCTTTACAATAGTCAATATTCTTAACTAATTTATAGTTTTAATTATAATTTTTTAGTATATATTTCAGAAATTAATCAATTCTAATCTATTATTTGCAAAACTAATCAATTCTAATCAATAATTTAGAAAACTAATCGATTATAATTAATTATTTGAAAAAATTATCAAATATGATCGATCATTTCGAAAATATAATCGATCAGAATCAATTATCGCTCGAGCGAGACTAGACTCGCTCAAGCGAAATACAACTCGAAGTACCAATTTTGTGCAGGGGCGTTTAGCTCGAGCGAAAGTTGTCGCTCAGCGAAATACGATTTAGATAGCGGTTACACGGAACCGCTCTTAAAACTTGACTTAGATAGCGGTTAACCGTTGAACCGCTATTATATCGTTTCCATTATGATCGGTCAGAATGCAATTATGACCGATCATAACTATTTTAATCGATTATAATCTAGTTTCAATCGATTAAAACAATTTCTACAAGCGTTTTAATCGATTAAAACTTATTTTTATCAGTTAAAATAACTTGAAAACTTATATTAACTATTTTTTTTATATTATGTTTTTAAATTTTCTATTAGAGAAAACCTTTCAGAATTCAAAATGTTAAATACTTTTAAATATTAAAATTAACTTTATCAAAAATTAGGAAAAAAAATTAATCCAAAACAGTTCAAAAATGTATTATAACATTGTCAATTTTGAGTTTAATTATATTGTTCATTCTCAAAGTAGAAAAATATATTGTAATTATTTTAATTTAATAAAATATAATTTAAAATTTTAATACTAAAATTAAAAGATTAAATAATAATAAATTTAATTCTTTAAATTCGAGTAGTTAGAAACTAAAATTATAGTTTCTCTGTTTTAAATAATTAAAAAAAATATTAAAAAAAAATCAAAACTAGTATTATCTTAAATTTATTAAAAGTGTAATTAAATATCTATTTTCTTAATTTTATTTGTTTCAAACTTCTCAATTCTACATTTTTGTAAGTTCTATCATTATATTATCATCATCATCTCCTCCCATGTTCTACTTTATCTTTACAATAGTCAATATTCTTAACTAATTTATAGTTTTAATTATAATTTTTTAGTATATATTTCAGAAATTAATCAATTCTAATTTATTATTTGAAAAACTAATCAATTCTAATCAATAATTTAGAAAACTAATCGATTATAATTAATTATTTGAAAAAATTATCAAATATGATCGATCATTTCGAAAATATAATCGATCAGAATCAATTATCGCTCGAGCGAGACTAGACTCGCTCAAGCGAAATACAACCCGAGAGTACCAATTTTGTGCGAGGCGTTTAGCTCGAGCGAGAAAGTTGTCGCTCAAGCGAAATACTGATTTAGATAGCGGTTACACAGAACCAGCTCTTAAAACTCGACTTAGATAGCGGTTACCGTTGAACCGCTATTATATCGTTTCCATTATGATCGGTCAGAATGCAATTATGACCGATCATAACTATTTTAATCGATTATAATCTAGTTTCAATCGATTAAAACAATTTACACATGACGTTTTAATCGATTAAAACTTATTTTTATCAGTTAAAATAACTTGAAAACTTATATTAACTATTTTTTTATATTATGTTTTTAAATTTTCTATTAGAGAAAACCTTTCAGAATTCAAAATGTTAAATACTTTTAAATATTAAAATTAACTTTATCAAAAATTAGGAAAAAAATTAATCCAAAACAGTTCAAAAATGTATTATAACATTGTCAATTTTGAGTTTAATTATATTGTTCATTCTCAAAGTAGAAAAATATATTGTAATTATTTTAATTTAATAAAATATAATTTAAAATTTTAATACTAAAATTAAAAGATTAAATAATAATAAATTTAATTCTTTAAATTCAGATAGTTAGAAACTAAAATTATAGTTTCTCTGTTTTAAATAATTAAAAAAAATATTAAAAAAAATCAAAACTAGTATTATCTTAAATTTATTAAAAGTGTAATTAAATATCTATTTTCTTAATTTTATTTGTTTCAAACTTCTCAATTCTACATTTTTGTAAGTTCTATCATTATATTATCATCATCATCTCCTCCCATGTTCTACTTTATCTTTACAATAGTCAATATTCTTAACTAATTTATAGTTTTAATTATAATTTTTTAGTATATATTTCAGAAATTAATCAATTCTAATCTATTATTTGAAAAACTAATCAATTCTAATCAATAATTTAGAAAACTAATCGATTATAATTAATTATTTGAAAAAATTATCAAATATGATCGATCATTTCGAAAATATAATCGATCAGAATCAATTATCGCTCGAGCGAGACTAGACTCGCTCAGCGAAATACAACCGAGAGTACCAATTTTGTGTGAGGCGTTTAGCTCGAGCGAAAAGTTGTCGCTCAAGCGAAATACGATTTAGATAGCGGTTACACAGGAACCGCTCTTAAAACTCGACTTAGATAGCGGTTAACCGTTGAACCGCTATTATATCGTTTCCATTATGATCGGTCAGAATGCAATTATGACCGATCATAACTATTTTAATCGATTATAATCTAGTTTCAATCGATTAAAACAATTCTACAATGCGTTTTAATCGATTAAAACTTATTTTTATCAGTTAAAATAACTTGAAAACTTATATTAACTATTTTTTTATATTATGTTTTTAAATTTTCTATTAGAGAAAACCTTTCAGAATTCAAAATGTTAAATACTTTTAAATATTAAAATTAACTTTATCAAAAATTAGGAAAAAAATTAATCCAAAAGCAGTTCAAAAATGTATTATAACATTGTCAATTTTGAGTTTAATTATATTGTTCATTCTCAAAGTAGAAAAATATATTGTAATTATTTTAATTTAATAAAATATAATTTAAAATTTTAATACTAAAATTAAAAGATTAAATAATAATAAATTTAATTCTTTAAATTCGATAGTTAGAAACTAAAATTATAGTTTCTCTGTTTTAAATAATTAAAAAAATATTAAAAAAAAATCAAAACTAGTATTATCTTAAATTTATTAAAAGTGTAATTAAATATCTATTTTCTTAATTTTATTTGTTTCAAACTTCTCAATTCTACATTTTTGTAAGTTCTATCATTATATTATCATCATCATCTCCTCCCATGTTCTACTTTATCTTTACAATAGTCAATATTCTTAACTAATTTATAGTTTTAATTATAATTTTTTAGTATATATTTCAGAAATTAATCAATTCTAATTTATTATTTGAAAAACTAATCAATTCTAATCAATAATTTAGAAAACTAATCGATTATAATTAATTATTTGAAAAAATTATCAAATATGATCGATCATTTCGAAAATATAATCGATCAGAATCAATTATCGCTCGAAGCGAGACTAGACTCGCTCAAGCGAAATACAACCCGAGAGTACCAATTTTGTGCAGGGGGCGTTTCGCTCGAGCGAGAAAGTTGTCGCTCAAGCGAAATCTAGTTTAGATAGCGGTTACACGGAACCGCTCTTAAAATCGACTTAGATAGCGGTTAACCGTTGAACCGCTATTATATCGTTTCCATTATGATCAGTCGAATGCAATTATGACCGATCATAACTATTTTAATCGATTATAATCTAGTTTCAATCGATTAAAACAATTTCTACGCAACGTTTTAATCGATTAAAACTTATTTTTATCAGTTAAAATAACTTGAAAACTTATATTAACTATTTTTTTTATATTATGTTTTTAAATTTTCTATTAGAGAAAACCTTTCAGAATTCAAAATGTTAAATACTTTTAAATATTAAAATTAACTTTATCAAAAATTAGGAAAAAAAATTAATCCAAAACAGTTCAAAAATGTATTATAACATTGTCAATTTTGAGTTTAATTATATTGTTCATTCTCAAAGTAGAAAAATATATTGTAATTATTTTAATTTAATAAAATATAATTTAAAATTTTAATACTAAAATTAAAAGATTAAATAATAATAAATTTAATTCTTTAAATTCAAGTAGTTAGAAACTAAAATTATAGTTTCTCTGTTTTAAATAATTAAAAAAAATATTAAAAAAAAATCAAAACTAGTATTATCTTAAATTTATTAAAAGTGTAATTAAATATCTATTTTCTTAATTTTATTTGTTTCAAACTTCTCAATTCTACATTTTTGTAAGTTCTATCATTATATTATCATCATCATCTCCTCCCATGTTCTACTTTATCTTTACAATAGTCAATATTCTTAACTAATTTATAGTTTTAATTATAATTTTTTAGTATATATTTCAGAAATTAATCAATTCTAATCTATTATTTGAAAAACTAATCAATTCTAATCAATAATTTAGAAAACTAATCGATTATAATTAATTATTTGAAAAAATTATCAAATATGATCGATCATTTCGAAAATATAATCGATCAGAATCAATTATCGCTCGAGCGAGACTAGACTCGCTCAAGCGAAATACAACCGAGAGTACCAATTTTGTGCAGGGGCGTTTAGCTCGAGCGAAAGTTGTCGCTCAAGCGAAATACAGTTTAGATAGCGGTTATACAGGAACCACAAAGCTCACTTAGATAGCGGTTAACCGTTGAACCGCTATTATATTGTTTCCATTATGATCGGTCAGAATGCAATTATGACCGATCATAACTATTTTAATCGATTAAATCTCGTTTCAATCGATTAAAGCAAGTTACTGCACAAGCGTTTTAATCGATTAAAACTTATTTTTATCAGTTAAAATAACTTGAAAAGTTTTAGGAGAAAGTTTTGCAGTATTTCAATCGATTGAATCGCGAACAATCGATTAAATCAACTTAGAAGATTTTTTGTAAAGTGTTTTAATTGATATAAGCGTTGTCAGTATCAGTTAAAACAAATCTATTAAAGAATCAAGAACATATTAATGGATTAAAAGAAGTTTTAACAGATTAAAACTGCACTTTTAACAGATTAAAAGAATCTTTTAACAGATTAATTAAACCAAGCAGTTTTGAAAATCTTCTATAAAAACAGTTTGGCTTGAACTTTTTAACATACATTGAATATATCATCTTTAAAAAATAAATAAATTTATATATATATATATATATTTTGCATTTTAATTTTCAAATATTAATTTTTTTATGAAATTAAGTTTAATTAAAAAAATTATAGTGATATATCCAACTATTAAATTATTCAAGATATTAATATAAATTTAAAATATCAATTCAGTAATTAAAATAATTTTAATTTTTTATAAATACATTGAAATACATTTTTATTAACATACAAGTAATATATATATATATATATATATATATATATACATATATATATATATATATATATAAAGAGACTAAATTAATAATTAATTTAATTATTGATTTAGTGATCAGATCTAATGACCGAATCGATGACTGAATTAGTGACCGATTCGATGGACCGAATCAGTGACCGATTCGGTGACTAATTTAATAATCAATTTTAATTTTTTTATTCACATGCTAAATTAAAAAATAAAATCAAATAATTATATTACTAAATTATTTAATAAGTTAGTAAACAATTTTTTTTAATATTTATAATTTTATTAAAAATGTTATCAATTATTTTAAATCATTAAGTAAATTTATATTTAAAATATTTTAAATAAAATATTTATATAAATGAAAAATAGTTATCAGTTTAAAAATTATTTTTTTAGTGATCGAAATTTTAGTCACTAAATCGAGTTACTAAATATAAAAAAAAATCAGTCACTAATTTCGATCACTATTAACCATTTTTGTAGTAAATAATTACATAAATTAAATATAGATTAATTAAAAAAATAAATTAAATAATAAAGTGACTCGAAATAGTAACCGATTTTTTGTGACCGAAAATTCGATTACTATTTCAATTACTAGACTAAAAAATAATAATTTGGTTACTGATTCGGTCACTGATAGTAACTAAATTTTTCGATCACTGATTTCGGTTACTATTTGACATTTTTCTAGTAGTGATTGTCGCCTTCAATTCAACCTCTCAAACATCGTAACCAACTTGACAAGCAGAGAAAAATAGGGATTTTAATCCAAAAAGCATAAAGCAACTCTTATCCCAAGAGTGAAGAAAGTGCCTACTACCTATACAAAACCTAGAAATCAAAGAAAATATGCAAAACTATACACAAAACATAGAATATAAACCTACAATCCTACATCTCCCACCCCACACTTAAATTAGACATTGTCCTCAATGTAAACACAATCATATCCATTAAACAAATAGGACAAGCAAGATAAAAGAGTTGAAGGGGAAAGAAGAACTCCCTAATCATGGTGGGTCCCGGATCTATCTCCTCAGATGGTACAGGTGTTGAGGTCATCAAGTAGCAACTTTGTTCCGCTAAAACAAACAAAGTCTTCCTCATCATGGTGGTTCTTGGATCTATCTCCTCAGATGGGTGTTTCATGGCATTTAGAATATTAAAGTGCACCACAATGTCATCAAATTCCATGGATAAGGTCCCTGCATGCACATCAATCTTGGTTCTTGCAGTCTTTAAAAATGGTCTTCCTAAAATGATGGGTGCAAAACCACGTGAAAATCCCTCGTCCATATCAAGAATGTAAAAATCAGTAGGGAAAATCAACTCACCAACCCTAACTAAGATATCCTCAATGAAACCTATAGGGTGGGTAACACTCTTGTTTGCCAACTGAATAACTATATTCGTAGGTTGCAGGGGTCCAAGAGAAAGAGATTTAAATATAGACAAAGGCATGACATTAATTGAAGCACCCAAATCAAGCATGGCATTCTCAAATTTATTATTGCCAATAATACAAGGTATGCAGAATGTACCTGGGTCCTTACATTTCTCAGGAATGTAAGGAACAAATTTACCTATCAAAGCAGACACATTTCTGCCCATGCTGATTGTCTCACTGCCCTTCATCTTCCTCTTGTGGGTGCACAACTCCTTCAGGAATTTAGCATATCTGGGAATTTGCTTGATGACATCAAGTAGAGGTATGTTCATCTCAACTTTCCTGAAGGTCTCTAGAATCTCTTTATCGACCTCTTCCATCTTTTTGCTTGGAATTGCTTTGGGAGGGAATGGAAGAGGGATAGGAGGCTGTTGCAGGTCAGAACTGAGGCTGGAAGAAGGTCCATCTATATGCAATTTTCGGCTACCAACTGGTTGCTCAAGTGCTGGAACTGAGGTAACTACAGATGAGGGTGGAGGTGTTGCAGTGGGTATGTCAATCTGTTTCCCTGACCTCAATGTGATGGCACTCACATTCTTAGGATTAACCATAGTTTGTGCAGGGAGCTTGTCTGAATTTTGATTTTGCAATTGATTCACAGCAGTAGCTAGTTGACCAATCTGGTTGGTTAAACTCTGAATGAAGGCATCATTTTTCTGTTGGTACTGTATGTTCATCTCAGCCATTTTTTTGACCAATTCCTCTAATGAAGGTGAAGAAGGTTGAGGAGCTGGTGCTTCATTTTGCTGCCTCTGATATTGTTGTTGCATTGGTGGAGGCACATAAGGTCTGCTTGGACCATCAGAATTCTGAAATGGTGGTGGTGGCAAAGGATTCTGCTGCTGTTGGGTAAAGATATAACAATGATTTATCTCTACATACTAAAATAATTCTCACAAAAGGGATAAATAACAAGCACTATTAACTAAAGATGTGAAAAATATAATAATAACTTCTTCTCTCTTAAATATTCTAAAACACTCATTAAGGAAAGATGCTAGTAGAATTCTATTGCAATTCTTGTGCTATGATTTCTTTAGTCAATGAACTCCTCCTTTTATATGCTTTAAGATATGCCTACAAAATCCTTAACTTTTATTATTTTCTGAAAATATTTTTTTAATGATATGATATTCTTGATATTCCTTTGATATTCTTCTTTGCATAAAATATTCTTTTGGTATATTTGAATATTCTTCAATTATGTGGTTCAAATACTTTTCTTGTAATATTCATACTTTATTTATTTAATTAACAAAATATTAATATTTTTTATTTATTTAATAAATATTAATCTCGTATTTATTTAATTAACAAATACTAATATAATATTTATATAATAAATTAGTATTAGTCTCTTACCTATTTAACTAATAAATATTAATATACTAATTGTTTAGTTAATAAATATTAATATACTAATATTTTGCTCGCCCTTTTGCTTCAGCGACTTAATTCACTATTCGTCACTCTTTCACTTACAGTCTCTTTGCTACTCACTCTTCACCCATAAGCACATATTGCTCTCTTTGCTAGTTAATTTAGTGTCGTTGCTACTTCCACGGGTCGATTTAGTGTTGTTGTTGCCTCCATGACTCGATTCAATGCTACTGCTGCCTCTATGACTTGATTCAATGTCATTGTTGTCTTTGTAGTTTGATTTGGTGCTACTGTTGTCTCCACAATCTAATTTGATGTCACTACTATCTCCACGGTTCAATTTGGTGCCACTGTTGTCTTCATGGTTTGATTCGGTGTCATTGCTGCCTCCGTGGCTCGATTTAATGTCATTGTTGTCTCCGCGGTTCGATTCAGTGGCACTCCATGGTTTGATTCGGTACCATTGATACCTTCATAGTTCGATTGAGTGTCACTATTACTGTCCCCGCTATTCGATTTAGTGTCACTGATGCCTCTATGATGTGATTCAGTGTGACTATTGCCTCCAGGACTTGATTTGGTAGTACTCTTACCTTTGTGGCTTGTTGTAGTTGCTTGATTTTGTGTTGTTGTGTTTTGTGACTGTTTTCATGGCTTGTTTGTTGCTACCACTAAGGTGTAGTGGTTTACATTTGGGCGTATTTATCACTATAGAGGGGATATTTGTGAAGATACTTTCAATTGAGATTACAGGCTTCACAATTGAATCACATGTTGTGGTAGAGATATTGTCTCAAATATTCTCTTTCTCTACTCAATCTAATACAACTTGTGCATTTTAATCTTAGAATTTGTCCTCTATTTTGTTGGGTAGAAAACAAAAATATTTTACTGTGACAAACACATCTACCATAGAAACATTGGAAAATTAACATTCTTATATAATATAAACAGTGGAAAATTAACACCCTTGTCTAATTGTCAGATGGATGAATAACGTTGTAATTGTTTGTGCAGAGGGGTAACTATTGGTATGTTTTTCAAAACTTGTTACTATAAATGCTACTATTGGATGAACGAATAAGACTAATATTGTTTATGCAAAGGATAACCCAATATGTTTTTTAAATATCTTATTGTTTGTGCTTGGAATACTGAAAATTAGAAGTATTGTTTTATTGATTGAATAATTTTCATATAGTCATAAGCTTTATTATAAAGCTTCTAAATTTGGTGATTTGAGCGTGATATTTGATAATATAAAGGTTTATGTTAATTTCTTTGTCAAAATTTGATTTTAAGATTTTCTTATGTTTTTAATTTTTTTCTACATGATGAGTTTATTTTTATTTACTCTGATGATTATGTTCCTAATGTAGGCAAATAAAAGGAGTGAACTAGAAAGGAATGATAAAGGGAGAGAGACTATATTATGTTGGATTTCTTTTTTGTATTAAATCATTAAATATATTTGTGATAATACGTACTAAGAGATTTTAAGATTAAATAGATTATTTTTTTAAAATATAATCGAGAGAAATTTAAATTACCGACAAATCTAATATATTTGTCAGTAAAAGTGGTCGATAATATAATTATCAACTAAATTTTGACTATCGATAATCCATTGAATTTATATAATCTAATAGAATGATTTTTGTCCATTCACTTAAAAAAACTCAAATGTCAAATTGGATTTGGTTCTTATAAAATTAATGTAACGTTAAAGCGTATCAATACCATGTTTTTAAACAATTAAGAGAAATAAGTTTATATGAAAGAAAAAAAAACTGTGTACTCTTACAAAATATTAGTGTATATTTTTTCTAATTATTATATATGGTTAAACTTTAAACCAAATATTATAATATATTTAATTTTATGTGTTATTTTAAATTATATAATTTTATAATATAATTTTTTAAAGTTTTTAAGTTATAATATATTTCGCTGATGTTATTTTATATATAATTTAAGTATTATTATATTAATATCAGTTCAACCATGATTTAATAACTTTGAAGAAGTGTTTTGACCAGTTTAGTAACTAGTCTGATTTTTAACTTAGAGATAATAATAATAATAATAATAATAATAATAATAATAATAATAATAATAATAATAATAATAATAATAATAATAAATTAAATTAAAATTAAAATTAAAATTGTTATTATTATTACTATTCAGAATAATAGTTGTCATTATTTAATACAAGAGATACAAATGACATATGTGTCTTATATAGATAGAAGTTATAATATTTTTTTATGTAATGCAATGAAAAGGATAATTTATAAATGAGCCTATGAATAATTTTTAATAGAGAAGGAAATGAAAATGGTAATGTCAATTTGAGTTGTACTTCACAATGAAGCAATAAAAATCTTCCGTCAGCAACATGATTTAAAATTATGATCAGATGAAAAAAAAATGTTGTTATCATTGTTTCGTAAAATTAAATAAGCAGAATATAAAGTAATAAGGGTATCTTTCTAGGAATTTTTTTTAATAAAATAATCAATTAATTATCTTTTCAACATGATAATAAAAAAGGAAAAAATAACAACTTCATAATAAGCAGTTACAAATAAAAGGATAAGTTATTCTAAAAAATAAAAATATACATAAGAATAATTTAAAAATTATTATTTTTTAACAATAAGCTTTTTTTTTAAGTACAAATGAATAAACCCTAAAATTAATAGCGCATTTTTTTAGAAACTAACAGAACTTTTGACATTACAGTTTTCGCCTTAATCATACTGGGCCATCTAAGGAGTACAAATTGTTGGGCCGAAACATAAGCACAACTTGCTACTTTGTTGAAGTACTGTATTCAAATTGGGCTTTAATAAATTTTCTAGAACCTTTGTTCCTGAAACGAAAATGTAAAAGTTATATTATCAAACCTTCTTAAAATAAAAGGAGTTATAATAAAGGGCAGATTTTAAAAAGGGTGAATGGAAATTTGATTTTTATTTAAAATAAAAATAAAGAATAAACAATTATCCTTAAATTAAGATAGGATAAAGGCAATATCCTTAGAAGAAAAAAAAAAACATAAGAAATTATCTGATTCCCAAGTTACATTCAAGAGCTTAATATGATTAGGTGAATATAGTACTCATCAAGTTTTATATGAATACCTTCAAGAAAAATAAGAAAGATTACGTTACCACAATAATGAAATTTTGAACCCAATAAGATAATTTTTTTAGCTTGAAATCCGAATAACAAGCAACCATTTATACAACTTTAGTCAAATACAATTACAACTAAGAAAAAAAAATGGAACAAGATCACGTGAAAAAAAAATTCAACTTAAAAACTAGAGGAGAAGATAAGATGATCCTATATGTGAAGGTCTCCATCTTTAATCTTAATGCCTTGATTCAATAGAAGATTAAACACAAGTTAGCTTTAGAAAAAAAAAAAAAAAGGAAGGAGAGATAGATTGAATATAACTTATATTATTTTAACAAGTTGAATGGAGCATCTTATTGAAAATTTTTTTTTTTTTGAGAAAAATGTTTTTTCTAATTATAACATATATTTTGTATATACATTTATAATTTTATTATATAATAAATACATTTTTTATATGATTTATTTTCACTTTTAAATTCATTTCTAGTTAATAGTAGTAAATTATATTCAACATACATATTTACTTTAATTTTGCATTTTTAGCTATTTTAATATTTACTCATCGTTTTTGCCATAATACTTTTTACACACATTATTTTTAGCTAATTCAAATTGCATTGGATTCTAATTTTTTAGATTTATCAAATTGATATATGATTTTTGAATTTGGAGTTTTTTGTTTTTCTACAATTTTTAGAAATTGAGATAAATTTGCTGAAATTTTATAAAAAAAACTCATGCGAATTTGATTTTCAATTGTATTAGTTAATCTTTTATAATTGGACTTATGAACCTAATTAGAGTCCACATTTGAACTCACTTTTACTTCATATTTGAAAGCATTTATATAAATTAAAAATACTCTAAACTTATCAAAAAATCATTTATTTAGTTTTGGTAGTTTACGAAGTGTCTCTACATTTTATCTTTTTTCTCTTATTTTCGTTTTTTACTCTTCCTATTTTTCTCTTTTTTGGTCCAAATTGCTTCATAGTTCTTCATTCATGAATAACTAAATCTTGAGGATTAATTCACGAAATCAAGATCAAACAAGTCGAATTGGATTTTCTATCAATAGTTTCTCACTCTAAACTTGTTTTTCTCTTCTCTAATTTCAGTTTTGCATTTTGTAACATTGTTTTTAGAAATCATATTAAGATTGAGTTTTGATTTGATACTTAAATACTTGGATTAGGGGGTTAGGAGATTTTTTTTCAAGATTCCATCATTAGTTACTAGTTTTTTATTATTTTTTTAGTATTTTTAAGTTGTTTTCTTATATTTTAGGAATTTAGTTTTCATAGTTACACTTTTCGTAAAATTTTAAAATTTTTTGTGTCGTTTTCTTTTACCATTTATAAATTTATCATACCTTTACATCTCATATATCCAACACTTTCATGTAAAACTTTTTGCCCTTGTCATTTTGTTAACTTTTTGATATTTTGTTTATTTTTTATTTTTGTTCATTTCTAGCATTTTGTCTTTGTTTGTTACCATTTTGTTTGCTTGTTGTGTGACCAGTCCACTTCGCATATTTTGTTTCCTTTTATAGGTTTAATTGAAATTAGATTTTAGACAATCATTTTGTTAGTATAGATAAAAACATATTAGTAGTAATTTTGCTATTATTAGTGCTTCTATTGGTGTATTTGATTTCATTTTTGTGTTTTTCATAACATTTTGGTTCATTTGGATTGTGGTAATATGGATGTTAATAGTAATGATATGACTTTGAGAGAGCTAGCTACACTTGATATGGGCTATAATTATACAAATGCTTTCTATGAACCACCAGTCTCACAATATGATAATTTTTCCATGATGTATAATCCTAACTGGAGTCTAAATTGGGGATATGATCCACATTTTTAGCAACAATAATACACACCTCAGTCCATGCAGAAACCACTTATGCAAACCACTTTCAATCCTTCTTTTGAAGAAATGATGAAGCAAATGACTTATAACAGTATGCAATTCTAGTAGAATATGTGATGAGTCCTTAGTTGTCTCGGAAGCGGGAAAGGTCATTCCTAGGAGGATCACTAGGAGCATGACTAGAAGAGGGAGACCTCCTCCTCACCCTCAATTTTGAATTTTTTAAGCATTTTTATTTCTTAAATTTTAGAGAGACTCATTTTCGTACTTTTTTTGTAAGAATATTTTATGCACCTTCTTTTTTAAGATTACTGCCTCTTTTTGGTAGAAAAGAAGGCTTAGACATATAGGATGGTTGCATGTGCTGCTCAAAGGTGTAGGACGCTCCTTTTTCATGTCATACACCCCTTTTTGGAGAGGAAAATGTAGGTCTGGGACAACCCAAAAGGAAACACCTTTTTTTTCATGTTCTCCAAACCCTTAGAGACAATTTTGGTGGGCTAGGACTATTTTAGCATATTTTGGCCATGGGGACTCTTAACCTTTAGGTTTAGGTTACATTTATGTCTCCTTTTGTAATTCCATCTAGGTCCCTTCCTCGAAGACCTATAAATAGAAGACTTCCCCTCATGTAATTAGGTTAAACATTTATGACAAGTGTGAAATGTTTCTTAGAGTGTTCCATCTCTTTTAGTGTCTTATCTTGAACCTTGGTTCAACTGGCGACAACCACCACTTGTCTAGGGTGGCTTATCCCCTAGTGGCGTGCCAACACTCCACCATCAATATACTTCTCTTATCTTCACATTTTCTTCTTTATTTTTTCACACCATTTATGTAACCAAGGGGCTGATCTATTTTTCCAGCCCTTGTCTTTATTCTTTTCTAGCTTCTTTCCACCTCCTATATTTGGAAATGAACCTTAACATCTACATAGACAACTATCTTATGTTCAGTTGAAATTTTCCTTGGGTTTGCTTATTTTATTGCTTAAAATTTTGCAACTTACTTTATTATACATCATTTGGTATTCATAACTTAGGTTGTTACTAATAAGGTATTTTTGTTGTTGCTTTGACTCCATTCCTTATGTAGCTTGCGTTTTGTGGTCTAACTTGTGGTTTTTTGTGGTCATTTGGTTTACGGTACTGCACTCAAAAGTCTGGACGTGAGGTTGATCCAATACTACACTCACCTAAGTTATGAGGCTTAATAAAATGCCTAGCCAAAATAAATAAATAAATTTGTACTTGATTAAGCTACATATTCTTCTAAGTTTAGTATCTTTCTAAATGTGCCTAGCTTTTTATTTGAGTTATATGTCTAATATGCTTTGTTGAAGTTTTCATCTCTTGAATTCCAACACTTGAACTTGCATTAGAAATTTCTTAGCTTAGTCCATGCATGTTGAATTGATTTATGATCATAAACATAGGGACTAAGTGATCAATTTTTTTCTAGCACTTTAATAAACTTTTAGCAAGTCTAGAATCAAGTTAGAACAAAGAAATAAAAAAAATTCTACACAAAAGTACCTTGGTCGAAACCCTTATTGCTTTAAAAAAATCTGCACTTATATAATTTGATTCTAGAAATTATCATAATACTTGGTTGCATAATTAAAATTTGTCAAATTAGTTCTAACATTGTAGGAATCTTAGTTTTCTTTATGTGTGTGCTTGACTGAAAATATTTATTGCATGTTTTAAGTGTTTCTCAAAATTCTATCTAGTTTTTCTTACTTTAGTCTTGTTCAAAGTGTTGTAAAAAAAATTCGCTCTTAGTGTACCTTTCTTGTTTTTTGTGCTTTTCTTGTTATCTTAGGTTTCTTTAAGTTTTGTCTTTGAATGTTTTCTTTTTTTGGAACTTTTAAGTCTTATTGGTTGGCATACATATTTCCATTTGATTGTCATTTTTCCAAAAGAAAAAAATTTAAGAGTTTAAAGAGAATTTTGAAACATTTAGAAAATTTTCTACTTGAAGAGTGGAGTGATCCTACCAATCAAACTTGTGTGAGGAGCCAAACACTTGAGTGACTTGATTTACTTTTTAACCTTTCATCTTTCGTGTTTTATGTTAGTTTAACTTATTTTGCAAACATGTCAAATTTCTCATTAAAGAAGACAAGCAATGTGGGAGCATTAAATGAAGGGCCCAAAACAAACTTTAGTGGAGCTAATTAGAGAAATAGAGTTGCCCCGAAAAGAAAGTGAAAGACATTTAAGGGAGACGATAAAAAAGCTTGAAGTAGAGAAGTCCCAAAGGGAGAGAAGGTGATTATATTCACCAAGTTCACAAGAGGAAGATGATAGAAGATACCATGGGAGGATGTAATCTAAGCACACCAACACTCCAAGAAGGAGCAACATCAAGATACCCAAGTTTTACGGGGATAATGATCCAGAAGTCTACATAGACTGAGACGCTAAAGTGAACCAAATCTTTAATGTAAACCCAATAGGTGACCAGGAACAAGTATATTTATTTGTAATAGAATTTGAGGGATATGTCATGACTTAGGGGCATAAGGTTTGTAACGATAATTATCAAGGGTCACCCGCAAATTTTTTAATGGACATTAAACATTTAATGCACGTTAGATTTGTTGCTTCCTAATATATGAGGGAGGTCCGGTTGAAGCTCCAACGGCTTCAACAGAGTAATATGTGTGTGAATGATTACTTTAAGACGCTAGAATATTTGCTACTTAAGACCGATATGCATGATGAAACAATGAGACTAAGGTAACTAGGTATGTTAGTGGTCTTATAAGAGATATGCAAAACGTAGTAGAATTATATGAATACTTCTTAATTGAAAATATTTTACATCTTGCCCTAAAAATTGAAGCTCAATTGAAAAGAAAAGATGAGACTAAAAGGAGTTATTTGCATAATAATGACTATTACAATTCAAATTGGAAGCCAAAGGAAAGGAAAAGGAAAAACTAGAGAGAAACATTTCCAAAGCTTTCTAAGAGACGCCCCCTAAGGGAAACTCTTCAAAGAATACCACTCCTAATACTTCTGCTTCTCAAAAGACTAGTTCCATAAAATGTTTCAAATGTTTTGGGTATATGCACATTGCTTCAAGTTGTCTTACCAAAAGAACTATAATTTGAGTGCAAACGGAGATGTTGAGAGTGAGAGACTGATAAACTTCAGCTATCCTTATGCTTTACTTATTTCAAAATTTTTATTGTATTTTGATGTTTATACAAATGGAGAATCGGTTGAAACACCAAGAGATTCTAATGTAATTGATAATTTCACTTTGAACAAGATGGGATTATGGAAATTGATAATAGTTGGATCTCCAAAGATGACATTGACATTAGTGATGAAGAAAAAGAAGAATAAGAAGGAAGGGTTGAGCAAGGAGCTAGTACTTCCTCGATTGTTGCTACTACTACTGATGCCAAAATTGCTAGAGGAGGAAAAAATGATGATACTTACCACATGGAGATGACACCTTATGTAACACAACCAAACTGAAAGACAATCTATCTCATTTTAAAAGGACTATGTTGTCTCAAATGAGTACACTTCATGAAGGACAACGTGCACAACATAAGGGACAAATGACATTGCATGAAGAACAAAGAAAGCATATGAAGATGATGATTTTCACTATTGTTTATGAAATCAAACATACTAAATTTACTCTAAAGATTTTACAATATGGAGTATAAACCTAGGACATTCTTCTCAATGACACTTATTAAAATGTATTCAATTCTCAATATCTTTTTGTAAAAGTTAAATTTGGGAGTTTGAAAATGTAAAAGAAGAATTATAAAGCAAAATTGAAAATAAAAAAAGTAGAAACCGAAATCAAAAGAAGAAGATAGATAAATCTATGAATTATCAATCAAACAATCATCTTATCATAGTTCTCTGAAGATTTCAATCCATGTTTGAATAATTAACTGATTCAATTAATAAATTAAACCGATTATACAAATTAAAGCTCAACACCATTCAATCTAATTTGTACTTAATTATGAAATCAAGATTCAATTTATTCCTAATTTGAATTCTAAAAACAACATTACAATTTGAAATCTCAAGATGCAAAATTGAAATGAGAGAAGAGAAGAACAAACTCGGAGTGAGAAACGATCGGTACAAAATTGATTTCCTGAATTAATCCTCCAAATTTAGTTATCCATGGAAGAAGAACTCCAAACCAATTTAGACCATAAAAGGAGAAGAATAGGAAGAGTCAAATACGAAAATAGAGAAGAAGAGAGAAAAAAAGATGTAAAGACACTTTTGAAACTGAAAAACTAAACAAATGATTTTTTATGAGTTTAGAGCACTTTTAATCTATGTAAATACTCTAAATTTTGAAGTAAATGTGCCAAAATGTGGGCTCTAATTAGGTCCATAAGCCCAATTATAAAAGATAAGTTAATACAAATAATAATCAAATTTGTATGTGTTCTTTACAAAATTTCAGCAAATCTACCTCAATTTCTAAAAATTGTAGAAAATACTACAAAACTCCAACTACAAAAATATATTCATTTCATAGCCCTAAAAATTCAGAATCTAATGCAAAAAGAATAAACTAAAACAGACATATGTAGAAAAAGATATAAACAAAACAATAAATAAAGGTTAATGCTTGAAAAATATAAAAATACAACAGATAAATATAGAAAATAGTACATATGTACAAAAACTTTTATTTGATACAAAAAATACAAATATATTCTAAATGAAATGAATAAAGGAGAAAGAAATACTTGAAAGATGCAATAAGACTATAAAAGTGTGTATAAAATGAGTCATTAGATGACGACCTTTGTTGTTTAAGCAAAGTAGTACAAATTATATGAGGATTCTATTGCTAGATTTCAAGACATTGATAACCAGTTGGATGACATCTACAATAGCGATCTCCAATTTAGCCAAGCTGCAAGGGAGGATTGAGTTTCTATTCATTTCTTTTATCTTTTTAAAGTTGTTAGGTTGCTGCTTTCCATTTTTTTTTTGGTTTGTACCTAATTCTTGTTGTTTACAATTAGACACCACTCTTGAACACTTTGAAATTTATTATACTTGTTGCCTTGGACTGAAAAATTTTCATTATCTTCTTTGATGAAGTTAAAATGGGGAAAAGAAGAAGAACGATTAATTTCTCATACGCACACACAACACATTTCTTTTCTGATATGTTTGGCAGGATGGACATTTGTCTTCATCAAATAGGGGGGAGATTGATGAATATAGTTCATGTTAGATTTGATGAAGTCAAAGTCAAGAAGAATGTGTTGGTGTTGTTGTGTGTTTTGTAGTTTGTCTTATGTGTCCTAAAGCTTTTTTTTTAGTATGTAATCATTGGTTCTATCTCAATTCAATCATCTCCTAAGATAGAGTGGATGCTTCACTACTTTTAATATGTTAAAATTTGCTTTAATATGTTAAAATGGCTTAGGTTCATATTTTTAATTGATAAATACTTGAATTAATCGATTAAAATCAATAAAAATTGAATTATACTTGTATAGTTAAAATGGTCTTAAGTAACTTATTGAGTTTTATGCTAAGTTATTTTAATCGATTAATATGATGTGTTATCAGTTAAAATGTTATCTCTTTCATTTTAGGACGTACTACAAAGAGACCTGGTCTAAGGGAGCTTGACCAAAGGAGTCTATCACCTCTCCACCTCCACCTACTTGGTTGAACTTCAAGGGAACCTTGGAATATATAAACACCTGAGATCACCTTGACTTGTTCGATGTGGGACTTGGAGGATGAAACACCAAAAGATTATGCAACTCACGGTCACAAAAACTCATCCATGGCTTTGCACCACTAGCCATGACCAAGCACCAGTTATTCAGTTAGCTCAAGACCACACCTAAGATGATGCTTGTCAACCATTGAAACACATTGTAATATATACTCTTAAGAAGACATTGAAAGGAGGAATGTGAGACTACAAACAAACATTCTTGGGGCCTAAGTGTAGGAGTAGGAAAAGTCTCATATCTCTAAATACTTGAAGTAGGTGAGAGGGGAAACACTATAAATATAACCCCTTGTGTAGCTTTCTTGACACATTTGAATAAAAATCAAGTTTAGTGTGTGGAACTTGCAATTTTGCTTGTACCCCGTTTTGGGCTTGACTTTAAGTGTCTTTTGGAGATTTTCTTCTCCTTGTCTCCTAAACAATGAATTTTCCTTGGAGGAGATAGTGCCAAGTCTTCTTTTGACACTTGGGGAACAATTTTCGGTCACTTGAGAGTTTGAGGTGCAGACTTATCTCATTGTTGGAAGGAGGAGATTATTTTCATCATATAGTCAAAAGTAGTTATTGGAGGATCAAGACTCTTTTGCAGTAGATAGGAGTTTTTTTAATGAGTTTTTTACTGGTGCACTTGTCATTGTACTTTGTTTTTGTAGTTAACTTAGCTAAGTTAAGCTGAGAACTAGATGTAGCCTAAAAAATTGGGTGAACTAGTATAAATTGTTGTATGTTATTTCCTTCTCTTTCTTGTTATCTTGTCTTTTAATTGATTATTTAATGATTTACATTAGTTTATCTTTGAAAAGTCAGATTCTATTCTTAGATAATTGGATTTTGACAAAAATTTCAAAGTATCAATTCACCCCCTCTTGATCTTAACTATTGTTTCTAATATATTTTACCTCTTGAACATAATAAAAATAAAATTACTAACTTAAATAGATGTAGGTGCCAAAATTTCTAAACCCTTTCTCTGTCATCATTACAATAGTATTTTCAAGAAACAAATGAAATACAAATATCATTAATAATTAAGTCACTTTTACAGGGACAAACTTGTCAATTTTAACATTTGTTTCTGACATGGAAGCAATATAAAATTGTAAATTATACACACCTATATATATATATATATATATATATATATATATATATATATATATATATATATAACTTTTATCTCACATCTATTTTTTGTCAAGATTTAGTAAAAATAATATCTTAAAATGTAATTAAATTCATAACTAAAATATATATTAAAATAAGGATGTCACTTGTTTGTCTACTTTTCCTTTTTGGAATGTTTAATTGGAATACATGGATTAATATGTTGAAAAATTTCATATCAACTAAAGATATGATAACATTATAGTATATATATGTGTATAATTCTGACCTTACTAAACCAATTTTGTAAGATTGAGTTAAGTATCTCACCATTTTTAAGAGATATCAAAGCTAACTCTAGAGATGTTGAGACACTAACCATTAACAATTGTGGACTAAATCACCCGTTAACGGACCAACATTAGACCATTCATCCTCGATTTGAGGGAGTGTGATGAAAAAAATCTTCTTCAATACGAGGGAATGTGATAAAAGATATGCTTTGACGTGAAAGTATATATTGAAAAATCTCACATTTATTAGAGATATGATAACATTATAGTATATAAATAAGTACAATCATCATCTTGAACCAATTTTATAGGATTAAGTTAGGTATGTCACAATTTTTAATAAATAAAAGTAATACATGACTATATATATATATATATATATATATATATATATATATATATATATTCATCAATCTGTGAATTCATGTCTTGTCCTATACATTATATATTATTTGATAATATTTTTCTTTTAGGAAACACCATTGTTTATATTGATTTAAGTGGTAATAATAAATTTTATTTGCAACATAACACAAGTATTTATGTTTTAAATGACTTTTGGTGTTGGAACTTTTCATATTCTTTTATTGATTAATAATAATAATAATAATGTTTGTACTTAAATTATTGTGTGAGATGAATATATATGTAAATTGAAATAGAATCATGAGATAATAAGGTGAATGAGGAAATAAAATGTTTATTATGATTTAGATACGGTATGATGTGAAGTACTTATTACCAAAGTGGTAATATTATTGAAGTTAACTATGATATGAGTGTTGAATTGCCAAATGTAAGGATAGATTACCCAAACTTTTTTCTTATAACCTAAATCATATATATCAATGTGTTAAGTTGATGGATGTTTACGTTGTTATATCTGAGATGACTTTATTCATGAATACTAAACGTAGGAACTACTTTGTCATGTATATTTCGCGAAGGAACAAGATTATAAAACAATTCTTTAATCAAGCGTACTTTAGCATTTTGATGTGGTTTCGATTAGGAAGAAAATTTTAGATTCACTTCTTTAACTAAATGTATTTGGGGCAATGATAAATATGAGTGTTAGATATTTAGATTCAATATAATAGAGTTTTTTGAAAATTGTCTGAATTTGTTTTTAATTTTAAAATTTATAGAATAAAAATTTATGTAATATAATTGTGTATATGAATTGACTTAGTGATTTTATAAAATGTTTAAAAATTTAATTCCATGATATATTTTTAATATAATTAGCTTACACTATCTATTATCTTGTGCATTTAAAATTATGATAATGACACAACCAAATATTATTTTATATAGAAAATAATCTTTTGAACAATAATAAAGGCTGACACTAGATGTTTATATACAATTACTTATTTTTATATATATTTTGAATATTTCTAAGGATATTTTTAAAATATTTTTTCTAATAAATAAATTATCTATATATATATATTTATTATATCTATATGTTTAAATTTTACTATTATTTTAATTATATTAACCTTCGTTATAATTGATATTTAAAATTAATAAAACGAAGGGCACATGTCTGATTTTTTGAAATATTTTTGCAAAGATAACTTTTTTACTATAATTCTTTGTTTGATAACATTTTAAGTTTTTTTTTCCTAATTAGTATATATTAAATTATATAATAAAGTTAAATATTTCATTTATATAAAATAGTATGTATAATAAATAAAATAATGCTCGTGAGAAATTATTTTAAGAAAATAAATAGTTTTTTTATTTTATAAAAATAAAAATTTTAAAATCTATCTATATATATATAATGTTTAATATAAAATTAGTATTTATAATAAGTAAAATACAAAATTTAACAAATTTTAATAATGGAAAATAAATCAATTCCATAAATAATATATTTTAATATATAAATTTGAATAAATTTTTATTAAAAATATAATTTATTGTTACTTGATTAATATATATCTTTTATTAGTTTTTCATTTTTCATTTTAATTTATATATTTTTTAATGATACTTGCATGGTTAAGAATATTAGTTTTAAATAAATAAAAGTAAAAATCTCCCCCTCACATGCGGAATGACTATTGTCCCGCAGTCTCTCGATAGTGAATACTTACTCGTCCAACATCCAACTTTTATTTCTTTCTCTTCGTAACCATTTAATTCATTGGCCATTTTGTCCACCGTGAAACCCTAGACTTGAGCGCGGATCCATGTCCCTCAACCGCCTCCTCTCCGCGGCCCGCCGCTCGGACCGGCGGGCCTCCGCGCTCTCCTCCCTTCGATCTCTCTCGGCGTCCCCCGCCCTCGCCCCCACCCCGCCCTCCCCTCCCGCCCCTCCGCCCCCAACCGCCATGATCTACGACCGCGCCGCGGAGGTCGTCAAGTCCAAGCTCCGCCAACTCGAGAATCCGGACCCCCGCTTCCTCAAACACGGCTCGCCCCGCCCCACACTCTCCGACCATACGCGCATCCTCGCCGCCCCCGAGACGCGCGTCACCACTCTACCCAATGGCCTCCGCGTCGCCACCGAGTCCACCCTCGCCGCCCGCACCGCTACCGTTGGCGTATGGATCGACGCCGGCTCGCGATTCGAGACCGAGGAGACCAACGGCACCGCGCACTTTCTGGAGCACATGATCTTCAAGGGCACCGAGCGCCGGAATGCGCGTGAGCTTGAGGAAGAGATCGAGAACATGGGAGGACACCTCAACGCGTACACCTCACGCGAACAGACTACATATTACGCCAAGGTTACTGACACCGATGTCCCCCAGGCCCTTGACATCCTCGCCGACATCCTTCAGAACTCTCGATTTGAGGAGAATCGCATCAGCCGCGAACGTGATGTCATTCTCCGTGAAATGGAGGAGGTACAGCAAACCACTTTTCTTTGTTTCAAATTTAGATTTCAATTATCTATTTCGTTACACTCTCAACTAATCAGAAATCATCAGCAGGTTTATTATTCATTATAATATGTGATTGAGTATTGAACTAGGTTCTTAGGATATATCTTATTACCACATCATATTAGTAAAGTGAATGACTTGATAAAGTGATCAAATGTAATTGTGCTAAGTGTATTTTATACTGAAGGTGTTTGTAAGTTAAACCATTTTTTTTCCTTTCTTTTGATGTTGATTTTGTTGAAATTTATTGGGATAAGGCTGCTGTTGTTGTTGATGACGATGTCAATTTTGATTAGAGGTTTTATTCAATAAAACTACTTGTAGGTTGAGGGTCAAACTGAGGAAGTGATCTTTGACCACCTACACGCAACTGCGTTCCAATACACACCTCTTGGAAGAACCATTCTTGGACCTGCTCAGAACATTAAGACAATCACCAAAGCTCATCTGCAGAGCTACATTCAGACGCATTACACGGCTCCTAGGATGGTATGTGGAAAGTTAATGTGGTCATGCCTGTTTCTTGTCACTGATGTCTGCTCTACATATTGTTTATGGTTAACTCTGAACAGTCATTTTGTAACTTGTATTCTGCGTGGGTTTGCTTTCAAAGGTGATAGCTGCATCTGGAGCTGTCAAGCATGAGGATATTGTTGAGCAAGTAAAAAAGCTGTTTACCAAGTTGTCCACAGATCCCACTACCACGACTCAATTAGTTGCTAAAGAGCCAGCTATTTTCACTGGTTCTGAGGTAAGAATATTTGCATTGAGCGTCGGAAGACTTGGAACATATCTTGATGGTATGTTTAATTACCATTGTTGTTTACTTTTTGCTTGGAAAAACAGGTTAGAATGCTTGATGATGATATTCCCCTTGCACAATTTGCGGTGGCTTTTGAAGGGGCATCTTGGAAGGACCCAGATTCAATTGCTCTCATGGTCATGCAAGCTATGTTGGGTTCTTGGAATAAGACCGCAGGAGGTGGTAAACACATGGGGTATGTGATTTGAACCATCTCCGTCTTCTCTTCCATGTAATAAAAATAAAAGAAATAGAGAAATGCCTCTCCTGACACTAACTTGTTTGAATGCATTTTGACTGTGACAGTTCCGAGTTAGCACAACGAGTTGGCATTAATGAAGTTGCAGAGAGCATAATGGCTTTCAACACCAATTACAAGGACACAGGTCTTTTTGGTGTTTATGTTGTTGCTAAGGTAAGATGTAATGTGTTGGATACTTTTTTCTTGACGAATTAGCTCACATAATACTTTCTTTTTAGACTCACCTGAAAGACTTAGTTTCTTTAGATGAACTTTTATCCCTTTTCATTTATTGTAATATAATCCCATTTTACTTGATTTGTTATAAGATTTCCGGTAGTGTTGAGAATATAAATATATAATGATGGTTATTTGTGTCTCTGCAATATGGTGAATGAAAGAGTAGTTTATTTAGGTTGATATATACAATGTTGTAAATATTCTCTAGGTTTTCTAGATTCATTTTCTTTGTATCCAAATCTTCAATCATTTCTTTGATGAAATTTTTTCCTCGACTGAATTTGTTGTGCTTTCAGCCTGATAGCTTGGATGATTTGTCATATGCAATCATGTATGAGACAACCAAGTTGGCTTATCGTGTTTCAGAAGATGACGTTACACGTGCCTGTAATCAGGTGGGTTTCTAAGTGTTGATTCCCTGGCTTGCTAATTTAATGTGTCAATGAATTTGGCTTATACTTTGAATGGGAAACTTCACTAGTGATGACTGTATTGTGCAAGATATAGTACGAATTAGGAGTTAATTTTACACAATTCATTGATATGCAATTTTATAAGAACTTGTATTCAACATAAATTTGTTACCTGATCAGTCAAATTCTTGAGGTTGTTTCGTTTCAAAACAAAAACGTTCAATTTATGTGTAATGACTTGGATTTAATTTTATGATGATAACTGGTGAATATTTTGAATGTCAAAAGTTTCAGGTAAACGGATTTTATCATTGTATTGATTGTTACTCTTGAACCTTTCTTTTGATGACATTGTGCAGTCTTCATTGAACACCTTCTGTATTCAAATTAAATTACTGTTTGAAGCTTGTATTTAGTGTTATGTCATACAGAAGGAAAATGTGAATGATGAGAATATGCAACAGCTGAACAGCATTTTACTCTTCCATGACCTTTCTAGTTCTGATGTCACGTTCTGCTGTTTATAAACTTCTTGAAAAACTGTTATATAATGTAAGGAGAAGATGCTTACCATGTATCTTTCAATTTTCATGATAGTGCTGATATTTTCTTTTCAACAAAATTTATGATGGTTTAACTTTTACCCTCTAAAACATACATTAACAATTGTGAATCTAATGTTAGTTCTTGCACACATTGCTTCCATTCCAATAATTATTTTGGCTCGCGTAAATATATATATATATATATATTCTTTCGCATGCCCAAAGGTCATGGATTGTTGAATGTGACATACATAATCCTTAAATATTTTTCTTGCTTTTCAAAAGTTATTGTACTTCTTTACATCTTCAACTAAATTATGTTAGTGTTGCATTAATTTCATTTCAATTATTTTTTTCTCCCTGTGATTAGTGCTGTATTCATTTGTGTTTTTTACAGTTAAAATCTTCGTTGCTACTACACATAGATGGAACAAGTCCAATAGCTGAAGATATTGGCCGTCAGGTACAATAGATTTTACACACAACTCCATGTAGAGATGAGATATATGATAGCATGATACTTGGTATACGATAGACAAACTCTAAGTTATGTTTGGATTAGTGATATAAAATGGAAAAGAATAGATCAAAATATAATGGGGATGAAATGAATAAAAATGGTATTACTTTGTTTAGATATTTTATAATGGAATGGAAAGAAGATTTCGTTATTGTTATTTTTAGTTTTCATGTCATCTTTATTTAATATTATGCTTATGAGACTGACAAGGTTAGAATTTTGCAAAGATATCCATGTTATTATCTGAAAGTTTTGTTCCAGTGCATCTCAAATTTAGAGTTAACCAATGGAATGAAATGAGTCACGATCCATCTGCTTACGGCATGTTCCATTCATTATTTTTTTACAAACCAAACTATCAAAACTCTTTCCATTCCAACTTTTCTTTCATTATCTATCACTAACATAAGCTTGGAAAATGTAGTCATGAATTGAGTATGTTAGAAAATTTTAAAATGCCAACTTGTTTATTTTCACTCCACTATTGGGCAATCTAAATATAGAGAATAGCTTTCCCACTGGCTATATTAGGGTACAAGTCATGAACCTGATTCTATACACTAATAATAATAATAATAATAATAATAAATTTGTTTTCTAATGTTCATATAGCTTTATATGCTGTCCCGTTAACCATTTGTGAATGGAACTTGTTGAATTATTAGTTGTTTTTATAAAATTATACCTAACCTCTTTGCAATCCTTTATAAATCTATGGTCATGTTATATTTCAGCTGCTTACCTATGGTAGAAGAATCCCATTTGCTGAATTGTTTGCTAGAATTGATGCGGTTGATGCCAGTACAATTAAGCGGGTTGCGAACAGGTTTATTTATGACAAGGTAAAAATTGAAATATATTTAGCTGCAGCGATACTTTATCTTATTCCTTCAGTGGTGTCATGTCTTTGTATGTTTCTGCTGCAGGACGTAGCTATTGCTGCCATGGGTCCTATCCAGCGTTTGCCTGATTACAACTGGTTCAGACGCAGAACCTACTGGAACAGATATTAGTTCATCGTAGTTTTTCGCGTTTTTGTGCTTCAACTCAACTTCATGGAGAGGTTCAACATAATGTTTTGTTAAAGTTTACGACATATATGCCTATGAATGAGGGCTACTACTGTCATTTTTCATTTATTTACGAGCCTCGTTTTGTAACATTTTTGCAATAATAAGTATGCTGCTATCAGTGATGTAATTGACATCATGTTACTCATTCTTGTTTAAAATGGTATTGCTGAAATTGTCTTGGTTTTTCTCGCCTTTCACATTGTTTATTGAGTTAATTATGAGGATAGGATGAATGGGCCGAACACTAAAATAGACAAAATACTTTATATTATATCTATAAAGAATTATGAAGAAAAAAAAGCTAAGATAAATTGATGTGTTTATGGTAAAAGGTTTGTTTAATGTTTTATTCATTTAAAATCTATGAATTAGAAATGAATGCTTTTCAAATTTGAAAAGAAGAAGCATGAAATGTTTTTTAACTATAATAGGTAATAGTCATTGGAGATTTATTTGCATATTTGAGTTGTTATCTATGTTTTTGTTGCAATATTTTTTTTTTTAAATAATCTACAATCTTTCTACTTTTTCCTGTTTAGAAGTTACAACGTTCACATCCCACTGCAAACTGACAGATTTATGCAAATGCAACCTTATTAAGAGTATCCCATATCAACCCTTTTACCAGGTTCCATATCACCTTTACGCTTTCAATATTTGATAGGAAAACCATATCGTGTTTGATAAATTGAGAATGAGGAGAACATAGAATTCCTTTCTCTACTTTACTCTTTCAACCCATATTGGAATATAGTATGTGATGAAACTTTGTTTTATTTTTTAATATAATCGAGTCTTTACTATTTAATACATTTACTATAATATAATTTATATATTAAAATATTTATTTATAAAATTAAATTTAATTATATAAAATAACTATTTATATCAATAATTATAAAAATAAATTGTATTCTTTATTTCATTTTGTCCTAATTTTTGTTTTCCATATTTTACCTCATTTCAAAAGATCAATAATTAATATACTAATGTGTAGGATAATTTAAGAATAGGTAACAAGAAATTCAAGAAAATGATTGGTCAAGACATTAAAAAACAATTATATTTGGTTAAATAAAGAAAACAATGATTTTAACTTAGTCCACCAGGGGAAATCAAATTCAAAAAGCATAATTGACGAAAATTGAATTAAACTCAACAATTGAAGGATATTTTAGAATTAAAATAACTCAAGAACAATTCCAAAAACAACAAATGAGGAAAAGGAACGAAAGAACATCACTTTAATTCAAGAGTAGAAGAATTGAGTAATAACGAATTTTGTAAGGTTTTTTCAAACAATTTATGGTATTTCTAATAACCAATGATCAGGCAAAGTATTTAAAGGTGTTAAAATAGGTTTAACATTGGGTGATAAGTTAGTCACTAAGAGTTTAAAATAATGTTTATTTTTAAAATAAAGATAATATATAAAAAATATGTGTTATAAATTAATTTAATAAGAGTTTCACTTCATCTAAAAATAAGTCTTCAATATTTATTTATTATAGGATCTCATAGTTAAGAGCATAATTATTAGTTCATTATATTATTAAAAAAAATAATGATAATAATAAAGATTAAGTTTTTAATTTTTAATTTGGAATTAAATGAATTCTTTTCTTTATAATTTATATATTAAGTAATTATATTTAAAATATATATTAGTTTCACTAATATAATTTAAATTTTAAATAATTATTTTTATTTTAAATTTTTATTTAAATATATTTTTTAGTTAATTGCATTTATTTAAACATGTTAATTTTTTTTAATTTTTAATCAGCCCAAAATTTGTTTGTTAGCCCGTTAGCCTAATATAGGATTAGGTCAGACAAAAATTTATGACCCGTTTTAAAATATAGGTCATATTGGATCATAAATTTATTTACTTGTCTCATAAGACTAGGTCAGGTTGGGTTTGACAATCTTAATACACCTTAGGATCGTTTATTGCATAATTGGATCAGTTAAAAGCAAAATCAATTGATATATGCAAGAACCAGTTGTAGATAATAATGTAATGAACATTTATATATACAATGCACAAAATATAAAAAGCAAGATAGGAAACAAAAATAATACATATAAAAACTTATATTGATTCACCTTCAGACAAGAGTTATATCCAATCATCTAATCATGTAAACTAAATAACTCACTTAGATTTCAGAATGTACATGACCTCTTTGAATGAACCAATTTTTGAAAAATATGCTTAATTTATTTGTTAAAGACCTTGACCTACCCATTAGTTTGGGGTGATATGGTGTATAAACTTTGAATGATCCCATATTCTAGAACTAAGCTTCTATAGTCTTGATGCAAAAATGACTCCTTGATCATTAATAAAGGCTTGTGATACACTAAACCTAGAAAAATTGTTAGATTAAAAAAAAAAATTAAACAAATTTGGAATCATTAGTCTTGTGGTGATAACCTTCACCCATCTAAATACATAATCAATAACAAGTTAAATATAAGAATAACCAATGAAATAGGAAAATGACTCATAAAGTCTAAATTTTATACAAAAAATCTCACAAAAAGAACGATAATCCCTCCTACCTTTTAGCATATCACACTAGTGATAATCATATGATATGCATCTCTAAAAGATGGTGGACTAGTAAAATTCGCTATCTAGTACTCTCTTCATTATTAGCCAAAGTGGCCTCCAACATGTGTGGAATGAAAGAAATATCTATAGTTTGAATTCATGGCCAACAACACACTTATAAATAGCTTAAATAAGACATGACAACTGGAAGAGGTTGGAACGGGTTTTGCCTCCTCGACCCTTATCTTTCTTACTGAATCTAATAGTTAAGACCATAACTATTTTAGATCATTAAATTATTAAAAAAATTAATGATAATAATGAATAGTAAATTTTTAACTCTTAATTTGGGATTAAATGATCCCTTCTCTCATAATTTATATACAAAGTAATTATATTTGAAATATAAATATGTTTTATTAATATAACTTAAATTTAAAAAATATATTTTTATTTTAGTTTTTTTATTTAAATAGACACTCATTACAATATTCACATATTATAATTTGTATTTAATTAGTTTCAATATTCACTTATTACATGATTCAATAGTTAAGCGATAACTACTTTAGATCATTTGATTATTAAAAAATAAATTATAATAAGTAAGTTTTGAATTTGAGATTAAATGAATCCTTTATCGTATAATTTATATAATAAGTAATTATATTTGAAATATAAATTAGTTTTATTAATATAACTTAAATTTTAAAAAAATATTTTTATTTTTATTTTTATTTAAATAATTTTTTAGTTAATTGCATTCATTTGGACACGTTAATATTTTTAATTTTTAATCAACCCAAAATGGGCTTGTTAACTCATTAACCCAACACATGGTTAGGCTAAACAAAAATTTATGATCTGTTTTAAAATATAGGTAAAGTTGGTTTATCAAAAAATTTTACTTGGTTCTTAGGGTCAGGCCAGGGTTTGACAGTCCTAGTGCCCCTTTGGATCATCTATTGCATAATTGAATTAGTTAAAAGCAAAATAAATTGATATAGGCAAGAACTAGTGGTAGGTAAAGATGTAATGAACATTTATACGTGCAATACACAAAATATAAAAGCAAGTTCGAAAAAAAATACATATAGAAAATTATATTGGTTCACCTTCAAACGAGAGTTATATCCAATAATCTAATCATATCAACTAAATAATTCACTAGATTCTAGAATTTACGTGAAACCTTTAAGTGAACCAATTTCTGAAAAATCTACTTATTCTATTTGTTAAAGACCTTAACTTGCCCATTAGTTTGGGGGTGATATGATGTAGAAACTCTAAGTGATCCCATATTTCTAGAACAAAATTTCCATAGTCCTCTTGCTAAAATGACTCCCTTGATCATTAATAATGGTTTCTGGTACACCAAACCTACAAAATGTGTTAGATTTTAAAATGATCTAAAGCAACTTTAGAATCATTAGTTTTGTGGTTGTAGCTTCCACCCATCTAGATACATAATCAATAATAAGTAAAATATAAGAATAACCAAATGCAATAGGAAAATGACTCATAAAGTCTATACTCTACACAAAAAATATCACAAAAAGAGGGGTAATCCCTCCTACCTTTTAGCATATCACACAAGTGATGATCATATGCTATGCATATCTAAAAATGGTGGGCTAGTAAAAATCGCTATCTAACATTCTATTTATTATTAGTCAAAGTGACCTCCACTAAGCGTGGAATGAAAGAAATGAGTATAACTTAAAATTTATAATTAGAAATGCATTAGAAATAAGTTAAATTAGGCATGACAATAGGGCAGGATAGGGGTGGGTTTTGTCTCCCTGACCCTACTCTCGACTTTCTTAATCATTCTCGTCCCTGTCCTCAATTCTTGTCGGGGTTAGAAATTAAGTATTCATCCTCGTCCTTGATGGGTTTCATATTTCTTCACCCCCAACCAGTCCCTTATCCATGGTATTTTTTAAAAATAGTTATATATAAATATAATAAATTAATTTTAGTATTATTCAATTTTACATTTTATTTCTTATAAAAAATAAATATAAATTTATAATTTTAGATTATTATTGTTGATTGAATATATGATTTAATTTATTATATTTATATTAAAATATATATGTACGAAAAATAAATGTTTGATCATTCTTTTTTCTTCATATTTTTTAAACTATTAATCCTTGAAAAAACATAATATAATAAAAACAAGTTTCAACTACTAATAATTTAAAACAATTATCAAATACATATTTAAAAAAAATACTAATAAATAAATAAATAAAGTTTCTGATAAAAAATAATATAAGAATACAACATAACAGTCACTGCACATAATATGAATGAAAATTGTAAAATCTACTAATAATTAGGAAAAATATAAATGAGTTGGAGAAATATTAAAAACTTACTATTATTAATTTATTTTCTTCATAGTTTAAACTATTAATCATTCAAGAGACATAGTATAAAAAAAAATAGAACAAACATTAGATAATTTAGTGATCATCTTCTAAAGAGCGAGTAATGTGATCCATCAATTCATCTATATAATTCAAAATAAAATTATTACTGAAAAGAGAAATAAAATCTTGAAAAAAATAATAATATTTTTTGAATAAATAAAATTATCTTCGTGACTAGAGTCTATTTCATTGACTAATATAACATTGTCATCAACAAGTTGAAAATTTACACTATAAAATATAAATATAATAGTTGTTAAAATCTAAACATATAATCATTAAATATATATTTAAAGAGATAAATAGAATATTATAACTCTTTTCGATACTACATAACTAACTCCTAACACGTTAAAGTCTCTAAAGTAATCTAATGAAGTCAATACTCCGAGGGCTTAATATTTGACTACTAGTACTAAATGCAAATTCATAGGCTAAAGTGGAGAGAAATAACTAATATATTTTTAACAAATGTTTGAAGTGTTAGGTATTTGACTCCATTCAACTTCCACCATATTACCATATCAAAATCAATTTGTCTAGGTTAAGTCTCTTCCTTTGAATGGTCAAACTCTATTTAACAGAAATACTTCTTTCCTTCTTTTTTTTTTTTTTTTTCAAAATATACCTATAATAGTTAGTTAATGCATCACCAAGGATGACAATTAAACCTATACCTACGAGGACAGGTTCCTTACCGCCACGAGTTTGACAGGAAAAAATCGACCAGTCACTGATTCGGTCCCAGAATCGGTCACTGATTTGGTCCCAGAATTAGTCACTGATTCGGTCACAAAATCGGTCACTGAAACCAACGACCATGAAAAGTGTGATCGATTCGAGTTAGTCACTATTTCAATCACTATTTTAATATTAGTGACCGATTTTGGTCATTTAGTAATTGAATTTTCGGTCACTATTTGTTATTTTTCTTGTAGTACGAGTTGAGTTGATCGGGGGTGGGATGAATAATGCAATCCCCACCCCAACCTTGACCCTGTCCCCGTCTCAACTTTATATTTAAATTTAAATCCTAAAATATTAATATTTTTAAAATATTTCCTTTTGTTTCTTACATTATATATAATGTTATTTTTTTATATTTCATCCTAATTACTTTTTTTTCTACCCACTTTCGTTCTATTGTCTTTTTTCAATATCTTAGATCAATCAGTTAATTGCATTATTCTCTTTCTTTAACCTCTCTCTTATTCACATTTCCTTCATATTTTTAATTAATTTGGTTTTTTCAATTTCTTCAACCAATATGACAAACACAAAGTTAATTTTTCTTCTTTTTTTATCTTTTCTAAATATTCTACATCAACCTTAGTAGTAACTAATATTATTTTATTTATAATTTATCTTTATTAAGTATTATTATTTCATATTTTTTGGATTTTGTTATTTCTATTTATCATATATTAAATTTTATCTTAATAAAATAATTATATTTTGAAGGATTAAATAGAGTTGATGATTAAATTTTTTATTATTTTGAACTAATTAAATAAGAAATAACTTATTAAATATTTTCTTATAAACTATATATTTTATATTTATAAATATTTTAAATGATAAATTAAAAATATTTAACTTATATATTTAATCAAATGTTTGAATACAGTATAATAATAAAATAATAATAATAATAATTTTATAAGTATTCTCTATCTGGATAAAGAAAAAAATGATTAAATGTTTCTTTTACATATATATTTTAATATAATAAATTAAATTATATACTTAATTAATAATAATTAAAAATATTTATTTATGTATAAAAAAGTATATAAAAATATTAAAATCAATATATTATAAGTATAATTATTTTTTAGAAATAATATAGATTAGGATCACATTATGGGCGAAAAAACTTGAACCCAATGAAGACTTATTTCTAGTCCTAACAGGGACGGTTAAAAAGTCGAGGATGGGATCCAGGGAGGTAAAACCTACCTTGGCCTTGTTGTCATACTTACACTAACAATATTAGTACTATCCATTGTTGGAAACTCACCAACTGTGTCTTTATGTATTTTTGTTTAATACTCTAAGACCAAGTCATAATATAATTGACTAATGATCCTAACTTGGAAAAAAAGATTCATGACCATACAATTTTTAATAATGATATTCAAGTAATTTCATTTTGTATCTAGGATCCAAAATAGTAGCAACTCCTATAATAACATGAATCACATTCCAATACTTATCAAACTTAAACATCTTTTTTAACATTTTTTTAATCAATTCATTAGGAAATGTAATCCATTGAGTCAATGCCAATTTAATCTCACATATATTGAAAAAAATACACATTAGTAGTTGATGTTTAGTACAAAAAATATTACTGTAATAAAATTGAACAATTTCAACCTTTCAAAAACTTCTTTTGCAGACTACCATTGTAAACTAGGACAAATAAATATATTGAGAATCTTATTGCTTTGGTTGACTAAACACATCCTTATATATTATGGAAATTTCAAGTATTTTGTATGTTAAATTCTATCTAGTTGGACAATCTAAAACCAAGTTCTTGGTACAAGAGATGAATAATTTGTAGTTTCCTCAAAATTTTCTTTCCTTTTAGGGTTGCAATCTAATATGCTACACTACCTTGAATCTTTTCAACCACATCTTTCACCACCTCCAACCTATCTTTAACTATCAAATTTAATATGTGAGCACACTAATGCATGTGAAGTAAATCTCTATCCATCAATAAAGTGTTAATTTACAATTTATCCTTAATTTTTTTAATCATAACATCATTTGTGCTACTGTTATCTAGGGTGATAGTGAACAACTTTGTATCAATGTTCCAATCCATTAATCATTCAACTAATGCATTACAAAGTTTATCACTTGTGTGAGGAACTGGAACATGAATGAAACTAACATAATAATATTCATATAAATTTAATCGAGATTCAATCATTTTATCATACGAAAAAAAATAGTATAAAATATGACTAGAAAAGTTATTTGTTACCTTAAAATGTGACTCTGTAAGTTTCAAGAGTCATCAATATAATGAATAGTGATAGTTATATATCCCCTTTGTTGATTATTTGAAGTCTATATGTTTGATAATATAACCACTCTTCCTTTAAGACTATCCAATAACTTCAAAATTATTGATGTCTCAGACTTATAGACTTTGAATATTTCTATTTTAATAGTATTTATAGAAGGAACTTGAAATCTTGGTTGGAGAGCATATGAGTATCTTTTGAAACCAACATGAACTACAACTCTTTCCTTACATAATAATTGCATGTGCATGCTCTTTCCTTGCATGCTGTACATCATAAAACTCTTGCTTACCTTGCATAACATCGAGGGTAATAAATGTTTGCCCATTTTTTCCATTTTATAGAAATATTGAATTGAATACAACTATCTTTGTGTTGTCATAAGTGTTTCCTAGAATAATTGCACTGAACCTTGTCCTTTCCATGAATTTTAATCTTTTGAAAATATTGTCAAATCTTACTTTTAAGTCTATTTGATCCTAATGATGTAATCTCATCATGTTCATTATCTCTAGTTATTGTTGGTAGGATTTCATTTGGTGTAGGAGTAAGACCATCTAGGTTACAATTTTCTTCTAGCATTGGATCCTGTATGCTTACTTATGTTGCTTCATTATTTTCTATTATATAAAAAAATCCTTACAACCACAAACAAGATATGTGTGTTATTTATTACCAAATATTTCTTCATTCTATCATGTTTTACCATAATTAGTTTGTTTTTTTTATATATAAGAGTTATATTAATCATAAAAGATAAAAAAATATAATTATTTAATTAATGTAAAATTTGAAATATGATAAATAAGAATAGTAAAATCTAAAAAACATGACATAATAGAAATTTAATAGAAATAAACTAGAAATAAAATATTGTTGAAGTTGATTGGAGAAGTCAAAATAATTAAAGAGATTGGAGAAACCAAACTGATTGAAAAAATTGAGGAAAGGTGAAGCAAAAAAAAGGGAGAGAAATACAAATTTGCGTTCGATTGGAACTTGTTGAAGAGATTAAAAAAAAACAATAACTCGAATGAAGAGTGAGTGAGATTAGAGAGAAGGAACACTGTGAGAAGACAAATGGTTATATTTTAGTTTTTAGATTTAAATATAGAAAAGAAAACAAAGGGTTAATATGTAATGTGAGGAAAAAAAAAATAGATGAAGGGTTAACATGTTAGGATTTAAGTTTAAATATAAGTCAGGATGTAGTGGAGATTGCATTACTCATCCCTGTCTCTGAATCCGATTTTTTCCTTTCAACCTCGGGGTGTGGACTAATTGATCCCCACAAGTATATGTTTGATTGTCATCCCTAAACTTAATCATTGCAAAATCTCCATAAATATGGATCATCACAAACATAATATTTAGCATCACTCTTAGGTTTATAAATTTAAGTCCTGTATACATGAGAAAGTACAACAAAAAACAACTAAATAATTTAAAGTATATTCAAACAAAGGTCCAGAGTCTAAAGGGTAGAAAAATAATAAACGATTATTAGGAAAATAATCTCTAATAGATAAGGGATTTATGGTCCCTTCAATCCTGCTTAGATGATCTACAACTTGATTCTGAGTAGCAATTCTATCTCTTCTCTATGTCAAACTCCTGAAGCAACAACATCCATTTAATCAACTTATGTTTAACATTGGACTTCTTCAATAAGAATTCATGTTGCATGGTCAAAATAAATATTAATCTTAAGGCAAAGAAAATAAGAATAAAATTTATCTAATATAAAAAAATTGCTAAAAGTTAATTCTCAATAGTAGTATAATTAGTTTTGGTTACATTAAGTGTGTAAGAGACATACACTATTACACAAAGAATTTTACTAACTCATAGCACCGAGTGCATAGTCAAAGACATATACATCACATATGAGCATGAGCTCAAAAGGAAGCTCTTAATCATGTGGTTGCATGATAGGATAAGTGATAAGTCTTTTCTTCAACTCCATAAATGACTCTTTACATGATTGATTAATCACAAAAGTTGCATCTTTATGAAGAAGGTTAATTAATAACAGGAAATTCTTATATAAACCTACCACCAACATAAAGTAAGAAAGAAAAGTAATAACATGAAGTTTAGATATATCAACCTTAATACCTTTTTCGAAACTAAGTATCCTAAAATTATCTCCTTAATTTTCATTAAAGGACATTTTTCAAAATTTAGCACAAATTAATTTCAATACAGCTAACCAAAACTCTAGATAACCTATATATATAATTATCGAAGAACCATAACTAAAAAAATCATTACATGTCATTCCATGCAACTCTTAATCAAATAAAATAAAAAAATATTAAGCACACACCACTTAAAAAATTAACATGTGTTGCACAAGTGAAATATATTCCATCTATTTATCTATTTAGTAACTAAAATCAATATTCAAAATCATAATTAAAAATGATTTTACAAATAAAAATAATAATTTTGAAAACAAAATTTAAAATTGTAAATAAAAATAACAAATATTGTGATATAACTTTATTAAATGGTAAAAATTTTAAATATTAAAAAAATATTTCAAATGTCTATATTTGATTATTTTCTTGATTATTAAAGTATTATAATAATCTTTTTATTTGTATCTATTTGAAATTGTGATCCATCAATCACTAATGATTGAATCCGGCACTAAATTTAATCTATAATTTATTTATTCTCTCTATATTCTTATAATTGTTTTTGGTAGCATTTATAATAATATTATTTTATTTATTATCAATTAAAATAATTAATTATGTAATAAAAATATAAATTAAAAAAATCTTAAATAACCATCCATTCTTTTTAAAACAATAACTCAACTTTATATATATATATATATATATATATATATATATATATATATATATATATTTATATAAAACTAAAATGTTACACTCTCCATTTTTTATATATTTTTGGTATCATATTAATAATAAGAATATTTTTTTATCAACTAAAAGTAATTAATTATTTAATAAAAATATAAATTAGTAGCCATTCATTTCTTTTAAAATAATCGCTAACATTTGTAATTTTTTTAAAAATTACTCTCTTTTATCTAACATAACTTGGTTAATTTTCAATAATAATAATAATAATAATAATATATTTTTATCTTTAACTACCCCAACTTAAATGTTTTAGAAAGAAGTTATTATAATTTTGCACTTCTCTCTTTTTCTTATAAATTCATATATATATATATATATATATATATATATATATATAAATATATTATCGTTAAAACGATCTATTATAAAAAGATAGGTAAACCATTCAAAAAGATTAATTCTGTATTTGACGAAAGAAACCATTAAAATGATATGTTACAAAATAAATTATCTTTTGATTTTTATAAATTATTAATATATTAATAGTAAACAATATCAAAGAGATTTATAAATGAATTTAGAAGAAACAGTTTGTATTTAAAATTACACTATAACACAGAAAAATTATAATAGAATGCAATTTTTTCATTCTAATAAGAAAATTATCTAATTTTCTTAGCTAGAATTCTAAACAGCATGAATTGTTTTTTTTTTTTCAATATAATTTCTCTTTGCCCAAATGCCAGAAAGAGTACCTTGCAAACTTTGTTGTTAACATTTTTCAAAGTTATTAATTAATTCATATATTAAGTCAAAATTATACTGAAAAATTACCAAGAAATTTCACCCATGCAATACAACTAACAACGAAGGGATCACAAAACTCAACTCAACGGAAGGAAATACAGAGAGACACAGAAAAGATGAACAAAGTGAAGGTTTTGGTGGTGGGAGGAACAGGGTACTTGGGTCAGCATCTGCTACAAGCCTATGATCATGCCATTCCCAATGCCAATGGAACTCCTTTTGCTTTCGATGTCGCTTTCACCCACCATTCTTCTTCTCCTCCCCATCCTCTCTTGGATGCAATTCCTTCCTCCCTTCCTATCCAAGTTGATTTGAAAACTGGCGTTGGATTTGAAGCCATTTCCAGCACTTTTGGTCAGGTTCTGGTCTCACCCTCTTACTTGAACTTGGTTATGTTAATGTTGTGTTTTTTTTTGTCCTTTTTTTAGTTGGTGAGGAAAAAAGTGATTTTGATTAATGGGTCATTTTGTTATTTCCTTTTGGGATTAAAGTTTGGGCCTTTGTCGATATCTTTTTGGTCGATTGCTTCAGTGTTAAACTCTTTATTATCATGGTTTGGAGATTTGTTGGAGCCTCAAACTGGAAATTATTTGGTTTGAGTTTCATACGAGATGCCCTTCTCTTTGTCTATTGACTCACGGAACTACTCGCATATTTGCTGCTTATTCATAACAATGATTTAGATAGTCTAATGTACGTGATGCGTGTTGCTCAGATTCCATATAAGATGTAAAAGGGAAGTGAGATATGTTGCCTCTTTAGCTGCTAACACTTGATATATATATTAGTGCATCTTTCATGAATGAATCTTCGAGATTATTATTAAAAGGATTTAGATTGCAATTGTGCAACTTGTTTTAGGCCAATGTACACAGCCTTGTCTTTTCTTGTTTGACACTGACTGGTTTACTCCTTTAGCACTATCGGAATCCTGGATACTTTTGGACTTGTGGAATTTGTTTCTATGTAGAATATTTTCATCTGCCTACCCATTCTCATTCATCTTGCCATACACTCATGTGAGCATGACCATGTCCCTGCGTGCAAGGTTCCTGGAGAGACAGAGAGAAAGAGTGTCTCTTGTAATGTTTTTTAAAATATTTATAAGAATGTCTTACAATATTTTGAGCCTTTCATCCATTAATGTATCTTAAGGGTATATAGCATTAGGATAAAGGACCACATGTTAGCATTTCCTAGTGAATATATCAGTATTGTGATTTGTTTCATAATTGACAATTCTGTTTGTTTATTAATGGCAGCCTGATGTAGTTGTCAATTGTGCTGCCATCTCAGTTCCCCGTGCTTGTGAAATTGATCCTGTTAATGCTCATGCTATTAACGTGCCATCATCTATTGTACAATGGTTGCAAAGCTTTGAAGAGAAAACTACTCTTCTAATTCATCTTTCCACAGATCAAGGTAAGCAAATTTTACTATGATAAATGAAGATGAAAGGAATGGGTATTGTGAAAAAGGAAATATTTTCATAACCTTTTTGAGCCCTTACTCACTTCTTTCCCTCTTTCTGACGTTTGTCATTCTTGACTAAAATCTAACATTATCATCATTGAAATTTCAGAATTTTTTTGTTTATCCCTTATCCTTTTTCAGAAATACCAAGGTATGAATCGTGTTTGGGGTAAAAATTTTCTTTCTTCCTTTATTTGTTGTGTTTACTATCCTATCCATGTCCATTCACAATTTGACTTTTAGCATAATTGTAATTTTTGACTTTAGCACCTAAGATCATGTATAGGTTAGATATATGATATGCTGCAAAAAAAAATTCTTGATGAGACTGATTTTAAGAGACTCTTTTTAAGGTTGCAAAAAGTAAGACTAAAAATATATTTGAAAGTGTTTCTATACTAAAGCTGAATATCAATCATGTATTACATTTTCCTTTGTATAATTATGGCCTTACATATAACAAGTCTCCTCTCTTGTTCTTTAATTATGATTTCATTTGGATGTTACTTTTTCATTGTAAAATGCCCATCTTTTACCTTTTTGTATTGTTAAAATAATTTTAAGCTGAGGTATCCAAATCTGCTTTCATGAATCTACTTTGTGATTCTTGTAACAGAGGGCAAGCAAATGCAATTGTTACTTAATGTTGGTGGAGCTGACAGGGTTTCACGTGTTCAAATGGCTGAGGCTGTTGCACAATTTAGAGGGTATGATACCTCATTAATCAAACCAGTGTCTGTGCTACATTTTATAGTAGTTTTGTGATATTTAATTAGTATCTGCATTATCTTTGTATACAAAATTAACTTTTAATGCTACTCCTTGATAAAACAAATTCATTCCATCCTGGCTATCAAAGTTTTTTATCACCTTTTGATGACCATTTCTCAGCCTGAGATAATTTATTTTCTTCTTTCACTTGCGATTTGTTGACATGTACTCTTTTGTCCTATGTTTCAGGTTGATCGAGGTGTGAAGTCCCCAGCTGACATCCCTATGGATATCTCTACATTGGTTCAAACCCTAAAAATTCATCCTGTTTTATTTAAAGATGGCGTGAGATTAACACTCTCAACCGAAGCTAGGCAATGAGTCAACCAAGATGTGAAACAAGGTTTCCTTGTTTACATCCGAGTCTTTTTTTCCTCCCATTCTGAAATGTGTTCTCAATTGCTCTTCCTACATTTGGATTGTTGTAAAACAAATATAGGTAAAATCTTTGAAAAGTCTAGTGAAGCCAATTTGTTGGACCTCAGGGAATTAGAAAATGACAATTAGCTATTCTCCCAATTATTTTCAGGATGCACTTACACTGGTGTTAGTACAAGTCAGTGTAATAACACACTGAACATTTTATGTATGTTCAGTGATGGGAAAATACTAGTGTGATTTTTACAGGAATTGCCTTCCAATTGCAAATGGCGTGTTTGTATATTCGTTATCCCACTTTTCAATGAAAATGAAGGGAAAGACAGAAAATATTGTCTCTGGATTAGTTTGTGCTGAGGCCGTGTCTGGGATTAATGAGGTTTAAGACGAAATTCATTCAACTACAAAATTATTTATCAAAATTTTATAATTAAACATTTATAGTTTTTTTTATCTTTAATATACAAAAGGAAAAGTTCATTTTTAATATTTATAATTTAGATTACATTTAAATCATTTTAACTTTTTCAAGACTGTAGTTTTATTAATAAAAATAATAATAAATATTACATCATATAAAAACAAAATTGATCATTTAGTAATTTAAATTAAAAAATTAATTTATTTATAAATATAAAAAAATGGAGGCCTTAAATAATTAGAGGCATAAGACCAATGTCTCAATTGTCAAGCTCTACACGAATCTTAAAAAGTGGTTATTATTCATCAAAAACTAAATAAGGATAGGGTTATCCAAGAACCTTTGTGGTCAGCAATAGACAGGATTCTATTCTTTCCAAATTAAAAACAAAAAAAAAATCACTCACTTCCTCTTTTCTCACCAATGCTGCATGTTGCCACTTTACAAAACAGCTAAAATGTCTTCTTTTGTTGCTCTTCCTGGCCTGCATGGCTCTTTTAGATCACAGTTTCTAGGCCAAAATAACCTCACTCATCTTTACCCTCGCAACAAGGCTTCCATCATTCACACCAAACCAATAACAGCACAACCGTGTGCAAAATTTAACTTGCTGCAAATCTTGGGAGGAAGAGGACTATGCAATGGAGAAGAAGGCCTTCAGCTAGAGCTGAAGAAGCAAGTTGGTGTTGATGAGAAGACACCAGCAGCAAGTGAAAAGGAGCAAGAGGAGGACTCAGCAACACAGGCCTTGGCAAGTGTTGCTGCAGAAGATGGTTTTGAGAAGGAACTGATGGGGTTAACTGGGGGGTTTCCAGGGGGTGAGAAGGGGTTGAAAAAGTTCATTCAGGAAAACCCTCCTCCAAAACGAAGTCAAGGGAGCAAAAGTGTGAAATTGTCAGAGAAGCCAAAACCACCAGACCTACCTCTGTTGTTGCCAGGGATGATTGCCATTGTGAAGAACCCAAATAACCCATTTTACATGTACTGTGGGATTGTGCAAAGAATCACAGATGGGAAGGCAGGGGTTCTATTTGAAGGAGGTAATTGGGACAAGTTGATAACGTTCAGGTTGGAAGAACTTGAGCGCAGAGAAAAAGGCCCTCCAATGAAGAACCCTAAGTCTGCTGTGCTTGAACCCTTTCTAGAAAAGAAATCATAGTACAACACTTTGTTTCAATTTGCCAAACATGTTCACTTTTGTGTCATATGTGTGTGTCTGTCTTTCTGACAAATAAAGCACAGTTGAGAATTGCCCTCACTCCTACTATGTTCTTACCTACTTCAATCACTATACGTGGCAGCACTCTAATCAGTTCAAGCAATTATTTCAAACTTCGATTATGGACGCGACCGCACGATTGAATTAGTGTTATGATATATTCATACTTGAAATATCTTTTTCTTTACTGAATTTTTTTTGCTAAGGTTTACTCTTCAGTGCACAGTGAATACAATATACTATATATGCAGATGATTATTGAAATAATTTAATTTTTACAGTTATTCCAAAATATCTTTATTAAACATAATTTTTTTTCACAACGTAGACTAAGTTATTAGAAACGCATGTGACAAAAGTAAATTTCTAAATAACTTATCAATATATAGTTATTCTTTTTTACGTTACAGGCTAAGTCATTAGAAACCTCCTTCAATTCTCACAGATGGATCCTTTCATCTATGTGATTTTAGTGATTAGTAGAGTTAGGATATCTCCTCGAGTTCCAAATCAATATCTATACATACAACACTACACACATGAAAATACCCCTTGGTAATTCTTATATCACAACACCACATTTTCAATACATGTAATAACATTCAACACATATCATTTCATATTCATAACATATACTTTAATAACTTAAGGCACAAATACATCATTTATCAAATTATAACCTAACATAATTTTTTTCTAACTTGACATCTACCTATTCTTTTAATCATAACTTTTTTGGTAGACATTCTTTTTAACTAATTTTTATTTTATTGGATTTCTTATTCCCGGGCTTCGATTTTCACATATAGAACATTAAATTTGGATATCAGAGCTATTTTTTATGATTTTTCAAAAACTGTTGAGCAAATATGAAAGCGCTGAGTGAATTTTAACACACTAAGCGAATTTAAAATCGTTGAACGAAATTTTGACAGAATGAAACCTCTAATAATGTCCAAAATTCACTAGCCAAATTTGAAAGGGTTGAGCGAATTGCAAGCGCTTTCAACAATATCTTAAATTCGCTAAGTGAATTTAAATCCATTGGGCGAATTTGTGATAGTAGCAGACTGCATAATCTACTCAATACCCTGTTTCTAATGTTACAAATCAAGTTAATTCTAAACCTTACCCTCCTTATTGTAGATTAATTTACTAAATTCAATCCAAGAACAATACATTCATACAAAATACTATATTTTTTAATCTCATATTAATCAATTATATATTCACATTCAATATCATCATCATCATAAATAAACACATACAAAATCACACAATCTGAATTCTTGAAACTTAAATAATGTGACCAAATTACCTTCACAATCCAAATCTTCTAGTCTAGAGTACTATGAAAATTGAAGAATAATTAACTTCCCTTACCTTAATACAGTGCCTCAAAGTTAAAGAACTCTAAAAACTCCTAAATTTTCAAGAAGATTGATCCTACTCACAAAAAACTCAAATTAAAAAGGAAGGTATCCTGTACACAAAAATAAGAGAGTCATCGCCAAAGAGCCGAGACGCTATCCCGTTTTGCCAGATGGTCATCTCGCCACATGGCGAGACGACCGTCTCACCACTTGTGAGGTGAGACGGCCGTCTCACCCATGACAGACGCGAATCCCTATAAATAGGTCTTTTCCCCTCCTCATTTAGACACTTCTTCACAGATTCCGAGTCCTTATACTCTTCTTAAACCTCTCTTACGCATTTCCAGAGTTCGAGTACTCTTTTTAGACACTCTATAGTTAGAATTCTTCTGTTGATAGAGACGTGAGCAGCGTTGTAGAGTGAGGAGATAGCCAAAAAGCATCCTCAATCTTCGAACACTTAATACAAAGCTTGCTTTAGAGGTTTTTTTTACATACTCTCTTTTATTGCCTTCTTCATAGCTTTCTTTGTATGCATATTAGATATTATGGTCATGTACACGTTTAATTTTTGTAAGTAGATGAAATAATAAGGGTGAAAACGTAATTTCTTTAACTTTATTTTATAAGCTAGTCCATCATAGGGAACCTGAAAGAGGCGTTGTGGGGTGCTAACACCTTCCCCACACGTAACTAACTCCCTTATCCAACTCTGGTTGTAATGACCAAAGTTGATTTTTTCTAAAAACCACTGCCTTTTTACCTTTTTTCAGTGTTTAAGGTTAAAACACTGGTTGCGACTCCATCGAATCTTTACGAAAACCTCGTCTTTAGGTCCAACCCAGTTATCGAACAACCTAAAAGTGTTGAACACCTCCTTTAAAAAATGCGAGTCATATAAAAATCATCGCATCGCTCCGATCGCCTATTTTGACGGCGGCGACACTTAATAAAAATTATAACTCTGTTTTAGTCATTTTCAATCTATATATAAATTGTTTGAATTTTTCTTTGTAATTAGGTTCCTTCCATCCAAGGTTGCATTACAGGCTATCACAAAGAGCATTAAGCAACAATTTCTCTAACCTTGGACTACATTGGGAGTAATACTTGATAGTGAAAAAGAGTCTTTCTATCAATGTTTTAAGATAACTTGTAATTTTTTTCACACTTGATTATCTCTCAAGCATAATATTTTTCTTATTTGTCCATAATTTGTGTAACAATTTATACTAATATAGATGAAGGTTAAATTGTGATCAGAGTATGAACTCCAAATAAAGAAAAATTTTCATTTCAAAATGTCTAACAAACTTAGTGGGATATTTAGAAATGCAAGAATTGTTGGTTAAAGGTCAAATTGGATTGGAGAGCACATTTGGAGTAGGTTGTTAGGATATTGGAGCTCACCAATGTAAAGCTCCCAAATGTGTGCAAGCCCAACAAATACACTACAAAAAAAATCAATATTATCTACGGGTAAAATCCGTAGGTAATGTCACTTTACCTACGGATTTCTTTCCGTAGAAAATCCGTAGGTAATTTGGTCGTAGGTAATTACCTACGGATTTATAATCCGTAGGTAATGCACTCGCGGTATTATTTATTATTATTATTAGATTAAGGGAATTGTCATTGGCAGGATTCGAACCCAAGTACTTCGAGTTGGAGGTCGATACTCCAACCACTAAGCTATTAGGATATTTTGAAAATAAATTACAAATAAATTATATTTATATTTATCCGTGTAAATATAGAAATATAAAATATATAAATATAAAATATATAAATATAAAATATATAAATATATAAATATAAAATATATAAATATAAAATATATAAATATAAAATATATATAAATATAAAATATATATAAATATAAAATATATATAAATATAAAATATATAAATATAAAATATATTTATATTTTGATATATTTATATATTTATATATTTATATATTTGTATTTATATATTTATATTTATATATTTATATATTTATATATTTATATATTTATATTTATATATTTATATATTTATGTATTTATATATTTATATATTTATATATTTATATATTTATATATTTATATATTTATATATTTATATATTTATATATTTATATATTTATCTATTTATAAATTTATGTATTTATGTATTTATATATTTATGTATTTATATATTTATGTATTTATGTATTTATGTATTTATATATTTATGTATTTATGTATTTATGTATTTATATATTTATGTATTTATATATTTATGTATTTATGTATTTATGTATTTATATACTTATGTATTTATATATTTATGTATTTATATATTTATGTATTTATATATTTATGTATTTATATATTTATATATTTAAATATTTATATATTTAAATATTTAAATATTTATATATTTAAATATTTAAATATTTATATATGAGAAATATTTAAATATTTATATATTTAAATATTTAAATATTTAAATGTTTATATATTTATATATTATATATATTTATATATTTATATATTTATATATTTATATATTTATATATTTATATATTTATATATTTATATATTTATAATATTTATATATTTATATATTTATATATTTATATATTTATATATTTATATATTTATAATATTTAATATATTTAAATATTTAATATATTTAAATATTTAATATATTTAAATATTTAAATATTTATATAGTATTTATATATTTATGTATTTATATATTTATGTATTTATGTATTTATGTATTTATGTATTTATGTATTTATGTATTTATATATTTATATATTTATATATTTATATATTTATATATTTATATATTTATATATTTATATATTTATATATTTATATATTTGTATATTTATATATTTGTATATTTATATATTTGTATATTTATATATTTATATATTTTATATTTTATATTTATATATTTATATATTTTATATTTTATATTTATATATTTTTATATTTATATATTTATATATTTACACGAATTAATATAAGTATAATTTTGTTGTAAATTATTATTAGAATATCCGTAGGTAATGTACATTTTACCTACGCATAGTAATTACGTAGGTAATTACCTACTGAATTACCCACGGATGATATTACCTACGGATAATATCCGTAGGTAATGGATAATTACCTACGGATAGAATTCCGTAGGTAATATCCGTAGGTAATGTACAATTAGAATTCCGTAGGTAATATCTGTAGGTAATGTATAATTTACCTACGGATTTAATCCGTGGGTAATATCCGTAGGTAATGTAAAATTTACCTACGGATTTTTATCTGTGGGTAATATCCGTAGGTAATGTAAAATTTACCTACGGATTTTTATCCGTAGGTAATATCCGTAGGTAATGTAAAATTTACCTACGGATTTGTATCCGTAGGTAATATTCCGTAGGTAATAGGCTTTTTTTTTGTAGTGATAGGGCATTTGAAAAAGGTTGAAACCTACACATAGGTGGCTCTATGAACATGTAATACATATGGTAAGTCTTTCAATAATATATTTATGATTATATATCATGAACTGGGTTGTATAATTCTTATTTTATGAAATATTATACAAGCAAAGAAGCTTGAAAGATCTATTTTTGTTGATGAGATATTTCAATAGACCTATACACATAAGAAAACATCAGTTTGTTGATGAAAGGTATAGGAAGGCATACATAATTTTTCTACCTCCTAACTTTGTTTTCTATGATTAGTAAAGTTAATCATGTCAATAATTTCTTTTTTTGTACTTATAAGAAGAATTTGAAACTAGACTTTCATAAGCTAAGTTATTTGTTTTCTGACAAAATTTTGATGGTTTCTAACAACTTATGTCCATCGTTAAAATCAGTATATTTTGTAGTGAATCTATTTTGATCATAGCACATTTTATTGCCAAAATATGATCAAACATTGCAATATAGGAGAATATGCAATAACAAGAGGAAAACATAGATTGTATTCTAGAGCCGCGTTGAAAAACTTGTTATAGACTCAATTCTCACTTTTAAGAGTTGGGAAAAGGGGAATTGTGTGAGTTTTGTATTGGAAACCAGTAAAAGAAAACAATAAACCTAAATTATAATGAAAACAATAAAACTAGCCTACTAATTATGTAGTAAATAAAATATTAAAAGTAAGAGAAAAATAGAAACAATAATGAAAATAGTAAATATGTACTTTTGGAGATTTAAATGTACCCACAAAATAAATCCATAAGAATTATAAATATTCACAATCAAATTTGTTAAATTAAATTGATAAGAATTATAAATATTCACAATCAAATTTATTAAATTAAATTGATTCTTCACGTTCAATTAACCTAAAAGTATAATTCAACTTTTAAACGAAGCAATAACATTACCCTAAAAATTGATTTATGATACAAATTAAGAAATTCAATAAAAAATCACAATTACATTTATTGTAATTAACTGTAAATAGTGACAATCATAACTAATCAAATCTAAGCTATAAAAAACAATAATTTCATTGAAAAGTCAACCTTAAAAAGCTAGAAATTCATGACAAAATTAAGATCAACATAAAATCAGGAAAGAGAAGAAGAAAAAGTGCATAAAACAATAAAGGAAATCTAAATTATGGAAGATAAATGAAAACAATAGAGAAAATGAAACAAATATGGTTTAAAGTATTTTAAATTGGCAAACTTTAAAGTAGAATTCATACAAATACAATAGACAAAAGGTTATAAATTTTATTCTAAGAACTTGAGAAAAGTTATCTAAAAATTTAGAGAGATCGACATAGAAAGTATAAAAATAAATATAATTTATCTCTTTTGGTTTTCTTATATCTTTGATATACAATGAACCCAATGGAAATGCACAAGACTTACACATGACCCAGAATAACTATGTTAGATCAATTGGAGTTCCAATAGTCAATTATACTTTACAACTTTGCGATAAAGATTTTTCGCTAAGATAAATAAATTATATAGATGATATATTCTTTTTATCATTTCAAACAAAATATCACAGCACGTGTTTTCAATTCTCCTTAGTACATTCTCTTTTAGAAAGACCCAAAAATGTTTACAAACACTTCTGCAACCCAAAGCAAGAAGCTTAAACATAATTAAAAAGATTAAAACCTCCTATACTCTATCATGGGAACTTAGGAACATAAATATCCCTTCCTGAACTTTTGACGCGATCTGGTCTAATTCTCCAACCATCTAGAATCTTCTGTAATTCCTGAGGCCGACAAGGGACTGCAAGAGTTCCTTGCTGATTGAAACCATACTCTTCTCCAGCTTGATCCAAGAGTCCCAAGAATGCAGGATTAGTCAAGTAATCTAACTCCACAACAAACCTTTTTATTTCTCCATCTTTGATTGCAATAACAGCAAAATACCCTTTACTAACATCACCTGGCACAACATTTATGGTCTTCAATTGATTTTCATTCACGTAGTTGAGTGCAGGCTTTCCAGGCCCAATTTGTGAGACACCCTTTTGTATCTTTCCAACAAAAGACCTAATCATCTTGAATTCCACTACTGAGAACTGAGAACGATGATTTGTGCGTGATATTGGAATTAAGTGAGAACATTAAACTTGGGGTGTGTATAAGGAGGAATTGGGTATTTATATTGTGATCATAAGGAAACATACACGAAGTTTCTTGTGTGGAACCATCCTATTGCATTGATTATTAATTAATGCGTTATTTGACAGGTGGTGGGTCAAATCTTTAATCATAAAATAAAAATGGCGATGGGAAGAAAAGATTGCCGTGTTTCATGACTTGTATTGTATATATCATTAAGCTTAAGCCACCCTCTGTTTTCTTGGAGTTGACAATGACATTGAAATAAGACAGATATCAGAAGGTAAATCTAGGTTTGGTTTAATAATTCACTTCATACTCTCAGAATTCAATTTTAACGGTTGCATAACATGGTATAATTTAAGTATTATTAATGATTAAAAACACGTGTTTGATAAAAACAAACTAAAAAAACTAAGGTGACTTTTACATGAAGTAAAACAAAAATATTTAAGGGAAAAAAACAAAGAAGCAAGACATGTGAATGTCTAATAATATTATATCTTATTTAGAGTATATTAGACAAGAAACGGGTAGAGAAAATAAAAATTATGATAAAAAAGAAAAGAATAAATAGAAAATTACTAAATTAAAAAACATGTAAAAGAGAAAGTGATTCATCTTTATTCATTCATTATGAGTATACAAAAAGATCCTTTAATATAAAGTTATTTTAACTTATATGTAGAAGTTACTTTGACGCTCATGTCATTGGATAAGTAAAAAGTATATAAGAGATTTTGGATTTGATTCATATATTGGGACCTCTGTCCATTAATAGTACTGTGTATGAGTTGTTTTTATGGATCTTAGTCTTTGGATTATCTCTCTTTAACCATACATGCTTGTTGTGATTGTGTGCTCCACCTCTGCAAGATAAATATTTATGTGCTTTGCCTACCTCAACATAGTGTCCTTCTTGCAGGTTGTACCTGCACTGATGCGCTCAGAGTCGTATGTCTACAGTAGGTGTATGGTCTTACATCTACTGTATACCTACGGTACATGGCCCCCAAGTTCGATGGAACGAGGTGATAAAGAATTTAAGATACTTCGACGTTAGTGTCCAACTATCAAATCCGGTAGGATGTCTACCAAACCTTTCGTGTTGAGGGCCTGATGTGAGATGATGTCTTGGGAAGTATAGTATTCCAAGCAGGATAACGATAAGTTAGGACTTGATGTGACATTCATGTTGAGGAGGTGTGTGTTGTGTGTTATAGGATTGTGTAGATCGAACGACGAAAGACTTGTGATGCTTTGATTTTCGTATCTGCCCCATGTAAGTATGTGGTAAGCCTTCTATTGCGAATTACATGCGTTTCATTCTTCGATACTCGACAGGAATTTTCATATCGTGTACCTTCCAAGATTTTCATTTTTGTCTTCAATTGCCTAAGTGAGATGTCTTTTGTTTCGTCTTCTGTGACCGAGAGTTTGTCGAGTGGGTTTGTCGTGCGGTGTATTAGGGAGACTGCCGACCACAAAGACGAAGACGGTGCAGCCGTTAGTATGACCTTATTGGTGACTGCTGAGACAACTGACAGGGTGATGATGGGGTGCCTACTCGCCCAACGAAGATGCTCAACTCGCACTTGATCAAGCTGAGACGGACTTGCCTCCTTCGGGGTGTTATACTTGGGTGGGCCCCGCATGAAGGAATATACATCTAATTATAGGTTGGTGTTTGTACTAACATCATTTGTCACGAGCCAACAAATCAAATTGGTTGACTTTCCCTCATCGGCCAACCATCAAATACTCTTTTTGAAGTGTATACCTCTTCGTTCATGAATATTAAGATAGGCTTTTTTAAGGAGCTAGTGAAGCGAGATGGGCGACGTTTTTTCTATGATGGGGATCGTGTCAAGTTTCCGTTTTACTGGACTATTGACCCTTTTTGCCATCGTCATTGACCGAGAACAAACATGAGTTCGACTGATACCCGCACCCTAGAAGTGCTCGATAGGCTACCTCGACGGCTACCCACCCACAAACTTCTTAGGGCTTATTTGTCCCCTCTCTGTCAAAGTGACGTTTTCGGTAAAGTGTTAGTCCTTTCTTTCTTGCTTTATATTCTCATTGTTGATCATGTTGAATTTTTCGTCTATATGCAAACTCATGGATGTTGCTTTTCCCACAAGCAAAGACCTCTTTTGACAGTTGAGAAGTGAAAACCTTGGGTCGATCGAGAAAGGGAAGGTGCCCGCAACTGTGGAGGCTCCCCCTAGCGTGGATTCTCATCCAGTCCTTGGGCCACCCCCGATTGACGCTCAATAGAAGTATAAGAAGCGAGAGGGAAAACGTTATGGGGAGAGTCCTTGGGAGAGGTCACCGAAGCGTCCTCAGTTGGCGGGGACGGAGGTTGATTACTCCATGTTCCTTGGGAAAGATCTACATGTTTCTAGCAAGGTGAACATTGCTCTGAACTCCTCGGGGAAGGATGTGTATGCCTCGGTGCAGAAGTAACTAAACCCAAAAAAAATTCTCACTAGACATTAAGATAATTACTTATTTAGATGTAAAAATTCATTTCCAAAGATTATAAGGTGGAGAGAAGGAGAACGAAGTAAGAAAAATTAAGCAACAGGGCTGAGAATGAACCAATCCTTAAAGTAAAAGTTAATGTGACAAAGAAGCTAAGGAAAGAAAGAAGAAAATGGAAGTAAGAGAAGGGTGGTGGTAGTGGTAGGACGTCACTCTCAGTGAGGTTGTTTTCACTTGAACTAAAATTCAAGATAAAATTCAAAGAGAATAATAACACTCAAAAGTATTCTTACAAACTTCTTATTAATCATCATTTAGAAAAAAATTGTCTATTTATAGGCTTTTTGGAAAAGAGGCGTACAAGAAATAATAAAAAGGAAGACATAATTTGACTTAGAAACTATGTGTCATGTCACTCATGTTGAATGACCATCCCAATATAACTAAGACTTTCCATCACTAGCACAAAGAAAAGAAGTACCAAAAGAAGGTGCTGGTAATAATGCCTTTGATACTAATAATATTAACAGAAAAATTGAAGATGATAGATGAAGATTAGGATTTCGAGATGATCAAATCTTCATACTTTGGTTGAATTTTTCAAACAATTAAAATTATAATATAATATACATTTTCCTCTTTAATTAATATAATTGTATTATGTTTTTCTTATATATACATATCACATTATAATTATAATTTATAACATTCTAAAAAATAGTAAATAAAATTATTTTTAATATAAAATAAAATATTTATAAATCTTACTATTTTATATAAATAAACATATTAACATAATTTCTCAAAAAATTTAAACTAGAAAACACACATAACCTCACTTAAGTTAAGTAAAACAACAACTTAAAACGATGCTCGATTAAACGAAGAAAACAAACTTAAAGCAACATATGTTAAGCCAAACTGAACTTGTTTTGAACTATAACATTTAGTCACCTAAGCAACTGCAAAAAATTATTTGTCTTCAACTTCGCTCACTTAAGTGTGAATTATTACACGCATTACCGTGCTTAAGCGACTAAAACAAATATTCAATTCCTATGTTTATATTGTTGTTTAAGCACCACATAGGTTTCGCTTCAAGCATTAAGACACATTTTGTGTCTCACTTAAACCTTCCAAACACTCACTTATGACCATTTTTTTGGCTCTTCACTTGAGGGCAAAATCTCTACCACTCAAGTAATGTTCTGTGACAACGTGTTACCTCACAGTTTAAATAGAGATGAAAAATGGTGCATCCAGTGGCTCAACATAGCTAAAATAGAATGTTGGTGAATGATACGATGGTTGGTGACAAACGTACTAGGTGGCAAAAGTTGTGGGTGACACGTTGGTAGGTGATAAACGTGGTGGGTGGTAGGTGGCACAGTGGTGATGCAGCAAACGTAGTACGATGGTATAAGCAAATGGTGGCGGGTGACAATGCAGTAAGGGCAGCAGTAAACGGTGGACAACATAGTGGAGATTGGTTCTGATGAGTCCTTAGTTATCTAGAAGACCGGAAAGGTTTTCGTTTGAAGGATCGTTAGAAACATGATTAAATGGGAGATATTTTTCTCTTTCTCTATTTTTAATTTTTCTTAACATTTTTTTTTAATTTTAGATATTCATTTTGTTTATTTTTTTTAAGAATATTTTATACATTTCTTTTTTGAAGACCGTTATCTTTTCTTGTTGAAAAAAAAAATTTGGACAAGATGTTTGTATTGGCTGTCCAAAGGTGCAGGACACTCCTATATCATGTCGTATATCCTTTTTTGGAGAATAAGAAATTTTGGATGTAGGATTTGTAGGTTTGGAGCAACCTAAAAAGAAGTATACTTTTTTTTTTTAAGTTCTCCACCACCTAGTTAAGACGAAGTTAACATATTTGAATCATAAGGACTCTAATTTTTAGGTTTATGTTAAGTTTATGTTTGATTTTGTAATTTCATCTAAGTTTTTTTCCTAAAAACCTATAAATAGAACGTTTCTCTTATGTAATTAGGTTGAACATTTATAACAAGTTTGTAAGATTTTTTAGAGTGTTTTATCTCTTTAAGTATTTTATCTTGAACTTTGGTTGAACTTGCGGCAACCACCACTTATCTAGGGTGATTTATCTCCTAGTGACATATCAACACTCCATCACCACCATACTTCTCTTCTCTTCATCTTTTCTTCTTTATTTTTTCACTTCAATTTTTAAAATTTTGTCTTTATTCTTTTCTAGTTTTCTTATCTCCTCTTCTTTCATAATCATTAGAAATAAGAGAATTTTTTTAAAATTCATTTATTTTATTACTTAAAATTATGTAGCTTACTTTGTTTTACGCCAAGTTTCACATGACACACTATTGTAAAGACAACCGGAAATGATGGCACAACACAATGAAGATTGTTTCGTAATTAGGATCGTTCGTTGGAATAGAGTGAGTGGGAAAGTGGGTGAAAATTCTTATAAGAGCGAATACTGCATCTGTTCAAGAGGAAGTGATACAGTATCCTCTCAAATTTTCAAAAATATCACCGTGACTTATAGTACATTGATTTTAGCACAACTACTATCATATTTTATAAAATGTTATAAAATGTTAAAATGTGCTCCATGCACTAATGTATCTGTTACAAAATATATCACTAATTATAAAATATTATGTTGTGATAACATACTCTTCTGTGACGAAATGACACCCTCACAAAATTTCGTTACTAACTTCAAATGTTTTTGTTCAATGACAACCTTTGTGACAATATTTTTTTGTGACTAACATCATCACAAATATATTTTTTTTATACTCATTAAATATCATCTCATTGACAATACAAATTGGCGTAAAAAAAATGTTTTGTTTAGTGTACCAGCACATGGTTCACTGTTTTTTAAACATACAACATCAAGTGACCGCCATTATAAATCTAAGAAAACCCTTGTCACACCATATCTTTTTCCTATTGAAAACCTAACTTCTCTCTATACACTTCCAACACCTGATAAAACAAAAGAATCAATACCTTACAGGAAAAAAAAATACAAGAGCAAACAAAATGCCTTGTTTTTAGGAACATGTTTGGATGAAAAACTAACTTTGTTTAGGGTTTCTATATTAAAAAAAATCCCAAAAAACCTTCAAATTTGTATCCAAAAACATACTTTAAATATGATAAGTTGCATGCTCGGCAAATAACAAGGCACCCTGCGATTTCTCTTGCTGGAAATCATAGCATGTCATGGTTCAAGAGGATTTCCATCACAAAATTTTCAATCAAACTGACTTAAAATCACCGGAGACCTCGGTGGAGGGCACATTAACTTCTGCTCCACCATGCCATCAAACACTTTCTCATAAGCAGATGATGTAGACCTCACACTCCCTTCAACATGTTCAACCTGTCTTTGGAATATCAAAATAGAGGTCTTAGCTGCAGAGTTCAAATCCGTCAAAGCATCCCCAAGAGGTCCTAACACAGGCTCCTCCAACACAGGATCCACCGTTTGTGCCAATGACATCTTCCTCCCATGCCCTCTTCCCAACACATACAAATCAAAACCTTTGTTCCCTATCTTGTCCAAAAGTTTAACTGTTTCCCTCTCATCCCTCACCACCTTCTCCAAATACCTCACCCTTGGCGAGTCCCCCATTTGTTGCTTAAACCCCTTGATGAACTCTTTGTCCGCTTCGTCAAACTCATCATTAGGGTTCTCCCAAACAAGCCTCACCAACGTTAAATTCACCTCAGAACTCCTAGTCATTCTCCATGCATAAGAGAGCGCTTCACGGTCATCAGCACCAGCAACGTAGAACATAGCCACACGTAGCTCCTTGGAACGCTTGTGATTCACCCCTCTATCCACAAATATGGCCACACAACACGATGCGTCTCTAACTAGATTCTCTGACACCACTTTCTTCTCGTCTTTTCTTGCATGGTCACGGTTGATGATGTTGACAGCTCTAGCAGTTGCAGCACCTGCTCCTAAACCATCGTAGGTTGGTTGCTTGTGGAATGTGGATAGGATAAGTGTCACACCTCTGCGTCTTGCGAGGTTCAGGATGTCCGTGTGCATAGAGTTATAGTCTGAGATGATTCTCATTTTCTCTGCGAAGATGGCTTGGCTGAGATTGTCGAAGCATCCAAGGGTGTCTTCGGAGTCTTTCTTCAAAGACTTTGATGTGAAGGATGGTTTTCGAGCGTCCCTTATGATGAGTGATGAGGCAGGGCGGTTGGTCATTTTGCTCAGTTCCACTGCTAGAACTTGGATTGGGGTTCTCACAGAGGGACACGACGCTTTTAAGAGGTCTATAATCACCTTGGCGTCGCGCTTTGTGTGGATGCAGGCAAGTAGTCTGAGGGGTGAGTCTGGTTGTGTGTCTTGCATCCTGCGTTGGCCTCCCATAACCATTCTGCTTTTGAAGGCTTTTATTAAAGCTGATGAGACAGGTCCCACAGGAATTGTCATTAACCAGCAGCCCAACAGCATCACCCCAAAGGTTTGGTTGTCCAGTTCCTACATCACATACACGCAAATATATATTCAGAAAGGAAAATGATAAATAGACACCAAAACAAATTATAACACGCATTCAACACCTTAACCAAAAAGTTAATGAAAAAAAAAATTATAATAATAAACCAAGGCTTATGTATGAGAAAAAGCAGTGGTACATCAATCATCACCCAAATATATTATATGGTTTTTAATTTATAAAAATTTAATAATAAAATCTGAATAATGTGGTATAAGACAGTTTAATGGTTTTTACTTAGCAGCCGCAATATCTAATATATAACCGAAAAAATTAATAAAAGGAAAAATACTATTATTATATACACAAAAACAGTTATCTTTTAGATGTTTGGTACTCTTGTCTACAAACTTCACCGTTTTTTCTTTCTTTAGACTTTGTTGAGTTGGAGTTAGCATATTTACATATCACTCCGTCCGTCATGATCCTTTTGAGGATTACCAAGTGAATTTAATAAGATAAATGAATTATTTTAAGGAAAATGATACATACACACCCTAAATTAATTTTATAATAAAAAAATGAGAAATAAGAGGGTTCGACGTTGTTTTTTAAAAAAAAATTAAAAAATAAAAAATATTTAGGTGTTTACCACTCAACACTCTTATATCCAACCTATATTCTTGCATGTATGCTCGTCATCTCGTAATATATAAGACTTAAGCAATAAAAAATTCCAGATCACACTCTTATAATTTAAAAAAGATTTGTTTTTATTCTTTAATAGTTATAAGGATGAGTTTTTTTATTACTAACTGGCACTAAATTCCTACTTAGGATTTACAAAATTGAATTCCACATTTACCATTGTGATATCACTGTTACCTTGTGTTTGGATAGAAGAAATATAGATGCTAATTTATTTTAATAGAGTATTTGAAATATTTTATGAGAAAATTAATGGTTTGGACAGAGAATTTGAAAGGTAATTGAGATTCGATAGACCGACAATGATGTTGTAATTATTTAAAATAAGTGAATTTTAAATTTTGCATAAATTAAGAATTTAAAATTTTTAATATTTTTAAATTTATGTCTCTATTCTTTATATTTCACATTTACTCAATCTCAATTGAAATATATTTTACTCTTCTTAACCCATTTCAACATAAATTAAATAAATATGATATATTCTGATCATCGAACTATTTTGATTTAATTGTTCTATATCTGATCCATCATATATTGACTTGACTCAACTTATATTTTGACTTAGTTCAACTCATCACAAATTGACTTATTTTAACATTTCTTGGTTAGGTTTAATCTAACTAGTCAAAGTGGATTTGACTCAAATCAACCTAACATATTTCAACTTGACTTTTCTTAGTATAATTAGATTTATCTTACGTATCTTAACTTCTCACAACCCCGACTCAAACCAAGTGGCGGATCTTGACCATTGATCTTAGGGGGCCAAATAATATATTATTAATAAATATAAAAAGAAGAAAGAAAATAAAAGGCTAAAAGGATAAAATTGTAAATATATACTTAAATATATTAAATTATCATTAAGTTAGAGAGACACAAAATCATAAATTATATGAGAGTTATAAAATTGAGGAGAGACTGAGAGAATAAAATTGTAAATATACAAGTAAATATATTAAATGTTAATTAAGTTTGGGGGCCAAAATTATAAATTACATGGGAGTTACAAAACTTTGGGGGTCACGCCCCTCAACTCCCAAGAAGATCCGCCACCGACTCAAACAATATAATCTTGTTCTATTTACTTATAATTCGACCTAACTCATTCGGACCTAACTTGACTCAAGATAATCTGATTCTCCCCATACACCTTGACTCCAATCTCAGCCTAAAAGAACTTGACTCAACCTTTTTAACTTAATATAATTTATTTTGATTGGACTTACTCTTAATGGTTTGGTCTATTTTTACTTCACTTTCAATCTAGTATGGCATAATTTTTCTCAATCTAACCTTACACATGTGGACAATGGCAAAGTATTATTGATTTAACCTAATTTGCAATATAATAATAATTTTTATAATAATTTTTATAATAATTTTTATATTTGATAATAATTGAAATATTTTATAAAAAAATCAATTATTTTATCCAAACAAATTATTTGAAATTGAAGAATTCAAATTTAACTTATTTAAATTTTCTAAAAATTATAAAATACCTTATAAAAATAAAGTTAAGGTTTTGAAAGTCCCTGGCCTTAAAGATCACAAGACCAATATATAACCTTGCTAGAGTTAAATTTAGGTCAGGGCCGAGATGGTTGACTAGATATGTACCAATGCATAATAAATATATAGCTTGTAACCTTGTGAAGTTTGAAAGGTAACTTACGCGTCTGTCCCTGCCGGCGCAGAGAATGATCAATGGCATGATTCCTTTAGTGTTCATGAGGAGGGCAAGGGATAATCCTTCCATGTGCGGCATCTGGTAGGACCAAGCGACCGCCATAGTGCACACCATCTTCGTCAACAAGGCCAACACAACCACTGCCACCACAGTTGTGCAATGTGTGTCCAAGGCCAAGTCTTGGATTATAATCCTCTCTCCAACAGCTACAAAGAACAAAGGCATCATGAAAATAGCCACAAAGTCATGAACCTTGTCCTCCACGGTATTGTTAAGCGCCCCCTGAGGGATCAGAACACCCAAAAAGAAAGCCCCAGTTATGGAAAGCACACCCAATCCATCGGTTAACAACCCAATAACCAAAACCACATGCAGCACGAATATGACTTGTGAATCAAGGAACTCTCTATCCCCCGTTCCCACATTGTTGAATAGCCACTTGAAAAAATGGTTAAGTGCCACAAAACACACTATCACAATCAACAAAGTGATGATAAATGATGCCACAGAAGCGTGGTAGAATTGTGTTAGGACCAACACAAGAAGGGTCCATGAAACTAAGTCGTTGATGAGAGAAGCTGTGAGAGCCAGTTGTCCATTCTCCGTGAGGAGAAGCTTAAGATCTGAAAGGATCTTTGCAATCTCAGGGAACTCACTGCTGCAAGAAAGGGTGATTCCCCATAATATTGCACCCTTTGGTCTAACGTTTTCACTGGACAAAGGTTTTCGGGCCATGTCGGTGACAAGCATGTAGTACAAGCCAAACCCTATCGGTATGGGGAAGATTGTGCCCGCAATGGCTATAACTGTGGCCTTTTTGTGCAACCTCATTATTGGTTTCAAGTCTATCTCTAGGCCCACCAAGAACAGGTAGTAAACAAGGATCACCGATCCCACCGTCTCCAATGGTATGACGTTGCTGAAAGGAAATAGGTGTTGCAGAAAAGGTTTCCAACGTCCCAGAATAGATGGACCTATCAGAAAACCAGTCTTGGAACATAATTACAAAAGTTTAAGTTAGTTAGTAATCATTAATCAATCAAAGCAAATTACTTATCAGACATGTTTGGAACAATTCCTGTAAAAGAGAACAATCGTTTATTTAAAAAAGAAATGTGATAAGCAATTATCATTACAACCGTGAGATAAAACCTTTTCATCTCACGATAATCGTACTGTGACTGCAATTGCAACCACACCAACCAAACTATTTCACAATTTCTTGCAATATTAAGAATGGCAAGGGAACCCTAAACTATGATCACGACTGAAAAGCAATCTACAATCACAAAGGTTTCTATTCTTTATCTTATTATATCTTCGTTTGTTGTTCTGTTATTTTGACCTTGTTAATGAATTCAAAGCGAGGATATTAACATCATCATCATCATAAGCTGAAAAGTACTTACAAAAATATTGGCAACAATACGAGGTACATGGTATAGTTCTGCAAGAACGAGCAGAAAGCGGTTGAGTGCTAGGATAATGGCAAATTGGAGAACAAATGAAGGAAGTGTTTTCTCCACGGAATTTTCCAGCCAAAGGGCGGAACCGTGGTACGTAGTTCTATTGAAACAGGCCTTGAGATCGTTGTTCAAGTCTATGATAATGGAATCAATGGTTTCGAAGTTGGAGGAATTCATCTGAATGACTCACTCCGATAGAGCAATTTTTTCTTTTATCTTGGCAGTCTGATTCACTTTTTTGTTCTTCATAGTTAAGAGAAATATAAAAAGGGAGAAGGAATGGGTTTTGGCAAAAGTGTCCAGCTAGATATCGTAGTATTATGATTCAGATTATACGATTGCTTCACTTGCTTGCTTAATTTTAAAGAATTCGTTTTCTTTGCTTAATCATGTTTCTATTTTGAATTCTATTTATGGTGTACATGTATTATCTTGTTGTACTTGGCGTGTAGTTGGTATATTTAAAAAAAAACATTAATTTATGAATTTATTTTTTCGTTAATCTATACCCGTATTTGTTTCTCTCTTCACGTATATTCAAAACATTCACATTTATATAATTATTATTTTTTATTAAATATTGGATAAATTTAGTTTACCAAGAACGATATATTTTAGGAAAACAGTTCACTCCATCTCATTTTGATTTATCAAATACAAAATGAACATTTTATTACCTATTTATCGTGAAATTCAAAAATACTTGACTTAAAAAATTCAGTCATATTTTTGTAAATATAATTGATGCAACTTTTACATCGGACCTAGAAAGCGACTACGTAAAAGTCGCGTTTAATTTTCACCGATGAAAACATCAACATTGTGTCTCATTTGTGATTGTTTATGTTTTTCTCCGATTGGATTCAAGCTTTAGAGCATTTTTGTATATATTCGAAGTTAGTGTTTTATATATCCTTTTATATGTTCAAATTGAATTCGTGATTGTTTTAGAATCTTAATCACGTTATTGCATGAATGTCTCTATTGGATTGTTACTGAAATTAAATTGTTTTAGTTTGTGATTATTCGTTTATTTGTTTCAGTGCATTTTCATTTTACACACTACATTTACATCTCAATCACGTTTTTTATTGTTTGTATATTATTTTTTTTAAATATGAATTTTGAATCTCTAGGAGTGACAAAAATTTAAAACATAGGTACATATGGATCGAAGTTGGATAAATGCATGTCGTATTAGTGAAGAGTACAAAAAGGGAGTAGAAGAAGTTTTGAAATTTGTTCATGAAAATGGAAAACCTATCAAAGGGACATATTATTATCCATGCATTCGTTGTTTAAATCAAATTCGTCATGAACTTGGGGATATATGTGATTACTTGTTTGTTTATGGTATTGTTAAGAATTATACAATATGGACATGACATGGAGAATCGTTGTTGTTGGTTGATCTTAATGAACATAAAATTTTAGAAAACAACTCAGTGTGGTACCTGGAAACAAGGGCGGGTAATCACATGAGTGGAGATGAAAACTTGTTTAAAAAACTGAAGAAGGTGGATGGAAAAAATATATCATTTGGGGACGCCTCAAAGATCTTTGTAAAAGGGCGAGGCACAATTTGATTCTTGTAGAAAGATGGCTTAGTTGGACTAATTTAACATTTGCACTTCGTCCTGGACCTCAAGAGTAATATCTTGAGTATGGGATAGTTAATGGAAAAGGGATACTCAATACTCATGCAAGGCTGAGTATTACAATTGAAAGATAAGCTTGAAAGAGTGGTTGCAAAGGTGGAGATGGGAAGAAAATATAATGTACAAATTGCATTTGAGCATCATTCGGGGAAAATGTCTGAAACTCAAAGTGGAGAACATAAAATTAAGGTGGCATCATCGAGCCATTTGACTTTTGGTGGATTAGCCAAGTTGTCAAGAAAAGGCTTGGTGCTTAGAGTGTCGAGCTTGGAGGGCGAGAACAAATTCTGTGAAGATTGTGTCCTCGGAAAATAGTCGAGGACTCCTTTTTCAATAGAGTCAAGTGCTTTGAGCAGCTTAAACTTGTTCATTCCAACTTATGTAGGTTGATCACCCCTTATTCTTTTAGCGGAAAAAGGTATTTTATGATGTTTGTTGATGAATTTTCTAGGAAAACATGGTATATTTCTTAAACGAAAATTTTGAGGTGTTCAATGTGTTCAAAAGATCCAAGGTGATGGTAGAGAAGACGACTAGGAAGTATATCAGATCAGTCCAATATGATAGAGAAGGAGAATTCACATTGACACCCTTCACGAAGTATTGTGACAATGAATGCATAAGAAGATTCTTTACATCCCCATACTCAATGATGGTGTGATCGATTATGAACATGGTGCGATCGATGTTGAAAACTAAAAACATGTCAAAAGAATTTGGGGTAGAAGTAGTGCAATATGCAATTTATGTACAAAACAGGTGTCCACACACTTAGCTTAATGATGTAACACCTCAAGAAGCACATGGAGTGGTCAAAAGCCATATGTGTCTCATTTCAAAAAATTTGGAAGCATAGCTTATGGAGTTGTACCCTCCTAGCAGAGAATAAAGTTGGAAGACAAAAGCAGGAAATATGTGTTCATTGGATATGATGAGAACACAAAAGCTTACAGGTTGATAGATCCAGTTAGTAAAATAATTGTTATAATTTGGGATGTTCAAGTTGATGAAACTAGCAAGTGGAATTGGAAAGAAGAAAATGTGTTCGAAAACACGCTCAATGACGAGTTGTTGAAGGGTAAGTTGTTGTTGGACAAGTTGTTGCGCCCGAGAATATTAGAGGGCAAGCTCACAAAAGACGGCAAGCTCTTGAAAATAGCTCAATAAGCAAGGAGGAAGAACCATGTCTGAGAATGAGAAGCTTACAAGACCTCTACAACACAACAGATGAAGGGCATGTTGTATGTCTGTTGGCGGACACTGAAAACATCAATTTTGAAGAAGCAGTAGGGGACAAAAGGTGGCGAGCTACCATGGATGACGAGATATGTGTAATAGAGAAAAACGATACGTGGGCTATGACTAAGCTTTCGAATCATACTCGCTCAATTGGTGTAAAATGGGTTTTTAAAAGAAAAATGAATGCAAAAGGGAGGTTAAATGCTACAAAGCTCGGTTAGTTGCAAAAGGATATAAACAAAGAGATGGGGTAGATTATGATGAAATCTTTGCACCTTTAGCTAGAATGGAGATTGGTTTGGCTGCTTATCTCCTTGGTAACACAAAATAGATGGTCCATCAAGCAAATGGATGTGAAGTCTACATCCCTTAATGAAATGCTTAAAAAGGATGTATATGTAGAACAAGCACCCAATTACATGAAGAAGGGTGAAGAAAGAAAAGTTTTAAAATTGAAGAAGATATTGTATGGATTGAAGCAAGCTTCTCCAGCCTGGAATGAACGTCTTGACAACTATTTTAAAGAGAATGATTTTGAACAATGTCCCTTTGAGCTTGCCCTATACATAAAATGGAATGGAAATGATATGATGTTCATCTTTATATATGTGGATGACCTTATATTCTTTAGTAACAACACCAAAATTATCCAAGAATTTAAGATTACAATGACAAATGAGTTTGAGATGACCGATTTGGGTCTGATGAGAATCTTTCTCTGTTTGGAGGTTAGGTAGGATGAAGAAGGGATCTTTATGTCTCAAGAAGCATATGCAAAGGAGATACTGAAGAATTTTAAAATGGCTAGTTGTAGTCCTGTCTCAACCCCCATGGAACCGGGAACAAAATTGTCTAAGTTTGATGGTGAAAGGCAAGTTTATCCGAGTAGATATCGGAGTCTAGTGAGGAGTCTTCGATATCTCACGAGCACAAGGCCTGACTTGTCACTAAGTGTTGGAATTACTAGCAGATTTATGGAGAATTTGAGTTTTCTCATTGGAAAGATCTTAAGTGAACATTAAGACACATCAACGGAACAGTATTTCTTGGCTTATTGTACACAAGTTCGGACAATTACCAACTTGTTGGATATTCAGACAGTGACTGGCGCAGAGATATAGTTGACCAAAAGAGCACATTCGGGTATGTATTTTTCATGGGAAATATACTTTTACTTGGCTCTCCAAAAAGCCACCAATAGTAACATTGTCAACATTTGAGGTTGAATATGTATTAGCTTCATGGAACATATGTCATGCAGTATGGTTGAGAAAGTTATTAAGCTCGTTACAAGAAAAATAACTCAGAGCAACAGAAATCTGAGTTGACAATAAGTCAGTTATTGAACTTGCCAAAAATCCAGTTAACCATAAAAGGAGTAAATATATTGATGTTCGATTTCATTTTATTAAGGAGCATGTAAGATAAGGACATATAAAATTTGTGCATGTAAGAAGTCGAGTACAAGTAGCTTATGTTTTCACAAAACTACTACAAATTTGAATAATGCAAGAAAATGCTCGGACTAATGAATGAAAGGAACTAGGTCGCTTGAAAGCTCAAACGTTTTTAGAGCCCGAATAATGGAGACGTTGGGAATTCGCCTATTTGAATAAGATAGAAGAACATTTAATTTTTGGAGGAGCTTTGTTAAAACAAATTAAATGTATGTTGAAGTGTTTGAAACGTTTACTTCCTAATTATAATCATTAGATACGGTGGTGGATCTTCTTGGAAGTAGGCATGGCAACGGGGCGGGGCTGGGGCGGGTTTTGCCTCCCTGATCCCCACCTCCGACTTTTTTAATCATCCCCGTCCCTGCCCCCGATCCCTGTCGGAGTTAGAAATTAAGTCCTCATCCCCGTCCCCGTTGGGTTTCGGGTTCCCCGTCCCCGCCCCGTCCCCGATCTATATTATTTTTAAAAAGATAATTACATTTATAATAAATTAATTTTACTATCTATTTTTTATATATAAATAAATATTTATAATTTTATAATTTATAATAATTATTAATTAAATATATATATTTTAATTTATTATATTTATATTAAAATATGTATGTAAAAGAAATATTTAATCATTTTTTATTTATAACGTTATTATTATTATTATTATTATTATTATTATTATTATTATTATTATAATATCTGTATTCAAATATTTGAATACTTATAACATTATCATTATTATTATAATACTCGTATTCAAACATTTGATTATATATATAAGTTAATTCATTTTTAAGTTGTCATTTAAAAATATGAAATATATAGTTTATAATAAAATATTTAATAAGTTAATTATTATTCAATTAGTTCAAAGTAATAAAAGTTTAAATTATCAATTCCTTTAATCCTTTAAAATACAATTATTTTATTAAGATAAAATTTGATATATGATAAATAAGAATAATAAGATAAACAAATGACATAATAAAACCTAATAAATATAAATTATAAATAAAATAATATTAGTTACTATTAAGATTTATGTAAAATATATAGAAAAAGATAAAAAATAAAAAAATTAACTGTGTTCATCAAATTGATTGAAAAGATTGAAAAACAAACAAATTGATGAGAGAGATTAAGGAAATATGAAAAACTGCAAGGTACAAGAGAGAATAATGTAATAGATTAATTGATATAAAAGATTAAAAAAGATAAAAAATTAAAAAATAGGTAAAAGAAAAATAAAAATTGATAAAATATAAAAAAATGACCTTATAAGTAATAGAAAACGAAAAAAAAAACTTTTAAAATATTAATATTTTAAAATTTAAATTTAAATATAAAGTCGGACCGGGGACGGGGCCGGGGTGGGGATTGCATTACCCATTCTCGCCCCGCCCCAACTTTTTAAAGCGGGAAAATCCGAACCCGCCGCCCCGGTCAACTCGGAATTTCCCGTCAAACTCGGGCGAGTCGGTCCTCACGGGACGGATTTAATTGTCATCCCTACTTAGAGATTGAGGGGAGTCGTGCCCCAAAAGTTTTGTAACTTTCTTATAATTTATGATTTTTTTCCTTCCAAACTTAATAATCATTTAATATATTTACTTATATATTTATTTATATATTTACAATTTTATCTTCTTATCACTCCTAACTCCCATATAATTTATGATTTTGTCCATTCAAACTTAATGAATATTTAATATATTTATATATACATTTACAATTTTATCCTTTCACTATTTCATCTTTTTTCACCCTTTTATAGTTATTTATCATTTATTAATAATATATTATTTGACCCCAAAATCAATTCTAAATATCCACTATTTATTAGCTACTTGTTAAATAGCTAAATATAGTTTCAATTATAACACGATCTAATTAATCAGAAAGATTGCTTCAGTTTCCATAAGTACTCTCTCTCTCTCTCTCTCTCACTCTCCAAAAGTTAACAAAATCGTGGGATGAGTGTTCGATGCAGGGCCACGAGCTCGTTCTTGATTACTCCCCTGTTCAAATTGTTCTGTGTGTTTCTGTTGGTTTTGATTGGGGGGGATTTCGGTTCTATTCTGCTCTAATCGTTCTATGTTTTTGCTGGATCTAAATCTAAATGGAAAAGAGGGATTTTGTTAGGTCCTAAATTGTTATGTGTTTTTGTTAATTTTGATTGGGAGGTTGGTACCGAGGATGTTACTATGCATTCCAAGGATCACTGTATTTTGCACATTTGACTAAGGCAAATCATTTCAGGACGGAGTGTTAATATCTTCCTTAATACTTGACTCTTAATCCAAAACTAATTTCGAGACCATTTTTAAAAGAATTTTTTTATAATTTTTCCTATTAAAGTATGGTGACAACTTTTTTTTTTAAATCTATATATTTTTCGTCGTCTCTCAGTTGCGACGGGACTAATCTATTAACTATAAAAAAAAGAAGATAAATAATACTTTCTTTTTTAATTATATCCAACAACAAAAAATTATTCACCTTCTTTTAGACTGTATGATAAGTTTATAATAATCTTCAAGCAAAATTCTATACGTACATAAAGGACTAGATACCACGAATATCATCTAAAGTTCAACCGTTAAAATTATATATATATATTAAAATATAATTTTATTTCTTAAATTATAAATTGTTGGTGACAAATAAACGAGATACAGTTTCAAGTAAAAGAAATCGAAGAAACGTGTGAGAGAGAATGAGAAAAAAAATGAACAGAAAATGTGATTGAGGAAATGCATGAGAAATTACATTTTTTACTATTTTATATTTGAGAGAAAAGATTTGCCAAAATGTGTGATTGAAGGAGTGGATGAAAGAAGCTCTAATATAGATATATATTATTTTTTTTCATTATCAGAAGGCATTAAAAAGCGGTTAGAAAGGAAATCATTCTATATATTGTTATAGATAATATATTGAGCTCAAAGTTAAGATTACATATACGGTAACATATTGTCTAAATAAAAAATAAATAACATGACAAAAATAGAATAATAAAATCTTAAAAAGCATGATTGAAGACATAATGAATTTATCCCATATCACACTTCTACATGTGTTACACTTTCTTTCTCCATTCTTCACTCTTCACGTGTATCAAATTTCCCAGTAAACTCCATGGAAAGGTGTGTGATAATTGTCCAAATTGAAGAAATGTTAAGGTGATTGCACAAAGCACACTTATCTCTTTAAATATAAGGAGAAAATGAATTACTGCATTACAATGTAAGAATTCTTTATGATTTTATGTTGAAACAGACAGACGGAACTAGTGTTAGAGATTGAAACAAAATTTGATACAATCGTTTCAAGAGTATAACTAATTTAATTAAAATTTTTGCTCAAAATTGCACACTACAGAGCACACAAGTTAGATGGGAGCTCAGTCTATCCTCAAATTTTCATGGCTTCATTTTCTTCATTCATATGCAGCATTAATTCACTCGCCGGCAGAGATATATTATCATCTTCTTCTAAACTTCTTGGATGATTTTCCATCTTTGAGACCCAAGTACTTGTCGATATCCTCCCCATCATAATCTTCTTCACCCCTCCGTTTCTTCTTCCCTCCAGTTTCCTTCATTTTCTACACAAGCAAACATACCAACATTTGAGTACTTTCTACTATAATATTTAAATCACATAAACATAATCATGCAAAATAAGTTGTTTTCTTTTGTTGTATTATGAGGTTAGAACCTATGACCTCATGCATACTACCCAAACAGTTTTTTTCCACAATTGGTTGCTCTCAAACTATTCAATGCCTGAAAACTATAATCTTGAAAACTAAATTCAATTAAGGCAGGCAAGATTTTCCCTGAAATATAACAGCTCAATACAAAATTTTACCGCGGCAGCTAATCTTTTGGCTTCACTAACACGTTCTTCTAAAAGGAGAACTTCCTCTTCTTGCGCAGGATACTCAGGTAGCTTTTTGCCTGAAACATAAGTGTATTTCTCAATCAATAAGAAACTTTTGTTCCTCAAAACAAAACCTTTTGTGCCTGAAATATACTACTTGCCTATAAGCTTCTCTATTTGAATGTACCACTCCAGCTCATACTGATTTACAAGGGAAATGGCAATCCCAGAGCGTCCTGCACGAGCAGTCCTTCCAACACGATGTATATAATCCTGTATCTCACAAGGTCAGGAATCCAGCAAATATAAGAAAAGAATAAAAAATAAAATAAAATACAAAGTCGTTGATCTATTTCCATGATTCCAAGTCTTGTATTAATAAAGCATAAAGGAAATACATAATACATCTTACTTTGGAATTTGTAGGAATGTCATAGTTAATCACCATATCTACGGTGGGAATATCCAGTCCTCTACTAGCTACATCAGTACATAGGAGAACATTGCACTCCCCAGATTTGAACTTATTCAAAGCTCCAAGTCTCTTTGACTGCCAAAAGATTATTAAAAAAAAAATAGTATACTTCATTGGCACAATGAAAAGAAGGTTCCTTCTTCCACCCCACCATTCCCTCCCCGTAACAAGGAAAGAGTATCTAACAACAAATTACAATTATAAATTATAATAGAAGATCAGGAGTACAATTACCTGGCTCATATGACCATTAATATGTATGGCTTTTAAACCAAGATTTCTAAGGATCAATGCTAGAAGTCGAGTTGCATCACAAGTGCGAGTGAATACCATTGATGTACTTCCAGCCATTTCAGTGAGGATATATACAAGGTAGCAATCCTATGAGGGAAACACATAATTACTTAACACAATATTATCATATACATGAAAGATAATAAACATGATTCATGAAACCCAAAATGAATGAATTTAAATTAATTTCATTCCAAATAATCAAATTATTACATGCGTTACATATTGTGTACTCTCTGACATCGAAGTATTATAAGGTATTTGTCTAAATAAAATACTTTTACTTGGCTAAATCAATAGCATGGCAAAGACTTAAGTTACAGTTGAAGTTTGTCCTACCCAACCATGGTTATGTTACCCAGTCAAGTATGTCACAAGCAGCAGATTTTTTAAAGAAAACAGTGGCAACATGAGATTTGTACATAGTGGCCATCCACTGATGAAATTTCTTTTGCAGTATTCTTTACAACCTCACTAGGACATTTTATTAAATATATGTTATTTTAGGGAAACAAATAAAAAGAGAGACTTTGTTTGAAGAACGCACCAATGTTTATATAAAAAAAGGGGAGTCCATGAGGTAAGACATTTCCAATTACTTTTCCCCTCAACATGAGTAGTTAGTAACCTTTACAAAAGCCTCCATCGGGCCAAGATGCAATGTGTTAAGAAAATCAATGTATAATTAACAGTCAGTTCTAGCTTTTAAAATCCAACATTTTGCTGAACAAGAGAGAAGAAAAACCTTGTGTTTGGCAGGTAAGAAACGATACTCCTGCTTCAATGTGTCAACAGTGGAATATTTGGATGCTGCTTCAATCTAAATTGAATAACATCAGAACAGTAAACTTAAAGAATTAATATATATATATATATATATATATATATATATATATATATATATATAATAGTCCCCTCGTTTGAGAGATGCTTAAAGTATATTGCCTTTACTTCTAATTTTAAAGTACACACTGCCTCCTAAGAGATGAAATGAGCTATGTTTTAGTCCATTTTAAAGTAAAGGAACCTCTAAGAAATGGTGACAAACTTAGAAGGAGCTTCCCATGGACATTTTTTCCTTTTTGTGAGACTAACTGCATCACTGAACTAATTTTGAACACCCTATTGTTAATTTTAAGGCCTTAAAACATAAAAAAGAAGTTTCCTCACTATCAACTTTGATAGTTAAAACTTTACCAAAAATCTTAATTTTTTGCAATTCAAAAAAATTAAGGGATTAAAACTAGCTACCACTGATACTATAAATAGAAGAGAGAAAGGTTGTACCTAGGAAGCTTTTTTATGTTAAAATGGACATTAAAAAAAAAAGATATTAATATCTCAAGAGAAGGGTGTATAATTTTTCAAAATAGAGGACAGGTCAAGGTAATTTAAGCATTTCTCAAAAATGTGGAATGTAATTTATCCAATAGATAAACATTTGTAAATATTACAATTTTACCTTCACAGGATTCCTTAAACAAACCCTTTGGAGCTTCTGGACCTGCAACAGTGGGTGAAACTTGATCTATTAGCTACAGAAATTAAACTAAATTCGACATCAGCAGTCAAGCATCTGCAGAGCATATAAGAAGCCAATATTTAGACCATTATTTCAATTTCATCTGCACCATAACATACTTAATGAAACAAAATGAGCATCAGTTCGTAATGAAATATAACAATAGAGTTGGCCTAAAAAAACAAGAAAAAATGATTTTGATAATCTATGAAAAAATAATATACCAACAACCAGAATTTATGTTAAATTCCAATAAACTTTTCCAATGACCTGCCAGAATAGGGTTCCATATCTCAGAATATGTAAAGAAAAATACCTTCTTAGTCATTGTAGCAGAAAACAGAAATGTCCTTCGCTCACGAGGAATCATTTGTAGAATCTCATTAAGTGATTCCTCAAAGTCCTCATTCAACAACCTATCTGCCTCATCTAAAACCTGCTCAAAATATAGAGTAATCAAGTTAGTCCAAGTACATGCATGTGGAAATGCAGACTAGAGTCTCTTGATGTAAATAGAAGGTATGCACTGTTTTTCTTTGCTTATTTTTTGAACTATGACATTGTTTAATTTCCTTTTAAAAAAGTATTTATAACCGTAAAAAACATTCACTTATACTATAAGGGTAAAAATGGAATCTAGGAATGAAGCATTCAGCTATAGTCCTTCATCAAGTATATGACATTTATGATACAGAAAGTAATATCATGAATTCATTATATATAAAAATATGTTTAAGTCATACCAAGTATTTTAATCTACTAAGAGAAAATCCTTTCGTGTGTTTTAGGTGATCTAAAACTCGTCCAGGAGTCCCAACCTGCATGAGTACGAATTCAACATAAATAATAAACAAATACAGCAGTGCTAAACTGAGATTGCCAAAAATAAGTGGAAAACTAAAGACACAACAGCACAATATCAATTTTGTACATGCAGATTGTGCACAAGTTCAGCTTTCTCTTGTTAAAAGAATAATTGATTGTATCATTCATGCCACTGTAATGCTATTTAATACTGAAAGGAATTATTAAATCTGTTCTTCCCCATGATAAAAACCTAGTTGAATTCCAAGACATTGACAAAAAAAAAAAAAAAGGAACGGTCCAAGTAGATTTGGTGCTCCCACAAGACACGGGAGTTACAAGGTACATAAACTTCAAATTAAGTCTTTGGGGAAGGGGGGATAAATAACAAGTTACTGGTCTATTTATCAAGACAAAGCAAATATTGGATCATGAAAAAATTAACATAAGATGAAGCACAAAATAAATGGAAGTCATAATTCAACGAAGTATGAAGCATAATCCAAGAAAGATTTAGTTCCTATAGGTACATTTCTACCTATGCTTGAGTTGCCAATTGCATGGGTGAAGTCATATTTAGAACTTTGGCGCAAGTATGCTCCAGGTATACTTGTATTCAAGGTAGTAAATTAAGAAAATAAGAACAAAATCCTATCTCTGCAAGAGAAATTATATAATTAACACAATGTTTGTAAAATATTCTGACCAATAATGAGTAAGATAAGCCACTAATTGAATTAGAAACCGACAACCAATAACAGAAAAAATTCATTTCTTTAGTGAAACATTAGTGATATATTTTATAAAAATAATTATGATTAAATTTTGGGACAACTATCACCTAATACCATTCAAGTACAAGAAACAAATGAAATCAAAGGATGCTTACTGAGATGGTAACACTTACAATAATATGAGGTTGCTTTGCTATCTTGATTGATTGTTGTACCATGTCTATTCCTCCAACAAGCTAGAGAAAAAGGTAAAGATGCCAATCAAATAGATTGTTTAATGTTCATGTATTAAATTGAACATTAACACAGTGCCTAATCACCCTACAATGCTAAATATCAAGCTGAAACGAGACTGGGGGGACAAACTCAAATTTATGCAGTAAATAGGAAGCAATAAAATTCACACATAATGAATCATTTCAGAAAAAATAGATAGAAACTCACCACAGCACACTTGACACCAATTTCAGAACCTAGAGCTTCAAACTGCTCAGCAATTTGAATAGCAAGTTCTCTAAATCAATAAAAAGGTGGAAGAAAAAAAACTTGTTATATATCAGCTAGGACAATTACAACCAATAAAATTTGAATTATATGATAATCAAGCCCATGATTAGGTATCAAAATATCAAACCTCGTGGGAGACAAAACACAAGCAAAGAAATCCTTTGGACGTGGTGCTTCTAAGAGGGCATGCAATACGGGAAGAGCAAAAGCTCCAGTCTTACCAGAACCAGTTTGGGCAAGTCCTATCACATCTTTTCCTGAAAAAGACAAACCACGAAAAGTAATAAGCAATTTCATAGGGAAAAATATTGTAGTTGGAATGGGACACTGCTATTATGTAGTTTCAATAAAAAAATCAATAATATTTATATATTATATAGTTTAACGTTGAAAATCCAAATATCATCCATCATACAACAAAGATTATCATATTTTTTTCTGGCAGGTCTCTGTTTTACAATCAGAATTAAAACAGTAAACACCAGGTTGAATAACAAGACTGACTGATATGCTAACCTTCCAATGCAAGAGGAATCGCTTCTGTCTGTATCTTCAATGGATTTTTCCAACCCAATTTTTCGCATGCTTCAACCAATGACTCAGATAAGCCCAAATCCTTAAATGTTTTAATTTCTTCATCCTCTTCCCCCATTCTTAGTTTCTAACCTGTGGATAATTTTCATCTTAAAACTTAAATGATTTTATATAATTATAAACATTAAAACCCATCAAACAACATCGATGAGCCCATATTCCAATCAACCCAAGCTCATGTTGTCCAAGGCATTGTATTTTGAACTAAAGAAGAGAAAGTGATAGACATTCCCACCTGTCCGAAAGAGAGAGCAAGGAGCTTTGAATTTGGGTGGACTCAACTAACACAATGCAGGGGAGCTACAAAAATTGGGAGTAGGGTTTTCACGAGAATTTGGTCCGTATGAGAAAGCAAGGAGTTTTAAATTTGGTTGTATTCAACTAGCACGATACAGGGAGCCAAAAAATTTGGAATTAGGGTTTTAACGATAATTGGGGTTTAAATTTGGGTGGATTCACGTTAAGGGTCTAGCCTTAACCCCTTGTTTTTCAACCGTAAAATATAAATAACCAAACATTTTATAATAAATTTTTAAAAAGTATAAGAATTTGATTTTATAAAACAAAATTATATAAGTGAAAGATAAATTAATAAATTTCTTATTTATATTTTGGATAACAATTTTTATAAAGCATTATATTTTCAGTGAAGAAAAATCGTTTTTCCAAATCTATTATTGAAATATTTAATGATAAATTAGCGAGGTGAAAATATTATGGTCTAATAATATTTTAAGCAAAATTATATTCAATTAGTTAAATTCATCGGTGTGTTGTCGTATATTTTATCCAATAACTTTATATAAATAATCTAACAAACTTTTTTTTTCTACGGTCTACTATGCATTTATGGTTTGAATTTAAATATTAGGGTATTCTTTTATAGGCAAAGGTTGCATTTGAATAAATTAAAAGTTATTGATGAGAAATCAAACATTGGCAAGAGACTACCACGGATCTTGAGAATGGAGGTGATGCTTCTCTTAAAATTTTATAATATATATATATGATTTTAATTTTTAAATTTAATAATTATTAAATATATTTATTTATAGTTTTATTTTTAAATTTTTAAATTTTTTATATTTATTTATTATTTATTAATAATATATTATTTGACTTTTAAAAAATAATAGTCTAAAATTTATCATTAGTTAGAGATACATAGTATTATATAGTATATATTAAAATCTTCATCTTATTAAGTCATACCACTTCTAATATGATATTAGAATTACCTCTAATGATATTAAGACATTAATCATTAATAATGGTGGGTTAAACTACCCATTATCAGACTAATTTTCGACAATTCATTATCAATACAAGATAATGTAATAAAAAAAAATCGATATAAAGAAGTGTGATAAAAAATCTTTATCGATTTGAGAGGGTATATTGAGAAATCTCATATTGACTAAAAATGCAATAACATTATAGTATACAAATGAGTATAATCATCATCTTACTGAATTGGTTTTATATGATTGAGTTAAGTATCCCATCATATTTATATAATAAAGGATGTGATTTTTCATGAAGATACAATGTATTTTTTTCCTCCAAGTTTAATTTTTAGGGAGGAAACCAACAAAAAAATTCAATAAATCCAGACTCTAGTGTATAAAACTCAAACTCTAAAATATAATATAAATCTAAATGACACAATTTCACATGTTCACCCTTTAAGAGATGAAGAAGAAACTCATGATGGAGAATCATCAAAAGAATTTTGTACTAAATGTGACTTTAAAGTCTCACATGAACCTATTAGTAGAGAAGTCCCACGAGAACCTTTTAATGGAAACAACATTGAAGTGTCATATAAACTTCTATATAAAAATAATATTGAAATTCTACGTGAACCTCTTAATGAAGATATTACAAATTATTTATTGACCACAAAATGATTGTCAAATCATCTCACTTAACTTACTTATCAGCCAAAATTTTCTAGTAAAGTTAAATATTCTATGAGTCACTATCTATCGAATTATAAATTGTTAAAAATAAATAAAATATTTATGAATCATTTATCTACTATAATTATCCTTAACAATTAGCAAGAAACTTTACTTGATCCAAGATGGAAGACCGCCATGAATAAGGAGATGACTCACTTCAAAAGAATGATAATTGGATATTGGTTTATTGTCCACTAGAAAAGAAACCAGTAGGATGCATGTAGATTTACACTATTAAATACAAAACATATGGTACAATTGAAAGATATAAAGCAATATTAATTGTAAAAGGATATACTCAAGCATATGGGGTTTGATTATATAGAGACAGTTTGTTTTCATAGCAAAAAATAACACCATATGAGTTTATTGTCTTTGGTAGCAAATTTAGATTGGTCCATAAAGCAATTTGATATAAAAAAATATATATTTTTACATGGGGAATTAACTAAAGACGTGTATATGGAACTCTCACCAAGTTACATCGTACCCAAAAAACATGAAAAAAAAAGTATGCAAATTAAAAAAAAATTGTATGGATTGAAATAATTTCCATGAACATGTTTTAAAAGGTTTATAAACTTTATAATATTTGAATATCATTAGAGTAATTTAGATCATACTTTATTTTTGAAAAAACAAGAAAATAAGATAATTGTATTTATTATATATGTGGATGATATGATTATGAGAAAAAAAAGTATAGTGTTATAAGAATATTTATTAAAAGAGTTTTAGACATTATTAGTAAATAAAATAAAGTGTTACAATAATAATTTATTGAGCAAAATTTATCAATAAAAATTAATAGTTGGCTTGTATTAATAATTTTGATCTAAAAACACATTATTAGTAAATAAAATAAATTAAATTATATAGAAAATCAAGTTTGAATGCCTTTCACTTGAACATTAATAAGGCATTACACTAATGTATGTTGTTCATGATAAGATTCTTTTGTACCATATACTTGTTGAAGGTGTTATAAAAAAGTAATAACCACAATTCAATCCCCAAACATCAATTATCAACATTTAATACACACTGTCTAATGTCACAGTCAAGTCATCATTACGTTGTCCAAGGCCCAACTCATAATACAAAGTATACTAATTTATTATGGGGGCATTTTCGTCTATCCAATATAGTACATGGCATACAAATTTAGGGTTGCTCTCGTCAAATATTCACCCAATCATCTTGCCTATCAACTTTTTTGTCCAACCTTTGTTTCTTCTTCTTTCTACTCTTCCAATGGAGGAACTTGACATCATAAACACTGAAAACTTTGATAACTCTTATCTTGCAACAGTGTTTGCAAATGATCAAATCATAACAAATGAGAAAGAGATATACTTTCAATGTACATCTCCTAAACTTTTTCGAATTCCACACAATTGCACATACTCATCACTTTAAAGGAAAGAATATGAACTTCTTTATGGATTGCTGAAGACGCCTTAATCAATAGGTTGTATTATTGTCAACAAAAACTAACAGGTGATGGTTTAATTATATATGATGTTACTAAAATATTTTTTTGTTATATTGATGTATCTAATATGATTACTTAGAAGTCACAATTTCCTTTCGATACTATCATTGAATTATATGTTAAATATACAAGATCTACTGATGAAATAATGATGCTTCTAAACCCACCTGTTTCTACCTCTTTCACAAACCAAAATAACATCCTTTCTTTTGAAGCTATAATTTACTTCACTCGTCTTCTTCAACATGTAATCATCATGGAAAGTCCAAATGGTTATAGTCTTAGTTGTAATCCTAGAATAATTATAATCAAACACAAATGGTATTTTGTTTAACTATTTGAAAACATTACTTAAATACTTGACTATAGAGATCGCAAACAAGTAGCTAAAATCAACTATCGTCGTCCAGTTTAATTCTGAAACAAATGATCATTCACGACTCAATACATATTAAAACTAATATTGATGTGGTTCAAATGATCAGCCACTAGAAAAAAAAAAACTCTACACCCAAGTGTACTAGTAAACAAACATGAAAAAAAATTGAATTGTTTGTTTAAGTTAAAAGTATACAAAGATAAAACCTAACGAAATAATATATGACTTAGAACATAATACATACATTGATAAACACGAGATAACAAAGTTCACATTTGTCTCACGATTTAAAAAATGATTTTCTAATAACTTTTTATCATATATTATTTCTAATTTAATTAAGTTTAAGTATGCATTTTTAATCTATAATCTTTTAATATTTTGGATCATGAATTTAAATATCTACAAATATAAAAATATTATATATATATATATATATATTAAATATAAAAATATATGAATATATATTTATTAAATATGTATTTATAAAATATATAATTGTATAAATATGTCTTTATTAAATATATAAATATATATTTATTAAATATCATATTATATAAATTTGTATTTATTAAATATAAATAAATATTAAAATATATCAAAATATATAAATATCTATTAATTAAATATATAAAAAATATTAAATTTATTAAAATATTTAAATATATATATATATATAAATAATTTATATATATATTATAATATTTTAAAAAAATCACGATTCAAAATTCGATCTTCGCTTATTGAATTTTGATTATTTTTTTCACAAGATTTTTCATTTAAAATTCGATTTCTGGTAACTGAATTTCAATCTTATACAAAATATATATATATATATATCTTCGATAAATGAAGTGAAAATGATAATTTTAGCAAATAATTATATTTTTAATATTATTTTAAAAAAGAAATCTCAGTGTTATCCCGGATATGCCAACTTTGAGAAGCATCTAATAAGATATTGAATTATTTTTAATTAAAACACCACAAACTCAAAACTAGCCTCCAGGAATATTCTCCACAAAATTCTATATTTTCCATCGTTCCATTTCTCTTTCCCCTCTCTTAAAAAGCACCGCCATTCTCTCACCACTCAACTCAAAACCCAACACAGCATCTCTACCAAACTCATCTACTACACATTCTTCTTCTTTTTTTCCTTTCAAGCTCGCCCAATGTCGAGTTTCATCAGAAAAAAGCGAGTCACTGACCTGCTCAACGACCAGGCCCGAGCCCGACTCGTCGGTGGCCATTACCGGAATTTGAACTCCTGCGACCAACTTTCTGGTGAGGGTGAGTCCCCCTCACTATCGTATCTCGTCCACGGTTTCCTTGAAGAAGACACTTGCGTCTGTAGCGAGGACTCAGTGTTCGATGACTCGGACTGTGACCGAGTCGACTCAGTAGACGACTCGTCCGACTCGGTGAGTGATTCATCCAGTGTCGCAATCTCACCTTCCATCACTACGGACCCTTACCGGAATTTACTCATTGCGCATGTTACTGAGGGCGCGGAGAAGTTCGCGTTTTTGAGGGAGCAAAACGCAATACTATACCGGCGGAACGTGGCGGCGTTTCTCCGGGAGAGGCGGCACGACGCGGCGGTGTGCGAGACGGCAGGGGATGCCTCAGGCGGGAGCCACGAGTTCATCGACGTGGTCCAGCCGGGAGCCGCCACTTGGCGGTACTTCGTGGACCTCGACTTCCGCGCGCAGTTCGAGGTTGCCAGGCCCACGCGACAGTTCGCGGAGGTGATGAACACCGTTCCCGGCATATTTGTCGGGCGCGCAGAGGAGCTGAAACGTACCGTTTCAACGCTATGCGACGCGTTGAGGCGGTGTTTCAGGAGCAGGGGGCTTCCAGTTCCGCCGTGGAGGAAGAACCGGTTCATGCAGAACAAGTGGTTCGGGCCGTGTCGTCGAACCATGGACCCGGTTCGGCTAGCTGTAAACGGTGTTAGTTGCAAGTTGGTGGGGTTCAACGACGTCGTTTTGGAAGCTGGACGTGTTGTTCGGACAAGATAATTGAAGTAAAATTGGTTATTAGATTATCATTTATTTAATCAAATAATTAGAATTTTGTTTTGTCTTTTCGGAAGTTAGTTAAATTATAAAATAAGATTTATATTACAAGTTTGAGTTTATACAAAGAAAAAACGAGTGCTATTTTTATTTTTTAAGTTAATGTTAATTATTTTTCATTTATAATGCTTCTTCTGCTGTGTTATGAAGTTTTTTATATTATTATATTTTTAATATTTTACAATAAATAAATTTTTAATCAATTAAATATTAGATAAAAAGTTGTTGAGAAAGTAATAATTGTAAAAATTCTATACGCGAAAAGAAAATTAATGAGTGCTTTGTTAATTTTCTAAGTTAATGTTAATTATTTTTCATTATAATGCTTCTTCTGCTGGGTTATGAAGTTTTTTATATTATTATCATTTTTATTATTTTACAAAAAATATATTTTTTAATCAATTAAATATTAGATAAAAAGTTGTTGAGAAAGTAATAATTGTAAAAATTCTATACTTGAAAAATAAAATAATGAAGTAATATTTTTTAGAATTTTGTGATGTATTGACTTCTATATATATATATATATATATATATATATATATATATATATATATAAATATTACTTTTTAAAAGTTGTCGTACTCTCTTATCTATTTTTTTTGAAAAAGAAAATCTAAAATAACACTCGTTGTAAAGCTGAAGAATAGAGAATTTTGCGTGGCTATTTAAATGCACTTAAATTCAAACAAATGATGATAAAAAGCGTTGAAATTAACAAAAACATTTTAAAAATAAAAGAATGTTGATCAATATTGAAATATAAAAATAAAGATAAATTTAATGTTAATAATTGAATTAATTCTGTAATTTTGTAAACAAGATCAATTATACAAAGTGGATGTTTTAGGAAAAAAATAATGACTTTTAATTTTTGTGTATTTCTCGTAAGAATAATGATTAAATAAAAATGACGTTGGATTGCATGGATAGAAATGCGGCGAATACACACTGTTGTATTTCAGTCTTCACTGAGTTAGAGGAACCAATGTCACGTGTGGGCACAACTGGTTCTGGTTGGAACTTGCAAGAAAAGTTTTGTCGTATATTCATGCATTTATTAAATCCTTTTAAACAAGAAAGGTATATTAAACAAATAAGTTAATTAATAATTAACCCTATTTTATATTGAAAAGATGCTGAACATCATACAAAATTTTCAAAGGATATATTAAGTAAAAATTAGTTTATTTAAAATTTGTCAAAAAAAATAGTTGTAATATATTTTGTTAGATATCAAAATAGGTATAATCGATGTTTTAAATATTTTTTTTAAGAAATATATTAGATTAAAAAAAATTGTAGCTTAAACTAAATCAAATTTATTTTAATTTGACCTCCTCATATTATAATCTATGGATTTATGTAAAATTAACATGTAAACTTATCAGATAAACTGTTTATAAAATAATAATTATTTATAAATAAAAATAATATTATTTTATTTAATATATATATATATATATATTATAAATTAATTTGATAAGAGATTCATTTTTCTAAAAAATAAATATCATAATAATTTTCTAATTATTACTTATTCTAATATTTAATGATTAAAATTAATTATTATTTTAAGTTAATAAATTATTAAAAATAAATATTGATTATAAATAATAAAATTTTAATTCTTATTTTAATATTGAATGATACATTATCTTATAATTTATACGTAAAGTCATTATATCTTAAATAAAAACTAATTTTATTAATAAAATTTAAATTTAAAAATATTTTTTTATTTTTTATTTTTATTTAAATATTTTTTTAATTAATTGATTGGTATAAATATGTTAATATATATTATTTAATTTAATCAGCTTAAAATTGATTTATCTACCCACTAGTCTAATATAAGATCAAACTAAATATTTTGGTTCATTTTAAAATATAAGTAGGTTTGACTATTAAACTTTTTGTACTTGAACTCGAAATATCAAGTCAGACTAGATTAGATCATCCATTTTAATAATTTTAATATTAAAAAAAATTACATTATACCATCTTAACATAAATTTGCAATTTTATTCCATCACAAAAAGATCTTATAAGATACAAAAATAAAAATAAAATAAAAGATAAGTTTTTATTATATGCTTTGCATGATAAATTTAGTAGTGAAAGATATTTAGGTAAAGACTATCTCAAAATTAAATTAATATATTAATAAAATACATAATGATGTATATATGAGTAAAGAAGATGATTCAAAAGAACTATTCTTCATTCGTCAAACGATTACCCTTCACTTGGTTTGACTCAATACTTACATGTATTAGTATGATTTTTTTTTTAGAAATAAGTTTAAGTTTTGAACTTTAGATTTTGCTAGCTAGTGCAATTAGATTTTGGCTAGGTCTTCCTATTTTGGTTTGAAATTTTGTTTCTTTTTCATTTATTCTACTCTCTAGGCATATGATTAGTAAACTTCGTGGTATCAACACAATTGGTCTTCTCCTTTGTTCACAATGATGTTTAATGTTTACATTAAAAAACACATGATAAAAAAATGAGAAATTGATATTGAGAATAATATTATTTGATGAATATATACATTAAACTCTTTGACAAATGTAAATCTTATGACTTCTCCATTGTTATACCCGTAGAGTATTGGGTAACAAAATCATATCAATCACTAGTTATTAAATGTAACAAATTGTTTATGTCCACCGAGAATAAAGATATGCTTAGCACATAATTACTTGTCTTTTAACATCTATATAATTGTGTTTTCAATGTCTTGATGTTAAGGTCATAATATCCTTAAAAGAGTTGTTGACCAAAATCAAAATTAGATGTTAAAATAAATTACACTTGGAGTACAGTAAAATTGTTTGTGATTTGGCTAATTTTATAAAATTTGCTTCTATTTGTATGTGTAATTTTTTTTTTTCAAAAAAGTGTAAATGAAATATTCTATTTAGAGGGTATAAAGTTTTGTAAATTTAACATGTAAAAATGAGAAAAAAAATAACACATCAAATATGTAATTACATAAGCTCTAAAGTTCAAAGTGCAAAAATATATCATAAAATAGATAAATGTTTAAAATAACCTTACTTTTATATTCAATTTAGTATAAATCGAGTTTAAATAAAAAAATTTAAATAAAGAATTAGAATAAACTTGAGACAAGTTTATTTTCATACGTCAATATACATATAAATTTATAGTCTAGTTTTAAGATATACCAACAAGTTTATTACTGTTGCATTATAGTGTAATTATTTATATTTAATACTCATTAATGACTATTGACAATAACATATTTAGTGATGATGTTTTAAATGAAACAACATATTTATTGACAAGTTATTGTTTTGTTTTTCAAGGCTATCAAATGTTACATTCCTAGTCTTGTGGGGTAAGTGAAGGGACTAGAGTAGACATTAAAAGTTTCCTTTCTTTCATATAAAAAGAAGTGTCACTCTTAAACTTCTCACATATTCTTTTTGCTTATGTTCACCTTTATTTGTGGTTTCCTTTCAAGGTTATTTTCGGTCATCGTCTTTATTTCTTCATTCTTTGTTCAGAGGTACGGTTTGGTTCTCCATTATCATTGTGTCCCTCTTATTTTCTTTGCTTGTATTTGTTTGTCATGTCCTCCTTTGTGTCCGTTAGCGATTCTTCTCTAAAAGGTGAACTCTTGGTTGACAAGAAAGCTCACTCTATCAAAGAAAATTATTTCGATGAAGAGAGTATGCATATATATATATATATATATATATATATATATATGTATATGTATATTTGTATTTTGGAGGAGGAGGGTATTGTAATAGGTAGAATGACCACCATGAGCACTCCTTTTACACGGAAGATAATCCCTTCACCACTATCAAGACCTCTAAGGTCGATTTGATAGTTATTGAGACTTGCTCGACTATAATAGATAAAGTGTATGTGAAGTTTCTCATAAAGAGGGGAGGGGGGCTTTAGTTTTATATAAGAATACCTCTTCAATGACCTATATCTTTTCCTTCCATTTATAAATTTTTAGTATAAAATGCTAATTACAATGTAGCCCTTGGCCAACTTGGAATAATTAGGTTTTTCTTTAAGTTTTCCAATTTTTGTGTCAAATCTACAAATAATTTCACTTACCAAATTTATGTATTTTTATCAACTATTTTGTAACCTCGACCACACTCCACACTTCCTCTTCTACTAGCAACGGATAAAGTTCAAATATTGAGTTAAGTATTTATTGATGATCGATGATAGATTGGACATAGAAATATCAAAGAGCATTCCTCAACCAATCAATTGTAAAGAGGTTATCCCTTACATTGAGGACCAAATACTGTCATTTATGGGTAAACATTGATATTTTTTCTTCATATTGAGTTTTCATATTATAAGACTTATTAACCTTATCCTCTTTTTTTCTAGGAGGTTGGAGAAAGATTTTGACTATAGGAGAGTACATGTAAAGCTCAAAGCAACCCCTACCAACCAAGTTGTTAGAGTTTGATCTTCATCTGAGCAACCTACCAAGAAAACAAAACCTTTGGCAACTACTCCAGAAAAAAATTCAACTAATGAAGTTTATCCCAATGTCAAGGTTGCAATTGTTGAATAGATTCCCAAGACTACTCTAGCTCAAGAATACAATGACAAGAAGGCTTGGAAGAGGTTGATAAAGAGGTCAATGATGCTTAAATAAGAATGTTGGTAATTGGATGAGGTTGAGGAATAAAAGGAAAAGGTAATGGTGAAGAAAGATGTAAAAATTCATTGAGATGAGCTTGACATGACCAACATGAAGCTTTGTAAAATTAGGAGATCTTCTTCACGAAGATGGTTTCAATATATTCATGAGTCAAGTCGCTCCTTTCAACTTAAGGATTGACTTGATCAACTTCAATATTAAGAAAAAAGTTATGGGTGAAAAATTAATAAAGGAGGAATAGATTAATATTTGTAATGAATTTCTCTTTAGTTGAAGAGACTTTTATCATAATCGAAATTACTAAATTTTATATTATCTTATTTATTATAATCCAAATTAATCTTATATGTTGAAAATTACGAAATCAATATATGTTTGAAACAACGTAACTCGACATATAAATATCATTTATAGTTACTCCTAATAGAAAAGTTGTCAAGCCAATATACCACAATGAATACTTAAAAAATATATCAATGTATAGGAGTAAAGAGAATCAAAATAAATAATATATCTAGTCGTGTACTTTATGTTGTACTTTCAAACAAAGACATTCTAAGTCATTGATAGGATCAATTTGCATGTTTTCAAGAATCCTAGTAGCAAAGTTGTCAATTAATATACCACAATAAATACTTAAAAAAAATAATATCTCAATATATAGGAGTAAAAAAATCAAAATAAATAATAAATCTTATTATACACTTTATGTGCTTTCAAACAAAGACATTCTAAGTCATTGAAATGATCAATTTGCATGTTTTCAACAATTCCAGTAGCAAAGTTGTCAAACAAAACCAATATACCACAATAAATACTTAAAAAATAATATCTCAATGTGTAGGAGTAAAAATAATCAAAATAAATAATACATCTCATTATCTACTTTATGTTGTACTTTCAAACAATGACATTCTATGTTATTGATAGGATCAATTTGCATGTTTTCAAGAATAAATCACTATTTGAGAACAAACTAACTTGGGTCATATATGCTTCGACATCACCAACTCACTAAGCTCAATGTAGTGAGGTTTGCTTGGAGGTTCTCATTGGTTGCATTTCCTTCACATGACATTTCAAATTATTAATGATTATTGTCTCATCCATTTTAAAAGTTATTAAGTTAGATTAAATGTGAGTTAGTACCATATGATAAATGTGATCCTAGAAGAGTTTTACTTTAGTCTCATGGTGGACACTAAATATTCTTATCTTAACATCAAGAGATTTTAGGTCAAGAAGAGAGGAGGACAAGTCTTCATAATTTACATGACGAACATTGGATGATGAGATCATGATCGAGAGATCTACATACTAAGATTATTTGATGATCAATTCAATATTTTAAACAAAATATGAGAAAATAGTTATATACATATAAGGAAGATGATTTAAAAAGTGTAAATGAGATGTTATATTTATAGGAATATAAAATAATAAATTATACAAATGAATGAAAATAAATAACATTGTCATAATAACCTTAGTATTTACTTATATGAAGGATAAGACTGAATGGAGGGATATTCATTTTGGGATTCTTATGCATAAAGTTGTCTGTGAGTTTTTGAGGATTAAGGGCCAATATGTCAAAGAACCTCTTTGATATAGAATAAACACATTAATGATAAATCTCTAATTCTTAAAAAATTCGTCGTAACATATTAAATTAAGATAATATTGTTAAGCTGAGAAATGTCTTATTATGTTCTTGTTGCAACCTTTGTCATAAGGAGGATAAAATACCAAACATCTATATTTTAGGTGTAATGTGGTAAACAAGTAAGTTTTGGACATGGGTTCAAAAGTATTGCATTTTCCAATTTCTAATATTAACTCCATTGTAAGTTTGATTTACATGGAATTTAACTCTTAAATTAAGGATATGGATCTAGCTCTAGTCATTAATGTATTTTGGATTATTTAGAAAATGTGAAATCATGATATATTCCAAATTTCAATTAGTTTCTAAAATTGTGTCAATGGTAAAAGTAAATGTAGCTATATTGAGCAAATAGTCACATTATTATATTATAAGTTTGCTTGAATTGATTTTATTTTCAAATATACATTTTCTTTTTAAATATTTTGTTCATTGTGTTTTCTCTCCACTTTTTTATTTAAATATTTACCTAATAATATTTTTAACATTCCGTAAAGAAAAAGAAAAATATGACAACATAAGCCCAAGAGCATGATAGTTTGGTGGTATTCTGTGAAGACATTTTCATATTAACTATGATGTCAACATTTTATCTGTGTTGACTCTGATGCTACCAGTCATAAGAGTAAGAGTCAAATTTAAATAATGAGAGATGGGAAGTTTCGAACATCTTTAAACGTACTCTCCTTTACACACACATATATTATTTATCGTATTATAAATCGCGGAATTCTACCATTTTTTTTACAGGTGTAATTAATTGTGACCCTGTAATATGTATAAACTTATGAATGATACTAAAACTTTTTCCCCAATGCAAAATTAATTTTGATGTGGAATCAAATTAAATAAGAACTCATACCTCTTAAGGTTAAAAATATTTTTTAAATAATTTTATTTTCATATTTAAAAGGTAAACAATAAAATTTACATGCTATTAAATCGAACATATTATATAAATTAATCTTAGTGAGTTTTAAATTTTACATTTGATAATAACTATTTCTTTTATAGATTAATATTAGTTTATGTATAAGTTAATCTGTAAAAGTTATACTGTATTATTTAAAAAAATATATAAATCTAAAATTACGTTTATTAGTTTTAGTTTTAATTTCTTAAAATTAGAATGCTTAACTTTCGCATAAAATAATTTAATTTATAAAAATATTTATTTTATTTTTTTAATTCTCTTAAAATAATTTATGAAAATTATGTGTAGATATTTATTTTATTAAAAAAAAATTCTCATAACATACTTTCTAATATATATTCTACTATTGATTGGACTTTATTAAAAATAACAAAATTATGAATCTCGCTTTTTTAATGATAACTTTGTAATTTTTCATAAAATATGACTTATAGTAAATAAAGTGAGAAAGAGTATGTCCACAAAATTATTCTGTTAACATGGCATAAAGTATTTTAAAGAAACGGTTTACCGTTAACCTATCTAGATGTTTCATGTTTAAACAACTCCAAAACAAAGTACAATGTTCTTTTCACTTTTTAATGTTTTCAGTTTTATTTTTTAATATGTAATTTAAGTAAATATAGTAATTATTGGTCGTACATGTTGCCAAACAAAAATATTATTATCAATTATTATATTTTAATAAAAATTTAAATAGTGAAAAACACGCAACGAAATGGAAATACTTAACAGACGAAAGGCACGAGAGTTTTAGTTCAGAATGGTGGCATTTAGCATAGATTATGTTAACACGGTGTCGACATGCGCTTTCCAGATTCTTCCTTGGTACTCTGGAAAGCATGCTGGTTTTCTTCAATGATTTGGATTTTTATTTTAAAGCCCACGCGCTTACAGTTTTCTTTTAATGTTTGGAAAGTTTAAAATAATGTTTTTTTATGTCATCAAATTCTGGTAGGATAAAAAATAACTACATTTAAAAAAATGGGTAACATTTTTATAAATAAAAGAAATTATTTTTACATCAAAATTCTTAAACATCAACCTAAAAGTTATTTTTTTATATTTAGTAACTCTCCCGTGCATATAAAGAATGATTTTTATGCCAGTTCTTGTAAGATCTTATTTAAAAGTTGTGTTTTAATAATTTTAAGATTTTTTTTTAGTACTTGAGGATTTGTGAGTAACGATGATAATACCAATCAAATTAGTTTTTTTTTAAAATATATTTTTATTATAGTGAATGATGAAAACATATATATTGTATTTGATTTGTAGTAGGTGACATTTTTTTTGATTGAATTCGAATTTTAGAACGTTTTTATATATTTGAGGTTAGTGATTTATGGGTCTCCTTTTTTATGTTAAAATTGAATCTGTGATTGTTTTTTAAGATCTCAATCACGTTATTACATGAATATCTCCACTTGGATTGTTATTGAAATTGAATTGTTGTAGTTTATGATTATTCTTTTATCTATTTGAGTTGATTATACCTTATACATAATATTTTTATGTTTTCATGGTTTAATTGTTTGAATCCTATATTTTTTATTGTTTGTATATTAATTATATAATAACAATGAGTAAATAAGGAAAAAAATGATATGGTATAATAGGAAGAAAATATATTATAATATATAGAATTTAAGACTTTATGATGATTAAAATAAAATAAAAAATAATTAAAGAATAGTAAGTTTAAAATCAATTAACTTCATAAAGATTCATGTTCATATAATTTGAATTTCTCTTTGATGACCATTCATAATCTAGCAATTTTAACATCTAAAGATTCATCATTCAAATAAGTTTTCATCATAGTAACTTTCATATCCATAGAGTACTCATCCACACTCCAATGTCCTAGTTGAAACGGTTGGTGCTTCAAAAGGAATTCTTTTTTAAGATAAGACACAAAATGTTCTTACATGAATACTTTAAGATTATTATGAGAAGTCACCATTGACCTCTTGTATTACCCAATGTCCATTTGTAGTTTGTTTCGACATAGTCGTCAAATTTTAGGAAAGTTAATTGTAACTTTTTCCTATCATCTAAATCACACACACTATAAACATTTATGTACTTTTCCTATCAATTTCCATACAAGTGAGTAAAAACCATTTTATTTCACTCTTGGTGTTTGGTTGCTTACGGTTTGTCCAGGTACTCGAATTTCAATCAAACTCTTATTAAAAGTGATTCATTGTTCTAAAAAATCAATTTCTTAGAGAACAAGTTTCAAGTTAAATAGGAGTAGTTCAACACAATACTTAAGATTGCCAAAGAAATGCAAAACTTATAGAAATTTGAAGACAAACTAGAAAAAGCATTAATAGAAAAAAAAAATTAAAACAAATAGGATGAGATTGGTACAAAACTTAGAATCAAAATAAAGAGATTAAAAAATATGAGTAATTGAACAACGTATTTAGAATTACTACTAGAAAATTACTTGAACATAACCAAATCATATATTCAAATTCAAAAGTATTAACGGTAACATGATTAAGATATCAACAATGTTAAAATCATTTGGTCAATCCAAAGAATAAGCAATCAATATTGCATCCAAGTTTGAACAATGATTTTTGTATTTGAACTTAATCTTTTATTTTTTATTTTTATAACTCACAGCCTTTGCTTCTTTTAATTACTTTTTAAATGCTTTTGATTTTCAAACTTAAACACAATACTAACATATAATTCAAAACAAAGTATGCACATTTGATCTCTATGTTTGTAATCAATCAATTCAAACAACCAGAATTTAACTTTGAATTCATTTCAAAATATATTCAAGTAATATGACTAATATGAGTTACACGAAGTAGACGTACCACGGGTAATCATATTCAATGAACAATCTTTTTCGATCATATAACACGTTGATCATTACAATCCTTCACAATATCATTCATTGAACATGATTATCCTATATTATCAAGCAAGAATATAACAATACAGATTTGTGAAATATTTTTCAGCAAAATTACAAGTATAAGTAAGAAATTAGCTAAAAAAAATTAATCTTGGGATTGAAATACTAAATGTCTTATGATTTGATGTATTAGTGATGAAAACTCAAACTTGTTTGCTAATTCATGTCAAATTGTGGGCTTCTTGTCTTCCATAGATTAAATAAAGCACTCTTTACCAAATGATATGGTCTATGATAATAATAATTTTCTTGAATTAAAAACAACTTTTATTATAGTTTGAGTTTTGTTTAGATTTAATTATTAGATTTTTATAACTCTCCACTCGACGCAAGTTGAAGAGTTATAATGAAATATACAAAATAAATAAGAAACAAATAATCATTCCATCATTTATCATTGGACACAAGTTTTTAACTGCTTAAATAAGTGAAAAGGTTTGTGAGAAAACAATATGAACAATATGAATATAAAATCAAAACAAATGAATCAAAGAAGAGAGTGAGAATCAAAGAATAACTGAACCAATAGCTACAAAGAAGTAAAGAGAAATTGAAAACAGAAAAAGCTTATGGAAGATGGAGAAGTCACACCACTTAAAAGCTTCTTCAAGATAAGTGGTGAATACTTGATTTATAGAAATCAAAATAAGATTCATTTAACAAAAAATTACAAATATAGAGGTTTCTCTCTCAAATTCTAATTTTCATATATGACATAAAGTGATTTTATAAGAAAGGAGATAACTATTTATAACATTCATGATGGAAATTGGAATAAATGTAAAATAACATTGAAATTCTAATGAAACCAACGTAGAAAACTTAAATTCAAATTTGAATCTAATCTTCCTTCTAAAATATCCTTGGTCATGTGATCTAGAATTTAAAAATTTAAATATAATCTTGATTCCAAAACATTCTTGGTGGTATGATTTAGAATTTAAATCTAATCTTATATATATATATTAAATTGAATTTTATCATAGTATAAAAAATAAATTATATTTTCATAGACACTTATTTGAAATGAAAATTGATTCTGAGAAATCAAAACTACTTTCAAAAACTTTTTTTTTTAAATTTGACTATTAAATTAAAACTGCTTTATACTTCCAATTTGACCATTCTATCCTTTGTATCTTGTTTTTACATCCCTGCATTATTCAATTGTTCTAAAAACAAGCTTTAGCATAGTTCTAATTGACAAAAATCATTATATGTTGAACGTCTTACCCATTTATCGAAAAACAAAAATTTTAATCACCAGGCCATGTTATGCGTGCCAAATACACAGCAAAATCCCATATCCATAAGAAGTTATAAGTAGCATCTAAAACTCTATACTCATTTGTGGCATGAGATCCATTATTCACTCCCTACAGCTATGAACTATGAATCCTGAAAGCTAGCCTTACGCCAGTAGTAGCTTAAACAATTTGGCCACCAATCTCATTTAGAAGCGCACAACCATATTTTTAAGTTGCCCACAGTTACTAGGAAAATTCTAGTTTGTAGGTGAACTGCCGACACAGTGGTTTGCTGCACCATTGGATTCAAACAAACTCATTACTGTTCCTATCAAATAGAAAAGGATTCAATAATGGTAAAAATGCATAGCTGATCTTGGACGTAACTAAATTCTGTAATGCTTAAAGGCTGCCAAATATCAGAAATTGACAGTTCAAAACTTGAATATGTAAACAACTCTCATCATGGGAATCTGAATAAGTAATCATTAGGTCGGGAAAAAGTGTAACTGTTCAAATTCTAAGCAAGTTCTGTAATTCATGAAACCATCTTGACTAGCAAAGGGAAAGTTATTGCTTCCTTCCTCTTCCTTTCTTGCTTGGTTGAGCATCTGTTTGCTCTTTTCCAGTGACTTCTGATAGATCAACTGCAGAATGATAAGTAGTGCAGAATGTAAAAAGAAATCTCAGCACCAGGTAAGAATTTCCAAAACACAATCAGTGTAAACCATAAACCAATACAGTAGTGGTATCTTAATCTCAAAAGAATGTGCCTTTGACAATTTAGCTAACTCGAATGTTGCGGAGAATTCGTTTTAGTTAAAGCATCATTACATTAACAGCTTAGAGTAAGACATATACCATCAGGACCACGGGCCATCAAGGCAAAGAACATATTGTTTAGTTTTTCCATCTTCTTAGCCTCCTGTGCTTGGTCTGTCTTATACTTTAGACACTGTAGAAAGTACAACAATTCACAATACGAAATTGAGTTTATGAGGGTAATATGCAAGAGGTAGTCAATCGTAAAACAACAGAAAATGATGTTTTTTGTAAGGAATATAACTACTGCATATCATTGAATCCACGATGGTCATAATTGTGGCTAAATTAAATTTTAACCACCAAAAAACATGAGAGGTCATATTCTTTTAATAAGAATATTACATTCTTGATCAAAGAAGTCTGATAGAATTGTTTTATTGGCAGAGTTATATAACATCTCAAAAACAAAAGAGGCATGCGAGCAGAAACTATAATGGGTAACCTCCTCTTATATACCATTCTTTTTCAATGAGAAAAAAGGCTACAAATTGCAAATATATTAATGATCATAAGTACCACTAAATTTCTAGATCTTGGAAATTCCTACAGATAGCAATGCCTTAATGTAAAACCTATAAGGCCAATGTGGCCCATCGGCCTAGTGAGATGTCTAAAGCTTACTAAATTCAAGTGAAAAGAGAACGACACATTGAGGGATTGGTAATACCAATTTAGAGGGTAGTATTTAAATTTTCTTATAGACCCCAAATCTTGTCCGGCTTCACAATAAAGACCAGAAATCCTTCATTCTGAAGATGAATAAGGCTTCATAGGACCTCTAGTAGTGTTTACTAGGTCTCATTTAAGAATAAGGAAGGATTTCTAAGAAAATAAAAAATCATTTTTTTATCAAGAAACATCGGATGGCCATCTAGAAGAGCCAGACGGCCGTCCACTTTGTTTAGTTAGTCATGGACGACTGTCCATGATAAGCAGACGATCGTCCACTCTAAATTTGAGCCATGGACAACCGTCCATGATAAGCAGACAGCCGTCCACCCTAAATTTTAGCCATGGACGATTGTCCATGATGTCCAGACGACCGTCCACTTCCCTGACTCGCTTCCCTATAAATAGAACCCCATTTCTCCCATTTTCACACACCACTACATACTTCTACCTACTCTCATACTCTCCTATGCTTTAGAGGACCTCTTTTGGGACTTTTGAGCAACTCTTAGCTTTTCTCGGAGTACGAGTGATCTTTTGACACTCAAGGAGTTTAGTTTTTTCTTTGTTGGAGTGAAGAGCGCAGTTGTAGAGTGAGGGAATCGTCAAAAAAATCCTCAAATTCTAAGATATATATAAAAGCTCGCTTTGGAGGTTTTCTTTCATATCTCTTCTCTTTTACTGCATTCCTTTATCGCTTTCCTTGTATGCATTAGATATTATGATCATGTAGATATTTAAATTTTGCCAGTAGATAAATAAATAGGGTAAAAGCTTAATTTCTCTTAGTCTTTATTTTATGAATTAGTCTATCATAAGGAACCCGAAAGGGGCATTGTGGGGTGCTAACACCTTCCCCACACGTAACTAACTCCCTTATCCAACTCTGATTATAATGGTCAAAGTTGATTTTTTCTAAAACCAACGCCTTTTTACCCTTTTCCTATGTTTAAGGTTAAAACATTGGTGGCGACTCCATAGAACCCATTTATGAAAACCTCGCTTTTAAGGTTTTGCCCGGTTATCGGACAACTTAAAACCGTTGACTACATAATTTTATGAAAACGCGAGTCCAAACCGTCATGTCATTCCGACTACCTCTTTGACGGTGGTGACATTCCTTTATGTACAAACAACCTTAGACAACAAAGATTATTCTCATCCAAGGGCAAGAATTTATTTTAGATGTGAATTGCTATCTTCTAAAGGGACTTTTGTTGGCTGTAGTAGAATTAGCTTAGACTTTCCTTAATCATGGTTATCAAATCGATATTCAAATCGTGAATCAAATCTTACTATGAATCGTAAGATACATGATAAATAAAATATGCTATTTTTAAGTAAAAATAAGTGATAAAAAACATTAAAAATATCATATATTAGAATGAAGTCAAAATATTCAATCCATAAAACCAAAACATAAAAATAAATGTCACCGAAATCCAATAACTTAATCTTATGCTTTCATTCGTTATCTCCAAGATCAATGTCATTTAGATCATCTTCCTCTAATATAACATACTCTTGCAGTTCATTTTCATCCTCTTCCTCAACTTCTCCGACCATTTCTTCAATTTCATTATCATTTGTTGTTATGGTAAATTTTCCTTTTTTGTCAACCTTAGTGGTTAAATTTCTTGGACCTATTAAATAACAAAAAAACTTTATAAGTATTGCAGTATTTATAATTAATTTAATAGCACAAGTTTTATAGTTTAAACAAATACCCCTCTTCCTTTTCTTGCTTGGAGCACCCTCTTCAAGAGTAAAAGATTCATGTATATCCATCCATGAAACATCATTTGGTAGGCAAGGATCCTCCTTTTCAGTAATTAACTCATCATATGATTCAATATCAGATAAACATATAGGATCATAAGTATCCCAGGCCCATATTCCCCAACAGATTTCAACATTTGGGCAAATAAGGAGCTTCTTACCAAATTAAATGATAAAGCATTGCCATATATGCATTTGCATGTCTTGAATCACCATCTCTATCTTTAAACATTTCATTCATGGTTTTTTGCTTTGTAATTCTTTGTTTCCCCTTATTGGCAAACGACTCTACGGTTTCTTTTTTATTACTACCTTGGATTTCCACTTCTTCAAAACAGTCTATCCTATTTGCTTCTTTAATTTTTTCTTTATCTTCTAACAACTTCAAAAATATGTCTCTAGTATTATCTGGAACATATGTGCAAGCAATGACATTCTCCTTTGTTCCAGCAAGATGATGTTTCATTCTTGCAACACTACCCCAACAAGTATGTGAACAATACTTGTACTTGACTAAAAATCTATGAAGGGGAACACTCTCACAATGACTCCATGTACTATCTATTTCTTTCTTCTGCTTTAACTGACTCATTGCTTCTATCAACAAAATAAACACAATCTTTAAATAAAAACTATTTTTTATAAAAAAATAATAAAATAAAGTCATAAATTAATTCAAACTAATTTAAAAAAAATAATAAAATATCAATTAATTTTATATAGAAAATAAATAATAATAATAATAATAAGTAATTATATATTAACTTAAATAGTAATTTCAATTAAAAATATAAAATAAAAAACGACAAATTAAATATTAAAGTAATAAAAAAAGTATTTCATATAAAAAAAGTCATAATTATTTTTTATAAAAAAATAAAAATAAATAATTAAGTAAAAAAATTATAAATTAATTCAAACTGATTTAAAAAAATAATAATAAAATATAAACTAATTTCATAAAGAAAATAAAAAATAATAATAATAACAAAAAGTAATTATATATTAGTTTAAATTGTAACTTTAATCTAAAATAAAAAGTGTAAAACCGAATTGAAAAAGTTACATCCCTTCACATGAGATATAAGGAAAATATCACCTATCACAACACATTCTAGACTCACCTTTTTTTTTTTTTTACTATAGAGCTTCTTCTCATCGTTGGGGCTGTTTTTCTCACCGCTCATGTAGCGCTCCTTTCTTCCTTCTTCTCACTTTACTAGTGGGACTGTTTTTTCTCACCGCTATTGGGTCTGTTTCTAATCTTCTATTTTACTACGTTCTTCCTTCTTCTCACCACAGGTCCTTTCTTCTCACCATGTAGCACTCCTTTCTTCTCACTGCACCGCTGAGGCAGTTTTTTCTCATCGCTGTTGGGTTTGTTTTTTTCTCGCTGCAGAGTTTTTTTTTTTTTTTCTCAATGATGTCTCTGCACACTTCCACCATTTCTCAATATATAGTGAGTTTAGTCACTTCCATTCACTCGATCCCTTCTTTTTTCTCATTCACTTCATTTCACTCTCAACAGTTGCTTCGTTTCACTCTCAGTCGCTTCGGTTCTTACCTATTGATTTCTTTTAAATACACTTGTTAGCATTGCAAGTAACAGAGTTGAATCGTGAGTATTACGATTCAACTTCGATTCATCCGATTCAAGCTTCAATTCAAAGCATAAAACAATACATGTAATAAATTATATCGTCGAGATTGATTTTTGAAACAAATCGCAATTCGAATCGTACAATTCGTATGATTCTAACTACCATGTTCTTAATTGTTAATAAAAAAAAAATGTTTTGTTGTGTTGTAAATGTCTTTGATTGTTCTACTCTTTCCCTATTCCTCTTATTTGTTACATACCCTTAGCCTTCCATTCTACATCAAACATCCTGAATGCAAATACAAATTTTATAGCTTTAAAAATTTGACAAAAGCTTTCATATTTACTTCTAAATTATTCCATGCAATCATGCATATTATGCTTTAATCAAAGACAATCTAGCAGGTTCAAGGATTCCTTGATACCTCTCTCGTTTAGGTCCCTCTATCAGAGAACATGCTGAACTACATAACAATGTTCTTTCCAATCTCCTCACAATTTCATCAATATCCAAGATATTATTGGATCGTAGTTTTGGTTAGGCAGAATCTTTCAAATGGTTAGATATCTCCGACATGCCACTCATGCAAGAGACCATTGGACAAGTGTACAGGACACACAAGCCCTTTTCATGTTGAACTGTCAACGTAAATAAAAAAGGGCCAAAGGAAGGGATTAACTTCAGACCACTTGGTTATAAATGCTTTGATACCAATAATACCTAAAAGCTTAAGCAGTTAGATGGACACCTAGAAATGAGTTTATGTCATCATAAAATAACAAGAATGCTCACAACACACCCTTTAGTGTTGGGTGAAATCATGTGGGCCAAAGTAAATGATAAATGAGACTCATTTATTGAGTTGAGATCCAAGTCATTCACTAGATCCAACATAAGTTTTACCCAATTGTTGAGTGTATTAGAAATGCTAACATTTCGCTAAAATTAATAAATATATAAAGTCAAAGGTGAAATAAACATTCAACAAAAACATTAACTTAATAGCCAGTTAGGCCATTCATCAGCCTTGAACTCAATTTTCATTCCAAAGTATTTGGAAAAAAAAATCAGCCATTATGCAAGATATGACGCTCACGAAAAATAAACAAGAAAACTATTTTAGTCTTTAAGCAAAACAGTATAGGTTTCAATAGAATGGGGTGTTTATAGCCCTATAGGAAGAGTAGTCCATAAATCCTTTATCCAAACCAAACAGGTAATAAAGTGAGATAGTAATATCTTACAATAACAATGGATAAAATATTATATGATAAAGTGGGATAATAAATCACTACTAGATTACAAACCTCAATTTCAAATCACATCAGAAACAAAATAAATGGTAGAGTATATTGCACAAACCACCTCTAACGTTTTATGAAATTACCAAAACATCCCCTACTTTTTCTATCCTTACACTTAGATCCCTTAATTGTGTAAAAAACATTACAATAATATCTTTCATGCATTGCATTAACCCCTCTAATTGTTTGAAGAACATTACATCATGAACCCCTATAACAAAGTTAAGTAAAAGTTAAAAAGTGGAAGGTGCTTGTGTAACTTCATGAAACCTCACGGTGGTCAATATAATTTACCAACAAGAACCTCCACCTTTTTAACATTTACAGTAACTTAGGAAGGAAAACAAAGCACACAACAACAGGGAAGACAAGAGCCAATGGTTTAAGGTAGAGAGGGAAACCACAACATATCAGAGGAGCAACCAGAGGCAGAGACTGTTGATCAAGTGTTAGGAAAGGGTGGGCTTTTTATCAATATGGGTGATAAAACCTAGGAGTACCAATCCAAAGTAATTCACCCATGGAAGTAAGTTAGCATGGCACACAACTCGGAAGGGAGGAAAAATAATCATGCCATACCATTCATCAAGTTGGCACAAAATTTGACAACCATGAAGTGCAAGATTGTCAACTAGTTAACTATCATGTGATTGGATTAAGGAAACGAGTTAACTCTCTACCAAACTCTTTGAAGAAAAACTTGGCTGAACACTTTAAACTCAAACTCTCAAGTCAAGAAGCAAAGTTCGCAAGTTTGAAAGAAATTGCAATTTTTGAACCTCAACGATCCTACATTGTAAGTGTTTTACAATGGGCCAGATGATTCTAAGAAATAAACTCCTTTTTTTAATGTTCTCACTTTATTTCTGTTTTGTTTTACTATGAAGTTGAAATATTGATTTATTGTCGTATTAAGATGTTACACCTATAACATGTCATTAGAAGTTTTTCAAATAGTATTTCTTATGATAAGCAAACTCTTACAAGTCTACAAGTTGAGTTTATGGAAGCCCCACGAGTCTTTGTAGACTCTCAAATTTACAACATGGATGAATTCCAAATTGCATAAATATCCTCACATAGTCCACCATGAAATCCATTGCATTGTATAAGGAATCAAAATTTTGAAATAGTCACGCTATGTTCGAAGATAAAGAAACCACAATCTTCATCTAGAGAACAACATTTTGTATTTAAGAATAAGATTATGATTTCACGTCAATTTATATTTTCACTCTCAAGCATGCAGATAAGACTATGGCATTTGAAAGTTAAAACACATTGAACATATATTTTTGTTTTAGAAAAAATGAACCAATACCTGTCGATTATCAGTGACCTTGAGTACCAACTTGCCATCACAGTGCCTGTACTTCATGACATACCGTGTCTGCTCCAAATACAATAGAACAAATTTCATTTTCTTGAAGATGTTAATAGAACAACAAGGACAAGATGTATAACTTGTACAATAATCATGAAACTGAATTTTAAAAATCAATAAGGTATAGCACAACTGAACATGGAAAGAGATCGTATGTAACCAATTACAAGCTTTTATAAGCATAAAATAAAACAAGTATGAATGAGATTTATCAGGCTTCTGTTACTTTAAGAAACTAAACAACATGAAGTACGGCATTACAGAATCAGGGTCAGCACGGAACAACTCAATGGATTGCTCCACAAACTTGTCCCACTCAGTTATATAAACCATCGCACCAGATAGAGACTTTGGAGAAGGAGGCAGGGAAGATCGATTGAAACAATTTTCTGCCTGTTGTCAAACTCTGGTAAACTAAGTTCGCCTGCATGTAAATAGGAGAAAAAAAATTTATAAAAAACCAGCGTCATTAAATTGATAATCATGGGTACATATAACAAAAAATTAGGAACTTATAGTTAGTAATGAACTTTCATTATATTAACAAAACTCATTAAGCAACAAATTTATATGACATTCTCACATCTCCTGATATTTTACATGAATATTATCAACCAAATGAACCAATCTACAATTTTCCGCATATAAAAACACATTTATAATAAAAGAAAAGAAACTTGTCAGAAAAACAAATTGTCTTTGTAGTGAAGGAATGTCTCATTCTTACATATCCTCATTTTGGCTCAAGCCCAACTTTCTTAAGATCTAGCAAAGTCAATTACGAAGAACAATGCAAGTTCACATATTAAAAGAGGGCACTGCATAAGATAAGTAATTCAAGCAGTACAAGGTTCATTATGGAATCTAAAACCCTCCCACACCATCTTCCATGCCATTCAAGCACTTTACACACACGCGCGCAATTCACTTATAGGTAATTAGCTAAATAAACAAACCCCCTTAATCAAGGAACCTACCACAACCAATTAAGCATGTTATGTAGTCGTCAATACATGACAACCAAAACCCACATGGAAAAATCCTTCTAACATCTCTCATTCATTCAACAACGACACAGAAATACCCATTTAGGAATCAACCTTAATCAATTGATCCCTGACAAGTAAAATACGTTATCAATTCGAGTCAAGTTTGATCCAGAGCAGAATACCAAAAGTTGATTCAATGCCTACCTGAACGAGCCACAAGAAACAAAAGGGCGCGCTGAAAACCCTTGAATGGGAGGAATTTGTGCGTTCTTCTATTTAATCCCAACGGGTCAGAGCCTCCTCACTAGTTCCAAAGCCCGAGAGCTTGTGAGCAATGCTGGCATGCCTTTTCAAACTGTAAACTTGGGTTAGACTTAGATCTGCTAAACGGAAAAGTTTTAGAGAGGCCTTTTAACTTCCGGTAAATTGGCCACAATTTGGTTGAACTTGATTTTAGTTATTATTATTTTTTTTTTACTTTTAGGTTAGGAATTTATTTTAGTGCTTTTTTTATTCTTTATTATTTATTGTTAATTGTAATTATTTATGGTTTAAAATAAAAATATTAGTTTAGATAATTAAGATAGTTAAAATATTTTTTAGAAGAAAAATTAGTATTTTCAATTCTGTATTTTAATTTTTAAGACGATTATACTATTTTTAACTAGGTATTATAATTACATAATTTTTTTACAATCTTTAATATATTATTCACGGTAATTTTATTTTTTAATATTATTTTACTTCGCTATAAATAGATTATTTTTTACTTATTATATAGTAATTTGGTTTAAATATTCTACTTTTTAAAATATATATAATTATTTTCTATTTAAATATCTTTTATGAAGGAAAACAATCCAAACTAATAAATCATCAAATCACCTTGTCTAAGCTAACTAAATTATCTAATCCCCATAATCCCCATATGGTTGGTTTGTCATGTATCAAGTGCATTAGACTCAAAATCATTTTTTTTTATCTACATAATTGTGTCCTAAAGAAGAGATTCTTAATTATACCACAAAGTGTTATACATAATAACGTTTCTAAAATTGGATTAAAGATATAAGTTCAAGGTTTTAAAATTTAATAAGTTTAATAAAATAATATTTTTATAATATAATAAATATAACAACATTTTCTATAAAAGAAAAAATAATAATAAAAATTACGATAATATTGTAAGTTATAATAAAATTATAAATATAAAATATATTAAAAAATATAAGATAAATAATAATTAAAGTTTGATGAAAATATAATAAAATAATTATTATTTAAAATTGACTGTAACTAATAAAAGATTAAATATATATATATATATTATATAAAAATTATATTAAAAAAATTGATCTTTAAATTTGTTTTAGCAAAACTAATTCAACCTAATAACCCGTCAAATTTCTCAAATTTACATTTTTATGCCGATTTTTTCAAGTTTGTACCCATTCCTAATTAGACTAATTGAACATTTTAGTCTAATCCAAATTTCAAAATAATAGTTATACATATTAACATGTATCATTTATGAAAACTCATATCTAGAAAGTTTATTAGTGATCTTCCTAAACTTATATTTTATATTTTAGAAGAAAAAAATTATAAAACATGTTAAAAGGGAAAGCAAATAAAGGTATGTTTAAAAACTCAAAATTTGATTTTCACATCTAACCTTTCTAACTTTTGTATGGAGATTTTTTTTATTTTTTATTCTTCAAGAACCATGAGTCAAGGAGGAAATTACTATGCTCAGGTTATTATAGATGATTTTTTTAAAGACATAGGAATTGATTTTACCATCTAAAATAAGATGCATTCAAGTCTTCAAAAAAACTAGTCAATCTATTAAAAAAATGAGAAAGGTTGTAAAATTGTTGTAATGACAACGGAGGAGAGTTTCAAAATATGGAAATTGATTCATTTTTTGAGAACACATGGTATTGACTATAATTTATCTACTCTCAGGACACCATAACAAAACGGGGTAAAAGAAAAAAATAGGTCGAAAGAGTTTGTTAAAACTATGCTTAATGGGTTTAACCCACCTAATTACTTTTAGGCACTATGAAGAGTCTATAGTTAGATTTCAGCATATTGAATTGGAGACTTGCTGTTTAAGCAAGACCTTTGAGAAGATTGAAGTTTCCTTTATCTTCTTTTACTACATATCTTATGAACTTTTTTCTTCTGTTGGTGTTGTTTTTATGCTCTTTATGTTGTACTTATTAATGGTTTATGAAAATCAATCACTACCTTTCATCTGGACTTATAATTGTTTTAGCTAGATTCATAAAAAATTTCTTTTCCAATTTTGATGCAGTAAAAAAGGGGAAAAGAAATATGTTGATATTGTCCACGACACACATAAACACAATGCCTTTCACTATTTTGCAAGATATTGAATGTCTTCATCAAATAAGGTAAGATTGAAAAGCATGCTAGATTTGATGAAGTCAAACCCTCAGTTGTGTTGTAGGATCTGATGAAGTCAAAATGTTATGTCTTGTTGTGTGTGTGAGTGTGAGTCTAGAGTATGATAGTATGTATGTTTTAATCCATTATCTAGCTAAATCATACTCTAAGATAGTAAGAATGTCTATTTTTTTTATTAAATCTTGGTTTATAGTTGTTTTAATATATTAAAACTATTTTTAATATGTTAAAATGTTGTTTGACTTATTTTTAAATGATAAAAATTTAAAATAATTTATTAATTTCACTTAATTACTTAAACATTATTATGTTTCAAAGCTTTTATTGATTAAACTACATCTTTTATGAGTTAAAATATTCTTGATGATGTTTTTAGAAATTGTGGTTCCTTACTCTAATCGATTAAAACACCTTCTTATCCGTTTGTTCTTATAACTTAGTGAAATTTTTTACTTTATTATTTTAATCAATTATTTGGAAGTGTTACAATTTAAAAATGACCATTGGAGCATGAAAGAATTATGTTTCATTGTTTTAAACAATTAGACTCATTCTTCATTAATGAAAATGTATTTTTATACTTAGAATTTTTGTTTGCTTTGTTTTAATTGATTAAATGTGTTTACATTAGTTAAAACAACTTATTGAAATTTTCATAAGGATTTGTCTATTTTAATCGATTAAAACCACAAAATAATCGATTAGGTTGTTTTAGTAAAAACAATCGATTAAATGCACGATTTAATGGATCAAAATAGATAGTTTTTCCTATATAAACAATTTCAATATCTCTTTTCTAATATATGATTTGTGAAAAGGTTTAAGCAAATCTGTGAGAGATTTCGAGAGTTTTACATGCGTTTTTCATTGTGAGTTAATTTAAAACATTCTTAACACATTTCTTTTACTTTCTTGAAGACTTGATGTTGCTTGGTTGTTTCAAGAGTGGCTCTTGGATGTTTAAGAAACTCTTGGGATAGATAGAGTGTGTCTACCTAGGTTATTATTGATTTAGTGGAACTCAGTTGATTGTGTTGAGAACTAGATGTAGCCTAAGTGGTTGGGTGAACAAGTAAATTATTGTGTCTTCTTTTCTCTTTATCTCTTACTTCTTTCATTTTCATTTTATTTCTTGCTTTATTCATCAATTATTCTTGAAAAGATTAATTTTGTTCTTTCAGAATTGGTTTAATTCAAAAAGGTTTTGAAAAAAATTTAAAAAGATCAATTCACCCCCCACCCCACTTGATCTTCGTCATTGATCTTATCAGTGAGGTGTTTACAGTCCCTTGTAGTTAATTCTTGCACTTTCAAACCTCTTTAGGAAAATCTTCCCCTCTCTTCTTAACAACACCTAAGATGCTACCTTTAAGAAGAAGTAAACTTCCAAGAAAAAGGGAAAGAAAAATTATATTGTTCCTTTAAGTGCTCAAGATGCAAGGAGCAAGAATTTCCTAAACATACAATTGATTCAAGAAAAGAACTAAATAATGAATTAATTACAAGAAAATTAAGATACCATGATCGAACTACATATACCTCAAACAATTGCATACATGACCAAAAATCAAAGACAAATAAAAAGAAAGATGAAGGTACATATCTCTTGAAGACCTCCATACCTAGCTTTTAATATCAAATTGATGTAAAAATTCTCCCTCGTTCCACCAAGTAGAGTCACAATCAACCCTACATCAAGAACACCTAAGTTGTTATCAAAATTCTTTCCCAAGTTTCTTAAAGAAACTCGACATTAGCTTCTCCAAAGAAGGTTCTTTGTTTAGGAGAGTAGGAGAAAGAACTCCAAAGAAGACACTTGAAGACAAGCAACTGGGTACAAGTAAAAGATCCAAGTTCCACACACTAACCTTAATTTCATTCAAACGTATTAAAAAAACTACTTAAGGGGTCATATATATAGTTACTCCCCTCTCAAACACTCAATCTCCTAGAAGATGTGGGACTAAATTGACCTTATACAAGTGTTGATGGGAATTTTCAAGATTTTGTGCATGTGTATTTCGATATATGAAAATATCTCATATGGGTATATATTTCATTTATGTACTTTATTTATATATAGAGTAAAAATATGACAAAATATCAAATCTTAATAATATCTCAATCGTAACTACTTAAATCAAAATGTACTTAAATAAAAAATGATAACGTAATATTTTTTTATCTTCATTTCTTAAAAAAAAAAATCTTAATACTTAATTTAAATAAAAGCTAATAAAGTAATATTCTCAACATTCCTCCTTATTTTAATATTTGAGAATATTTTCGAGGAGTCATAGGACTTCTTTGAGAATACTCTTACCCCCCGATATGGAGTTATAATTTGAGCCTTCAACATGAATTCTGCGTCTCCCAAATAATATTTACCTACACACAAGAACACTACTTATTAATTATTATTAACAGTTTGGTGGAAGGAATAAACGATGTTTTTCGTCAAACGTTGCATACCTTCTGGTGTGGTCAGTGGATCCTCTCTTCTTAAGACATCTTTTAAACTTCATGAGTCAGATGCAGTACCTTCCCACCCTGCTAACACATATACGAATCTCATGTCGAAATTACACGTTGCAAACACATTTTGCGTTGCCAATATTTTCTACCACGAAAATGAGGGGCTTCCGATCGTGGTACTTTAACACAGACATGCATTCCATCAATCACACCAACACAATCCTTAAAATAAGGATAAAATCTTGGGTTATTATAAATGTGTTCTTGCACATGCGTTCCTGATGGTTAAACAAAAATTCTTCCTCTAATTCAATTATCGCATTCAAGACATTGTGAAAATGTTGACTCATAGTCTCACCCGAGCAATGAAAGAAAAATGACATGGTGCGATTTTTACATTATAACCTAAAATATGTAAAATTTTTGCAACTTGTTCTTTAACTAATGACCTAAATGCATCTTTGACAATGTTAGTTTCTCTTAATCGATGGCACAATTTCATGAAGGCCTTGGTACCATGCGAATAATATTATGACATCGCTCCGAATGAACCAAATATGACATTAGATCACATCTACGACAATCTTTTTCAAGACCATGGAGGTTAACATTGCTGGTGGTGTTGGTAAACATGTTATAATGCAAATGATACAATACATAAGATGGTTACTACCACAACGTTCACATTTTCTTGTATCTGATCATGAGTCTCACCTATTAAGTTCATATTCATCCCAACACATTAGTATTGAATTCTTCTTCTTGTAAATTCTTATATTCTTTGTTTTGATTTTTCATGGCCAAATAATAAAGTTTATGTAACACAAAAATAAACCTTAAATTAGGGAGGTTTAATTATGCATGTCTTAATCACACAGCCCCATCACGCAAACACATTTTGTAATCATCAAATGGAAACAAATAAACAAATCAAGCTATTTAATAGTAGATGAAATTCGAAATTATTATTTAAATATGAAGGGGATGAATTTATTTTGTAATGAACAAAATAGCACACCATCTTCTTGTTCATACACAATTAATAAAGTTAACAAATTTCACTAATGATAGTAACGAGATGATGAATTCACATGCCACATATTTGATTATGTAAGGCTGAATAATAGATTATGGGTGGCTGCATAATCGAATATGCATTAACCCATATTCGATTATGAGGGATTACATAATTGATTAAGCATTGTTGCAGCATCAATTTGACTTTATGCATAATTGATTATATAGCATGATATAATCGAATATGTCATGTTGCAGTGTCAGGTTTCATTACTGCGACTCTTCATGAACAATTGTAACAGTAATATGTTTAACAACATGGTGGAAGACGGGCCTTATGAGTACTATACAATTGAACAACCACCAACAAACAACTATCAACCATGAAATCATTGGTTTAAGGAAAAAGTAACTCACAGGATTGGTGAAAGGGTATTATAAGGATGATGGTAGACAGGCCTTATCACCTTAGTGGCCTAAGCTTAAAAAAAAAAAACATATTGCCATTATTAGGAATAGAGAATGCTGCGAGAGGAAACACAAAGCATGTATATACTGTTGTTGTCGTTGATGGAACTTGCATTTATAGAGTTTAATGAAGAAGGTGAACGTTGGAATAGTAACATCTCCAACAGTCCTCCTCACAGCCAATAAATAAGGCATGAAAGACAAGGCATCTTTGTAAAAGGCTCGTCATGGTAGTTGTGAATGACTGGATTCAACCAGAGTACACTAGACGTGTCACTTTATTCATGCAAAGAGAATCTATGTATTTTGACTGACATGGGGACTTGAATATGTAAATTCACTTGAATATGTAAAATCATTTTCCTTATCTCACATTTGTATTCAACTCCTCCCAAAGATTTTTATTTTTAAAATGATTTCAAAATGAACCTTACAAGGGTTTTTAAATAAATATTTCTATATTTAGAAATTACTGAATATAAATTTAAGTTGTATTTGAATAAAATTTAAACAAATACTTATGAAAAAAAAAAGAAATAAACTTAATTAACTTCCTTCCACTAGTTATAAGAATATTTTATGCATAAACTAATTTATAGAAAAATATATTTTTTCTTTTTGGTGCATAAATAGAGTTTGGGCCCGATGGAGCCCAAATCTAAGTATTAGTAATGGGCCAAAAAGGTTCATAAAGAAAGATTGAGCTAACCATTACCTAATGGGCCCGAGCTTACCGAGATGGTTGGAATGAGGCGGTATCGGAGCCGATAATGCGGGAAACAATAAAAACAAACTAAATGGTTAATGGAGAAACAAAGAGAAAAGGGGGGGGGGGGGGGGGTGAAAAAGAAAGAAGGATCATTTCATTTATTCCAAAACATTTGGCGTCCACCGTGGGGCAGGTAAAAAAATTTCCTACTCCACACAAGAAATAGAAAACACGATCATGGTGACTCGTACCAGTAATCGCAACAATCAAGACCCTAATGGGGTTGACTCAAATAACTCGACAATGCAACTAATTCTTGAACAAATGGAGGAATTGCGCCAACAGACTGAGGAGGCACAACGTATGGCAACAGAAGCATCTCAGGTGCATGATGAATTGCAACGACAGAATGAGGAGTTGCAAGCAGCCATCGGACAACAGATCCGATCCACCTCAAGTGACGATGAGGAAGAAATAGTGGAGAAAGATTTTCAGCCTTTCGTTCAGGCCATCATGGACGAGACTCTGCCACCACACTACATTACTCCTAAAATCGATCGATTTACAGGAACCCAAGATCCATTAGCACATCTGAAGGCCTTTAGGGCACAAATGATTATCAGCGGCGGGTCTGATGCTGTGCGTTGTAAAGTTTTTGTAGGTACTTTATGGGGAACTGCATTGGATTGGTTCAATGGTCTCCCTGAACAGTCAATATCTAGTTTCAATGACTTGGCTAAAGTTTTTGTGGCTCATTTTGCTGCTAATAAACAAAGAGCCCCTAAGACGAGTGATTTGTTTGATATGCGGCAAGGACGAAACGAATCTTTAAGGACGTTCTTGCACCGATTTGGTAGCATGACCGTTAGGATCTTACCTCCCAATGAAACCATGTTTGTGGATGCTTTTATGAAAGGGTTGAGTTCGGGCCTTTTCATGGAATCTTTATACAGGCATCCATGCAAAACAATGAAACAAGTTCGGGCCCGAGCCACATCTCATATTGAGGTCGACCAAACAATTTGCCGACGCCATGCGGCCGAGCAATTGGAGTTACAACAAGATAATGCAGTAAAACCCTCTCGGTCCCGAAATGTGCAAGGGTCGCATAACGAAAGGAGTTATCATCCTTATGACAAAGGCAGAATTCCTAATTCACAAATCACGGAGCTTAATACTAGACAATATCAGCAACAACCTAACCCACATAACGTGTCAAAGAAAGAATTCCTGCAAGAAGTAATTGCAACTAAACTCCTTGATTTCCCTCGAGTTACCCATAAACAGCTAGGTCCCAAATAACATGCGTGGTGTGAGTTTCATCGAGCTTGAGGACATGACACGGAAGAATGCCAAACGCTAAAATACCAAATGGATCGTTTAATTAAAGAAGGTAGGTTATCGATGACCAGGATAAATCGACTATCTAATCCATCTCACCAGACAGGGACATCCTTTGATAAGAAGGGAAAAGAATCATCATGTCAAGAGAGTGAGCATGAAAGAGCTATTCTCGGAGATTTCAATACCACATCTGGGGGGGTTTGCAGGCGGAGGACCCACTTCTTCTAGAAAGAGATATGTTCGACAAATTCTTACAACGACAACAGTAGCTTGATCCCCACCTACTCTAGCTATTACTTTCACTGATGAAGATTTGTTAGACGTCATTCCCCACGAAGATGACCCTATTGTCATCTCCATAATAATGAGAGGACGAAATGTTCACAGAGTTCTAGTAGATCAAGGTAGTTCAGCGGACGTTTTATATTGGGACGCTTTTGTAGGACTTCAAATCTCCTCGGACCTCCTACAACCATTTTCAGGAGTCCTGGTGGGATTCACGGGAGAGCAAGTGGAAGTTAAGGGATATGTGGAGTTACGTGTTACATTTGGCGAAGAGGGATATTAAAAAACGATTATGATGAAATTCCTAGTCATTAATGCAATATCGGCTTACAACATGTTGCTAGGGAGACCTTCATTGAACAAGTTGGGAGCCGTCGTATCAACTAAACATATGAAACTTAAATATCCCATTGCCGAGGGTAAAGTAGGAATTGTAAGGGTTAATCAGAAGACTACCCGAAAATGTTATGAAGGAAGTCTTCGCCAAAGGAGGGTGTTTTCATCGGGTCTGAACAACTCAAAAGTTCACATGCTGGATTTGGACCCACGTGTATTCGAGGATCGTCGACCTCAGCCAGCGGAAGATTTGAAAAAGGTCTTAATTGATGATAACAAGTTTATCCAGATCGGTACCAACATGGATGAAGAGGTGGAAGCACAAGTCGTAAGAGTTCTGAGAAAAAACAAGACAACATTTGCATGGTCTACGTCAGATATGCCTGGAATCGACCCCAATTTCCTATGTCATCATTTGGCTCTGGACCCTAAGGCTAGACCAGTGATTCAAAGGCGACGTAAGCTCGGAGCTGAAAAGCACATAGCTGTGACTGAAGAAATTGCTAAACTATTGGCTGCAGAACATATTCGGGAAGTACAATACCCAGAGTGGCTGGCTAACGTGGTCATGGTTTGAAAACCATCAGGAAAGTGGCGTATGTGTACCGATTTTACTGATCTTAATAAAGCATGTCCCAAAGATTCATATACATTGCCGCACAATGATGTGCTTATAGATGCTGTAGCAGGTTGCGAGCTTCTAAGTTTCATGGATGCATACTCCGGATACAATCAAATTCGTATGCATCCTACAGACAAAGAAAAAATTGCTTTTATGGCTGGGACATCTAATTTTTGCTACAAAATAATGTCTTTTGGGTTAAAGAATGCAGGGGCGACATATCAACGATTGATGGATAAAATATTACAACCTCATTTAGGCCGAACAGTGGAAGCTTATGTCGATCATATGGTAGTTAAGTCTGTTAAGGCAACACAACATGCAGAGGAATTGGAGCAACTATTCCACACACAACAAATATAATTTAAAGCTCAATCCTGAAAAATGTGCATTCAGAGTACGGTCAGGTAAGTTTTTAGGCTTTATGATCACACAATGGGGCATCAAGGCAAATCCAGAGAAGTGTGCGGCCATCATTAACATGCGTAGTCCTAGCAATTTGAAGGAGGTCCAACAATTAACCGGACGCTTGGCAACTCTATCTCGATTTTTATCTGCAGCAGGGGAGAAAAATTTGCCCTATTTCCAATGTCTCAAAACAACCCACAGATTTGTCTGGACGTTAGAATGCGAGCAAACGTTTCAAGCATTAAAAAAGACATTGACTAGTCCTCCAATATTATCCAAACCAATCATGAATCTACCACTGTATCTGTATTTATCAGTAAGGGAAACGACTATAAGTGCAGTTTTAGTACAAGAAAAAGATGGTATACAACATCCAGTATATTTTGTAAGCAGGGTCCTACAAGGAGCAGAATGTTATCAGAAAATAGAGAAAGTTGCTTTGATCGTCGTGTTCTCAGCTAGACGATTACGGCCATATTTCCAGAGTTTTAGTATCATTATCAAGACCGATCTACCGATCCGATAGGTTTTACAAAAACCAGATCTTACTGGAAGAATGATGAAGTGGGCTATCGAATTGTCTGAATATGAAATCAGGTATGAGCCTAGAGGACCAATCAAAGCTTAAGTGTTAGCAGATTTTGTGGTGGAACTCGCATCGCCCTCGAACATCACAAATACCGAAGTTCCTTGGATCCTCTTGGTGGATGGCTCATCCAACTTACATGGTAGCGACGCAGGCATTATTCTCGAAGCGTCAAATGGAATGATGATTGAACAATCTCTACGTTTCGCGTTCAAAGCAAGTAATAATCAGGCCGAATATGAAGCATTGATAGCAAGTCTCAAGTTAACGTTAGAGATGGGAATTCGAGATCTAACAGTTCGAACTGACTCACAATTGGTATCAGGGCAAGTCAATGGGAACTTTCAAGCTCGTGATCCCCACTTAGCAGAATATGTAAAAAAGGTGAAAAAGTTATCCGATTCTTTCCAAAATTTCAAATTAACATATGTGCCTCATGAACAGAAACACACTTCGATTATTCAAGAAACACTCAATCACCCTAGCGTCATCACCGATAATAAGGAAGGTGAGATTTCTCAAATTTTATGTGTTAATGAACGTTATACTTGGATGACACCATTGAAGGAATATTTAGCCAACACGACTTTACCGAGAGATGAGGAAGCTCAAATGACCCTTAAAAGGAAAGCTACACAATTTGTGTTAATCGAAGGTGTCCTCTACAAGAGAGGATTATTCGCACCACTATTACGATGCTTAACAGAAGAGGAGGCCCAACTTATTGTAAGAGAAGTTCAAGAAGGCATATGCGGAAGTCATATAGGTGGCAGGACTTTAGCATTCAAATTGATTCGAGCAGGATATTACTGACCAACAATACGACATGATTGTATGCAATATGTTAAGAAATGTGTCAAATGCCAACAACACGCAAATTTTCATATAGCGTCACCCGAACCATTACACTCCATAACGGCCTCCTGGCCTTTCTGTAAGTAGGGAATTGACATATTGGGACCCTTTCCAGTTGCAGTTCGACAGCTCAAGTTTTTTATTGTAGCCATAGAGTATTTTACAAAATGGATTGAAGCAGAACCCGTGGCCACTATCACAGCTGATAAGATATGTCGTTTTTTGTGGCAACACATTATTTGCAGATACGGATTACCCCACACTTTAATTTCGGATAATGGGACACAGTTTGTCAGTACCAGGGTCAGAGTTTTTTGTCAAGACCTTAACATACATCAAATTTTTACCTCAGTAGAACATCCACAAACCAATGGACAAGTTGAAGCAGCAAATAAAGTAATTCTTAATGGCCTTAAACGTAGACTGAGAGAGATTAAAACGTTCTGGGTAGAAGAATTACCAAGTGTTCTTTGGTCTTATCACACGAAACCACAATCAACCACCAAGGAAACACCCTTTCGCTTAGTATACGGGACCGAAGCCATCATTCCGGTAGAATTGATTTATCCATCTTCCAGGGTGCAAGGATTCAATGAAGATAAATCTATTCAACAAATACAAGTCAACCTGGACACAATCGAAGAAGTTCATGAAAACGCTCGAATCCGGTCTTATATGTTGAAACGTAAATGTGAAAAACAACACATTCAGAAGGTTCGGGGTCGAGAGTTCATTGTAGGTGATTTGGTTATGAAGCGCGCTCAGTTGAATCAGATTCACAATAAACTTTCTCCAGCATGGGTGGGACCTTATCGTATATCTGCTGTTGTGGGCAAAGGTGCTTATCGATTAGAAACTCCAGATGGGGCTTGATACCAAGGACATGGAATGCATCAAGTCTGCGATTCTATTACAATTAGTTAATGTTGGACCTTGAGTTGTACTCTTTTCCTTAAAAGTTTTTTACAGAACAATATGATTTTTCTTTCAAGGTTTTTAACGAGGCAACAATATCAATAAAAAGGTCCCTTCAGACATTCTTTAAATGTTTATGTTATGGTCAGAATAAGACTACGCTCGAAAACCGAGCAACGTGTGAAATTCGCACTACGTACAAAATCTGTACTACGCTTGAAAACCGAGCAACATGCGAAATCTGCACTACGTACGAAATCCGTACTACGCTCGAAAACCGAGCAACGTGCGAAATCTGCACTACGTACGAAATCTGTACTACGCTTGAAAACCGAGCAGTGTGCGAAATCCGCACTATGTATGAAACCCATACAATGGTCAGAATGTGACCTACACTCGAAACGAGCTATATGTGAAATATACTAGGTGAATCGTACACGATACTATGTCAACCTATAAACTTGTTTTTTGTAGATTTATATTAGATCGGAGGCGATTCATCATTTAGCGTAAGTAAACGTGCTTTGTAGATTTATACTAGATCGGGAGAAATTTATCATTTAGCAAGAATAAATCTCTATCAAGTGAACAAAATAAAGGATAACTACGACATCCATAAAACATAAATATGGTTTAAGTAGTGGATACAAAATAATAATTGTTTCCAATTACAAAATAGACACCCTCAAAATAAACAAAATACTTAGTGTCACGAATTAGGTGTTTGAATCTTCATTCTCTTCATCCTCCTCATCTTCATCTTCATCGTCCTCTTCAACGATCATACCATCCACCACATTACAGCGGCTTGACTTAAACGAGTCAACTCTAAGGAAGACATATCATTTAAAATCCCACGGTCAGGGGCTAAAGACCCTCCGAGCCAGCTGTCTCCTTGGTAATCGGCTGGAGGTTGAGGATGACTAGTGGTTTCAGTCATAACCTCTCCTGATTTGATGACTGGAACCGATTGAGTATCATCACGTTTTCTTTTTAATGCCTTTTCGTGCTTCGATCCTAAACTGCTTTCCTTTTTTCTACCAACTTCACTTTCTTTACCTTCTAAAGCTCAGATTCTTCGGTTAAGAGCTTTCTTGGACAAAGACATTTGTTTTTCTGCAGGGAAATAAGCATTATTACAGACTATAACACAATTTTACAAAATCAAAGTAAAATGGGAGAGGAAATTTTTACCTATAAAAAGTCTTAAGTCTATTGGTCTGCCTTCTAATTTAAGAAGTTAGGCGGTATCGAAAATTGTTTGTAACTCATCGAGTAATGTGCAATTTTTGGCATCTTCGGGGGAGAGCTCGTCCAAAGCAAGAGGTATTTGGCCACAGGGTTGGTCAGTTCAATATAGGGGAAATCCCTCTAGTAGGGTTTTCTGAGTTTCGGGAGCTCGAATTTTTATAAATCTACCTTTAAAGTATTTGTATGATGATTGGAACAAAGATAGAAGTGCTCGACCCCCTACACTACTAATGGATGCCCAAGAGGTCCGTTTAGAAAAATGAAATTCGAAGAAGTATAGGAACATAGAGATATTCGGTTCAAAACCGAAATGTTTACATAGGATGAAAAATCCTCGGATAAAAGCCCAGCTATTAGGATGGAGTTGGGTCGGGGCCACATTAAGAGTAGTCAGGACTGATTTGCTAAAGTCATCAAAGGGTAAGCGAACTCCTAACTTAATAAAAAGGGTATCATACATAAAAAAGAAAGGATTTGTGTCTAATTCTTGGTTTCTACAGATAGGTTCATTAACCTCACAGACTTCTACCAGAATACTACTTTCTTCGCAAAAACGACTTAAACCTTGAATATTTCTAAATAGTTTGAGTTTCTTGTTGCTAGAGTAAATGGTAAACTCATTTAGGATATCAGATTTGGCCCAAGGGTACAAGGATTTATTACCCAAGCTACTAGAGCTCGTGCTAGGGGGAGGGGAAGAAGAATGTGACATTAATAGTATGGGTAAAACGATAAAGGTTTAGAACAACAGATTCAACAATCACAACACAGAAATAGGAACGCAGAAAATGAAGACGAATGACGAACAAAAGTATTATGCAATATCAAGAGACAGAACAAAGAGAGAAGTGGGAAGCGATACCTAAAAGGTCCGGAGTAGATTTAGAAGGTGAACGGAAGTCTAAAAGGTTGAAAGTTGCGCGAAGCGAAGAGACGAAGGGAAGAGGAAAATGAAGCGTCTTGGAAGAACAAAAATACAGCGAATAGAAAAGCGAAGTAAAAAGCGTAGGCGCGGAATTTAAAGTGTAGGGTAATATATCAGATGATATGACATTTGCTTGTTGGAAGATGAAACGTTTGAAATTTGGGACCGAGTGAAATAACATGGGAAATGCTTGAGGCTTGGTCAAGAAGGCAAAGGTCACGATATATATATTCAATATTCAATACTTCGGGATACATCCAATTACAGTCGAGACCAATTATTCTTTAGAGGAAAGATAGGTGGTACATTCATTTCGATTTTAGTCTTTGCATTAGAATATTTTTCTAAATGCAAGACTAGGGAGTTGTGGTGCGTAAATAGAGTTTGGGCCCGATGAAGCCCAAATCTAAGTATTAGTAGTGGGTCAAAAAGGTCCATAAAGAAAGACTGAGCTAACCATTACCTAATGGGTCCGAGCTTACCTGGGTGGTTAGAATGAGGCGATATCGGAACCGATAATGCGGGAAACAATAAAAACAAACTAAATGGTTAATGAAGAAAAAAGATAAAAAGAGGGTGAAAAAGAAAGAAGGATCATCTCATTTATTCCATAACACTTTTAAAAACCTTTTTTTTATCTTGAAAACATTTTTATGTATTGTTTGTTACTTATTATTCTTTTTTTAAAATAATACATAAGTGAAATTCATTAAATATCAAATGAAGTTATTTCAATAAATTATAACCATTATTAAAGAATGTATTCACTATTTGAAAGTTTATTATTAATATTTATTTTTAACTTATTTGTTAAGTAAATTTATTGTTAAAATAAACTATTTATTTAATTTTTATACTCCTATAATTTCTTTATTTAGTAATACAAATTAATTATAAAAATTATGGATAAAAAAAGTTGATAATAATAATAAATTAAATTTTTTAATATTTCTGTTACTACGTTAATAATTAATAAAATTATAGTTATAAAAACATACAATTATCCAAATCATTACAATCATCCAAAAAAATAATTTAAGGTACTTTTATCCAAATTTAAATAAAGTATGTTGAAGAAATTTAAATAAAGGACCGTCTTTCAAATGTTGAAGAAAATTAGTCATTCAAAATACAAAAAGGTACAATTATCCAAATGAGAAAAAAGAGTACAATCATAAAAAAAAACTTAAATAAAAAAATAAATACAAAGAAAATAGAAATAACATAAATGAGACGTCTACTCAAGACTCTCACGAATATGATTAATTGCATCCTCAACTTTATTAGTGCATATAATTAATCTCTCTTTGTAAACTCTGATAATTATTTTAGGTATTCACTTCAAGTCTACCCATACGTATTTGCATATCCTGAATATCTCCCCATATTAAGTTTATGGTATCAGTTTGTTGAGGAAGATATAGTGGTTCTCCTTCAGTAGGTGATGATGCTTGTTCATGTTCATGTTGTATATCTTCATCTTCACTAGAGGAGTGTTCTTGGTCAAGGTCTGGTTGCTAGGCATGGTGACCCTGTCATGTTGTCATATCCTATCAACATTTACAATATTTAACTTTTCAAAGATGTCTCGTTAAATCTATTTATCTATCTGATGGAGTGACTTAACTGTAAAATCAAATTCAAGCCACAGTGCAGTAGAATACGAGTGAGGAGAATACCATAAGACAAAGGCATACGATTAGTCTTATATTTCCTCATATGTTTAATGATATAATAAGGTCAATTAATCGGGATGTGATTTTTTATGCACCAGATCATAAATATATCATTTTGTAACACTTGAGCATATTTGTCTCCTTGAGAACTAAGCATATGAACAAAGACATAATCGAGAAGTTTGTCCTCCACAGTCAAACTACCGACATTCCTACAAGTTTGAACTTGTAGTTTCGGTCTAACCATCACCGTCAGTGCCTCATCCCTATCATATCCCAGATCATCAGGGATGTCAGTAACATAAATCTGCTGACATGATATTTTAGATAGGCCATATTTAGCTAATCTTCAGGTTTCATCCTGATCTGCGTATGTAAGACCTCACTGACTAGGTTGTCTAACTCAATCAATTTTAAATTTATGTAAAAGACCTTTATGAGGTCTTCATAAATAATACCAATTGAGATTAGAAATCTATCCAACCCCTAAAAAAAAAATGACGTGGGAATTCAAATCCACCCATAACAAAATAATTGAAGTCAGTCTATTACCTTTGTCTGTACTATTTACCTATCCTATCATCAATGTTTTAATATTAATTTTTGAACAGGTTTGAATTATGTCTTTATCATCAAGACAAAAACATGGGTTACAAAGTAAGGAGAAAAAGGCGGCACAAGAACTTGCATCAATCCCTCCTCCTAACTTGCCTCTTTTTCCCACTTTATTAGACCACGGTAGTAATGAACGTAAAATGAAAAAAAATAAACATTCATGGTTATAATTAATTACCTTCAAATAATTATATAATTTTTATTAATTCATTACTTATAACAAATTAATTCTCTAAAAATTAAGTTTATCATCATTTGCTAAACAAGTCTTTAATTAACTAAAAATGCTAATGTCATCTATGGAATGATGTCCTTTATAATCCAATACATAATATCTTAACCCAAATTCAATACCTATAAAAAAACGACAATAATTTCTTTATAATTATTTATTTATAATTTGGCCAATTAACTTCTAATGTACGTCACATTATGTCTTAAAATTCACAATCATCTATCCTTCTAATTATCGCTATAATTAATTTCCTAAAATTAGAAACTCACATCACACACTGGATTGGCTATATTATACACCGAGATAGTCCCCTCATTTGCTTACCCATTATTCATGTCAAAATTTGGAGCCTCCAATTTATTTGGTACCAATATCTCCAATGTAATACCTAATTATTTAACCCATCAAATTTTTAAATTTATGTTCCATGACTAGTGTACAATTACCTCTGAATTAAGGGGAAATCTAAAGCTGCAAACAACCAGAAATGCTCAAGTACAGTGCACTCAGGAACCACATATATAGACACATAATCGATTATGAGTTTTCTCATGACCCATTACGAACAGGGACATAATCGATTATGTTGACAAGCATAATCGATTAGATAGTTAAATATAATAGATTATGTCATCACTCGTAATCGATCATGAACCCCAACATAATCGATTACACAATGCATTATAATCGATTATGTTGGCCTAAATCTATATCAATGACAACTTTAAACAACAAATCAACAATGTTCAACAGGAAATACACACCTTCTCAACTTATGCAGACAAACACAACAAACACAACATGTAATTTGACATCTTAAATCAATGAAATCATAAGCAATTGTACAAGAAAATTGATCCTGTGACTTACTAAAATGATCACAAGCAATATCTCCTTATACAATTACTTGTGAATGCACAAGAAGCCCTGCCAATTGGTGTATTTATAACTGGAAAACCGTTCACGGGTTTTTTGAAAGGCTCAATAGAGTCATGACAACATTCAACACGCATGGCAAGGAATAGTTTGAAAATCAGACTATAATTACTGTTCAATACTGTCTTGGGCAGAGGTAACTAGACAATTTTTCTGCAATGGTGTTTAGCAGATGCAGTGGTAGCTGCATAATTAATGTTTATTACAGAGTTTTGCATATGCAGTGGTGGAAGGAAATATCTGCAATGTTGCATGAAAGACAAACGAATAAAGCAGTTGAGGGAGGGTAATATAGACATTCTCACCTTTATCATGCACAATTCACCTCTTTTCTTCGCAACATAAGAGGTCAATTACTGTGCATGGATCCCACACACATTTCTTCACAAATCATACAAAATCAACAGATACAAACACACCTATTTCTACACAATTTCACTCCCTCACAGTAAATTCATAGACACAAACAGGCTAAATGAAAATACAAACTTTTATGTTGCAACAAATGAATAATTCAACTAACTTGAGCAAAAAATTTCATTCTTACTTTACTGGCACGTGTCAGATGGTAATAACTGCTTCTGAATACGAGCTGCAAGCTGAGAAACTTTCTCATCATCTACATTAAAGCGTCGTCTTAGCAAACTCTATAAACAAGGAATTTTACTGTTGATTAGTACTCCCAAAACATAGTTATACCATATATGCATATCGTTTCACACTTCGAAAAGGAAATGAAATATTACCTCAGAAGCCCATAAACAATCGTATGCTTTGCGGGGAATTATGTGAATATGTGTCTGAAAAGAACGTTTTACAGAAAAATAAGCCAAATTTAAAAACTTGCAAAGTGTAGAGACCCAAGTAAATGTATGATTCCATAAAAGTGCAAGTGACATCATTGAAGATCTAAAATCTTACATGATATATTACTTGGCCAGCAGCTGGCCCATTGTTGACCAACAGGTTGAATGCACCTGCAGGAATTCAAAACATCCTATAAAACTACATGGCGTGAGATATAATGTTATATGGAAGTATCAATAGTAGATGATCAACTGATCTGATATGAAAAGCGAGTAATTATAATTTTCTCGAAACAAACAACAATAACAAAAGTTTGATATCCATTGAAAATGAGTACTAAAGATTCATAGAACCACATTATCATTAGCAAGGTAACCAACTATACAATATCTACCACAAGGGTATCCAATTGAATTTTTTAAATCTGTCATATAAGAGAACAAAATTTGGCAGAGTTCAGATAAATGTACAAGTATTGAACTACATACTGCGGCCAGTAGCCTTCATCATTGCATTGCTAATGAAGGGAACTTTTGAACACATTGCAGCTACCACCTGTATCATGGCCAATCAGGCTAGGTAAATAAGAACACTGCTACACGTTTGTCAAAAATGAAATAAATCAATCAGGACCCACACCTTTAACAAAAACTACAGAGAGAAAACCTATCAAAAACCAACTAGGTGTCAAGACAGGGATGGTACAAATTCATATTTGTAAATGAACAGGACCATTGTCTTACTATAGCCCTTTACGGAGTAACAAATTTAGCAGAGTTTTCAAGCTTGATGCAGATTATAAAGTACCACAAGGTTCCCAATCATTTCAAAAGAAAATTCCCCTTACTTTTCACAGTCAATACCTTAGGGTTTAGGATTAAGACTTAAACAAGTCATTTCACTGATTAAGTAGAGATATCAGCACACGTGCATGCTATTTCTTAACTTTAAAACAATAATGAATATACTTGTTTTCATCATAACACCACTAACATCTATAACAAGAACCTTCATAAAAGGAATTTTCCTCCTGGAGAAAGGATTTATTATCGACTTAAAATTATAGTGTAAACTCAGTAAAGAAGTTACAAAATAATAACTTCAACCTTCTTGTACCTATTGAACATTACTTACTGATGGAGTAGCATCCAGTGAAGGAAAATGAGATTTTGGGATAATGGGGAGTGCCTAGAAAACCAACGTAGATGTGAGAAAACACCAAAACAGTATTAGTTGAAAAAGTAAATGGAATAGGATTGTAAAGGTTTAGGCAAAAATGATTACCAAATAAACACTAGGCTAATGACAAACTAAGAAATTATCCAACAATCGTAGTATTTAACCATGTTATTCAAATATTGTTTAAAATTCCTCTAACAAATAAAAAGTTTACATCACTTTCCTTTTCTTCCAAATTAAATTGCAATGTTATGAATATTTTGTTTTGAAATGCATCACAAGTACAGAAAAAAAAGACTGCATGGCAATTTTATAATTAACTTGAAATAAAAATCTCTCGCTTGTTTACTTTTCTTCCCTTTTTTCTTCTCATGATCCTTGTTATGCAGTTACCCACATTTTCTGTTCTTCCTTTCCCTCAGCCAAATACTCTACCCGTATTCTGTTCCTCAAATTTTTGTTCTGGATGATAACAAACAATTACTCAGAAACTTAGAAACTTCACTTTTATTATTCTTTGTTATACTAAAAACAGGATTACAACTCTATATTTAAACACTCCTAGAAACTCCTAGTATTAACTCTCTAGAAACCAAAATGTTAATTCCTAGAATCCAAAACGTTCTATAATAATGGTCCTCAATAACATCACTTACTAAACGTTCAATAGTTCCAAAACGTTCCAATAAACTCTAATTAACTTATTATTAATTTTATCTAACAAACTCTCCCGTAAAATTAATTCTCTGCATTAAAGAAAACTTGAGAACAGCGTGCTACTGACCTCCCAATTCCCAACTAGCTTCAAAATATGAGATTGGCTTGATTCCGATCACCCGATTACTAATTTGCTGTACTTCAAAACTTCTTGGCCTTCAAAACAACCCGGACTACAAACTTTTGAACTTCCTACTAACCGACTTGTCATTTTCTTCCAAGCACCTCGAGTTCCTACCATCCTTTATCCCGATAATCTATATCTCCACACCAGTCACTGTCCAAGTACCCTACAAGTCGGTAATTGTCTGACCTTTTCGTCCCTGGTTCCATGGGAGTTGATACCAAATTACATTCAGTCATTTTAAACTTGACATCCACCTTGCCTAGCAGATTTTTATCTCTTTTCTTCTGATAGAACTCGGTCAAAGACCACCACAAAAGTTTCTCATCCTTTTTGAATACCTGCTTCACACCAATAGATTTGGTCATCACCAACATATCAGCGTGTTCTCTAACTCGACATTTCTCATCCATAACAGCTCAGATCTTCTTTTTAATATCAACTTGGATCTTCTCGTCAATAAGAGCTCGAATATAGTCACTTCGGAATCCACTATTCAGATTTAACTTGGATTTTTCTTTGTACTTGACATTTTTCTGAAGTGGGATCCTTGCCTGCTTTCCGACCACACCTCTGCAAACTCTCCCTTTCATACTCGGCAATCCGAGCACCATGCTCTTCATGTTTATCCTCAACTTCACTGCTATTGTTGTTTCTTCCTCCTCGATTTTCGAACTGGCTACTACTGGTGGTGTAGCAACTCGAGCTCTATGATCTTTTTTAACTTGCCATTTTTCATCACGCATGACCTCCTTCTCTCCTCTCGATCTGATAACATCTAGTGACACATTAGCTTGCCCTACTCGTTCTCTTTCACTTGCATCACCAACTCGGACAATATCATGATTATCATCAAGAATCAACTCAGTTCAACCACAAAAATGCATGTGAGTAGATCGGAAATTTACCTTCAATTTGTCCTCTATATTTGATCTCAGGCTCCTCTCCCAAATGCTTCTCAACTGCAACTTATATATTCTATTCTTCCCCATCTCTACTCAAGCAATCAGCCTACCGAGCTTGTCCCTCAACTGAAGCACTCGGTCTTTCATGAAAACCATGTATCCCTTCTCCATCAATTGTCCCATACTCAAAAGATTACTCTTTAGATCTGGAACATAAAACACATCTTGGATTGACCCGACTAGACCATCCTTTTGCAAATAACGGACTGTGTCTCGACCTTTTACCGAGACTCTCGAAGCGTCTCCAAACGAAACATGATCACCCTCATATTTCTCCAATTTGCTAAATAGGTGCTCATCTCCATATATGCTGTTACTTGCACCCCTATCTAAAAATCATATCGACTTGTGATCTGTATCAGATTGAACTCCATCACTGTAATCAACTCCCAAGTGTCTCGCCGAATGTAGATCGACCATCATGAGCATTAGTTCTTCTTTTTCCGTCTCCTCTGCAAGATAGGTTTCACCCACCTTTTGACATTCTCTCTCAAAAATGCCCCTCCTTACCACAATTAAAGCATTTTTCCGAGTAGCAATCCTTCGTATAGTGACCATACTTACCACACTTGAAACACTCGACATTTAAGTGGTCCATTGATCAACCTTCTCTTAGTCTATGTCCTCTACCTTGCCGATTTTGTTAAGTCCCCTCTTCCTTCTCGTCACCTCGGCCACCAAATCTAGATTGGTCACCTCAGGACCAACCACCACTACGTTCTCTTCTTCTATTATTATGAGAATAGAGAGTCCTCCCCTCAGACTGGAGTAGTTTCGCACTCGTATCCTCATCCTCCTTATCTTTCTACATTCGGTATTCATAGGCTTCAAGAAATCCGATCAATTCTTTCATTGAAAGCTCAGACAAGTTCTTCGCTTGTTTTATTGCACACACCACGTTGTTAAAGGATTTTGTTAATAACCTCAATATCTTTTCAACAATCTGTTATGTGGAAAATACCTCTCCCTTCTAATTAAGCTGTTTTGCCACATTTTCAACACATACGACATACTCAAAAACTTTTTCCGACCTCTTCATCTTCATCGTAGTGTCTAACGCCGAATCCGTGTGATTTGGTCATCTTTCTTGTGCTCCTTCAACACATCCCACGCATCAGATGCCGATGTGGCTCCTACAATCTTCTAAAAGTCAAAATATTCTATAGCTCGAAACAAATTGTCTTTATCACGTTTCTTCTCTAACTCCTTGAGTTCATTGATCGCCAATTCTTTCGTGGTCTCTGGCTGTTCAAAACCTTCCTCTACCATCTTTCAAACACCTTGGGCTATGAGGAAAGCCTTCATCTGGAAACTCCATTTATCATAGCTGACGTCCTTTGTTAGACAGAGCACAACTGCAACCGCATTTGTCAGACCGGCCATCTCACTTTTTCTAACACTCAAACCCTAGCTCTCACTCTTCTGAATCCTCTAAAAATCCCTAGCTCTGGATACCAATTTGATAACAAAGAATTACTCAGAAACTTAGAAACTTCACTTTTATGAATCTTTGTCATACTGAAAACAGGATTACAACTTTGTATTTAAACATTCCCAAAAACTCCTAGTATTAACTCTATAGAAACCAAAATATTAACTCCCTAGAATCCAAAACGTTCTATAATAATGGTCCTCAATAACATCACTTACTAAATGTTCAATGGTTACAAAACGTTCCAATAAATTCTAATTAACTTATTATTAATTTTACCTAACACATGAGTCTATACTTATATTCTATCATATATCCCCTTAGCCTAATGTATAATTCTTTGTTTCTCTTCCTCTATATATTCACACTCTCATTTTATTCTCATAGAAGTAGTCATCGCATCCACAGTGCTTTTTGTAGTGAGGTTGGAAACAAAGGAAATTGTTCAAAATTAGATATATCTATTTGTGACTATCTTGATCTAATGTTATTTATTGGTATAAAACAAGTAGATTTAATATTTACTTATTTATGGGGGGTCAGTTTTAGAATCCTATAGCCATTATTGGAGACTAGTGGAAACACAGACTTAAATGTCCACATTTTTTGTATAATTAATTTTTTTTAAAATATTATTTTAAAATTTATTTTATTTTCTCTTTTCACTTTTTAAATATATCCACTTTTTTCTCTTTTTTATATTTTTACTATTTTTAAAATATATAAATCATAATAACTATTTTTTATTTATTAAACTATAACACTTTTATCTTTTCTCTCTGATGACACAGAGCGGTTAAGAAAAAAATCTGTTTTATATATAGTTATACCTAACGGCCTATGTACATTTGATGGATCCTCTAGTATAAAAAACGGTTATCAATGAGATGAAGCACTGACCCACGGGGATGAGATCATATAATGTGATTGAGACTCTAGAGAATTATCATTAGATGAAATCGCCCTAGGGAAGGGATCACCATAGCAGGATATGGCCATCAATGAGATGAAAACTGACAAATTTGATTATCACAACAAGTGTGAACAATGTAATAGTAAAATAATCTGCAATTTTAATATTTGGAAAATGGTTACATTTCATCTTCACCTTTACATATTATTCTACGCTTGATAAATAAATTAAATTATATTTACAATAATTAAATTATAAATTCCCTAACTTCTTATACATGTACATATTTTATTTATTTTGTTTATATTATTCACCTTCATTGCACTAAATGTTTCTTACCTAATCCCTAAAAGGAACCACTAGTATCTTATTTTTTTGTTTTCTTGTTTTTTTGTTTCCTTTTCCAATTAACTTTGGTTATATGATTACCTCCGTGAGTCTTCATTGCTGACCTCTTTTATTTTTTTTAATCAGATAACAAGATGGTTGAATACAAGGTTAGCAGGAGTTGTAGTTCTCCCCATTACCTTTGGGTAGGTCTCTTGTTTTCTTGGGGATCTGACACTGCATCTGTAGGACATTACTTTTGGAAATTATCTTGGGTTGTACTAGATCTTTTAATACACAAAACGTTATATTCTGTTGTTTTTTGTTGTTGGTTGTTGAGTGTTGACATGTTGTGAGTGTGTGTATTTTACCATGTGCTTTCAATTTTGGAATGCTAATATTAGAGGGGAAACTATTGAAATTTTCAGCAAATCTTAAAACACAGTTTTTTTTGGATATTATTTTTCTAGTATTATGATAGATACGCTTACCAGGCTAAGTAGTTTTCATGTTACCATAATTTGTGCACCAGAATGACTTCAAAATTGCATTGACACATGAAGGAAATGTAAAGGAAAAAAATAAAAGACATCAAATGTTAACTAATAGAAGCAATATTGATATTCAATGTCACAACTCAAATATAAAACTGAAAATAAATGCTTCTTCTTTTACCATATGTTTATGTAAGGAATTCAACAGAGCAGATTAGTAGCTATTAAGAGTCACCTATCATGGCATCATATTTATAGCTCTTCACAAAAGGCTCCAACCAGGCTCCTTCTTCATCCCAGTTCCCTTCAATGAGTTTCTAATCGTTGTAACTTCTTCCCACTGTCCTACATCTGCACAGATATTTGAAAATGATACGTATACTCCAGCATCACTTGGCTCCAATTCCAATATTTTTTTGGCTGCTAACTTGCCAAGCTCAAAATCACCATGGACCTTGCAAGCAGCAAGCAAAATTCCCCATATTAAAGCATCAGGCTCAATAAGCATGTTTTTAATAAAACTCTCAACCTCCCTTAGTCTACCTGATCGACCAAGAAGATCAACAAGACAAGCATAATGACGATAACCAGGCTTAATATTGTAGTCTTCACACATTGAATTGAAATAAAAGAAGGCTTCTTCAACCAGCCCACTATGACTACATGCAAATAGAATCCCAACAAAAGTTACTGCATCAGGTTGGACACCTTCTTTTCTCATGAGTTCATATGCAGCTAAAGCCTCTGCACCCTTCCCATGCTGAGCATAGCTCACTATGATGGATGTCCAACCTATCAGATCAGGCTTTTCAGCATCATGAAATGCTTTCTCACAATCCTCGATATTGCCACATTTTGAGTACATTGTCACTAGTGAACTACCAATAGATATATCTGCTTGTAAACCCAATTTCTCGATGTATGCATGCAGTTGTGCTCCAATGTCTGGCCGATACAAAACTGCAGCAGCCCCAAGAGTGGATGAAATTGTGAAGGCATCAACTATTATATCAGTTCGGAGCATATCACGGAATAACAAAAATGACTCTTCAATTAGACCCTTTTGGGCATAACCTGAGACCAAGGAAGAAAGGGCAAATGCATCCTTTTGTGGCAAAATATCAAACGCTGTCCTCGCAAAGTTCAAGCTTCCACATTTTGAATACATGTTTACAAGTGCACCACCAACAATTATGTTTGTTCCTATTCCTAAACGGAAAATGTAACCATGAATTTCTTTACCGGTCTTTAAGAAACAAAGATCAGAACATGCTGCTAGGGTGGAGATTAAGGTAACGTTATCAGGTTCAATTTCTTGATATATCATTTCTTTAAATAGCTGAAGAGATCGATATGCACACCCATACTCTGCAAAACCAGAAATCATGGAGCACCATGAAACATTGTCTTTGACAGGGATTTGCTGAAAAACTTTATAAGATTCTTCTAAACAACCACGCTTTGAGTACATTTTTAAAAGTGAACTACCAACGGAGGCATTAGAGACTAGCCCAGACTTCAAAGCATAACCATTTATTTGTGACCCTACACATAAGCAGCTCATAATACTTAACACACTACTAATACAATACTCATCGGGTTTCACACCTTCTCCCAACATTACAAGGAATAACTCAACTGCTCTTCTAGAATTTTGGTTCTGTGCCAAGGAAGACAACATGGCAGCCCATATGCTCTGATCCTTTGTATTTTTAATCTCACTAAAGGCTAACTCAGATAGTCCAAGTTCTCCTATTTTTGCATACATGTTGACTAAAGCAGCTCCAACCTTAGGATCCAAATTCAACCCTAATTTTAATACCAAGGAATGAACTTCGCCTGCCTCCTTAATCATCCCGGGTTTAGCACATGCAGAAACTACACTAGTAACTGTATAGTTATTAATTTGCTGCCCTATTGCTCTCATATTTTTGAAAAGCTTAAGTGCAAAAATAATGTCATCCTCTTGTACAAATCCAGAAATGATTGCAGTCCAGGAGACCACATTATGGACTTGCATCTGGGAAAATTGTCTAAAAGCTTCACTCATACATCCAGATTTTGTATAGAAATCAACAATAGCAGTCTCCACAAAGACATCTGTTGCACCACATTTGATTGTCCACCCATGAACTCCTCTCCCAATATGCAACTCTTTAAGCACACCACATGCTGTTAAGATGCTTGGAAATGTATAATTATTTGGCATTAGAGATGCATGGCGCATTTGGCAAAACAAGTTCAAAGCAACCCAACTTTCTCCACTTTTAACTCCCACAGAAATAATAGCATTCCAACAAGCCACATTATCATGTGAAGCATCATAAAAAAACCTTAGAGCCTCCTTAAAATTGCAATTTTTTGAAAACAAATCCACCATTCGAGTTTGAACATAACCACTGGAAAGAAAACCATTCTTAATTACAAGTGAATGAATTTGCTTGCCAAATATTGGAGCTCGCAGCGCACTACAGGCTGAAAGAACACTTCCATAAGTAAATTCATCAGGCTCAACACCAAGCAAACGCATTCTACAAAACATCTTCAATGACTTCCTAAACATTGAATTATGCTCACAACCTGATATCATGATGTTCCAAGAAACAAGATTTGGAAGAGCAAATGTATCAAACAGCTTGCAGGCAATAACCATGTCAGCAGATTTGCAGTACCAATCAAGCAAAGAGTTCATCAAGAAGATATCAGATTGTAAATTACAAGTTTTAAGCAAATGAGCATGCAAGATTTCCGTGTTCCTAACACTATACTTCCCTGAAAACTTGTAAGCATGTAAGAACTCAAAGGGGTTGGAAAAGGTGAACTTTTCTTCATGTTTTGCACATGAACCAAATGGGTTTTGTACGAAAGCGAGTGAAGAGGATAATCTGTAAGCAAGTTGTGAACTTTTCCAGTTGAACTTTCTATAGATGAGATAATTCATAAGGATCATACGAAAGGGACAGAATATCACAACCATGTCTTCTGGAAACTGAAGCTTAACGATCTGTTAAACATACATACTCAGTAGTTATCTAGCAAACACTAAATTAACAATTCAAATTCAAAAACTCAAATGCATGGGACTGTTAAACATTCCATTGGCAAATCATCAAACCTAGCAAACGAATTAGAAAAAAAAAAATAAAAAAATCTTTATTTGAAATCTATACAATTTATCAAAGCTCTCAAAGGTGCATTTCCCACTCAAAATCATAAATGTACGCGGAATTTACAAAACTTTAGGAATCACGATTCTATACTTTTATTCTATCATATATACCTTCCACGAAATCTTCACATTCTCATTTTATTCACATAGAAAACAACCCAAGAAGTAGTCATCGCAACCAGTGTTTTTGTAGAATTGAGGTTGGAAACAAAGGAAATTGTACAAAACTGGATATATCTATTTGTGGCTATCTTGATCTAATGTTATTTATTTGGTATAAAACAAGTAGATTTAATATTTACATATTTATGGGGGATCAGTTTTAGAATCCCATTATTGAAGACTAGTGAAAACACAGGCTTAATTACTGGCCTGTGTTTTGTACATTTATGATTTTGGCCCACTTGTATATTTCCAATTTTGGCCTCTTATTTTTCATATTCTTCCATCTTTGCATATTTATTTGTTATTTATTAATAATATATTATTTAATCCTCCCAAAATCATATGTCAAGATCCACCACTGTTTCCAAGAGGAAAGAGCTATTCATTTGATGGATCCTCTAGTACACAGAAATGGTTATATATGAGATGAAGCACTGACCCACGGGATGAGATTATATAATGTGATTGAGAGACTAAAGAATTGTCATTACATGAAATCGCCCTAGGGGAGGGATCACCATAGCAGGATATGGCCATCAATGAGATGAAAACTTCCAAATTTGGTTCTCACAATTGTGAACAGTGTAATAGTAAAATAATCTACAACTTCACATTTTGGAAAATGGTTACATTTCATCATCACCTTTATATATTATTCTACGCTTGATAAATAAACTAAATTATCTTTACAATTATTAAATTATAAATTCCCTAACTTCTTATACATGCACATATTTTATTTATTTTGTTTATATTATTCACCTTCTTTGCACTAAATGTTTCTTACCTAATCCCTAAAAGGAACCACCAATATCTTGTTTTTTGTTTCCTTTTCCAATTAACTTTGGTTATATGATTACCTCCGTAATCAGATAACAAGATAGTTGAGTACAAGGTTCACAGGAGTTGTTGTTCTCTCCATTACCTTTGGGTAGGTCTCTTGTTTTCTTGGGATCTGACACTGCATCTGTAGGACATTACTTTTAGAAATTATCTTGGGTTGTACTAGATCTTTTAATTCACGAAACGTTATACTCTGTTGTTTGTTGTTGTTGGTTGGTGAGTGTTGACATGTTGTGAGTGTGTGTATTTTACCATGTGCTTTCATTTTTGGAGTGCTAATATTAGAGGGGAAACTATTGAAATTTTCAGCAAATCTTAAACACAGTTTGTTTTGGGATATTACTTTGCTAGTATGATGATAGATAGGCTTACCAGGCTCAGTAGTTTTCATGTTAACTTAGTTTGTGCACCAGAATGGCTTCAAAATTGCATTGACACATGAAGGAAATGTAAAGGAAAAAAATTAAAGACATCAAATATTAACTAATAGAACCAATGTTGATATTTAATGTCACAACTCAAATATGAAACTGAAAATACATGCTTCTTATTTACTCCATGTACCATATGTATATATGTTCATAAAATAGTGAAATAACAAAATACAATCTCTTACAATATACCTATATGGAATTGCACCTTGATACATATGACACCTTACCCATGACTCAGCGGACTTGTATCCAGTATGCATAGGCACATGTCATCTTCATAAAGCTGTTGATTTGACAAAATATTAATAAAAGTAGGGTCGAAGTTATGAGAAAACATGGTTGAAGAGTATATTAATCATAAGAAAAGTGTAACGACAACAATTAAGTACGTGGACGAGATAACAATTAAGAGTATGTTAACCTCTAGGTCACATGTTGACGAGACTCCCTTTAGTCTAAGGCATCAAAACCAATATCGGAAAACTCTTGTAGTGGATTGGGTAGTGTTCACAAAATTTTGCTAGGATAAATATATGTATTTCAATTGTTTACAAATTTAAACTAAGAAACTCCATCTACAAATACTTTTCAATTGTGGTAAAATTTCCAGGTTCTTGAAGCAAGGTTTCAATTACTCCAATTCGATAATATTCTCCCTCTCCCTATCTTTTTCTCTCTCTGATTAGCACAGTTTCAATACCAAACTCCAACCAACAAAATTTGAAAAATTACCATAACCCCAACAAGATAAACAGTCAATGTTTCCAATTTATAAACACAATATTTCATTTGATCAATTAAAGCATTTGTGATTTCTTAGCAAATATAAAGCTTGAGCTATTACTTTTCAGCAACATAGTGCTTATCAAGTTCTATTTATTCATACTTTGAAAACAAAAAGTGCCAGTAAACATATCAAGTGCTGTTCATGCATGTTTAACAAACACATCAGTGAATTACCGAGGTAATTGATTTAGCAGCTTTAGAAAATGCAGAATCATTTATAACATGTGGCAGAAAAAAAAATCACCACACTAACGAAGTTGAAAACTCATTGTACATACAACCCGTGCTCCAGCTTTTTAATATTAACAACATCAACTTGCTCCTTAAACAATAATTCAGAGCAAGGAATCAGTAACTTTGGAGTTTGGATTGCAATCCCACAAACATTATCATTCTGGACCAAATTGATGGCATTAACTCTGTAGACTCTAAAAAACTTTGAATGAGAATTTATTCCCAAACACTAATCTTTGACCGCAATTTCCAGAAATAAAAACAATGTTTACCTTCAAAGCTAGTGATTGACCACGAATAATCTTGCAGAAAACGCAGTCGTTTTGGAGAGTGCGGTTTTCGGTGTCGGAATCCGCGGCACAGAGCGAAGCCGAAACAAGTGGAGCGGGAGGATCCGTAGGTAAGCGGGTCGGATTGAGATGGGCGCACACAGAGACAGATTTAAGGGGCCCAGGGCGCCACGGCCCCACCAATTATATATATATATATATATATATATATATATATATATATATATATATATATATATATATATATATATATATATATATATATATATACACACACATATATAATTATTTTTAAAAATAAAAATAAAAACTATTTTATAAATATAATTAATATTTTTTTCAAATTTTCTATTTTTAATAAATATTATATTTTTTTTACATAATTTTTTTATATATTTTATTTTTTTTATTTATATTTTTATATTTTTTCTCACCTATTCATTTCTCACTTCAACTTTATATATAATATATTATCTTTTCATATTTCTATTTTTGTTTTACATTCATTCACTTTCTAAGTTTTATAAGTTTTTTTAGTTTTTAATTATATTTTTATAATTTGAACTTTATAACATAAAAATTATAATTTCTTACTTTTTAATTTCTTTTTTTATTCATATTAAAAACATAAAATTAAAAAATAAAAGATACCTACAATAATATTTTAAAAATAAGAAATAATATATAAAATTATTTTTTATTATTTTTATTTATTATAATAATAACTTAGCATATATAATATATATAAAAATATAAAATATTGATTTATTTATTATTTATTATTAATTAATTAATTATTTTAATATTTTTTATATTTTATTTTAATATTAAAATACGAATAAAAAATTAATTTAATTTTAAAAATATAAACAAAATTATAAACTCATTTTCTTAAAAAAATAATAAATAAGAAGATAAATTTTAACTTTTATAATTTAAATTTAATTAATAATATTAAATATATTGTTATAACATATAATATGTTTATTTTTATATAATAATTAATTTTTATATACATTTTTTCCTTTCTAAAATTTTTAATTACGTCATAAACACAAAAAATAATAAAACGGACTAGGCGGCTCAACCAGGTTAGACCGGAAGCTGAACGATAATCGGTCCAGAGCTCCCTAAAAGTCTGGATAAATAATGAACCTAGGTTAAAACATAAATAGGTGAAACCAGATCGTCAAGGGGTCACCTAGGTCCTTTTTTTTATAAAAAAAAAAAAAGAGTTCAATGACGTCATTTTGTCCTATATTTTCTACTAATATCATCAATATAATCATTCATAGAAATACAATAACATGTAAAAATCACAATCTCTAAATTTCAAAAATTAATTTGATGAGTAGCCAGTGAAAACCAGGTCTTGAAATAAAATAAAATATATAAAATTTGAAGTTAGATGCAATGGAAGATATGGTAAGTTTTTCCCCTTTAATTGTTTTCAAGTTAGACGTAATTTTTTTCCTAATAATTTTTAAGTTAGGTGTAGCGATAATTTTTTTCTCTAATTGTTTTATACTCCAAGTGTTTAATGATATACTTATTCATGTTACTTTTCTTTATGTATTCTATAAATCATTCTTATTAATATATAATATTTTTTCAAATAACATTTATATTGGATTGGAATTGTTATTAGATTGTGATAAACTTATTTTAAGTTCAATATATTATTATATTATTAAAATATACTATTTTATTAAACCCGGTTCAATTCTAATTTAAATCCTGATTAAACTCTAGTTGAACCCTAAACTCATACTTGATGGGTTGGCACTCACCTGCTAGTCTACCTAGAAAATGGCGAGACGAATTGGTGGTGGGCAAACTGACTTTAAAAAAATGTTTAAATATTAAAATAAAAATAAAAATAATTATAATTAAAACTATTAAATTTTTTATATTATGTTGTTGAAATATATAAATATATTATATTATTATAATTTAAATTATAAAAATTAATTAATTAATTTAAATTATTTATTATAATTAGTGATTTTAATATATAAATATAATAATTTTTTCACTTTATCTAATAAAATATTAATTAATAAATAAAAACTTAAAAATTATTCATATAATTAAAGATATATTTAAAAAATTATTGACATACTAATCCGTCAATCCGTCCTATGATAGGATGGAGAAGTTGTAGCTCTTTCCTCATTTTTTTTCTCTTATTTTTATTCTCTCTCTTTATTTAATTTTCTATTTTTTTCTCTCTCTTTATTCTCAACTTATTTTCCTCTTTTTCCTTCTCGCTTTTGTTCTTCGCTTAGGTCTCTCATTTCATCTTATTCTTCTAATTAAAAGTTATTAAATAGGTTTTTTATCATTTCTAAAAAATAAAAATATTTAAGTATTACAAATATTATTGTTATATTATAATTATTAAGAAAAAAATCAATATTTATTTGAAAGTAATTTTTAATAAATATTTTGTTGAAACGACTTAAAAGTGAATGAGAAAAAAAAATCTTAAAAGATAGAAGAAAAATTGCATATAAACATTAGTCAAATCTAGTTAGGTAAATAAATTGATAGAAATTCCATTTGAATAAGTTTGATTTTTATTTTAACCAAAATTGTATAAGACTTTAACTAGTTCCGTTTGAGTGGAAAACCTGCCTTGGAACCCCATCCCCTAATCCCTTTATGGAAATGTTTGGGATTAGGTTAAATCCTCATGGACCGAGATCCTAAGAATCTATCTTCAAATGTATTGAATGGTTTGATATTCGTATCTTATAATTTGGGGTGACAATTCTGACTTTTGGCGAAAATTATGAAATTGCATGATTCTCGCCCTTATAGATTAATTACGAAAGGCAAGTGCCCTACAGCCGATCAACGAGGTTGGGCATTAGCCGAAGCTAATGATTCAATCGTATCAACGTCTTTTAGCCTCTAGTTTGAAGGCGTCGAGGCCTATATTATGAAGCTAAAATTAGGGAATTATCAACCCCTAACCAAGAATGCAACTTGGGTGTAAAACAACCCCTTAGCTTTAAGTCTCAATAACGTTGAGACTTTAGATGTGAAGTAATAATATAGGAGTGGTCGGACATAAGGCGAGGTTGAAGACCTGAACAAAATATACTCCTCCAACCCTAAGTTCACGATGTCTAGGCTTTGGCAATGAAACATGACTCTAAGAAACATACCAATGGCATAATTACCTTGATTCCTTATGACTAACTGACCTTCCAATCGAGTTTTACTCTATTTTAACAACGAAGTTTCATTTTTGGGTATATGAAATTGTGGCACATGTCAATCGTTGTCATTTAAACGTTTGAGTCTGTTGCATCTGCACACGACTTGCATGTGCAAGCTTTCAAATATTTAGCCTTGCCTCCTCTTCTTCTTTGAAACTCCTCTCTCTCTATATGCCAACATTTCTTGTTAAGCCCTTGGTATGCCTTTATTCCTCTACTTCTAGGTATGTTTCTAATCCCTCGATCCTCCCATTTTTCTCCATGTTTAGCCATTTGCTTTTGCTTGATCCTTACTTGTCTTTGTTTTGCTCCACTATTGGCTTATCATTTTCATACATTTTGTCTCCTCTGGTTCATAACATTTTGACCAATGAGGTTAAGTATTAAAAAAATTAGGGGACTTAATATTATATTTGACACCTCCATTCTCTTAAAATTAGAATTTCAAGTGATAGATCTTAAAGTTTATGTAGGTATCTTCCCTTTATCTAGCTTTTCTTTCCATTTGCTAAATATTTCATGTGCTTCAAATTCTTATTCTCCCCTCTTGGCAAAAAAAAATGGTTTTATCAAAGGAGGAGATGAGTCATTGACTTCGTGAGGCTATGGCTAAAGAGATACAAGCCTCTCAAAATATGGTAATGACTAGAAGCTCAGTTCCAATACATGTTGAGGACATGCATTCAGGGTCCAAGAGCACCAAAATTGATCATTCCTTAACTAGAAATAGGAGAGTCATCCACATCGAGTCGTTAAACATGATTGTGGCACCCGACCAATCGGATGGTCAAGCCTTGATGGTGGAGATTTAGAGGTTATGCCTAATTTTGTCAATTTTGATGGGATGACTAGCTTAGAGCTCATTCGAGGAATACAAACTCCAACCCATAAGGTTAATGTTTTAGCCTTGAGGGTGGAGAAAAAGGCTCAAGTGGCTATTTTTGCTATTAATGAGAAAGAAAAAGCTTTTCAGAAAGCTTCTCGTTACCAAGAAGAATTAAAGGCTCTTAACAAATCTTATATTGAAACTGAGAAAAAGTTAAAGAAGGTCAAAGACGACTTGAACACTGAAAAAGTTACCTATGATGCATTTAAAAAGAATCATCAAGCTAAAGTTGAATATTTGGTTGATAAAATTTCTAAGCTGACTACGGAAAATTCCACCTTACAAGAATATTAAGATCTTGTCAAGACCGAGATTGTCAAGACATATGCTACGGGATTTGTTGGGGATCAAAGTCCTCTTTCATGATTTTGATTTGTCTCCTCTTGATCCCTTCAAAAATGTAATTAACAGGCAAATTGTTGATGAAGAGTAGTTTTATTCTTATGTGATTTCATATATTTGCTTATTGTACAAATTTCTTTTTCTATTTTTGTTGGTCTTGTACTTATCTTCAATATGTATGAAATTCTATGATGGACACGGTATGAGTCATGTTTCTTATTCATAGAAAAGTTATTGACTTGTATGGAATTTTTGTGGGTTATGCCTTAGATCTCAATCAAGAATTTTTTATGACATGACTGTGCCTCAAATCTTAATCAAGGATCTGTTTATGACACGTTGTGGACCTCATCGGGTATCTTGCCAACTTTGATATGGGTCATACCTCATATCTTAATCAAAGATCCCTTATGGCATGATCGTGCCTCAGATCTCAATCAAATATCTCTTTATGACATGTCATGAAGTCCAAGGGGACTCTTTTTTATATGGGTCATGTCTTGGATCTCAATCAAGGATCTCTTTATGGCACGTCATAGACCTCATGGGGTCTCTTGTCGACTTTAATATGGGTCATGCCTCAAATCTCAATCAAGGATCTCTCATGGCATGACCGTGCCTTAGATCTCAATCAATGGTCTCTTTATGGCACGTCGTGGACCTCATGAGGTCTCTTATTGGCTTTGAAGTCATTTGTCTCCCTTTTGTCGCTCTATTCAATATTTTTAAACTCTTTTCTTTATTCTTTTATTCATCTTTGGAGGAAAAACCTAAGGTGGCAAGAAAAAACCTCCTAATTACATGAAAGAAAAATGAATTTGAATGTAAATGTAATAATTACAAAATAACAATGACTTAACTAAAATAAAAATGTAAATTTGATTCATTCTAGGTCTAAGGGATGCTTCCTCCATCCAAGGTTTCCAACCTATATGCTTTCTTCCCAATTACTTCTATTATCCGATAAGACCTAACCCATTAAGCCGATAATTTATTGGTCATCTAATTTGGCTGAGCTCGCTTTAGGACTAAATATACAACCTAAAAGGCCTTAAGTATAAATTTAGACATGTGCTTCAACTCTACTTGGTGTTTAGCCGACTTAATTTTAAGTTGGATTTGTTCCCTTATTTCGTTCATGGGTGTCTAGCTCTATTTTATTCCATCCTCACATATATCTTCGAAGAAATTCAACACTCTTTCAGTTGGTACTGACAATTCTACTGGTAGCATGGCATTGGTCCCATATAACACATGTGGCAACTTGTTCACCCATATCGTCTTTATGTCTCCTAATTGCCTCATGAGCCCACTTAAAATGACTTTTTTGCTACTTCTGCTTGGCTATTCTTTTGAGCATGTTCCACCAAGGAAAATATATTTTTGATATTTAGTTGTATGTAGAGCTCTTCAAGTTGCCGACATATTATCGACTTTTATAAAAATTGTTTAACCTTGTATGTCGATATGACCACAATCAATTTTGTCTCTATCCATTTGGTGAAATGATTTATTCTAACCACGAGGAACTTCATCTGATGTGTTGCGATTTGGAATGGGCTAAGGATGTTCAACCCTCACTTGTTAAAGGGCCACAGAGACACTATTGTGTGCATTTGTTCAAGGTGATGCTAAGTAAGCATTCACATGGCTCTAGCATTTTTTACATCCACATATGTATAGGAGGCAATCTTGTCTTAATGTGGGCCAATAATATCATGCTCAGAGAACCTTCCTAGCCAATGTTCATCCACCAATATGACCTCCACATAATCCTTCATGTAAATCAACTACAATTCTTATGGCTTGTAACACATCAGAGTAGTCAGGTTGAGAATCTCGTCTAAAATATTTTTCTACTATAATGGTAAATCATACAACCTTTCTTCAAAAAAAGGTCCTTTTTTCAGTGGTAACGGGCTCAATTTCACTAGTAAGATAGTCCATAAACAAGTCCATCCATGATTGTTGCTCCCCAATCTGAAGAACTTCTCACATCTCTACAAACACTCTATTTGGCTAACATATTTTGAATAACAGATCGGTAATTTCTTGGCTTCTTCATAGTTGCCAATTTGGACAAAAGGTCAACTCTGCAATTTTGATCTCTCAGAACATGGACTAGATTAAAACTATGGAATGATTTCACTAACTCCTTGACCACTCATAGATATTAAGCTAAGTGTGGATCTTAAGTATGATAATTTCCTATTACTTGGTTTGTGACCAATTATGAATCATTTCTGACTATTAACCTTTTGATACCCATTTCTACTACCAACTTCATTCATGTTAATAGCGCCTCATATTCTGCTTGATTGTTGTTGGCTTTGAATGCAAATCGTAGAGATTGTTCAATCATTATTCCATCGAGTCCTTCTAAAATAATCTCTGCACCACTTTCTTGCGTATTAGACGTTCCATCCACTGATAAGATCCACATTGAGTCTTGTTATGTCTTTGAAACTGGTGGAGGTGTTAGCTCGGCAAATACTTGGGCCTTTAGGGTCCTCTTGATTCATATGTTATGTCAGTATTCCAACAACCCGACCATCCATTTCATCGTCCGATAAACCAAATCGAGTTTATGAAGAACATACCAAATTGGTAAATTAGTTTTGACTATTACCGAAAAACTTAAAAAACAGTACCTCAATCTCTTTACAATTGTGAATGTTGCTTGTTGAATTTTCTTACATCTTGTCATAGCTCCTAATAAAATCTTGCCACAACTCCTTATAAAATACAATTGACAAAATAGATGGGTCTCTCTAACTACCACTTTTTTTGAATCAAGACTTGACTAATAACTTGTTATGTGGTAGTAATACAAAATATATTATTTATAAAATTGATTTGAGTTATGATAAGTTGAAATTTTTGAATTTTTATTTTAAAATAAACTGTTATTATTTTTTTCAAAGAAATACAATGAGAAAAGTTAAGCATGATACTTCATTATTGAAATACAATTTGGAGATCCTATAACTCTTTCTAAAATAAGATTTTTTTTTTAATAAAACGTTATTGTCTCAGGGATTATTAGGTTGGGTGATGCATTTGTTATATATATTTGTAGGAAACACGAGTTGCCATAATTTTGAAATCTTAATCATTGTGTTTACAAATAAATAAATAACAGAGTTAAATAGTTATATTTTCAAATAATAAAGTTAACCAATTATATATATATATATATATATATATATATATATATATATACATATACATATATATATATAGTAGAATTAAATCTTTAAAACTTGGAAATTTAAATTGATTTATTCACGCATATAATATTACTTATATCTTAATTTTTATAGTTCATTAGCCATTCAATAAATTTTGAATTTTATCAATTTATTTAACTTTATATATTCCTATGCTTTTAATTTTAAATGCAACTCTATTGAAAGTACAAGGACCTTAACATTATTTAGTATAGCTATATTAGATAATTCAACATACCTATTCAATTTTTCATTTAAAAACTAAAATAATTTAACCTCAAATACTCCTTTCTCAAGCTACCCTTCAAATGAGAAGATACATTTTGAAGACAATAATGAAAAGTGGATCATAAATGATGAAAATCAATGGTAACAAAGTTCAAACAGCCGCTCAGTAATTTATGAAATTGTAAAAAACTAAGGACCTCGAGGAACAATTTCAATGGTGCTCCTTTGGAATGTCAAGTTGCTTAAATATTGGACTGTCAACTCCAACACCCATAGCGTTTAGGCCATTGTCAACATATATAACAGAACCTGTAATGGCAGATGCCAAGGGTGATGACAAGAATGCAGCAGTGTTGCCCACCTCCTCTGTTACAAAATCTCTAATGTGTAAGTAGTTGTAGGCTAAAAAGTGCAGAAGGGTCATTTCAGAAAGGAAGTATCTCAAAAGGAAACTTTACCAGCATGTAGTTCTTTCTGAAGTGGTGCATTGGTAAATGAATAATCAATCATCATGTCAATGAAGCCAATTGCTTTTGCTGCACGGCTTCCCAGTGGACCTAACCATTGAAATGCAATTGCAAATAATTTAAGTCAATATGTTTATCAATTTGGTCTGAATTCATTGACATACAAAAAAAAAGAAAAACGAAAAAGTTTGCATATAGAACACAAGTTACATTGGATTTAGAGAGAAGAAAATAATTCTTTGAATATAAAATTAAAATGTATAGGGATAATTGTATTTTCTTAACACCCCTGTCAACCCTGTGAAGGAGAAATTATTAGACCACCAACTGTGAAGAGGGTAGAGAGAGATAAAAAAGAACATTAGAGGAAATCATAAAAATGATTTCATGGTGAATAATATGTATGAAGATTTGGTTTTAACTGAGCCTCATGGCATCGTGTGATCCATAAAGCTTACATCACCTAGTGGGATAAGACAATTGTTGTTGTCTAAGCCAAGAATTGATTACTTTTAGTAATTGTTATGTAGTTCAGATATAATGTTGTAAAGCACTATACGTTATAGACACAACTCCAATTTGGAGGGAATTAGACATCAACAATGTTGGTAATATAGCATAACCAGAGCATAAAGATTTTATAACACTTCCTTCTTCACCATGCAATTGCCATCACTTACTCCAGATCATGAATTTACGGCATTACAAGGAGAAAAGGAAAGCATGCAAAAATAATTTGCTGATGAAGTCCTAAGCCATATGATGTTCTAATGACAAGCACCTTTCGGACCAGGTTGGGCAGATCCCGAAACAAATTGCCAAAATTATTGGGTTACCATTGCACAATTGAATATTGCTTGGGAAAGACTGATCTTGCGGCAGATGCCCTTACTTGCTTTTGTTATATTGCTCTATCAATACCTCAATCTTCATCTTTTGATGATATTGCTCTCCAAGTGAAAGCTTCATCCACTATTCAGTCTCTCATTGATACTTTACACTCTGATCCCAATTTGATGCCTCATTATCCTATGCACAATGAGTTACTCTATCGGAATCAAGGGGTGGTTATTGTTCCGAATGCTCGTTCTATAATTGATATGATTTTGCTTGAATTTCATTCATCCCCAATTTTAGTCCATGCATGTTATTTGCCCACTTTTCATGGCATTGCAACTACATTCTTTTGGCAAGAAATGCATAGAGACATTAGATCTTTTGTACAAAGCTACTTAGTTTGTCAGCGTGATAAAACATTTCATCCGGTAGGATTACTCAATCCTTTATCTATCCCTATTACTATTTCGAAAGATGTTGCCATGGTTTTCATTATGGGTTTTCCCCTTGTACATGGCTTCTTCATTATTATGGTGGTCATTGATCGACTATCCAAGTTTGCTCATTGGCTCAACTGCAGGCTAATCATACAAGTTTGACGGTTGCTGAAACTTTTGTTCATACTGTGATCAAGTTGCACGGCCTGCTTAGATTGATTGTGAATGATTGTGATCGTGTTTTTCCTAACTCTTTTTGGTAACATTTGTTCTAGCTACAAGGCACATCCCTGCAGATGTCATTAGTTTATCACTTGCAAAGTGAGGGTCCGTCTGAGGTGCTTAATAAATGTCTTGTGATGTAACTTCAATGTTTTGTTCATGACTCTCCAAAGCTCTAGGTTCAATTCTTTCAATGGATAGAGCCATGGTATAATTCTTCATTTTACACCTCTACTGGCATGACTCCTTTCAAAATTGTGTATGGCTGTGACCCGCCATCAATTATTCCATATTCCCCAATCACTAATGCTTCTTGCAATGTGGCAGGACATCTTCGTCGTGATTCTATCCTTGCTCAGATTTGCATCAACTTATCCAGGACGCAATTGCGTATGAAAAGCTTTGCTGATCACCAACGTACAAAAGTGGAATTCACTGTAGATAATTTTGTAAGTTACAACCTTATTGTCAACATTCTTACTATCTTAGGAAGAAAGCAAAATTGGGTCTGAATTATGTCGGTCCTTTTCGCATAGTTCAGCGCATTAGTATTGTTGCTTATAAGCTTCTCTTACCACTTGATGCACGTATTCATCCTATTTTTCATGTTTCCCTCCTAAAAAGATGCATTGGCTCTCCCTCAAAACAGTATGTTCCCCTTCCTTTGTTGGATTCTGACAGTCAACCAGTTATTACTCCTCTTACAGTTTTGGATGTTTGTAAGGTCAGACATCGTGACTCTTGGGAAGTCCAAATCCTTATACAGTGGGCTAGTCCTAATCACAACACGTGAGAATTTTTGACCTATATCAAAGATGTTTATCCTACATTTGACCTTGGGGACAGGGTCACTTTTGATGGGGAGGGCAATGTCATATACAATTCAAAAACTATGACTTAACAAGATGAACATGTCATGTGTCATTAGAAACGGATGATAAGGAAAGCGAGGATAAGGAAATCATTGAAGATGAGAGAAAATGAGGAAATATATGGCAAAAGTGGATAACAGAAAAGGGGGTGAATTTTGTGGAGTATCTCCTTCCTCTAAGTGCCTCTGGCAGCTTTCTCTTTCCTTAGTCTTCTATTGAGATTTCCTTATATGTACTACTAGCATATCTGGAATATTAATTGTATTGAGCTGTCTTGGATTTAATACAATCCATTTCTGATTTCCGTTACTGTTAAGTTCTTAATATCATAACACAATACCTGCGGATATGGTATTGACTCTGATTCTTTTCTTTCTACCAGCTTCAAAAGCAAGCACCTGGAAAAGCAGAAAACTTGAGATATAATGTCAAATATCCAAAGGGTAAAAGGGGGGAGGTGGAGAAGTTAGGAATACGAAGCTACATGCACATAATTTGAAAGTTTGCAGAAAAGAAAAAGAAAACTCACTCTTGTATCACTTTCCAAAGCAGCTTTTGCAGAGCTCATACCACCACCATATCTGCATACAAGACATTTCTAAACTGTAAATAGAAAAAATGTGATCAAAATAAACAAGTTTGAGTTTTTAAAGCATATCCAACACACCCAGGAATGATTCTCTCTGAAGCAATGTAGGTAAGAGAAATTGCAGATCCATCTATAACCAAAACAGTAAGGTGAGAACAATAATTGATCAAAGAATGAAGCAATAAAATGGCAACCCTTTTTCGGTTATCAACATGCCTCGGTTCATGATTGGAAGAAAATGTTTGAGTAATGAAATATAAGAGTAACTTGATGCAGACAAGGCAGCAAGATATCCTTTCCGAGATGTCTCAGACAATGGTTTGCTGACCTAAAACAAAGTTAAGTGTCAGTTAAAGCTAAAAGGCATGAGGCAATAAGAAACTTCATTATTGTAATACCTCTGGTCCATTAGCAAGTGAGTGCACAAGTATGTCAATAGTGCCAAAATCTTTCTTGACAGACTCAGCAACTTCCTGTAAGGTAAATCAAATCACAATGTAAACGCCACATATAACAAACTGAGACTCAGATCATATGTAAATGCTACTCAACAGAGCATCCTATGTTTCAAACAATTATTGTCTAGAATTCATCACCATTATGCAAAATTAATGAATAAAAGTTAAACCAAAATCAAGTAATTAGCTAATCATATGAAATCAGAAAGAAATTACGTTTTCAGCTTCAGGTTTGGTCACAGAAAGTTTAGAACAAAAAACAAAAAGTAAAGAAAAGACCTTTCATCTTGTACATAATTACATCATGTAAGGAATTTATATCATTTACTTATGATTAAATTTATGTATCTTATTGAATAAGTTACTAAAGCCTCTAGTCAACAGCCCAGGTAAACTTTAGCATTGACTTTGACTAGGTTATATATGCTCGTTTACAGGCAGGGAACAGAAGAAACACTAGATTGTATGACCTTCGACTATTTTCTCTGTATCCATCCAGTCTCCACTAAAGAAGAGATTCTAAATTTCTTTGAATAAAAATGCTTAATTATGATTTCTGTCTCCAAATTTATGATGAGCTTTATTTCTCCCAAAAGTGCAGCTATTTAGATATGTCTGTCCACATTGAATTGGCACCAATGATGTTTACCAGCCAACAAATTTATCTATATCTGGTGTAAAGTTTTAATGTATTCTAAACTGTATAAAAAATGGAATATTCTCCGATTTGAACATTAGTTATATGTTACAAGTCCTGATTGTATGGGTTTTGAAATAAGAACTTCTAATAATGGTTTTTGGTAGCTTTAGTCAACTTAGCTTAATAGCTTATTTAGCAAATAATCATTAGCTTAAAAAGAAAATGAGAAAAGAAGCTGATATCAAATAAGCTGCTCCCCTGAGTGATTTTAGCACAAGAAAATTCTCATATCAAAATTATGGCACCATATAACATGCTATTAGCTGAAAATAAACTCATACATTTGACAAGACTGATAATATATTCAAACATTTAAGATAAATCGAATTAAAAAGCCCTTTAGGCACAAAGTTGCCACTCATTTCACATCAAAGGTATTGAAAGGGTATCATAATGGTAGCGAAATACAGATGACAGAATAGTTGATCAATACCTGGACAGTCCAATTTGTGGCTCCAGCATAGCGCTTGTTAGCTTTCACCTATACAATTTTCACAGACATTAGAAGGGGATATGCTTTGTAAATGTAATTTGTTTATTTTGATAACTTATGGACTTCTCTCTCACATCTTCTGGGACATCTTCAGGATTGTCATATACCGCATCCAAAGGATACACTTTAGCAATCTCCATCAATGAGCCATCTTGTAATCTGAAAAATGAAGAGTTCCTTGTTAGCAAAATAAATGAGTTTCACATTTTTTAACAAAAAAAAAAAAAAAAAATAACATCACTTTGAAGTTTTACTTGCGTGACTCATCGAATTTTCCGCGTCGTAGACTGGACTCAAAAATATTTAAAGCCTGCATGACAATGTTCAAAGTTAGTACCTGACCACTTGTATACTGCACCAAAATACATCAGGGTAAAAGTAAACAATGTACAAACACACAACAGCAAAATCTGTAATAGTTACTCACAGGTACCCATGTGCCAACAAGAATTTCAGCCCCTGCTGCTGCAAGAGATTTTGCTATTGCCCAGCCATATCCATTGTCATCAGCCACACCGGCAATGAAAGCCCTTTTACCTGCACATCAATTAACATTCAGTGGAATGCCACAGCAAATCAAAGGTATATAAAAGGACATTAAGATAAAAAAGGTACACTTGGCTATACCAGATTTATGAGAAAAAAAGTAAACACTTAATTGTTGTGTTATTATATCATATAGAGGTTGCAGATACAACATTTATAGATACTGTCTAAGGTGCAATGTTTCATATACTTATCTTTTCTCGTATACCATTTTTAATAAAGTAGATTTTGGAATGAGTAAACTCTTGAATAGAGAAAGAGGCCATTTAGTCGCAACACAACCTTTTGACATTACTTCATTTAACCATGGGAAGGGCCAGTAAGGGCATATGTTCTTCAAATCATAAAGTAAACAAACAAATTCAAGATTACATAAAAGATAAAATAAAAACACACCAAATATATGATGTTTGGACATCCTACAAATATGTTTTGATACGAAAGATTCATCGAAATAGAAGTGAAACCTTTCAAATCAATTGGCAATCCTGGAACTTCACTGTTTGAACTAGACACGGACATTGCATTAGTTATGATTTTGTCGTATTTTACAGCAGCTGATGTCATTGTCAAGCCCTGCTGGAAAGGTTGTGTTGATGCAACATGACAAACACTTGCCAGTTTATGACATGAGCCAACCTTAAACCTTCCTCCAAGATTTGCAGGACTTACATTTGCAAACCTTTGTAATGATGGAATCTTGTGTCTTGACATCGCAGTTGGCAAGTTGGACACTGTTGTTGTTGTTGCCATTTCGTACAAATGTATAATGATGGCAGGGCACCTAGATCTGTACACAAAACTAACATTAGGATCAATCAACATATCACAATATATTGGGAAATGATTAGTGCTTTTCCATTTGTCCTAACCTTGCACTTAATAACCTTATGATGACAAAATACCTCGGATACCAAATAAGGACAGCTCAGAAAAGAGGACAGGTTGATAAATAATGCAGAAGTTAACTCAGTTCAAATGGCCTCAGTTGAAACTTTTCCTGCTTATCTCTTATGGTACTTGGTTACAAAATTTTGGCTCCAACTTTTCACTAAGCATATTGTAAATAAAACTATCACAGAAGTAAATCTCCAAGTTATAACTTAGCTTAATAATGTATTTAACATTTTCTTTAATTGATTCAATACTGCCAATTATACATATATTTGGTTAGTTAGAATAATTTTATAAGAAAACAGATACACTTCTGACTAATTAAAAGCAATAAAGACATGAAAGCCAAAGTTTCTACCAATGCCCGAGAAAGATCAAATGATTAAAACAAATCTAACCTCGTTGTTGAACAAATTCTAAAGGTGGCAAAGACCAGAAAAGAAAAAAACAAAAATATTGGTAAGCTTTTATATTGAATATATAACCCCTCGACATTAAAGCTCGTTACTACACTCCCAGAATCCAAAAAGCTTATATCTTTTTCATAAATAACAAAAACATGAAAACACAACCTCAGTCCAATTACTAGATCCCCACAAATCTCCACAATTGAGCCACCCACTTGGTTAAAATTTCCATTTGTCACAGTCTCTGATGACAAAAACCATTACTTGATCAAATATCATATGCATAAAACCAATAAAAAAAAAGTGCCAAAAGCATGCATACACACATCCCTTGATCAAATACAAACACGGTGACTTTGTTCATACAGATTAATTAGCCCCTGCTTCGCAATAGAACCCACATTTGCTTGATAGTATCTACCTTGCATTGTATAAACCAAACAAACAAGAGCAAGAGGTGGTCAGAGAAAGTGGAGTGTTTGTTACCTGGAGACAGAAAGGAAGAGGAACTGCAAAACTGGACCTTGTATGTTGCTGGTATGTGTTAGATTTTGGGTAGATAATAGGGGCAGTAGAAGCCTACAAACTGGGTCGATGAAAACAATGCTGTTGTGGCTTCATTGGAAGTAGGTTAAAGTAGTTGAGGACTTTGGAAATGTCGACTCCAAATCCAATGCAATACAACAATACACATTTGTATAAAACCTTTTCATAGTTGATTCTTTGATTAATAAAACCATAATAAATACTAATTAATAAATCTTTTAATATAAGAGAAAAAAAAAACTCTATTATTATGTTCTTGACAGAGATTATTGGACATTTTGCACGTAACAAATCATAAAAAAGATATTTTGGAGTATTGAGCTAGTGCACATGATTAGCATATAATGTATGAAACCAGAGAGGAAGATGCCTTGGACATCCTTGGCCTGCAAATGGCATGTAGTTGATGTCTATGAAGAAAGGGAACCCCCACACTAATAATTTTTGTATGGAAGAGCGGAAAAAGTTCAGAGTGTGCTCTTGGTTCTTTTGAAGTGTGGAGATGTGAAACTAAATATCTATTTTGATCTTCAACGTAAAAAATATAATAATTTAATTTGTAAATAATAAAAATATAATTATATGCTTGTCCTTTAATTTTTGTTATTTTATAACTTTGACTCCTTATTTTTATATAAATTAATCTAAACCCTTGAATAGGCATATGTGGTGACATAATTTGATGGTTAAAAATATTTATTATTATTCTGATTCCTAATTCTGCTCATAAAATTTTAGATCGCTTAAAAATTAAAATAAAGATAATTTATATATATCAATTTTTTTTATTAATGCATATTTTAAAGATAAAATAATAATGAATGAAAATTTCAAATAGAATGGATAATCTTTCCGTTTGTTAATAAAGTTTCACATCATTTAAAAAGTTATCCTATATAATGATGAAGGACTTATATTCCGGTAGAATCACACCATTATTGCATTTGCTTTTCATATATTCTTTCAGAATCTAATGTTATCTAAAATAAACTAGCTTCCACTCGTTTTCACAAAAGTTCTCATGTCTCTACGTGTTTTCAAGACCTTCTTCTACCAAGAAATCAACTTATCAAACTTAGTCTTCAAATTTCAAATCATATTTCTAGTTATTCCTCGACACCAAAAACATAGTAAAACCATGACATTGTTATTAAAAGCACAATTAAAAATTATGCAAAAAACTAAGCCTAAATCAATCTAAATTGTATGATTTGTAACTAATCATACGAACTAAGTTCAAATTAGTCCAATCAAAAGTTTGATCTGAATTCAGAAAATTAAAATACAAAACTTAGTCCAACTCATAAATAAAAGTCGTCAGAAAATAACCTTGTTCACATGATTCAACCTATTTTAATCAATTTAAATATTAAAAAAAATATATGTTAAATTAAGTCTTTATTTTTAACATCATCAAACTTTTTGGATTTCAACTTAAAAATAATTTACAATAAAGAAAGTGGCTCTGAGACAAATAATCTAAGATGTCACTCAACACTTTTCTCTACGAGATACCCATAAAACCAAACAAGTATAATAGGTTATGATTAAGAATATCTTTAGTGGTAAGATCCCATTTAGAATCTTATACTACTTTTTTAAGAACTTATTTAATTTTTATTTGAAGGGATCTCTTTTCAAGATTTTATATAATTTTTGTGGTTTACATAATAAATTATAATTAATATTTTGAAATATATTTTAGAATTATTAATTGATTAAATTTTAATATTTTAAAAATATAAATAAAAAATAAGTTAAATATTTTATATTATTAATAAATAATAATAATATAGTAAAAAATGAAAAATAATAACTAAATTATGATTTTAACTATTTTTATTAAAATATTTATTTGATAATTTTAAAACTAAAATAAAACTTTTATTTATATTAATTTAAATTTGTGTATAAAAAAATTATATGTAAAAAATACCTGTAAAAGACTTAAAGTTAAAATTAAAAATAAACTTGTGTATAAAAAATAATAAAAAATTTAAAATTTTATTTAATAATATAATTTTATTATTTAATTTTTTTATTATTTCCTTTTTTTTTCATCCACCAATTCTCAATTATATTTCCTTACTTCTTTCTTTTTTTTCTCTTACTCGAATCTCTTTTTTTTTCTCTTTTTTATCTTCTCCTTCCTCGTTCCTATCTTTCTTTTCTTTCTTTTTTTTCTCATTTGGTCTTCATCTCCTTCCAATTATTCGATTAAATATAGTAGATTTTTCCAATTTTATTTGTTTATTTTGGTGGAAGCTGATTGCCTCCATATTTTATTATAGAAAAAATATTTAATTTTTTTTAATATTTGACAAATCTTCAAGGTTATTGTAGAAAGCTCAATCCTCCAACATTAAGATCTTCTTTATTTTTTAATGCAAGATCTTTAATTTTTCATATCTTGCTCATAACACTTTATTTGAAGATCTTGTGATAAAGATAACCTAAGAAGAGTTATAAGTTCTTATATTATGGTAGATTTTGACTAATACAATGTCAGATTTCAACTTAATACTGATTTACGCTAAACGAAATGGTTCAACAATATATATAACCTACACCCAAGTATGATACATTAATGGGTATCACACTTTTGCCAACAAAATTAGTGTATCTCACCAAATGAATCAAATATGTTTGAGCTACGACAATCCATCTATTGTATGTACATGCATTCTCATAAATCTCTTGGATCGAATTAAGATGAGCATGTCCAAACCTACATTGTCTTGTTTCTATAGAAGTCGCTGCAAAATCAACACCAAACAACTTTACCAACACCTTGGTGGTTTCACATGTGTCCAAGTGAATGTAACGATAAAATCAATCCACATCAACAAGTGTTATAATAAGATAGTTATCTCACTTATAGGTAGATGGAAGCTATTAATCTCACTATATCACCTATCAATAAAGACAAATAATAATTTCTTATTTATTATGTCATAACTAGCACCCACAAACAAAGGCAAATAGTAATCTCTTATGTGTTATGTCATAAATAACACCATGAGTGGTACCAACCCAAATAATTGAATTGTGACTTCAATACGCAGGTGTGTGATCCCTAACTTATTCATTTTTCTTCCATAGGATACATACTTTAACTCACCATAATCTTACAAGAACAACTAATTACTTTAAATTTGTACAACATCAACATTGTAAACTAACTTATACTTCAACCCACCACTCCCTCAAACATACTAAGAGCTATGTGTTCTTCATATTTTGTTTGTATCAAGCCCCCTTAGAACATATTCATAATGTACCAAAACTTCTTCATGTTACTCCCCTACAACATTCTTCTCGATGTTGCATTCAAATTCATTAATAATATTTGGTTCCCCACGATCCCTATGCCTTATAAAGGTGGTTAGTAAAACATGCTTTGAATGTTGGGAACTACCTCCCCAAGTCTTAACCATAGCGAAAGGAAATAAACATGCAAAACATATATAATTATATAATTTAAATCATCCAAAATCATAAGAAATTATAGATTACACAATTCCTAATATTTTTATATTATTCAATCTATAATATATTTTTAGAAAACACAATCTATAAATATTTTAAATTAACCGTAGACCCCAAATCTTGTCCGGCCTCCAAATAAAGTCAGAAAGCTTCCTATTTGAAGACGGCCGAAGCCTAACAAGCCACTAGGAGAGACTATTAGGCCCCCGTACTAGGATAGGAAGGTTTTTTGGCTCGAAAAATAAAGTTTCTCGCCCTGAAGGGACGAGACCGCCGTCTGGAAGGACCAGATCACCGTCTCGTCTCAACGCCAGGACGAGACCGCCGTCTCGATTGTCCAGACGGCGGTCTCGTCACCTGCAAAGGTCGAGACGGCGGTCTGGATTTTCCAGACGGCAGTCTCGATTCCTGCAAAGGACGAGACGACGGTCTGGATTTTCCAGACGGCGGTCTCGATTCCTGCCTAGTCGAGACGGCGGTCTGGATTATCCAGACGGCGGTCTCGACCCACTGCCATGAACGAGACGGCGGTCTGGACTTTCCAGACGGCGGTCTCGACCCTGTCAGAGGAAACGGCGGTCTCGACCTGTCAGGCGCGAAAAACTATAAATAGGGGTCCTCCCCCCCTCATTTCCACACAGAATCAACATAGTTCTCCCTTCTCTCTAGACTTTCTCTCTCTAAGAATCCCTCCGAGGCATTTCCGGAGTTTCTGAGTGTCTCTAGGCATAAACTGAGCGTTCTAAATCTTCTTTAGAATCCCTCTGAGGCATTTCCGGAGTTTCTGAGAGTTGTAGAGTGAAGGGTTGCCAAAACGCACCCTCTCTTTAAAGAAATACAAAAGCTTGCTTTGGAGGTGTATATTCTCCCTCTCTATTTTTATTACTGCCATTTAAATTACGCAATAGAAGCTAGGGCCATGTAGTCATAAACTTAAATTTCGCATAATAAAAGGGTAAAAGCGCATTTTTCCAGTTTAATTATTTATTCAAAGTAGCCGACCTATCATAGGGAACCCGAAAGGGGCGTCGTAAAGGAACTAACACTTCCTTTACACGTAACTAACTCTCTTACCCAACTCTGGTTCTAATGACCAAAGTTGGTTTTCGAAAACCAACGCCTTTTTAAAACCCCTTTTCCAATGTTTATGGTAAAAATATCGGTGGCGACTCCATAGAACCCAAATTAAATAAGTCCTTGGGTTAGCCCGGTTATCGGACAACCCAGGGATACTTTCGAAAACCTCGCCCCTAGGTTAGCCCGGTTATCGGACAACCTAAAGGCGTTGTAACCACCAATAAAAAAAAACGCGAAAATAAAGAGGGTCGAAAAAACCATCGCGTCGCTCCGACCGACCTTCTCTTTTGAGACGGCGACGACAGATGACGACTCCACTGGGGAAGCCTAGAGAGTTGATCCCATTTAGTGATGGGCTGGCTTAAAAATAATTAAACCAAGAAAATAGCGCTTTTACCCTACCTTGTATTATAACATGCTTTATTGTTTGACTTTCAAATAACTGTTGCTTGTTTCTACTTACGCAATTGATTGAAATATAAATTGCACACAAAACCTTTGCACACTACAGTTCCCTCTATACCCGGGGGCAAGTGAGAAAACCATAGGGAGTGGGTGGCAGGTACGGTTCGCTGCAGTTAGGGCCTTGTGCCCACCAGTGTGATCGAAAACCACCGCTCAAGGTGATAACCTTCCTCTTTTGGCAACAAGACCGACTCTGGCCTTAGTGCTGAGCATGGTTGGACGGCTGGAGAGTGGGGACCCTATAATGGGGGCACCTTGGGGGCCTTAGCCTGGTGAGAACAGTTAGAACCTACCCTAACCAAAGCACTTTTCTGCAGGAAAACCCTACCTCGTGATAAAAACGAAGTCTCGCCTGTTCGGGGATGATCGAATTGTGTGTGCATATGATTGTTGCATTTGTATGTTGCATAGCATAAACAAACAACAGAACAAAATCACAAAAAATATTTTACAAATAAACACCCTTATCTCGGACAGTCTGCATTTTAACTAGCCTGGTTTCAGGTTCTTTGTAAGCTAAGTAGCCACGCTAGTTCCGACGAAGAGATAGGGGACGTTAAATATTCTTTCGCATAAAGCCATGTTTTATCTCGGACGATCTGCCTTTTAGCTAGCCTGGTTTCGGGTTCTTTGTAAGCTAAGTAGCCACGCAGTTCAGACAGAAGAGATAAAAGGCTATAAAATAAACAAATAAAAATAATAAAATAATCCATTTTTCCAAAATTCACAAATAAGACCTGGTCCAAAAATATTGCATTCATAAAACATTCATATAGATAGTTTATTCTTTTGAAAAATACGCAAATACCATACATCATGTAGAAAAACATGATAAATAGTAAAATAAACACTCACATTCAATAAACATCATCTTCATCAAATCATACATTTTGGTTTTAGAAAATGGAGGGGACAAGTAGACAAGTGGGGAAGGTGGATATTCTCCGAAGTCATGCCGAGAAGCTAGAACGGCTTAGTGCAACGATGCCACCGGAGGTCTGCACCGATTTTGAAAAGTCCTATGGACGAATTCGGACCTTCTAAAGATCGGTGTCGATCAAGTCTTCCTCGAGGTACTAATTCACTTTTGGAACTCCGGTCTGCGGTGCTTTGAATTTCCGCAGTTCGACATGGTGCCCACTTTAGAGGAGTATGAAACAATGTTGAAATGGCCCAAGTCGTCGGGGTCCATATCCGCCAAGAGGCGTATACTCCTGCAGCACCGATCGCCGCCCTTATCCATCTACCGTACCGATAAAGTACCACGATAGGAAGAGGGAACACCCGGGGATGGAGAGTATCGATGTTAGAAGACCACCTGTCCTACCCGGCTGAAAGGGCGAGTGGGTTGCCTTCAACAAGACCACGACATTATTAATCTTCGGAACGATCCTGTTCCCCTTCCATCTCGACACGATCGATCAAGCCGTCATGGACGCTTTCTTCGCTTAGGACGTGAACTCGAAGAGTCCCCGCCTGCTATTCTTGCCGACACCTTGCTATCGGTGGATTTACGCCATCGAAGCAAGGGAGAACACTCCACTGCTCGCTCTTCGTTACTTTATGTGTGGAGCATCACGCACCTTTACGCCTCCAGTCACATGGGGATATTCCCCGACCCCTTGAGAAGCTTCTCCAAAATCCCCCTCCAACGACGCCTGACTATAGAATGGAGGGATGAGTTAGAACAAAAGGACGCCAACGACATATCTTGGGTCCGCCCTTGGTTCCGACCCGGCCCGGTTCTCGTCGGATGTGGGAACTACCCGAATGTACCCTTGATAGGACTCGGGGTTGCATAGCCTACTCACCTAGAGTAGCTATGAGGCAACTCATGAGGACTCAAACTACTATCTTCCGAGGGGAACTCGGAGGGCTGTGCTTCTTTGGAGACCCGTGCACAATCGCCAACTCACTGACCGTGAGGAAAGCATGGGAGAAGCTAGTCTACATGGGAGACAGAGAGCTAGGAAAAGCTCGGGTGACTGTCACCAGTGACTATGAGGCATGGAGGAGAAGAAGAGAGATGGCTCGACCATCCACCACACCCGCGCCAATCGCCAACAATGAAGAGCTGCAGGCACAAGTCAATGCCTTGACCCAGAGGGTAGAAATAATGGGAGCCCAGATACGGGCCCTTGAGGAAAAAGAGCAAGCATCTATCCTCACGATTGACGGTCTACAAAGGCAAGGCAAGAAAAAGGATCATGAAATAGAGCGCCTCAAGGACCAATGTGCTGACGCTAACGAACAAGCTATCCGAGCATCCAAAACTGCCAGAACCAGCTCGGATAGCCAACTACAGGAGATAACCGCCAGATCAGCACACCTTGAGGCGGAATCGGCTTAGCAGGCACAAACGATCAAGGAGTTGTCAGAAGGGCTCCTCCAGGCTCAGATAGACCTCCGCCAAGAGCGAGAGAACAATAGAAAACTAAGCAGATGCCTATATGAGCTACGCCTTAAGGAGAAAAGCGGGCTAGCTCAGTACGACCAAGTACTTCAAGAGAGGGACCAAGCTGTTGCAAAGCTTGAGGAGCTACAAGCCTTGGTCATACATCAAGAGGCAAAGATCAAAGAGGTTCAACATTACAGCGAAGAAATGAGTCAAGCGATCCACAAGCAAAGCGAAGCGCTCGCTCACCATGTCCAGGAAGCCGAGAGAGAATTACAAAGAAAACAAGACCCGCCTGTGGGTTTCTTTAGGCTTTTCCGTTTTTGCCACAAGACGCTTCGTAGTATGGAATAGGAGAATGTACACCTTCCAATTAATTAATGAAATCTTTTTCTTTATTCAACAATTGTCTACTTGCATACATGAACATACATTTGCATATTTAATTTCCCCTCCTTCACGCTTAATAAATAAGATAATAAAAAGGAAGGATTAACTAACATGTCTTCCAACTCAGAAGAATGGAGATAAAGTCACTCCTAATAAAGCTCACCCCAACGGTCGAATCACCGCAAGAGGGAAATAAACCTCGACCATTGGTCCTCAAGAATAAAGAAGAGGGGGCAAGGACGTCAGTGCGACTATTTATGCCACGTCCTTTCCCCTACGAGTCAAATAAAGCTATACCGTGGAGATATGGGGAGTCTTCACCAATAAACGAAGAAATAACAAACATAGCCGGCATTGGGGGCACAACTAGAAGTGGAAGAATCTACTCCCCCAAGGACACACAGGAAAATGTCCTCCAAAATAAAGGAAAAAATAAAAAGAACGAAGAAGAAAAAGAGAATAAAGAATCCAAGGAGGAGACAGAGGAATTACTCCAGTTTATAAGGCAAAGTGAGTATTCCATTATAGACCAGCTCAATCGCACACCTGCAAAGATCACATTACTATCTCTAATAATGAGCTCGGAACCGCATAGAAATGCCCTGCTGAAGGTCTTGAGCGAGGCACATGTACCTCACACAATATCCCAAGAAAAGGTTAAGAGGATTGTCAGTCACATCACGGCAAATGATCACCTCACCTTCACAGAGGAAGAACTCCCCCTAGAGGGGTCAAACCACAACAAGCCCTTGCATATCTCGGTTAAATGCAAGGAGTACCTCATCGCTAAAGTTCTTGTGGATAACGGGTCGTCCCTGAACGTAATGCCCAAGTGCACACTGGAAAAATTAACTATCCAAGGAACCCGTCTGCGCCCAAGCAGCACCATCGTTCGAGCCTTCGACGGATCAAAACGAGAAGTAGTGGGAGAGATCAATTTGTCAATCCAAGTTGGACCCACTACCTTCGACGTCGATTTCCATATAATGGACATTACTCCAGCATATAGTTGTCTCCTCGACAGGCCTTGGATTCATGACGCTAAGGCAGTACCTTCGACGCTCCACCGAGAAAGTCAAATTCATAGTGGGCGACAAAGCTGGTCACTGGTCCGAGCGAGAAGACGATATCCCGATCGGTGGACCGTCTACCCAACCTTATGTGGATGCGGCTGAAGAGGCCCTTGAAACATCTTTTCAAGCGCTCGAAATTGCCAGTATAGAGCGACTTCCCAGAAATACAAAGGTAGCCCGCATGATGTTGAAGCATGGCTACCATCCTGGCCGAGGACTGGGGGCAGATTCCCAAGGAATGAGGGAACCCCCAGAATTCAAAGACAATCCTCACAAGTATGGCCTAGGATATAATCCTTTCAAGGGCCGAGCGGGAAAAGCAAAAGGGAAGTCCTCCCTCCGCACACTCAAGCAGATTTTCTGAAGTGGAGGGGTGCAAGCGTCAAGAGTCACTCTAGTCATTAGGAAATCTTTTTCTTTGTTTAAGGGATGTAAACCCCATGATTGTTAGAGATTATCCCCCGGGGCGAGCCCGACCCCCGGGCATTTTAGGGCACATATTCCCTTATTAATTAATAAAGAATGATTCTTTCTATCTGCTTCTCTTCTTTCTACTTCTGACTGGACCACATAAATAACCCTGTCTAAGTAAACATAAAAAGAAAAGAAGAATAAGAAGCGCTTCCAAATAATCAAACCTTCATCATTGCTATCATCATCAAGTTAGCTGATTAGAAGCACATAAAAATAAGACTTCACTTAAGCCATAAAGAAAGTCATGCTTCGCCAATACCGTGAACAAAAGAATAAATCCAAAAAAGAGAGAAAAAGCCCGAGAGAAGCAAAGGCCAAAGAAAAGGGCAAGTTACCGGTAGGAAACCCACTAAGGGGGCTACACAAAAGATAGGGTCAACCCGGTAGGATACCCGAACAACAATAAAGGGTAACCTAGGCAAAAGTTAGGGTTACAAATAAAGGTCCGCTAGGATTCCTCCAAAATTTTACAAGAGAGAGAACCTAGACAAAAGATAGGGCCAACACACAGTATCCCAGTTCGAAAACCCAAAGGGTGATCTAGGGAAATCAGCTAGCTATTTAAAAAGCAATGGAAATAAAACCAGAGAGCGCAAGTACAAAAAGAAGAAAGAGGAAAATGTTTGCTTAGACAAAGCTTAAACACCCAGGCTTAACCCTAGCCAGCCATTCTTACAAATCCTCTTATCAATAAAAATCAACCTTCTAAAACACAAACCATTGATTTTTACCCCCTTTGCTTCTTTTCTCTTGACCCTCACGACAATATTCTAATAATTAATTTGAGAATATGGAGGCGTATAGTCAACAAGAGGATTGAAATCCCTAAAGCAAGGAAAAATGGACACTGCATGACAAAGAGTGCTCTACAAAAAGAAAAAGAAAAGAGAAAGAAAGAAACTACTCTTCGGTCACAAGAAGTCCGGTATGGTACAACATGTACAAAAGCACAGATCAGGAGGCACTCGGCGCTACAAGACACGTCGGTTAAATCCTTCTGAAATATTAACCAAAGTAGGCATTATAGGACATCAAACATGAAAACATTTGCATGCATAAAATATTTTTGAACCAGGTCCTATTTCTTATGCAAAAAAAAAAAAAAAAAAAAAAAAACCCCGAAAATTCGAGACCGCCGTCTCGGTTCCCTTGCAAATCGAGACCGCCATCTCGAGAAACCAGACTGCCGTCTCGACTTCCCAAACGGCGGTCTCGACCTGAAAAAAAATCCTATATAAAGGGGGCGCGCTAGGGGGGTTTCCTCATAACTCTCCAAGCCTCCAAAGCCTCCAACACTCATATTTTGCTCTCCCAAGCCTTCCCCACTCAAGATGTTCAGCAGAAGTGGCTCCAGGAAGCGAAGGAGCACCGCTGGTGCTAGTAGCTCGGCACCACCGCCACCCCCAGACCCTTCTCAACTTCAACCACAACACCAGGTCCGCCTGGACAATCTCAGGAATTACCAGTGGCACTCCCTGCTGACACTGGACTTAGGCATCTTGGCCGAGTTCGGATGGGAAGAAGACGTCCGAGCACACATCGATAGCATCGGGTGGGGTTTTCTGCTACAGCCTCCACCCGTTCATGTGTACCCACAAGCGGTACTCGAATTTCTGGCCTCGGTTTCTCTCATTGAGATCCCCTCTATGGCCTCAGGCATGCAGCCCACCAAAATGGTCAACTATTTTATGGGTGGGCAATACCAAACTACCACTTTGGAGGAATTCAATGTGTCCATTGGATTCATCCGGCCCGAGGCGGCATTAACTTGGGAATACCGTGAGGCCATTTGCTCTAGGCCCACCAACCTCACCGCTGCTGAGATGTGGCATGAGCTCACAGGAGCCACCACATTGCCCTCATTGATGAGGGGTCCGCACTCCCCTACCACTCCGCATCCGCCACAAGGCTGGCGGCGGGCACCATCCATGCCGAGAAAGAGAGTCGGGGAAGATATCCCTCCCCGACCTCTTTGTCCTCTATTGCATGCACCGAGAGATGGCGCCGCAATCCCGGGTACTTCCTCCCGAGGGCCACTGAAGGACTTTGGGAGTAGATCCACGGGGGCCATCCTTGTGGCTCCCCTCATCACCCCTCTAGCAAAGAGAATGGGGTGCCCGGCCGGGAAGAGCCGGCCCACAATCTGCGACCCGAGCCCATCAACGGGCCAATCGCTGGTCGGCATGGGGATGCCGATACGTCGGGAAGTCGGTTCGCCCGCATCCCACCCTGGATTTTGAGCTGGACCTCCGGGGAATAGTGGCGATGCGGGATACGCCCACATCTCCCGGCTCCCGAGCAACGAGCGGCGAGCAGCGGCAGCAACAACAACAACCACCACCGTACACGGAGGACTTTGCTGGCCTCCACCAACACATGAACGATCTGAGCCAGCAGTTCGGCCATATGACGATATGGCAAGAGCAGCAGACCCAGTGGCAGTAGGTCCAAGACGTTCGCCAACAGGCCTTTCAAGAGGGCCAAGATGAGATCCGCCAAGAGCAGCAGAGGATGCGGCAGGAGTGGACAACGTTCCAGGAGGATTACAACGATGAAATCCAGGAACAAATCGACTTCTACTACCACATGTATAAACATTTTCCCTACCGCACCCCTTCTGATGATGATGACTCTTAGGGACTGTACTGGTTAAAATAAAAGTCGCTGTAATAAAATTTCCTATGAATAAAATTTTATTTCCCGCATCCTTTGCCTTCTTTTGCAAAAGCCAGCATAACAAAAAAAAAAGAAAAAAAAAAGAAGAAGCTTAAAAAAGAAAAAGGCACACGCTCAATAAAAAGCCAGAATCCAAAATCGCGAGAAAAAAGAGATAAAACTGCGAGAAAAAGGCAGGATTAAAACAACTACCTTAACCAAACAAAATTCCGACTACCAAGCAAAAGTCAAACACAAAAAGAGAAGAGAAGAACCCGACCAGCCAGCAAGAGTCGGATGACTACCACCAAAAAACAAAGAATCCCCAGCAACCAACAAAGCTGGATGGACAACCAACAAAAAACCCCGGCACAGCCCGGACGACCATCAAGCACAAGAACATCTACAGAAATCACTCCCTAGTGAAACGGCGCATGAGCTACCCGAGCAGTAAGCCGCCACCACCACCAGTCCTACACAACGGACTGTACCAGCCTGATAGGGGGTTTATACCTATCAACCAGCACACAAGGAGTGCCTAAACGGCGCATGGGCCACCCGAACAGTAAGCCGCCACTACCACCACGATGGGGGGATCATACTCATCCGGTCCCACACAACGGATCGTACCGGCTGATGGGGGGTTCATACCCATCCGAGTCCCACACAACGGATCTGTAACTACCGGCTGATGGGGGTTTATACCCATCAGCCGAAGGATCGGCTACGTCGGGAGTAGTATCCGGAGGTTCTACCACGTGTCAACCAAAGGGATCGGCTACGTCGGGAGTAGTATTCCGAGAGGTGCACAAACACAACATCTCCCCGGAGGATCACCTGCCACAAAGACGGGACGTCCGAAGGGTAGTCGGGCAAGAGGGTCAACTCCTTTACCTTCCTGTCTACACATGCGGCACAACAAGCCAACGATCGACTAGTCGGGTAAAGGGGGCAGCTGTAGACCCCAAATCTTGCCCGGCCTCCAAATAAAGTCGAAAGCTTCCTATTTGAAGACAGTCGAAGCCTAACAAGCCACTTAGGAGAGACTATTAGGCCCCGTACTAGGATAGGAAGGTTTTTTGGCCCGAAAAATAAAGTTTCTCGCCACGAAGGGACGAGACCGCTGTCTGGAAGGACCGGACCGCCGTCTCGTCTCAACGCCGGGACGAGACCGCCGTCTCGATTGTCCGGACGGCGGTCTCGTCACCTGCAAAGGTCGAGACGGCGGTGCTGGATTTTCTAGACGGCGGTCTCGATTCCTGCAAAGGACGAGACGGCGGTCCGGATTTTCCGGACGGCGGTCTCGATTCTGCCTAGTCGAGACGGCGATGCTGGATTATCCGGACGGCGGTCTCGACCCATCGCCATGAACGAGACGGCGGTCTGGACTTTCCGGACGGCGGTCTCGACCCTGTCGAGAGGAAACGGCGGTCTCGACTCGTCGGGCGCGAAAAACTATAAATAGGGGTCCTTCCCCCTCATTTCCACACGGAATCAACATAGCTCTCCCTTCTCTCTAGACTTTCTCTCTCTAAGAATCCCTCCGAGGCATTTCGGAGTTTACGAGTGTCTCTAGGCATAAACTAAGCATTCTAAATCTTCTTTAGAATCCCTCAGAGGCATTTCGGAGTTTCGAGAGTTGTAGAGTGAAGGGTTGCCAAAACGCACCCTCTCTTTAAAGAAATACAAAAGCTTGCTTTGGAGGTGCATATTCTCCCTCTCTATTTTTATTACTGCCATTTAAATTACGCAATAGAAGCTAGGGCCATGTAGTCATAAACTTAAATTCCGCATAATAAAAGGGTAAAAGCGCATTTTTCCAGTTTAATTATTTATTCAAAGTAGCCGGCCTATCATAGGGAACCCGAAAGGGGCGTCGTAAAGGAACTAACACTTCCTTTACACGTAACTAACTCTCTTACCCAACTCTGGTTCTAATGACCAAAGTTGGTTTTCGAAAACCAACGCCTTTTTAAAACCCCTTTTCCGATGTTTATGGTAAAAATATCGGTGGCGACTCCATAGAACCCAAATTAAATAAGTCCTTGGGTTAGCCCGGTTATCGGACAACCCAGGGATACTTTCGAAAACCTTGCCCCTAGGTTAGCCCGGTTATCGGACAACCTAAAGGCGTTATAACCACCAATAAAAAAAAACGCGAAAATAAAGAGGGTCGAAAAAACCATCGCGTCGCTCCGACCGACCTTCTCTTTTGAGACGGCGGCGACATTAACCTATTTAGAATGTTTTTGGATTGTGTTTTTTGGAAATGTATTCCATATTAAACAATTTGAAATCATTACAAATTGTTTAATCTATAAATTTTCTAAATTACTCATTCCATAATATTTCTAGATTGTTCAATCTTGAATATGTTTTTGAGAAATAAAATGCAAAAATTATTGAATTATACATTATATAAAATGTAATTCTGAAGATAGAAACACAATCATTCATATTGGAAGTCATAGACACTTAGATAAAGAAACTTGTAACCAAAAATTTCAAACTTGAGATTTGAACAGGATGCTTTTGAAACAACTTTGTATAAGGGAGAATACGGAAGTGTAGAGAGTGGAAAAAATTGGGAAACAAGTTAAAAGGTTAAAATTAAAGAATGACATTTTTTTTGTTTTTTTACATATGTTACGAGGATGAAAAAGAATGTGTCATGAGTCTAACCCTACTTTCTTCAAAATTACCAATTATAGTTCAAGAGGAATTAATATGGACTAAGCCCACATTTCTCATGTAGCATCTCGCTAAGTAGCAAGGAAAGGAGAAAAGGAAATATTTTTATTTCTTTATCATTACAATACCATAGTTACTAAGAAGATTTTTATCTCTTTCAATTATTGTCATTTTGTTTTTAATTGTTTCAAACTCAAATTTAGTTTCACTTATTAGATAGGTGATGGAAACTTTTTCTTTAAATTTAGATTATCAATGATTGAAATTAGCATTATAATTAAGGTGATTGAGTTATTCTTGGTTGATTCCCATTCTAAAATTGGGAGCAAAATAAGTACAAATATTTTACTTAAAAATTATATTAAATTATAAAGAATTGAAATTTATTATGATATGAATATGATTAAGATTGTAATAGATATAATTCACATTTGATTATATAATATGATTAAAATCATAATGACATGATAAATGGAGAGAGATATTTGAATAAATATTTGTGTTATATGTAATAGAGTAATATATATATATATATATATATATATATATATATATATATATATATATATATATATAAAGAGAAAGGGAGAGAGATATTATGAAACAAAGAGATGGTTTTATGCCTATATATTTAACTATTTCTAATATTCTTCCATAAGTTGGTGCATATAAATCCTTTATATCAAGCTTGTTGTAAATACAATTAACTTTAAGATCCTATAATGATTTAGGGAAAAAATCTATCAATTGATTGGTGGAATTCACAAATTTGGTGGTAATGTCTTCAAAATAAATTTTCTCATGGATAGTGATAATTTATCTCATTATGTTTGGACTTTTGATGAAATATTAGATTTGAGGCAACATGTAGGGCAACTTGTGTTAGAAAAAGTGGTTAAGTTCAAGATGGGGCAAGTTGATTTTTAATTTCAATATAAAAAGACTAGAAAATAAAAAACAATTCTAAACTATTTATCATTAACAATAACAAAGTACATCAAGAATAATCATAAATATTGGTGATAAAATACTTAAAGCCTAAAGTGGATTTAATATAACTTGGTTCCCAAATATCAAAATAAACATAAAGTAAAATGAGACAAAATGAAAGCACAAGTTAGCTTTAGAAAGGGAGGGTTTGAAGATTTAAAGCATTATTTTGAAAGCAAATAAGTAATAAATAAGATATGAAAACAGATAAGGTAAATAAATGAAGACATTGCATGTATACTGGTTCACCCCAACTAAGGGTTATGTCTAGTCTTCTTTAAGAACACTTAAAGGGTTCCACTATAATCAACAATATTGTTTCTAGTACATCAAACCATTTCTGCCTATCAATGAGTACATCAAGACACTATTGACTATCAACCTTAATCTCCTCCTGAGACTAAGAGTTCGAGTAGTATTTATTGTTACTCCTAGCTACTAATAAGTACACCAAACCACTTTTTACTATCAACCTTATTTTTCTCCTAAAACTAAGAGCACGAGTATTATTTCCCACCAATCTTGGCTAAATGATGATTTCAAGTATTACAATCATAAAAATAACTCTCACAAAAAAGATAGACAATTTGCACTCTTAATTGAGGGTTTACTTCACTAGGTGAAGAATATAACAATGACTTCTCTCTTAAATCTTCAAAATGAAAACATTCACTAAGGAGAACAAGAGACTAATGGAATTGTATTGCAAATTTTATGTTATTATTTATTCAGTTAGTGAGCTCCTCCTTTTATAAGTTTCAAGATGTGATTAAAGAACCGATGTGGTATGTCTCATGCTACATCAGTTTTGGCCATAACCAATGAAGTACGGGGTCTTTTTTTTTAAGTTGCATTGGTTATTATCATTCCAAACCTGTAAATTCAAATTTAGGACAAAAACAATCAGGTAGTTCATATAAAATACAATTCATATACAGTGTCATCTAGGAAAAGTACACATGTACTAATAATTATGACCACAAATTATTGTATGAAAACTACACTAATCCATAATTGTTCCTAAAATTTTAAAAAAACATAGTCCACTCTTGTCTAATTTCTTCAATGGTGGCATAATTCAGTGATTCCTCGTGCAAAAATGTATAACAAATATACTATAAGTGTTATATTTGAAATCACATAATATGGTAAATAATTTAAAGTAATTATTATTTGGTCTCATGAATCCATAATAGGCACACAAGCTATGATCCATATCTAATGCATGACGTAGTATCCATTTTCATAGCTTCCTTATTGCTTATTACACTAATATGTCAATTATTAAATTTAATTATTTACAAACTATAAAACATGTTATGAACAATTTTGATGTAGAATTATATACCTTGGGGAATCAGATCCTGCTCACAAAAAATCTCAATTAACAAATCAAACCTATTACAATGTTCTTAAACTAGTCAAGATTCATCTTTACCCATCAAGGTCACATGCAAGACTCGAAGATACATAAGGAAAACCTTAACCTCAAATTTGAAAAAATACTCTAAAATTAGGGAAAGAAAAACTTACTCTATTTAAGATTATGACCGGATGAAAATGTTCCTCTTACCGATAGGAGTACAATGATGTACTTGGATTTAGAAAAAGATAAAAATTGGGTAAAGAAATTTTAGAGAGAAGTCAAAAGATTTAGAGTTTAGAGAGATGGTGATTATATAGAAATGAAGTTTGAAACATAAGAGTTTTTTATTTAAATTTTTTTTATCTTAAAGTAAAAATTTGAAACTTAACTCCATTTAACTTGTTTCTTTTTAAACTACTAAAGTCTCAATCCTTACACAAGTCACTTGATTTCTAACATTAATTCCATTTGTTTACCCCTTTAAGCCTTTTTTATGATTTTGTAGCTCATTACAAGCCTTAAAAACTGGAAAAAAAAAACCATTATATGCTCAACCTTGGGGATTAAATGAGCTTTGAAATTGTTTTAGGAATCAATTAAAAATAAGTGTGGGGTTACTACCATGTACGTTATGTTGAATGGTAAGGTTTTAATGCATTTTAAGTTGATTGGAAGCATAAAAAAAAAGAAAAAAATGAAAAAAAGAGTATGATGAAAAGTAATATATATATATATAAAAGAAATAAATGGTTAATGTTGTTGAAATCTACATAACTTTCTACTTGTTTTTTTAAATTATTTCACATTACTCCTCTTCTTTTCTTAGGTTTTTAGTTTTGTATCTTTTCTTTCGTCTTACCTTTACCTTAGTCTCATAACAAGTTTAATAAAAGTCCTTTTGATCTTTAGTTCACATATGTTTCAAGTAGAAGAAATTATATGCTTTTGAAGTCTATGTTAATGCTTACTTTTATGATGTGTCATTGAGTATAAATACAAACCTAAAAACTTGAGAGAAAGAGTGATACACATATTATTGTGAAAAATTTACTATTTTGATTCATGATTTAACGTAATTGAGATTCTTCTTTACTTTTGTATTTTAGAATATATTTTTGACTTTTTTGGTTCTTTGATATTTTGGATGTTGGATTCATTTTCTGTTTATTCAATATTATATATTTTTTTATCCATTGAAAAGTTTGTTTTAATATTCAATTTTGTTTTCTCTTTTATTTTTCTCTTCTTTGTTTTATTTTGCTTAGAAGTACAAAAGCTTAAGTGAGGGAATTTGATAACACATATTTTATATTCACATTAAGAGTTTTATTGTACTTCTAAGAATATTATTGTTTTCATTTTAATTATTAATAACAAATTGAGTTTGTTTCGAATAAATATTTTAATTTTGTATTTTTCTTTGATTTGACCTTTATTCATTTTTTTGGTCATAACTTTTTCTTTAATTTTTTTTTTGTTAATTCTTGTTTCATTGGTTACCTTATTTTTGAGACTTCAATTTTCATGTATGGAACTTTGAATGTCCGAATCTCAAGCTATGTTTAATAAACTTTAGAAGTTAGATAGAAATACTGAATTTATGTATACAAAATTGTATTTTGTTATTAAACTTGAAAGATCCATTTTTGCCAAACCCTAATCCCATTCATTTATATCTTATAGAGTATTTTATAAACACTTTGGAACTAAAAAAAGACAAACAATTACATCAAAATTACACTTTAATTTAATTTACATTTTATCATTTTTTATTCTTTCTTTTTTCTCTTTCCTCTTCTGTTTTCCTTTTGTCTTTTTATCTTCTTATATTTGTATAAATGGAGGGCTAAATTATTATTCAATAAACAAATTAAAGATTATATGAATTGTGAAATTAAGTTGTATAAATATTGATTGACAAGTTCTAAATTTGTTCATATTTTTCTAATATTTAGAATTGCATACTCTTATTATGTTATAATTATGATTTGTTTTAGTATATTTTAGAATTGCATATATATATATATATATATATATATATATATATTTTTTTTTTTTTTTTGTGGATTGATGTTTTAATTTTATTTTTCCATCAATTTAATTTCTTGTATTTACAATTCTATATTTTAACATTTCAATTGAATTCACAATTTTGTATTTTTACATTTCAATTGCGTTTTTAATTCTTATGTTTTTTAATTTTAATTATTGTGTTTTAATCATTGTATGTCTCCTCTTTTCAATCGAATTGGGTTTACTCTTTTCAATTCTTGAATTTGATTTTGGTTTTGGTTTAAATTTTAATTGTTTTTACATTTGAATCCATAAACACCCCTCCCCACTTTAACTTGTATGGTAAATATTTGAGAAAATGAGAGTATGAAAATAAATGAAACATGAGAATAAAAATAAAAAATTAATACAATTGATACGTATTCTTGAGACAATTGACTTACGTTATATTATAAAATTTTAGAAAATTTAGAATATATTGAACTTAGCATGAAATGTACACCCAGATAATTGAATTTGTTTCACCATACCTTGAATATAAAAAGAAAGATTTTGAGTACATAAATTTATCCTTTCATTATAGTGTGCACCATAATATACTTCATGTTTCACTTTTCAATACATCCACGAAAAGATTGAATACAATAGGGTAAAACTATTCTTAGATTTGCACTCTTTAACCTTTATATGAACACTAATATCACGATTTTGATGGTTGAAATATATTGAAAATTTTCTTCATTTTTAAATTTTATTTTATTTTATTTTTAAAGATACTTTAAAAATGACGAGAAACTTATTACTAGATTCAAGTGCTCTAAATTATTATCAAGATTATGGGTTTATTTTCTTAAAAAGTAATGTTAAAATAATATTATAAAGCAAATCTAGTTATTCCCTTGCAAATATGTTAACGGATCAATTAAGTTTTTTTCAAGGCAAACGAATAAAATAGATAAGTAGATAAAAGTTAAAAGTTTAAGATTAATTATTTTAATAATCAATTTATCTGATTGATTCGACAGTCAATAAAGAGGTTGATTTCACCTGTTGTAAACATTTTGATTTGAAATGTTTAGCAAATGGTTTTGTTTTTGCATGTTTTATCCAAAATATTTAAATTTTGTAGAACAAATTATGATGTTTTGGAGCCTTATGTGTATCATCATAGATCGTTTATGACCACCACTACACCTTGCCGACAAAATAAAAGGGCACAATTTGTTAGAACGTCTTTCATAGATTTGATTTGATAGAAAAAGAAACAAAAAGGTAAATTTTGTGAATAGAATAACAAAAAATTAAGGGTAAAGTAATTTTGGTGGGTGGAATTGTGACATCATTTGAACAGTATGATTGACTTTATTTCTGGCTCTTTTTGTCTTCCAAAAACTCAAATTTCATGACTCCATTGAATTCTTTTTTTCAAACTTATCCAACTTTGAGAGCAGTGGAGGAGAGAGACATGGCTTTCAATGTTTGTGCCCCACCATTGAAGAAGGGTCCTAATAAGCACCTTCTCTTCATCTTAGGATACAAAAATAAGTGGTCCTTCCATTTCATACACCTTCATCCACCATCACCCGTTGCCCTTAAATCTACTTCAGAACTTGAAATTTTCTTCAACTTTTAAACTCAGCATCACATGTTACCATAAATAAATCTCAGTCTCGATGTTGCATATGACTCCGATCAAAACAAATTTTGAGGTTCATTCTCTTGGCAATGATACAAATTGTGGTCGACTCGTGTTCTTATGCGCACATAAAAGGAATTTGGATTGAATTATGATATTGCCTGTATACATTCTATAACTTTAATCATGAGATTATTATTGTTATTATTATTAGCACATGAGATTTTTAAATTTTATTTTATATTTTTAAATATATATCATATTTTCTTCCTTCATTTTTATACCACGTTATTTCTTTTACTCTTCTCACATTTTTCTTTTCTCTTTAAATACATAATATTATAATACTAATTTTCTTATATTATCTATTTCTTCTTTATCAATAACATATCATAAATATAACTATAAGCGGTGAAAAAAGTTATTAAAAACAAATCTTCTATAACTATTGGAAACATTCAACTTGTATGTCCAAATTTTATATATTATTAATGTATTTTAAAAAAAAATTATTTTATTTTTCACTCCATTCTTTTAGATGTACACAAATTCTTCTCTTTTTTTCTCTTCTTTCTACTTATTTTTTAAATGTGAAAATTATACTATATTATAAGTAAAATATTTTTTTCTTTAATAATAAAAATATTATAAAAAAGAGAATCAATTTATAAAAACAATTATAAAAAAAAAGAAAAATATTATATATAATATAAATGTAAAAATAGATCTGAAGGGTCAGGAGTGAAAGGCATGTGCCAGTGAGATTGAAGCCACCTGCACCTCTTTGCCACAATTCTATCATTATCACTTTATCTTTTACAAGTTTGTTTAGTTATGCCACCGGGTTAAAAACTGAATCAATAAAAGAATTTAAATTTTTTAAATTGAATAAGTTGGTTCAAATCTTATATTACTTTGAACCATTAATATTACTGATGGAAGCACCTGTTCCCGTTGCCCAGGATTGTTGTCGGAGAATGACACGGAGATAGACACGTGTCCTGATCCAGCAACTGACGTGTACAAAGGCAATAACTCCGCCACGTGTGAATGCAGTACAATAAAAGCAGCGGTGCGAGGAGAATAGAAGTGCAAGGAAAAGTGGGCGTTGGATTCCGTAGGCAAGAGGGGTACAGCATTTGATTGTAGTAGCGGGTGCAGGAGATGAGGCCCCGTGGCGGAGACGAGTAGAAAGGAAGTTTTACCCACGCGGCGTGCCAGCTGTGAGGGCCGTGGAGTCCGTGATTGCGTGCAGGATGGAGCATGCGGGACCCACCTATGCCCTCAGTCTGGCTACACTACACACTTCCATCTCATTAATCATACGCTAATTTATGTATTGTTGTAATATTATTACTATTTTTTTTAAAACGAAATTTTGTAAATTCAACTTTTGTTGGTATTATGCAGGGTGTACACTTTTCCCTGACAGCCATGCATGCTCATCAACTTTCATTAACGCCAATATCTTTCAACAAACACTGTATGTTACCCACACCATACCTTCTACTCATCCTAAGACTAAACTTATTTTATCCAAATTCAAAACCATACTTTCTGATTAAATGTTCGTGTTTTTTCAGTTTTATTTGAAATTCAGCTATCATTCCTAAATCAACCTTTTGTAACAGATAAAACATTAAAATAGTCAATGAATAATTTAATGATATAGAATTTATATAAACTAGTATATAAGAAATATAAATATATATATTTATTATGAAATGAAGAGTCAATAAAATTATTAAAAAACAACAACTAATAACCTACACATAAGAGTATTACTGGAATCCATAAACATAAATCAATAGTTATTTTATTTACCATGATTCAAAGTAACGCATCACACAGCTCAAATGTTTATAAAAAGTCCAACTCTATTAACTACACTCCATTTATTATATTGACAGATCAGCAGTTAAAACTTAAATATGACATTAAATTTTATGGAGTCAAACTTTAAGATGACATATATATAAAATAACTTTTTTTTCCTGGAGAATTAAAGTATGATGGTCCAACAAATATATTTTTATTATATAAAAATGTCAGTTTAAATATAATATGAAATTTTAAAATTTGTACAGTGAACAAAGAAAATGTTAAAAGAAGACTGATATTTTTAAGAAAAAATAACAGTATTAAAATTATGTGTGTGATTTGTAAGAATGGGTAAACTGAATTCTTCAAAACATACTTTCTTTTTAGTATTTGATTAAACTAAGACAACCTATCGTTAATTTGCAATATTATAATTTCTATTGAGAAAAAAAAAAACTATTTGTGTTATTTTAATCCTTAAAACTTCTTGTTTATATAAACCAACTTTCCAGACAGAAGAGAAAATTCATAATTGCCAAAGGTGAATTTCATGGTAAAATAATAATTTGGAGAGTCAATTTGCATAAAATAGAATAATCTCGACGGCCAAATAATACAAGTAAAGTTTTCAAGAGACCAAAACCAAATTACACATCATATATATATATATATATATACACAACACATGATCGATTGAAGTGGTAAATTGGTAAAATCAAAGAAAAAGCCAATGTGAAACTTGGGGGATAAGACTAGGAGAATATTACCACTTTTTTCTCTCTCATGGTCTCAAATTTTTGGGTGAATAACTTGCGGATGAATTATGCCAATGCCCAAACCAAGGAAGTGAGATATTAGTATTATATAAGGAGAATAAAGTCTAGTGAGAGAAAGAAAAACTAAGGTGAAGTTATGAGTCTGTGTCTTTATGGTAATGTCCTTGTTTTCCTCTCCACAGTTAAATGTTACTAAGTGTAGAAGCCAGCAGAATAATTAAAGCACCCAAACACGCACACAGTGAGAGAGAGAGAGAGAGAGACTCACTCACTCACACAAATTTCCTTTCATTTAGAAAGAGGAGTAATACGTAAAAGAGAGAGCAAGAGAGAAGAGAAGATGAAAATAGGGTGGTGAAGCACTGGTATTCTCAGCTTCTCCATTCTCTGAACCAAATTTTCAATTTTAGACATAAAAAAATTTGTGGGTTGTTGTAAAGTTGTAGGCTTTTTGGGGTCTGATCCATTGGGATCATCATCGTCATGGCCAAGCCAGGAGTGTTGGACACTGATCCAGGGGAGATGGTGAAGAAGGCCATAGAGCTGAAGAGGGAGCTTCAGAGGTTGGTGAAGTCCATTGTAGATGATGAGGATTGCAGCACTGAGACCATTGATCAGGCAAAAGAGACTCTCTGTGTTCTCAAAGAGTTGAAACTAAGAAAGAGGTCTTCACTGTCTTTGAAGCTGCACAAGAGGAGTGTGACATCTTGCCCTGATGAATTTAAGTGTCCTCTTTCCAATGAATTGATGAGAGATCCTGTCATTGTGGCTTCTGGTCAGGTTAGTGTCAGAATTTGAAATGTAGAATAAGAATTCTGAATCTTCCAACATTTAGTTTTTTTAGCCGATAAACAAAACAATGACATGCTTTGTTTAAGACATTAAACGTATTTACTTTTTTCATTTACTACTCTTTTTTATAAAATATTAGAAGGATTGATTGTAAAGAGTAATAATAACAACGACAACAACAATTTGCTGTGTTTGTGGTTTCTGAGGAAATGCTGGAAGCAGAAGGAAAAACAAGATAAAATTGGGGTGTTATGAATTTAATAAATATCTGGGGGTAGAAAGTTCTTATAAAAAATGTTTTTTTTTTAATTTCATTTCTTTTCGAATAAATGTAACTAAGGTGAATATATAGGTTCTGGTTTTGGCCTTTTGTTCATCTCTCTTTGGCTGGAATTTCTGTGCTTTATTTTACGTTAAGTGACTAAAAAGGTAGGGGAAAGATAGAAAGGAATATATTCAGTTCTTTCCCAGTCCAGTGCAGAACCTTAGAGATATTCTTTTTTTTCTTTTATTTAATGAAGTTAATAATGTAGTTCATATTGTCTATGTTAATTAATGTTATGGTAAATCGTTTCAACATTTGGAGTTGTGTTTTGCTCTGTTTTTTTCTTCTTGATTTCTTTCAATCCAAACAGTTTAACTCTTTCACATTTTGTTGTTCAGACTTGCTGCCTTTTACTTTTAAATAGCTTTTACATTTGCTCTCAGTGGAAGTGCAATGCCGAGAACTTTTTGTTTGATTTGCTGAATTTCTGTGATCTTCCCTTTAGTTATGTAGTTAGCTTTACTGCATTTATGTTTCAAGTGTACAATTCAAGAAACATAAAGAGGAAAAATAAAAAGAAAAAGGGAAATTTGATGATGTACCTATGATAGCCATTGTGGATGGAAAGAGAAGGAGTGGGAGGTGAAAAAAGAATTATATTCTCTGTCCATAAATGTGATTATTGTGTGAGTGGCGGTGGTGATTGTATCTTTGTGTAGAACTTTTGACTGGTTTTCTCAAAAGGGAATAATTAAATTCTAGTGTCCTTGGCCTTTTTCTTTTTCTAAATTACTACAGTGATGTCTTCCACCACCCCAACTACCTTTTTTTATCTTTCTGTCCTAAGCCTTTTTCTGTGCAATGATAGTTCTGATTGGTGTTGAGCGAATCAGTGCTGGCTTGAAAAAAAAATGGAGATTGTGCAGATATTTTCCTTGTCTAATTATGAACGATGATTCATTTTGTTTCCCTGTTTTGGTTGTTAATATGTAGCATCTCTTGGTTTCGATTATGCAGACATATGATAGATCTTTCATTCAGAAATGGCTAAATGCTGGAAACAGGACTTGCCCTCGAACGCATGAAGTCTTTTCACACACTGTTCTTACACCAAATCATCTAATAAGGGAAATGATAGAACAATGGTCAAAAAACCAGGGGGTTGAATTGTCAAATACTGTTCAATACATTGATGAGGAAGGTTTAAACGAAGCAGACCGTGAGCATTTTCTTTGTTTGCTTAAGAAAATGTCATCAACACTTTCTGATCAGAAGATAGCTGCAAAAGAACTGCGGATGTTGACAAAGAAGCATCCTTGTTTCCGGGTACTTTTCTGCGATTCTGCAGATGCCATTCCCCAGTTGCTCAAGCCAATTTGTGGGAGTGATTCGTTCAGTAGTATACACCCTGATCTCCAAGAAGATGTAGTCACAACACTCCTCAATATCTCTATTCATGATAATAATAAAAAGCTAGTGGCTGAAACTCCCATGGTAATTCCTCTCCTTATGAGAGCATTGAGATCTGGAACAATTGAAACAAGAAGCAATGCTGCTGCTGCCCTTTTCACTTTGTCAGCTCTTGACTCAAACAAGGAAATCATAGGAAAATCAGGTGCCTTAAAGCCATTGATCGATCTTTTGGAAGAAGGGCATCCCTTAGCAATGAAGGATGTTGCTTCAGCACTTTTTAACATATGTGTAATGCATGAGAACAAGGCAAGAGCCGTGAAGGACGGTGCAGTGAGAGTGATTTTGACAAAGATAAAGAATCAGGTTCATGTTGATGAATTACTAGCCATCCTTGCACTTCTTTCAAGTCACCAGAGGGCTGTTCATGACATGGGAGACCTTGGAGCTGTGCCTAGCCTGCTAAGAATTATCAGGGAGAGTTCATGTGAACGCAACAAGGAGAATTGTGTAGCAATCCTTCAAACAATTTGTTTCTATGATAGATCAAAGTTGAAGGAAATAAGGGAAGAGGAGAACAGCCACAAAACAATCTCTGAGCTAGCACAGAGTGGAACATCAAGGGCAAAGAGGAAAGCTAGTGGAATTCTTGAGAGACTAAACAGGGTTGTTAATATCACACACACTGCATAATGTCTATTGAGACCTCTCTCAAGGTACATCACATCGTATATTCTGCATCTGTCTCAAGAACTTTAAGTTGTTTAAAGTTAAAATTAGTCAGAAATTCTGTCTCTTCACCAATTTTTGTACATTCCTTTTTCTTACCAAAGTAATTCTCATGTTCATCAGTTAGTGACTGAATAAAGTCATGTGCTCTCTGTCTCCAAATTGTTCAAAATCTTCTACAGGACTCTCCCAAGGATATTTGAGCTTAAAACTTTTAGTTATGTTGATAATATATCATCTCAAGTTTACTTTATATAGTGTTATGGAGAGAACAAAAAGATAGAAAACAAACAATTATAGTGAAAGGCTTTCATGGTTTCATGCACCTGTTTAACTAACCATGAAAAATGCCAACAACCTGTACATGCTTAATCAATCACATTTCTTGCTATGAATCACTGTCTATAACTAGTTTCATACTTCCAATTCTACAATTTGTATTACCTATTTTATTTTATTTGTCAATGTACTACACAATTCTATTATTTATTTATTCATTTATTCCTTAGCTAGCTCTCTCATCCCGAGAGATTGAACTTCAGATTCTCTCTCTTTTTTTGAGGTGCAGTATTTCAGTTTCTTTAGTTAGCCTTTTCTTTCATTTTTATAATTCTTTCCACTCCTTTAAAAACGGCAACAGGGGAGGAGCTTTTATAATTCCAATTATAAATAAATTGTCAATGGTTGTTTTTGAACAAGTTTCTTTTTTTTTTTCTCTTAAGTTCCCACTCTTTTTCATTAATGCAAAAACTGTCACAAAGGCCTAAATAAAAGGATAGAAATTAAGAACATTTAAAACGTATAGTTGACTATTAATTTGCTAAGATTTTTTTGGTGGATCCTACATAACCCATTAAGAGTTTTTTTTTTTTTTTTTTCCAATTATAAACATTTCATGAGTTAATGGGTCCCACATAAATGTTTCATTAATCCATTATATTATCTACAATTAATGGTTTCTTAAATGAGCTGTTTATTTCAAATTTGTGGGTCCTACAGTATCCTATAAATTTTATAAAATTATATAAAAAAAAAATCTACTTTATTATTAAGAATTCTAACATGAGTGATAAACATAAGTCACATTAAATTTTGTTACTCAAAAAATAGAATTGATAACAGCAAAAGTTAATAAATGCAACACTAAATCATATGTTGTATTGGAAAAAATTTGTTGAGCAGCATTGTTCAACGTTAAGCAATTTATATAAACACCACCAATGCTATTAAATGATTACGGGCTTCGAAATTTTGTTTATAATGAGAAAAATTGTTAAGCAACGCTTGTGATCAAAGTTAAACAATTTATATAACAACAATGTTAAAGTTTGACTAAAGTGAAATTATATTATAAATTTAGCACTTGTTATATTGTTTGCATTACCTTTTTGGACAAAAAAAACATTGATATTAATTGAAATTGGCATTAATGCATTTACTTTATTTGCGATGTACTTGTGAAAATTACTTAAAACTTTTTTACTTTATTATTTTTAGAAAAATGTTTAATGAGTACTCATTTGTCCATCAACACCTAATAACATTCATAATGGAAGTTATTCAGCTATATTGACATATTGTATAGCTTGCATATCAAATTTTTTTTATTGTGTTAAATGTGATTGATTTTGGGGGCTTTTTTTCATAAATAATACTGTTTTCAAAAATATTTTCCAAAATAACACCTCTGCAACTTTATTTACACAACTAACACTGTTTACTGTTCACGTAATAAAATAATATTATTGTGCACAACTGTTTACTGTTCACGTATTAAAATAATATTATTTCGTGCAATGAACTCTCGCTCAAGCGAAGAAACCCTTCGCTTGAGCGAGGAAATCCGTAAGAACGCAGTTATCTCTGGTCAACTATCGCTCAAGCGACAGATATTTCGCTTGAGCGATAAGTGATTAAAATATGTGGTGACCCAAGTTGCGTTATGTGGCTAACTGCGTTGGACGTTTAGCCAAATAATGCAACTTGGGTTTAGATAGCGGTTCTAGAACTAACCGCTATAAAAAATATATTTTAGATAGCGGTTAACGTGGAACCGCTATTATATGTTACTTCTAAGAGCGATTATAACGTGAAATAATCGATCATAATTTTAAAATAATCCACATATAATAGCGGTTCCACGTTAACCGCTATGTAAAATATACTTTTAATAGCGGTCAATTCTACAACCGCTATCTAAAATCTCGGGTAAATTCTAGCTCAAGCGACGGTAATTTCGCTTGAGCGAGAAGTGATTGAAATATGTGGTGACCCAGGTTGCATTATGTGGCTAACTGCGTTGGACGTTTAGCTATGGTCAATTCTAGCTTGAGCGAGAAGTTCATCGCTTGAGCGAAAAAACCTGCAGGTGAACCAGGTTGCATTATATGATGTTGCTGAAAGGGGAGTTTGTTCTGTTTATGAAATTATCTTGTGTCTGTATTGTTTTACCTGGAGCTAAGCGTAATTGATTCATTGAAGGTGAATATGGGGATGATAGCATGTAAAGAGAATTTAAAATTTCTTGATCGATGGTTGGTTGGTTACTCAGGGTTAAAGTGCTTGAGGTTGTGGGGTCTGTCAAGCATCAATTACGTGGAGTGGCTTAGAATGATCAAAGAAGTGTTTTTACAGTATTTTAATCAATACAAAACCCTGTAGAACCCATTATGACCGATCAGATTTGAAATATGAGCGATCAGAACAGATTTCAATCGATTAAAACACGTTTCAATCGATTAAAATCACTTAAAGGGTCAGAATGATCGATCAGAATGCAGTTATGACCGATCAGAGTTGGTTATGATCGATCAGAATTTAATTATGACCGGTCAGATCTGTTTCAATCGATTAAAACGCATTTCAATCGATTAAAACAACTTGGAAAAATTTGGTACAAAGTTTTAATCGATTAAAACTTCTTTTTATCAGCTAAAATAACTTGGAAAGTTTTATAAGAAAGTTTTGCAGTATATCAATCGATTAAAACAAGAAACAATCGATTAAAATTTCTTGACTGATGGTTGGTCATTCTTGTTATATTGAGTTGTATGACTGATATGTGCATCAATAGTGCCCATTTTTCTCTAGGTATCTCATCCAACCAATTAGCTGCTTGTATGTCATATTGCCTCAAGATGTTGTAATAATAGTAGAATCGTGGTTCAGTCATCCCATACGCTACAACAATATTAAAAAAACATAGTTAATATAAATATTTATTAGCAACAATTAAATAATGAATAAATTGTAACAAATTTGAAGCAAAGGAATTATCCATATTTACAACATCTTTCCTCAGTGCGGTGTTTTTGAAGTCCATTGCTTTGAATCCAATGCTCCCTCACATGGTTTCTGACGCACACAAAACCCAAGCAAAGTGGGTGGGTCAACATCTCTTTAAATATGTTTGGATTCTTCTCGCTTGAGCTAAAATTGACCAAGCTAAACGTCCAACGCAGTTAGCCACATAATGCAACTTGGGTCACCACATATTTCAATCACTTATCGCTCAAGCGAAAGTACCCGTCGCTTGAGCGAGACAGAACCCGAGAACCCCCCTTGTTTGAAGGCTTCATCGCTCAAGCGATGACTTTGTCGCTTGAGCGAGTTTTGACCGAATGATGAAACGTCAAACGCAGGTAGCCAAATAATATAACTTGGTTCACCACATATTAGAATCACTTGTCGCTCAAGCGTTCATAACGTCGCTTGAGCGAGACAGAACCCAAGAATCACCCATTTTTCCAGGTGTCCTCGCTCAAGCGATGTGTTTTTCGCTTGAGTGACCTTAGATAGCGGTTCTAGAACAACCGCTATTAAAAGTATATTTTACATAGCGGTTAACGTGGAACCGCTATTATATGTCAATTATTTTTAAAACTATGATCGATTATTTCACGTTATAATCGATTATCAATTTATTCGCTCAAGCGATGAGTGTCTCGCTTGAGTGATAGTTGCCCACGGTCCAACTATATGTCTCACTTTTAAGAGCGGTTAATATTTTAACCGCTCTTAGAAGTGAACATATAATAGTGGTTCCACGTTAACCGCTATCTAAAATATATTTTTAATTGCGGTTAGTTCTAGAACCGCTATCTAAAGTCTCGGGTCAACTCTCGCTCAAGCGACGGATATTTCGCTTGAGCGAAAAAGTGATTGAAATATGTGGTGACCCAAGTTGCATTATTTGGCTAAACATCCAACGCAGTTAGCCACATAACGCAACTTGGGTCACCACATATTTTAATCACTTATCGCTCAAGCGAAATATCTGTCGCTTCAGCGAGAGTTGACCAGAGATAACTGCGTTCTTACGGATTTCCTCGCTCAAGCGAAGGGTTTCTTCGCTTGAGCGAGACTTCATTGCGCAAAATAATATTATTTTAATACGTGAACAGTAAACAGTTGCGCAAAATAATATTATTTTATTCCGTGAACAGTAAACAATGCTAGTTGTGTAAATAAAGTTGCAGAGGTGTTATTTTGGAAAATATTTTTGAAAACAGTATTATTTATGAAAAAAAGCCGATTTTGGGTTGTTTAAATTTAAATATATTCACATATATAAGTAATTGTTACTTAATGTTATTTAATATTTATATTAATATTTAATATTTAAAAAACACTCTTCTCCTACTAATAACTTAAATTCATGTGAAAAAAATGTCTAAAATGTAGTAAGTTGTTTAAATGAAGAACATTTAAATGCTCAAAATTGAGAAATAAAATTATGTAAAGATATTATAAGTGATATCAGATGATAAAAAGAAAAGATAAATATGTGAGTTTCTTAAACATATATGATTATGTGAAGGAGAGGAAAGAGCCATAAGAAACAAGAAACACATAGAAAGAGGATAAAAATGTGAGAACGAACGGAAACAATATCACTTCACAAGGAACCAAATTCTCGTGGAAACAAAGAGAAAGAAACAAAATGATTGGAGAAAATATCAGTTTACAACTCACAAGGAATCAAATTCTCTGTTTTGTTTCCGTTTGGGTCTTCTTCCATGTTACATGACATAAAATAGAGTTCGTCCAATTAATGGGTACAAGAATAATTCACTTACGTCCAAATTAGATTTGTATTATGTGGATACAATGTGCTGAAAACTCGTGAACTTGGGATCTAATAAAAATAAAAAAAATCTTACAATTATAGTATAATATATAAATTGTTTTTTAGAATTGAATTAGTTATTAAACAATTTTTTATTTATTTTTTTAAGGGATTGATGGACATTGAAATAGATTTGAGAGAAACTTATGAGAAGAAGAACATAAAAATGAAAAATAAAAAAATTAGAGTGATAATCAAGTAATAATTCAAGTGGGTTAATCATAATTTACCAGAACATCACGAGCTATATTTTAAAAAGTAATTTATATATAATAAAGTATATAGTGAAAACAAAAATATATAATTGATTCATAATGCAAATAAAGTAGTGGGAAGGTTTATTGTAATTAGTTTATTCTGAGTAACTAATAAATATAAGTATACAGGTACAAATTAATAATTTGGTATCTCAATAGAATTTATTAATTATAATATGTGTTTAGTCATAATTTGTATTCCTCTAATAAGAACTAACAAATCGTATTTGTATTTAGAAGATGAGTGCTTAGTAATATTTCGAAAGATATTTAGTACATAAACTTAAGTAATTCATGAACTACATTGATTCATGAATATAATCTCTGTCAATTAACTCTACAATTTATGAAAATATTGTTAATTATATTTAAGTTGGCCCAAAACATCTGATTGCATAATTATAAAGCTATGAGGTAGAGTGAATGAAATAATACCACAATTATGTTTTTTTTTTTCTTTCATAAACTTTAAAATGCTAGATTGATACGAAGTTAGTTTATAAAAGGTATATTGAGAATAAATAGTATATTTTTGAACTCATAAATGAAAATTCAATCATTTACAAACATTATTATTTTTCTTAATATTAAGTCACATAAGATCTCAAAGGTCCAACAATTGGGTTACGACTATAGTGGTGAGGGAGCACTAGGAGATATTTAAGAGATACGAGTATAGCACTAGAAGAAGTTTATGCGGTTCAGTGGTGGGTTCAATATGGGTTAGGATTAGAAAGAGAAATTCAATCTTTTTGTGACTTTTCCTCTACACTTTTTCTAGAACCTCCAACGAATATACTTTTTCACCTTTCATGATACCTTGTGAGACTTGCAATATATAAGTATATTCTTCATTCCTGAAATTTCGATAAAGTTTTAGAACAATTAGAAAACTTGAGAAAACAAGAAACAAAAATTAGATAAACAAGCAAAAAAATAGTGGCTCTAACCTAAATATCCTTTAAGGGAGCGACAAACCTTGCGGGCACAACACTTAGACCACAAACAAACCCAAACCTAGGAAAAGTTTCAAAAGTTACACAACAATGTTACATGTAGTGCTACACTCTCTGAAGACCGCTCAGAAGCAAGAAGAACAAGAGAATAGGTAAAAGCTTGTATTGAAGGTGTGGTGCAAGATCCATGCTTTTGACTTTGACCCTTACTCCAAATACTATGATAATATTTATCACACACAACAACAAACCCAATGTGAGAGTGTGTAAAAACAACTAACCAATTTATCTCATAGAATGAGGGACCTATATATATTATTGTAGAAGCAACCAAGTAAGAAGAAATATACGTGCAGGTACACATTTTTGTGTTCTTTTGTCGGGCTAGGTTTTGAGAAAGGTTGTACGCAAAGGTTTTGAGCAAGAGTCAACAAACAGGGGTAGCACTTGGTCGACTGGATTTGGGGCAGTCTCTAAGCTAGCCCATTTCATTTGGATTTATATAAGGTGATAGACAAACATCTAAGGATAGGTGTATTTTATGTCGAATCATACGGGGTCTGATGTAAAATTTGAAATTTATGGTCGATAGCTTCCTAATTTGACATAAATTTCAAATTTTATGTTGGATTCCATAAAGTTTGACGTAAAAATGTTTTTTTTTTATTTGAAAAATGCCATTGCATTTTTTTTATGTCGGGTAGTTATTAGTTCAACGAGAAAAAAATTGACGCAAAAGACATATTTGCACTAGTGTGTGAAAGAGGACAAGTTAAAGAACTTCTAGATATTTCAATATTAAATAAGGAGATTTTCAATGAACCAATTAGAGTATTCATGTTTATTAAATCCTAGGGATATCATTTCCTATCTCTCGAGAGATATCATTCTTAGCTTTCTTTTTTATCATCAAATCTTATGAAAATTTCAAAAACCAAACTAAGATCAATAAAACTTAGTCAACTATAAACTCACAACCGTAGCCAAATTCACAATCAAAATCATTGCCATAATTCAAGTTACCTATACCATTCCATTCCTGAATGAATTAACATCATAACCTCACTAACCACCCAAATCTAGCTCCAACATTGGCTTCAATCATCTTTTTGTTGGGTAATCCAAGTGTGAGTTAAGTCACACAGTAAGAATGAAAAAGTTGAACAACATATAAGGAAGTATGACCAATAACCTAATGCCTTAAGGTTTTGGGTTGAGAGTAGTGTCAATCTTTATATGGGTTGGACTCATGTCTCATTGATGTTGTTCTCCCCGATAAATCCCCTCGAAATACCTAACAAGTGGTATCAGAGCTGAAAGTTGATTGACACTTTGAGAAGTGATCCTTGTATCGAAAGTCTTCCTCACAGAGTGTGTCAGGTAAACATCTACAATAACCTATCTTAGCACCACTTGACCAAGTCAAATAAATAGTTTCCATCGCTTTGAAATTACATGTGAACTCTATAAAGGGAAGTTTGAATAGGATTAAAAAAAAAAGAATATTTTTAAAAACAATATATGATAGAAAATCTAACTATTAAGTAGATAGTTTGGTCATTTATCATATAATATTTTAAAAGAGAAGATACTTTGCAAGCTTTCATAAAATGAACATAAAATGATTGTTTAATAGCTATATTAAGTGAAATACAATTATGGAAAGAGTTATAAGCAGAATTGAGTGATATATGACACAAAATATTATTTGGAGCAAATATTTTGATTCAAACATCTATTTTTACGAAAAAGAAAATACAAAACATACTATGTTATATTGTATTTTTTTCTTTATGAAAGAACAAATCTAGACTTTATTAAGTGGAATCATGAGTGAAAGAGTTTCCATACAAAGAGAGATTTCAAACAAAGACCAAGACCTTGCAATGAACAAATTTAAACAAAACATTGAGCGAATATCAAAGTATATCAAGGCTTGACAAAGATAGATTATGTGTGAAGAAAAATATCAAGACAATATAAAAAAAATCAAGTTATTGAAGAAATTGTTTCCAAAGAATATGGAAGACATGGATCTTGTATATAATGGTCATATTCTTTTGAGAGCCTATAAAAGTTGAAGATTGGGGAATGAATATGTATAACAAATCATTGTTATATCTTCACCTAGTGAAATTAGAATTTCTATCAAGAGAGTTTCATTCTATATCCTTTTTGTGAGAGTTATCTTATGGTTTGTTTTTCACTTGTTCTTGTAGTCAAGAGTGACAACAAATAATATTTGATGTTCTTAGTCTCAGGGGGAGATTAGGATGTGATAATCATGAGTGATTTGATGTACTCTGTTGGAGTGACTTATTGTACTTGATGTAATTTAGTTGATTATAGTATAACACTTTAAGTATTTCTTAAAGGAGACTATACATGACCTTTGTATTGGAGTGAACCAATATACAAATAATGTTTTTATCTGCTTCTAGCCTATTCATTTACATATTTCATTCACTATATTTTTTTTTATAAATACCACTTTAAATTGTTGCAAAATTATTGTGAAAACTATTATTAGCTACAAATACTTTATAGGTCGTCTTACAAAGATTAACCATCACAAGATACATTATTATCTTGTCTTTTAATACTATCTATTGATTTGTTTGTGATTAGACGACTTGTAAGATCAATTGAGAACTCATTGTAAACTCTTTTAGCCTCCCCCCTTTAGAGTTAACATGTGTTTTTTAGTTGGTATCAGAGCCAACTTCCTAGAGTTGGTTCTTTGTAAGACTAAAGGAAAGATCCTACTATATAATGAAGAATGAAACATATGTTGTGAACAAACCACCTCTATTTAAAGGTAAGAAATTTGATTATTGGAAACAATGTATGATAATATTCTTTGAATCTTGCCACATAGATATATGGGACATGATTGAAAATAGGAATTATTATTGTGGATAAGTCTGATAACCCCATAGAAAGAAACCTCTAGAGGAAGGATAAAAAATAAAGATATTTGCTAAATTTCAAGCTCAAAAACTCTCTTATGTGTGCATTATCCAAAGAATAATATAAGAAGGTTCATGTCTTCAAGGGAGCGAAAGAAATGTGGGATACACTCATTGTAATGTATGAGGGATCCATAGAGGTAAAACATAATACACTTAGCTCACTTAATAACAATATGAAGTATTTAGTATGATTAAAAACTAAAGCAAACAAAAAATGTCCAATAGGTTTCAAATTATATTAAATGAGTTATAATCACTAGGTAAGACCTATAGTTTGTATGACCACATCGATAATATTTTAAGAATTTTGTATAAGTAATGATGCCCACGTGTATTGAATTATAATCACTAGGTTTAGTTTTTGGTTTGACAATTGATTTCATTGTTGATGAAATCAAATATTCTAAGCTCTCTCCAAAGATTTTGTAATATAAAGCTTAAGCCTAGGTCATGATACTCAAGGACACATATTGAAATGTATTTAATTTTTAGTTTTCTTTCTCGTACAAGTTAAATTTGAGTATTATAAATTACGAAACACAATTGATAATCAAATCCAATAGTAAAATCCAAATTCTAGATGCAAACAAAGATCAATCCACCAATTCGCAACCAAAAAAATCCCTTATCATATTTCTCTAAATATTTCAATCCAAGTTTGAACAATTAACCGATTCAATTAAAAACTAAATCAGTTATATAAATTAAATCTCAATATCATTCAAGTTATTTCGTATTTATTATAAAATTAAGATTCAATCAATTTCTAATTTGATTTCTTAAAATAGAATTATAAATTGACTCAATCCAAAATTAAAAAAAGAGAATAATAAACTTTGAGTAAAAAACAATCAATTCAAAACTCAATTTAACTTGTTTGATCTTGATTTCGTGAATTGATCATCAAGATTTAGTTCCTAATGGATGAAGAACACAAACTAGTTCGAACCAAAAGAAAAAGGGAGAATAGGAAGAGTCAACATGAAAATGAGAGAGAAGAGAGAAGAAAAAATGTTGAGATACTTCCTAAATTGAAATTTTAACCAAATGACTTTGGGATATGAGTTTAGAGTATATTTCTAGTCTATTTAATGACTCCCAAATATGAAGTAAACAAGAGTATAAATGTGGGTTCTAATTAGATTTATAAACTCAATCACAAAAGTTAAGTTAATACAAAGAAGATATAATTTATATGAGGTCTTTATAAAATTTCAACAAATCTACCTCAACTTTTAAAAATTGTAGAAAATAACAAAGAACTCCAAATTTAGTAAACCATATATCTGTTTCATGGCCTTAGAAATTTAGAATCCAAATGCAACTTCAATCAACCAAAAAAAAATATCTACATGTCAAACTAGTGAGAAAATGTTACATGAGTTGAAAATACAAAATTAAAGCAAATATGTACATTGAATTCAAATTCTTACAAATTAATGAAAATAAGTTTAAAATAGAAAGGATATAAAAAATGCATCCACTATACAATAAAGTTATAAATGTATGTACAAAATATGTGCTATCAAGATCTAACCAAAAACTGAAATTAATATATATATATATATATATATATATATATATATATATATATATATATATATATATATATATATATATTGCTAAAATTAAAACATAAACGACAATTATTATGAGTAAGTCAATTATATTATTTGAAGTATTGTCTGCCTTAAAACTCTCGTATGTCATAGTTTTGTCCTTACAAGGTGTCTTGGTCCAATATTCTATTTAGGAATGAGATCGTCGCGGTCTCTGTTATGATCATCGTTAGGGTCAATTCCTATGTCTGAAATATTGTTCGCTTTGAACCTTTAGTCCGTCACGATTTTATCCTGAAAAATGCATCTTGGTAGATTGAGAGTAGAAAGTGTATATAAACTATCCATAATCTCAATTCGTAAATAATGTGATACTCGTAAACGTATTAGGACATATATTATTATTTTTAAATTGAATATGGAAGCATATGAAAATAAAATTATGAATATCACATTTAATAATACATAATGATTTTATAATATATTTTTTATTAAATAATTATTTTATTATAATACTTTTAACAATTTTATAATAAAAAACTGCAAAATTACTCAAATTAAATTGTAAAATATTTATTTAATTAATATAAAACAAAATCAAACCCCACATTAACCACCAGTGATTAAAAGTCAAGTTATCAAACAATTTACATATAATAAGTTGTTTCCTAAATATTTAGGACAACTTGTACCATTAGGTAAATATAAATAATTAGTTAATACTTAATCAAAAGAAAATAATTAAAGTAAACTAGTTGGTGAAATTTGGCTAAATTATTCACATTAAAGGTTTATCAAACAAACACATGTTCATATCTAGTATTGATTTTATAATTAAATAAAATATGAATATATAGTTATTAAACCACATGAGAAAAAAAATTAAAGTTTTTACTCACTTAAGTATGAGACCGAGTATATTTTTATTTTATTTTATTTTTTAAAATCTGGATACAAAAGACAAAGAATATAGTATCCTACTTAAGTCTATACAAATTATGTTACCCATTATTAGTTAAAATTTAAAACACCACAACATCATGTGTTAACTTATTAAATCGGAAATAAGATCGATAAAATTTTGTATTTTTCTTAAATTTCATTCAATAATAAAGGAAGTGTCTAAACTAGTATCAAATGATCCATTGCTATCATTTATCTTAAGCCATTGTAATTTGGTCTTTGTTGGTTGTTATAAGTTTTTTTTAAAGGTTGGCTTTATAATTTAAGATACGTTATCTACAAGATAAGATCATTAAACTTCATAATATTATCTAATAAAAACTTATGAAGATAAATTTATTCACTCTTATAATAATTAATTTAATGTTATGTTTAGATTGGAATTTTAAAACATTTTTTAGGAAATACCACATTCTTGGAAATAAGACAAATTGAAAAAAAAATCAGTTAATTGTATTCAATTTCACTAATTTTCTAATTTCTTATTAAAACGTGTTTGCTATTATTATTGTAAAAAAAAAAAAAAAAAAACTACATGTTGCAGTAGTTTAACGAAAGTTAAAGTCTAGACGTTAGTTATATTTAAAATTATATGCATTTTAAATATACAAATCTACAAATTTGCACTTTATTTCAAATTTTAACATCACAGAATTATGTTCTTATATTTTTTAATATTATGTAATTATTATAATAATTTAAATAATATCAATCTGTCCCATTATTGAACCATGGAACGAAAAATTCAATAAACAGTTTAATTTTAAAATATTAATATTATAATTACTTCAAATGACACAATTTTAAAATTTGAAACTTTTATAAATTCTCCTTTTTATCAACTTATATCTTTTCACTATCTCTTATGTTTCTCTCTCCCATCTTATTCTTTATCTTGCTTCCTTGTCTCAATCTTTCAATTTACTCATTCTCTTTTTATCTTTTTTTATATTATTTTTATATTTATCTAACAACTTTATTTATTATTATAATAATATTTTTTTAATTTTTATTAAATTATATTATAATTATTATAATAATATATAATAGAATTATCAAAATGAGAGATCTAATCTAACCTAAAAAATTGATGACCCAATATAATCATATTTTAAAATGAACTATCAATAGAAATTTAGTTGGAATGAAAATTAAAAAAAATTATTGATATATTTATATTAAAACAATTAATTAAAAAATATTTAAATCAAAATATATTTTTAATTTTTTTTAATGAAATTAGTTTTTATTTAAGATATAATAATTTAATATATAAATTATAGAAGAATGAATTCTTTAAATCTTAAAATAAAAGTTAAAACTTTCTCTTAATTATTATAATTTTATTTTAAATATATTGATTTAATATAATAATTAATTTTAACTATTAGAACTTGAGATGAATGTTTGTTAGAAACTTTCTCTCATATTTTCTCTTAAAATAATTAAATTTTTATTAAATTAATTTATCATATATATATTTTTTAATAAGATAAATTTTAAAAATAATTATTATTCTATAAAACATATCGACCCATAAGTATACATGTTAACCTAGTTCAAAACTGTAGTATAATCAGACTTGATTAAAATAGACTTAATTTAATTTATACCACAAAATTTTTTCTAACGTAAACTATGTTTGAGGTCTTTTAGACTATATATATATATATATATATATATATAATTAAAATCTTTAAATTTTCTTTTCTTTCTATCTTTTTTTTATACTTTAACTTTTTCTCTCCCCACTCTCTTGTCTTTCTTCTCTATTCTTTATCTATATTTTTTATAATACTTAATTAAAAATACCAATTTTTATAAAATTAATTCATATTTATTTTTATAAAAATTTAAATTAAAAATAACAATTTTAAATATATATTCCCTTTTCATATAATAACAATGAAATTACTTTCATATTAAAATTTTTATATAATAAGTTAAAAAATTGATAAAAAAATTAAAATATGTTGAATTCTCACAATCTTAAAAATTCTACCTCCACGTAAAAACGATGGATAAAATCATTACTATGTATCAAATTTATATATAAAAGTAAATAATAATATCATATCTAAAATAATAATTGATATTAATTATTAAATTATAAAAAAATAAAAATAAAAAATAATTTTTTTAACTCTTATTTTTAATAAAAAATTATATATATATATATATATATATATATATATATATATATATATATTCCACGTTTAATTGATAAATTATATTTTCGTATAAAATTAAATTCTAAGTTTAACTTTTACAACTGTACATCTTAATTTCATCATTTCTTTACTACTTTACAAACTTCAACTATTCGCAAAATGCAAAAATTACAGAAGGAAAATTAATAAAAAAGAAGAAAATAATGCAAATAATTACTCACTCACGACGACATTGCAATTACAATTACAATACCTTGCGTGAGAGGGTCAATACATGAAATAAATAAACAAATAGTTTTGAGGGAAAAATTTCTCATAAGCAAATATCAGTCATATACAAGTAAAAAGAGAACTCTTTCAAAAGATTGCCATGCATAAAGTTTACGCATAATCAGTAAGACATGACTCAATTACATTCATATGTGCATTTCATAATATCTCACATGTTCAAAGCCTAGTGTCACACACAGAGGAACACTTCATCGGGCAAGAACAGAAAACCAAAGACAAACTCCTAAAAGCCTTTTGTTAATATATCTTTATATGCCCACCCATGTTTATCCAGGAATGCCTCAACTGCTTGCTTTATGGCTAGGTTTGGTATTAACTGTGATGGCTCAAGTGGACCTCGAGTGACTGGATCAAACTTACCCACCTAATTTTAGACAAGTTAAAAGGATGTAACGCCTTAAATGAAATCCAAAATATTTACCTCATGGATGGAACATACAATTCAACTTACCTTCTCAAGATGGTCAAGAATCACTGTCCTCTCATATGTAAGTCCACTTGGGGTGATGACAGGATCACAAAAAATATCAAGTGTGATTCTACAGCATAGATAATCTGGCACCTAAAACAATTGACAAAATGGATAAATAATATAGACAGTTGCAAGGACTTCGAAAGTTACAAGGAAGACAAACCAAAAGATGAGTATTGTAGGTACCTCAGTAGGCATGTCATATTCTGCAACTTCATCAAACACTCTTCCTAAAGCTTCTAACTGTTCTAAATGGGTAGTACCATCTTCTACGAATCCCTTCATGTGGGGGGCTTCAAGAAAATGTTTTTCCTTTAGAGCATACCCACAAGCTTCTCTGAGAATAACTGTAGATATTACTCTCTAACCAACAAATGAGTTACAGTACACAGAAAACCAAGAATTAAGGAATGACCTAAAGTTTATAGGTCCAATAATCACCAGAAAAACATACTTCAAGCTCTGCAGTTCCCATGATCGCTTAGTATATGAATGTTCCCACTCTAGGTATCGTGCTTTAGCAAGCTCTTGCCATATTTCCTCCACCATTTGGCCCTTAGAATGGGGACCTCTATCAAGATCCAAAGCCTATTAATAATGACCATAACCAATCAGAAACTTGTCATGCATAAAAAATAAGAGGTAAAAAAATATTCAATGTGAATGAAAAAAAAAACTACCAACAAATTTTTTTATTCCTGATAAATATTCTCTAATTTGATATTTTTAAAAAAGCATATGAAAAGAATGAAATATTAGCAAAACTTAATATACAAATTTTATATTTATTTATTATTTATTAATAATATATTATGTTTATCCATAATCTTTATTCAATATTAGCTATTGTATCATAAAACATGTAAAAAATCCTTTTAAGAATATCGGAAACAAGTGACATCAATGGAGAAGGAATACAAACCTTCTTCAATTCTAAGATTCCTTTAGCAAACTCTTGTCTGTGCACCGATGCAAGACCTAACATATAGTGGGCCTGAATTGGCAAAAAGAAAAGCAGCAGTTAATTCTGAAAAAGTATATCAACGAAAACAATAAGATATAAATGATATGATATAAAAAAAATGTAAACTCAAAACTCTCATACCACTCGTGTTAATAAACTGTAGACAACTCCCATACAAACTAATACTAAATATTTCGCGAAATGTGTTCACAGAAGAATATGACTCCGAAGAGAACCACACTGCATAAGTATGTAGGATTTGGTCAATATTAAACTTAGCTTTAGATATTCCTACCTCTCAATATCATTCGTCTCATCTATTTTAAAATGGAAAAACCGGGGAGAAAAAAAACAGGTAAGTGATCAGAAGCAGGGCAATGTAGAAGGAAACCAGATGAAGAGAAAAAGAAACCAAGATCAACACTGCAAAATACAATTAAAACTTACATGATTTATACAGTAAAAAAATAAAAATAAAAAAAATAATAAAAGGAGCGACATGTCCTATGAGTTATTACATATCTATACTTTATATACATTTGAATGTTGGAAAATTAATAATAATAATAATAATAATCCTGATTTTGATTCTAACAATCAAATATAAACATAATCCCATACTGATAAACATGCTGTAAACTGAATGCGAAAGCGTACCTGAATTAGCCATAACGATGATGTCTTTGTAGAGCACTATATTGATCTTATGATCTCTACACAATTTTATTTTCATGACATATGCTTTTAGCCAAAACTTTAATTTAGTCAGATCACTTTATTATTTGGCTTAATAAATAATGACCCTAACACATTTAAATTATGTATCATATATATACATGACCCAAATTTTTCCAACAATCTCCCACTGGTCACAAATATATATGTCCTTACAACCTTACAAATGTGTTAGACTTTATGAGCTCAAAATTGCCATTATATTCCTTTAGCATACTCCAAAAGTCCTGTCCATTAATCATATTAGGATATAGAACCAAACCAGCTTTTCATTGCATCATCGCAACTAAAACCAACAATGATTACTCATCCTAACATAACCAAATGACATGGATTCATCATGAAATGTGTAGCATGAAAAATTACGTGAAGGTGATCTGTACACGTCTATTTTCAACTGGTCCAAACTTTAAGTTATTGAGATCGATATAATATCCTTAATGTACAAAGTGTAATGAATGAACGAAAAAACCGCATATCTATAGATAACCAAATATGTCCAAAAAACAATGTATACATATATGAAATTAAACATAGAACATAAAATATATAAAAGTGACTAACTCCCACTAAACCACAAATTCCTCAAATTGTAAAACACCCATGTGAGCAAAATGCTCATGAAAGACCTTGGGCGGAAGTCCTTTAGTCAGAGGATCTGGTATCATGGAGTTTGTCCTTAAGTGTTCTATGAAAATCTGTCCATTTTGTACTCTTTCCTTAACAATACAGCTGATTTATTGTCACAATATAACTTAAGTGGTCTTTCAATGCCTTTCACAATTTGCGAGTCCGTGACAAAATTTATCGACCATATTCCATGATTTGATACATCATAGCAAGTTACAAATTCTTGACATCCTACAAAATCCGAGTCGGAAAACCCAGCGATCTCCAACTGGTCTGACCTCCTATATGTGAGCATATAATCTTTTGTTCTCTTTAAATATCTTATGACCCTTTTTGCTGCTTTTCAATGGTCTATTCCTGGATTGCTTAAATATCTGCCTAGAACCCCAACTATATATGCTATGTCTAGATGCATACATACTTGGGCATAGATCAAACTCCCTACAACTGATGCATAGGGAATCTTTTGCATTTCCTCAATTTCCAAATTCCCTTTGGGCACTGATTGAGACTAAACTTGTCTCCCTTTAAACTTGTGATACATACAATCATCAACAATATTCATCTTGAAGCCAAATGAGTTTCATACCTTCTGGTAATGGGACAAGTTCCCAATAACCTTATTGTCTTGCATGGACTTATACTTATCCTATTGCTTCAATCCACTTTTGAGATTTAGAACCTTATATAGCTTGACGGAAGTTAACTGGATCATCTTCCATTATATCATTATTTTCCTCATGTTCCTGAAGAAATACCATGTAATCATCCGAAATAACACTTCTTCTTTCTCTAGTGGATCTCTGCAAAGTTATTAGCTCATGATGCACAGGTTCTTGAGGATCTTGAGTTTGTTCTTCATGAACAACCAAATCATCTTGAGTAAGGGGTTCATCAACAATGCCTTGTGGAGGTTTCGAACTTACTTTATCAAAAGTAACTATTTGAATTGGTTCTGAAATTGTTACCGATTCTTCCTCCAAGATGAAGTTCTTAATCTTATTCTTCCCCCCAAACTTAATATCCTCAAAGAACGTAGCAGTTCCCGTCTCAAAAAATGTCTTTAATGTGGGATCATAAAATTTATATCCCCTGGATCTTTCAGCATAACCAATAATATAACCACTTACTGTTCGGGAGTCCAATTTCTTTTCATTTGACTTATAAGGTCTTGCCTCAGCTGGACAATCCCACACATGGAAATGCTTCAGACTAAGTTGTCGCCCAATCCAAAGCTCATAAGGTGTTTTGGTAGTTGCTTTAGTTGGTACTGCTGTTTAGAATATAAGTCGTCATATTTAGTGTCTCTCCCCAAAGTGATTCCAAGTAAGGTGGAATGACAAATCATACTCTCTACCATATCTTTAAGAGTGTAACATAAGCCCAAACGTTACAATTTGATGTTACTCGAGCACTTGTGCCATAATGCACTTGAGTGAGTATTTTCAATTTTACGTTTAGTACCACATGATTCTGCATTAAGGGTTTCATTATAGGTGGCCACAATATCAAGTAAATACTGATTATCATAAATTAAAAGTGAACCAGTTCCAACAATATCTGAATTAAAAGACAAACTGAACTTATTGTTTCCAAATGAACATAAATAACCTAATTTGTCCAAATAAGAAACTGAAACCAAATTCCGTCTAAATGACGGCATAACAAAAGTGTCTTTCAAATTCAAATAAAAAATCAGTACTTAATAATAATTTAAAATGACTTATAGCTTCCACCTCTACCGATTTGTCATCTCCAACATAAATCCATCTTTCGGAATCAATTGGCTTCCGTAGTTTAGGCAACCCTTTCTTTTCACGCCAAGCATGATATTTAGCACATTTCTTCTTTACGTGTCCAATCTTATTGCAAAAGAAATATTTGTTTTCTTGAGTTTGTTTCTTTTGTTCGGACCCTTAGCACCTTCTTTCTCGAGATCCTCCGATCTCTTTCTTTTTGCCCTTAGCCTTGGAGGTGCTTGCAAAAAATGAGCACTTTCTGTCTTGTCTTGCTTTAGTCTTTCCTCTTCTTGTACGCAATGTGAAATGAGCTCATTAAGAGACCATTTATCCTTCTGACAGTTGTAAGATACCTTAAATTGATTAAACGTTGCAAGAAGAGAAATCAACACCAAATGAATGAGCAAGTCTTCTGAGAGTTCAAGCTTTAGTGTCTTGAGTTTAAAAACAATATTAGACATGCTCATAATGTATTCCCCGATATTTCCTTTGCCTTGATATTTCATGGAGATCAAGTTCGAAGAAGAGTGCTTGTCTCCGCCTTATCGCTTTTTGCAAAGCGCCGCTCAATTTCAGCAAGGAATTTTTTGGCACTTGTGATGTTTTCGAAACAGTGCTCCCTAAACACCTCCGGGATGCCATGCTTATTGATCGTTAGACTCATGCGATTTGAGCGATCCCACTTCTCATAATCTCTTTTCTGTTCGTGAGGTACTTGAATCCGTAAGAGTAGGGGTTTGCTCGATCCTTAACGCAAAATCCATATCCATGCAACCAAGAACAATATCAATGTTCTCTTTCCAGTCCTTAAAATTTGTTCCATTGAGGACCTAGAAGCAATTTAAATTGGCAGAATACGAAGCAATTGTAGCTGAATTTAGAACACGAGAAATAAACTAATTATGCTCACATTATATAAAAAATAAATAATATATATTCAAATAGTGGTTTAACCCATCTCAAGATACCCAATGCACCATCAATATCAAGTCTTTAGACAAGTAATATTAACTGCTAGAGGTATCTTGTTGTAATAATCAAACATTGACAATAAAGCACGTCCAACAACAAACCAGTCTTTGGATTGATTTATCATCGACAAAGCAAATCCTTATAATTATCACATGTTTATCATTACAAGTGTGTATGCAATTCGGCCAAATATTAATCTTCCTTTGGGCCGACTAATACTCGCATGAATATACACAAACACTAACATTCAATATTTTTCATGAACTGCCCAATTCAAGAGAAGTTACTTTGGTGACTTCTTGACTCAATTTGCTCACAAAAAATATTAAACTACCAAAAATTGAATATTTTATTTATATAACAAAACCAAATATTTAATATTTGCAAACTAATTCAAAAGAGAATCACCTCATTATAATTCTACTAAGGATGAACATCTCCCTAGAATCTCATTAGGGATGAACACCTCATCCGAACAAATCAAAGGATGAAAAAAGGCCTCATTTTCCACCAATACCTAAAGGATGAACATCTTCCTAAAATCACACTAGGGATGAAACAGAGATAGTTCCGAGTCTCTTTAGCATACTGCTTCTAAACCCTAAAAGGGAATTAAACAAGTAATCACTCGGACCCTAATTTAACATCAAATTTTCTTTAAATTCCTAGGGGATAGAGGCAATAAAATAATAACGACCAAACATGTGGAAACATTCATCATTTACCTAAGATTCTCCGTATTGGGAACTCCACAAACACCACCCCCAATTCCAAACCCATAAAATTAAATAAAAACAAAAGATTCAAAAAAGAACGAGAGAACCCAATACAAGAAAAATTGAAATATGAAACACTCGTTTCTTTCTCAAGTAAAACTTGAAACTTAAACTGAAACAAAAGTGAAAAACGAAGAACAAGAAGAATCCATAGCTTCCTCCACGGTTCCATCGACAAGCGTGAATCAGATTGGGGATGTTACCCCCAAATTTAAATTTTAGGGTTCACAAAAATTAGAGATTATCCTCCACTTAGGGTTCATAAAATTGGGTAATCTGAATTGTTTAAAACAAAATTAATCCTAATTTTCATAATTAGGGTTCTATAAATTAAACAGAACATGAATCAAATATGGGCGACTCGATACCAATTGTTGGAAAATTAATAATAATAATAATAATAATCCCGATTTTGATTCTAACAATCAAACATAAACATAATCCCATACTCGATAAACATGCTGTAAACTGAATGCGAAAGCGTACCTGAATTAGCCATAACGATGATGTCTTTGTAGAGCACTATATTGATCTTATGGTCTCTACACAATTTTATTTTCATGACATATGCTTTTAGCCAAAACTTTAATTTAGTCAGATCACTTTATTATTTGGCTTAATAAATAATGACCATAACACATTTAATATATGAGTTATTACATATCTATACTTTATATACATTTGAATTCAATTAAAGTATTTCAACAACAAAAAAATATATGAAAATAAAAACAAACTCACTCAATCAACTTTCAGTTTCAAAATTATGAATAACTTGGTCATCCAACTAATTATATATTGAATGCAATCACTCTCATCTTGTATCATTAATGTAAAACTAGAGTGAAATGATATTAAGATATGTATATAGAAGAAGTATATGTGGGATTTCTAGTATATTTCTCGTATTAAGGAAAACATGATATTTAGATTAAATTTAGTTTAAATTTACAAAATTATTAATAAAATGGGATTTACACTAATTTACATATTCTTAATTTCCGTAAAATCTCCTATAGAATGTTTAGTAGGTATTCCATTAAAGAATTACATAAAAATAACAAGTAGATGACCAATACCTTAACCAAATTGTTGTCAAGCTTGATGGCTTGACGAGAGTCTTCCTCTACTCTGCTCCAATCACTGCAAGCATCAGAAATAAACAGGGTACTTCAAAAAGAAAACAAAAAGAAAAATTCCAAACAAAATGAAGTAAACTAATATGTTAACTTAAATAACACATCAAAATTCAACCCTTAAACTATCCAAACTCATTTCACTTCTTTTTGCTTTTTGTAGTAGGGACTAAGTCGAATTGCATGTAAAGTACTACACTATCAATGACCAAAGTATCACTTTAGTCAATCAAAATATCAATAAATAAAATTAGATCTTGAGTTTAACTTTAGAACATAAAATATGCTTAGTTTAAACGATGAAAGTTATCATTTACTTATATTATTCAATGTAATACAACATGTCAGATCCAGAATATTGTAGATCTGATATATTATAATAAATTGATAAGTATAATCCTTCCTTTATCAAATCAGTTTTATGGAGTTAAGTGAAATAAAAATAAATATTAAATTCAGTTCTAATGATATTAAAGAGAAATAAGATAATGATAATATTATAGAATCATAAGATTATAATATAAAGGTGAAGTTTTTTTTTTTTTTTATAATAATGAAAAAAAGGAAATGGAAAATAAAGCAGGGAAGGTTCCAAAATCATACTTGAGCTTAAGATGACAGAGAGCACGGTTGGTCCAATACACCGAAACATCAGGGCACAGTGCAATTGCCTTGAAAATCAAATGAGAAAAGGGATAAATAAAGAAACAAAGAAAATCACCAAAAGTTAAAAACATGAAAACATGAACCAAAGTTGAGAATACCCAAAAGCCCTTAAAGTACAAAGCGATGCAAGTGTGATTGAAACAAAACAAAGCGACACCTCACTGTAAGCGTCAATGGCATCTCCAAAACGATGATTCTTGAAGTAGTTGTTGCCATCCATTCGAAGTTGCTCCGCTTGTTTTGCCACAGACGACAAATAATATATGTTTGGAGGCATTGTTTCTTCTTCCTTTTTTCCTTTTCACTCTCTGCAACACACTGTTTAACTCTGTTCTGTGAGTGAACACGGTGAAGTGGGAGAGGAATGGACATTGGAGGGTGCAGAGGAACAACGTAAATGCGCGTGAAAGACTCTTGAGTAAGGTTGACCGGTGTGTGTAACTACGAGATACTGTTTGTTTGATTTGTTTGGCCACTAAATCCAGCTTCTTAAATGTGGCAAGGGTTACTACTTTGGAAACGAATGAATGTTGTGACTAGAGCTTTTGGAAAAAATAAAAAATGACATTAAGAAGGTATTTTCAACACAGCAAGCATGGACAATCTAAAATATAAATTTATTTTTACAAATTATTTTTAAACAATTAATTCATTTTACTCGTATAATTCTTTTTTTAATCAATTTTAAAATATTCATTATCTACCTTATTCTCTTTATTTATTTGTTTTACACTTATTAATTTTTTTAAGATACTTCGTCAAACAATTATAAAAAAATTAGTAATTAATTCTCTTTTCCTTTCTAATGAAATAAACATCAATCTAATATATTTATTTTTATCTTTGATCAAATAAAATTTCAATATAATATATTTGTTTCTTTTATAATGAAATAAATTTTTCACTAAATTAAGATTGGTTTTTTATTAATAGTCAATTTCATAATCTTATTTAGTCTTTCAAGGAATCGATTTATTCACTAAATTATTGGTCCATAGTGTTTGACAAGTTGTGTAACTAGTAATTATGTACTCAGCTTTACAAGAGGAGAGTGTCACAACAAGTTGTAATTTCGATCATGAAATCGAGTAATTTTTTCAAAAGGGAATACATAACTTGACGTGCTTATGAAACAAATTTTATCATCAACCCAGATCGAATCAAAATATTCAATCAACACTTCTCCATTTTGATGTGTAACATTTGATAATAAAATATCATAATTGATCGTTCCCTTTATATACTTTAAAACTCTCTTGGTTGTTGTAAGATGAGATGTTTTGAGTTTCTCCAAAAATCTGCTCAGCAACCCAACACCAAAATAGATATATGGTCTATTACAACACAAGTACCTTAACCAACCAATCATTTGTTTGTAAACTATAACATTTACATACTTCTATCTTCATTTTTGCCAAGCTTCAAATTTGTCTCGATTGGTGTAATTGTTGCATTACACTATCTTGTCCTAAATTTCTTGAGTATTTCTTTAGTATATTTACTTTAGTGAATCAAAATATTTTTCCTGCTTTCGATGAATTTCATTCCAAAAAAGTACGACAACTTCCCTAGATCGGACATCTCAAACTGATCTTGCATCCTCCTTTTAAAATTATTGATCGAATTAATTTTACTGCATGTAATAAATAAATCATCAACATATAAATAAACAATTAACATATCATCTCCTTTGATTTCTAGTAAATTGTATACTCGACTTCACATTTCAAGAATCTTTATTGTCAAAGATAACCATCGATTTTAGTGTTTCGGGCTCTCGGGACCTATTTCAAGTCATACAACGTCTTCTTCAATCTAAGAACCTTCGCTTTTTCTCCGGTGATCATAAACTCTGGTGGTTGTGTAGCATAAACTTCTTCCTTCAATTCACCATTCAAAAATGTAGATTTTATATCCAATTGACGCATCTGTCACCCTTTATAATTTGCGAGAGTTACAACTATTCTTATCATCTCCATCTTGGCAACAGAGTATACACTTCTTTGTAATCTAATCCTTCTCTTTGTAGAAAGTCTTTCGCCACAAGTCTAGTTTTATGTCTTGCAACTATTTCATCCGAACTTCAACTTTGCCTTGTACACCCATTTTACTCATATTAGCCTTTGATTATCTCAAATATCAATTAATTCCCATGTTTTATTCTTTTCGATTGACTACAACTCCTCTTTCATGGCTTCAATCCACTTAGGATTCTCGATCACTTCTTCAAAGAAAATTGGTTTAGTCTCGATATCGGCATTCAATGCCAGAGATACAAGATTATTCTCATGCTCCATTTCTCCAATCATCTGTTCGATTGTTGTAACAATATCATCAATATTGATCACATAATCATTGAGTCTCGCTGGTGTTCTAATCAATCTTGTAGGTCAATTTGTCCTTCCTTCGATTCCCGAAATCAGCTTGATTTTTGCCTTTTTCGACTTCGAAAACAATCGATTTTTAACTTTGATCTCTGATCTCGATCGATTTCCTCCTTTTTTGAACTCAATAATTGATCAATTTTTGCTTTCGATTTTGACATCACTTGAGTCATTGGAAGCTAACACTCTTGCAAAGTATTCTTGAATGGTTTCTTGTATTCTCATTCATAACAATTTCTACTCGACGACGCAAGGTTTAAAGTCACATCAATATATCTCAAACTTCTTCATCGAGTTTGCTAATAAAATCTTGTCAAAGTTGCTTTCATCGAGACACACTCGATGAACGTAAAACATAACTTTGCAATCAATTTTTTTTCTCTTGAAACATCGCACGTTGTTCCTCGGTAGGACTCTCTACTAGTCCCTCATATCCATTCAGAACTATATCCAATACTTCTTGAAAATAAAAAATGACATTCATATTCATACAACAACCTGTCGTAGTACCTATTTAGATTCTTGCTATCGAGTACTAGCATGTTGTCATGCAACCCAGTTTCTATTATCGTCATTCTTCTTCTTTCTAGATCTTAAAGCTTTTAATATCATTATGAGCGAAAAGAGGTCTAAATCAAGTATCGAGAGAAAAGCGTATAAAGAGAGAGACATTGAAAATGAAACTGTATTCACCACATAAACAAGTTCATACAACCATTAATATTTAAAATTTCATAATATTACCCAGTTTTTTCTTTGTCATCTTTTTCAAATATATAACATTATAATAACTATTTTTTGTTCATTATCTCTTCCTATCTTAATATAATAAAATTAATTATGTTTTATTTGATAAATGATAATATTATTTTATAAATGATGAAGAATTTTTTTTAAAATCCTTTTACATAATGATGCATATGAAATTATATATATATATATATATATATATATATATATATATTAAAAAATAGAAATATTACTCGAGTATTGAATAGTTCTTCAAATGTATGAATGCATAATAAATTAATGGATATTCAATAATTTATATTACTTATAATATTATTAGTTTAGACACTATTACAAGGGAGGGGCAAGTGATAATTCAACTTTATGGTTTATTCTTCTTTTTATTGAACATTATCACATTTTCGAAGACCTATCTATGTTACAACTTCGATCACGCATCACATACAAATAATAATTTGCATGTGCAAAATTCTGTAACCTGTCGCCGTTGTGAGGTGGTAAAAAATATGCAATTACATATTGGCTAAATAACATGAGTTTTCTTGTCACATTGATTTGGAGTAGTAGACTGGATAAATATGCTCCATAAGATACACAATAAAAAATTAGTTCAAACCGGTGAAGTTATTGATACCTGAGTCATTGTATCACAATTTTGACCTTAAGAATCTTAACATAAAAATTATAGCAATATCTTCTTTTAGAAAATCCTTCTGTAATTTATAGGAAATTCAAATACTTTAAATTTGAATTATTTTTATTTAAAATAATTTAATTTTTAAATGATTTGTTTAGATAAAAAAATTCAAATTTATTTAGATTTAATTTTTTTGTTTGAATAAAGTATTTTAATTATTATCAAATATAAAAATTATCATTATGTCATGAAACTCATAATTCTTATCTTTATCCACATGGATAAAATTAAACGAGAGATAAATAATGACATATTAAATCGAAGTTAAGTGAGATCGAGATAAATCAAATCAATAAAATTAAACCCGATCAAAACAAATTTCACTATATAAGGAAAGTTGGTTCAAGTCAGGTTAGAGACAATCATGTTGGGATGAGTCAGATCATGTCGGATTATGTTGGTATTAGTTGTGTCAAGATGAATCCAATCATCTAAAGTTGAGTTAGGTTTAAATGGGTCAAATCGAGTTGTAAGTGAATAAGACAGTTTGAGATTCAATAGGTTGGACTAGACCAAGACAAGATGTGTCAACTTAAGAGAGGTTAAATCAAGAAGAATAGAGTCAGATCTAGATGAGTTAAGTTGATTAGATCAAGATGAGGTAAGTTTATTTTTAGTTAGTTAGGTTGAACATGATAAGAAAGGTTAGATTTTGTTAGGACAAGTTAGGTCAAGATAGATTAATATAAAATGAATTAGATCGAGATTGATCAAGTCCAGATGGTTTGAAACCAAATCAAAACGGATCAGATTCATACTAGTTCATGCTAATTTGTATCGAGCTAGGTTAACTCATATTAAAACAAGTTGAGATGAATAAAAAATATTTTAATTGAAATCAAGGGAAAGAAAATATTAAAAAAAACAAACATAAATTTAAGAAATAAAAATACAAAAAATTTCAAATTCTTATTTTTTAGATAAAATTTAGAATTTTCTTATTTTAATTAGTCAAAATACTCTCATCAATTTCTAAAATTCTAATTTTTATTTAAATTTTCTATTTAAACAACCAATTTTATCATAAAATATTTTAAATACTTTATTAAAATGAATTATCCTCCATAAATTCACCATTCAACTACCGTAAAAATATATAACTGATGAATAAAAAATTTAACTGTACAATAGCACATGCATAAAAGAAAAATAATGCATGTACAATAAAAATATTCACACAACCCTCATATTCGATAGTTGTTCAGTTGAAATCCCACCTACCCAATTTCTGAACTTGAGTGTTACATTAGATTATTTTTATGCGCATGCATCATTCCTCTAAATAAAAATACAAACTTTTAAGTTACAACAGATGAATAATTCAACTAACTCGAACAAAAAATTTCATTCTTACTTTACTGGCACGTGTCAGATGGTGATAACTGCTTCTGAATACGAGCTGCAAGCTGAGAAACTTTCTCATCATCTAGATTAACGCGTCGTCTTAGCAAACTCTATAAACAAGGAATTTTACTGTTGATTAGTACTCCCAAAACATAGTTATACCCATATATGCATATCGTTTCACACTTCGAAAAGGAAATGAAATATTACCTCAGAAGCCCATAAACAATCGTATGCTTTACGGGGAATTATGTGAATATGTGTCTGAAAAGAACGTTTTACAGAAAAATAAGCCAAATTTAAAAACTTGCAAAGTGTAGAGACCCAAGTAAATGTATGATTCCATAAAAGTACAAGTGACATCATTGAAGATCTAAAATCTTACATGATATATTACTTGGCCAGCAGCTGCCCCATTGTTTACCAACAGGTTGAATGCACCTGCAGGAATTCAAAACATCCTATAAAACTACATGGCGTGAGATATAATGTTATACGGAAGTATCAGTAGTAGATGATCAACTGATCTGATATGAAAATATCAACATCCTGAGTAATTATAATTTTCTCGAAACAAACAACAATAACAAAAGTTTGATAGCCATTGAAAATGAGTAAAGTACAAAAGATTCATAGAACCACATTATCATTGAAGTTAATAATTTTTCCGCACTGTTGATATAAAAGCCATAGCAAGGTAAACCATACAATATATACCAGCAGGGTATCCAACTGAATTTTTTAAATCTATGTCATATAAGAGAACAAAATTTAGCAGAGTTCAGATACAAGTATTGAATTACATACTGCAGCCAGTAGCCTTCATGATTGCATTGCCAATGAAGGGAACTTTTGAACACATTGCAGCTACCACCTGTATCAGGCCAATCAGGCTAGGTAAATAAGAACACTGCTACACGTTTGTCAAAAATGAAATAAATCAATCAGGACCCACACCTTTAACAATAACTACAGAGAGAAAACCTATCAAAAACCATTGTAATGTGGAGCATTTTGGGTAAATGAACAGGACCATTGTCTTACTATTGCACTTTACAGAGTAACAAATTTAGCAGAGTTTTCAAGCTTGATGCAGATTAAAAAGTACCACAAGGTTCACAATCATTTCTAAAGAAAAATCCCCTCACTTTTCACAGTCAATACCTTAGGGTTTAGGATTAAGACTTAAACAAGTCATTTCACTGATTAAGTAAAGATATCACGTGCATGCTATTTCTTAACTTTAAACAATAATGAATATACCTGTTTTCATCATTATAACACCACTAACATCTATAACAAGAACCTTCATAAAAGGAATTTTCCTCGTTTTGTTGGTTTTTCAAAAATGAAATTACCAGCTTCTGTTGTACTATTCGTGGTAAAAGGATTTATTATCGACTTAAAATTAGAGCATAAAGTCAGTAAAGAAGTTACAAAATAATAAATTCAACCTTCTTGTACCTATTGAACATTACTTACTGATGGAGGAGTAGCATCCAGTGAAGGAAAATGAGATTTTGGGATAATGAGGGAGTGCCTAGAAAACCAATGTAGATGTGAGAAGTAGAGAAACAAGCAAACACCACGCGGTATTAGTTGAAAAAGTAAATGGAATTGGATTGTAAAGATTTAGGCAAAAATGTACCAAATAAACACTATGCTATTGACAAACTAAGAAATTATCCAACAATAGTCGTATTTTTAACCATGGTTTTCAAATATTGTTTCAAATTCCTCTAAAAAATAAAATGTTTACATCACTTTTCTTCCAAATTAAATTGCACTGTTACGAATATTTTGTTTTGAAATGCATCACAAGTACCAATAAAAAGGTTGAATGGAAATTTTATGAAATAAAAATCTCTCACTTGTTTACTTTTCTTCCATTTATTCTTCTCATGATCCCTGTTATGCAGTTACCAACATTTCTCAGCTAAATACTCTACCCCTATTCTGTTCCTCAAATTTTTGTTCATGATTCTATACTTCTCTTCTATTATATATCCCCTTAGCCTAAAATATAATTCTTTGTTTCTCTTGCTCTAAATCTTCACACTCTTATTTTATTCTCGTAGGAAACAACCCCAGAAGTAGTCATCGCAACCACAGTGCTTTTTTGTAGAATTTAGGTTGGAAACAAAGGAAAGTGTACAAAACTAGATATATCCATTTGTGGCTATCTTAATCTAATGTTATTTATTTGGTATAAAACAAGTAGATTTAATATTTTACATATTTATGGGGGTCAGTTTTAGAATCCCATAGCCATTATTTGAGACTAGTGAAAACTCAGGCTTAAGTGTTCACATTTTTTATATAATTAATTTCTTTTAAAATATCATTTTAAATTTTATTTTATTTCTCTTTTCACTTTTTAAATATACCCAATTTTTTTCTTTATTTTACATTTTTACTATTTTTTAAATATATAAATCATAATAACTGTTTTTTCTTTATTAAACTATAACATTTTATTTTTCTCTTTTGATGACACCAAAAGAGCGGTTATAAAAGAAATTTCCTTCATATATAGTTATAGATAACGGCCTAACATCTACTTATGCATAGGGATATTTTATTCAAATTTCCAAGAGGAAAGAGCTATTATTTTGATGAATCCTCTAGTATAAAAAAGGGTTATCAATGAGATGAAGCACTGACCCACGGGATGAGATCATACAATGTGATTGAGAGACTAAAGAATTATCATTAGATGAAATTGCCCTGGGAGAGGGATCACCATAGCAGGATATGGCCATCAATGAGATGAAAACTTCCAAATTTGGTTATCACAAGTGTGAACAGTGTAATAGTAAAATAATCTACCACTTCACTATTTGGAAAATGGTTATATTTCGTCATCACCTTTAGATACTATTCTACGTTTGATAAATAAACTAAATTATCTTTACAATTATTAAATTATAAATTCCCTAACTTCTTATACATGTACATATTTATTTATTTTGTATTATTCACCTTCATTGCACTAAATGTTTCTTACTTAATCCCTAAAAGGAACCACTAGTATCTTGTTTTTTGTTTCCTTTTCCAATTAACTTCAGTTATATGATTACTTCCGTGAGTCTTCATCACTGACCTCTTTTATTTTTTTTAATCAGATAACAAGATAGTTGACTACAAGGTTAGCAGGAGTTGTAGTTCTCCCCATTACCATTGGATAGGTCTCTTGTTTTCTTGGGGATCTGACACTGCATCTGTAAAACATTACTTTTGGAAATTATCTTGGGTTGTACTAGATATTTTAATACACGAAACGTTGTATTCTGTTGTTCGTTGTTGTTGGTTGGTGAGTGTTGACATGTTGTGAGTGTGTGTATTTTACCATGTGCTTTCATTTTTGGAATGCTAATATTAGAGGGGAAACTATTGAAATTTTCAGCAAATCTTAAACACAGTTTCTTTTGGGATATTATTTTGCTAGTATTATGATAGATAGGCTTGCAAGGCTAAGTAGTTTTCATGTTAAGTTAGTTTGTGCACCAGAATGGCTTCAAAATTGCATTGTGACATGAAGGAAATGTAAAGGAAAAAAACTTAACGACATCAAATGTTAACTAATAGAAGCAATATTGATATTCAATATCACAACTCAAATATAAAACTGAAAATACATGCTTCTTATCTACTCCATGTACCATATGTATGTATGCTCATAAAATAGTGAAATAACAAAATACAATGTCTTACAATATACCTATATTGAATTGCACCTTGAGACATATGACACCTTACCCATGACTCAGCGGACTTGTATCCAGTATGCATAGGCACATATCATCTTCATAAAGCTGTTGATTTGACAAAATATTAATATAAGTAGGGTCGAAGTTATGAGAAAACATGGTTGAAGAGTATATTAGTCATAAGAAAAGTGTAACGACAACAATTAAGTACGTGGATTCAAAATATAAAATAAACATGTTCGGAAGAACTACAAATAGTGAAATTAACAATTTCAAATAGTTCCTGATGTCTAGGCATTAAAGCAGTAAAAGCTAAGGTAATGCTACCACTATGCACAAGATCCACGGAAGGGTTAAACCATTGTCCACGTCAGTAGTGTGCAATTTTTTTGCATTTGCAAGAGGTTACATCCAGAATTTGCAGAGAGATTAACCTAAAGGTTACACGTCCTGACCTCTAGGTCACATGTTGACGAGACTCCCTTTAGTCTAAGGCATCAACACCAACAACGGAAAACTCTAGTGGATTGGGTAGTGTTCACAAACTTTTGCTAGGATAAATATATGTACTTCAATTGTTTATAAATTTAAACTAAGAAAGTCTATCTACAAATACTTTTCAATAGTGGTAAAATTTCCAGGTTCTTGAAGCAAGGTTTCAATTATTCCAATTCCATAATACTCTCCCTCTCCCTATCTTTCTCTCTCTCTGATTAGCACAGTTTCAATATCAAACTCCAACCAACAAAATTTGAAAAAGTAACATAACCCCAACAAGATAAACAGTCAATGTTTCCAATTTATAAACACAATATTTCATTCCATCAATTAAAGCATTTTACTTTTTATCAACATAGTGCTTATCAAGCTCTATTTATTCATACTTTGAAAACAAAAAGTGCCAGTAAACATATTAAGTGCTGTTCATGCATGTTTAACAAACACATCAGTGAATTACCGAGGCAATTGGTTTAGCAGCTTTAGAAAATGCAGAATCATTTATAACATGTGGCAGAAAAAAATCACCACACTAACGAAGTTGAAAACTCATTGTACATACAACCCGTGCTCCAGCATTCTAATATTAACAACATCAACTTGCTCCTTAAACAATAATTCAGAGCAAGGAACAAGTAACTTTAGAGTTTGGATTGCAATTCCACAAACATTATCATTCTGGACCAAATTGATGGCATTAACTCTGTAGATTCTAAAAACCTTTGAATGAGGATTTATTCCCAAACACTAATCTTTGACCGCAATGTCCAAAAATAAAAACAATGTGTACCTTCAAAGCTGGTGATTGGCCACGAATAATCTTGCAGAAAACGCAATCGTTTAGGAGAGTGGGGTTTTCGGTGTCGGAATCAGCGGCACAGAGCGAAGCCGAAACAAGCGGAGCGGAAGGATCCGGAGGGAAGGGGGTCGGATTGAGATGGGCGCACAAAACGGCAAGCCGTCTTGCCTGGACGGACATGGTATCGTGGATTTGTAAATGAAAAAAGCTAAGAATGTATCTCTGTGGCGTGTTTGAAATTGGAGAGGGGAAAATGCAAGGAAACGACCATGATTGGTTCGAGTTTTGGAGTTTTGTTTGAGTTGGTGTGGCTTATCCACACACACGCAGGGACGATAGATGTGGTGTGGTGGGTGTATGGTCATTGGTCAAACCATTTTCGCTTCTCTTCTCTCCTATGTCAATGTTGTTTCTTATATATTTCACACCACCAAAAAAGCATCTATTATTACTTTATTATTAACCTACGGGTGTGAAAGTACGTGAGATAGTTATCCACAAATGAAGAGAAAAATATATGTACAGTCTCTTTAAAAAAACTAACAAATTAACAATTCTTTTTATTAATATAATAATAATAAACTAAATTTTTGTAAATTTTAGTTATTTACGTATTAGTGTTATAACTTAAATATTAAATCACAATTTTTATTTATCTTCAATTTTAAAATTAATTAAGCTTATTTGTTTATAATGTTCATTTATTTATATATATATATAGAGGATAGTTGATGGAATATTGCAATCACGTAAATATTGGTTTCTAATATTAAAGTCTTAGTACTGATTAATTTTTTGTCTTTTATATTTTTTTTCTTTTCTTAAGAAAGTAGGTATATCCTTATTTCTAAATATGTTTTTAAATAGTTTATATAGAAATTTTTGTAGAATAATGTATCCTTTGAGAGATGTGAAAGTATCTCGAATGAACAAAAGACATGAGATGACCGAATTTGGTAGAATCTGCTAGACATCTTTTCATAATCTTATATGAATATAAAAACTATACAAAAAATTTTAACCCTTTAAATGATTATCGCATCTTTTAATAAATACTACTTAAGACATCGAGATGACACTCTTATAAGAAAACTACTCTATAAGAGAGGAGTAAAAAAACTTATTCTGAAGGAAGAAAGAGAAGGAGAAGGAGAGGGGATAAATTTATGGTTAATGTGTATTATTATTAATTAAGATAATTATAATAAACAAAGGAACACTTATAATGACATCGGTTGTGATATAATTTTTTTCTTGATTTAAAAAATAAAAATAAAACATAGAAATATTATTATAATTGAAAAAAAGAGTGAGATGATAGATGTAGATTATATTTGGAGTTGAATGATGCCAAGGTTATAAATATCTTGTCCACACAAATTTTTTTAAAAAAATTGTCCTTTGAAAGTTTTTTCTTTATCTTACTTTATCTTAGAAAGTCTCAATCAACATATGATTTATTTTTTCTTTAAATATAATATTAGATTTTTATAATATTTTTGTAACTCTCTTATCATATTCTTAATACTAATTTGAGTATTGAAGTTTTTTTAAATGAGTTTTATTTGTCAAACTTCAAAGAAGATACTCTTATTTACAACTTGATGAGTGACTTTTTACACTTTCTCATTGACCTTCACAGTTCAAGTACAAACATTTGATAACATTGTAGGGTTCATTTTTTGCAACCATACTTATTTTATGGTTTTAACTCAAAGCCGGATGATATCAAACTTAAATTGAGAGACGGATCCCTTAAATTGTATTAATAACCTTAAGAAACACATGAGAAAATTATAATAGAATAAATACTTAGAAATTTAACATTTATAATAATAAAATGATAATAAACTCCTAAATACCCAATAAAAAAATTATTAAAGACTTGAAATCAATATGAAAATAAAATCAAGTCAAATTATAATCTCTACGCGAGTGAATAAAAAATTCCCACCCAAAGACCTCAATCACATAAACTGAGTTGCATAGATCACCATTGATGGACAGTACTATTGCATCAAGTTGAGCACCAACCATATGTAATCACCAACACCAACCACTAAAGCAACTATGAAAACATGATGTGAAGCTCGAAATTTTAAGCACAAATCAAAAGCACGAGTCGGAGCTCAAACGTCCAAACATAAATCAAAACCGCAAAACAATACATCAAAAAAGTTATGCAGAGAAAAAAGCATCAAAAGGGAGATTACAAATGATGCAAATCCTAACAAGTAACTTAACATGTTTTATAACATACACCCAATTCTCGTCAGATGTACCCACTAACATTGATATATGTGAGGATGACAACGAACATTCCTCGAGTTTAAGGATCATGGAAACCCTCATTCCACTTGAAGATAAATTTAGAAAAATACTTGAAAATGTACAAAACACAAGTTTATCCATATACAAGCAATATAGTTACACCAATTTTTCCCTACCAAATTATGAGGACTTGCATTACAATAGTATTATACTCTCCCCTATAATTTAGTTAATTCATATTATATGTTAATTGATAGATTTTTGACTCGATTTGCGGGCAATTACATGCACAAAGCCACATCAATAGCTTTAGAAAGTGTGAAACAAGATGAGGGAGAGTTCTTAGTTTCAAAGACCAATTTGCCAAAGTCTTGAATATCATTCTCAACCTAAACCTACATGTCGCCTTACACACGATACAAGTCATGGTAGAGCTTATACCCTTTATTGATAGCTTATTTGCATTTTTCCTATGGGACTTTGATAACCCACAAACATGAGAAACTAATTAAATCCATATTGAGAAAAATGATTCCAGATCTAAAAAAAAAAAAACTTAATATTGGAGCTCATACAAGTTCATCGGATTCGGACCCAATTTAAAAAAAATCTAGTAGTACACAAAATTTGATTAATATAATACTAGTAAAGAGTATATATTATAAGAGGCCTTTAAACTAGAATTATTGTGTGTTTCACTACCTCTCCCCTCCTTAGTCCATGTTGATACAACCAAGTACTATTGTTTTCATCCTACTACTTACTAGTGTCGACGAGACAAAGATATAATCGAAAAAAACTCATTTAATTTGGTTCTTTCACACACTTCATTCAGAACGATCTTAATCAAGGTTGGAGACAAGGAGGATACCATTGATAAGTATGAGGAGGACAAGGAGGTTATCAAGGAAGAGGAATGAGAGCTTAAAACTAGGAACCTTTAACCTATAATCAAATCATTTCCCACATCAAAATCACATTGAAGAACAAGACCAACAGGATAAAAAAGACTTAACCCCCACTTAATGTTTAAGGTGTTAAGGGTGTCAAAATAGGCTTAGCCTAATGAGTTGATATGATAAATAAGTCGACTAGGCTAAGAAAATTATGGCTTAAATTAAATCGGGCCTATTTTGGTCCGGATCCGTTTAGGCCATGACCTATATGGACTTAAACTAGGTTAGTTCATAGACTTATGAACCAACCCGCTTTTATAAAATAATAATTATGTTTTAAATAAAAATAAAAGTATATTTCTTTATTAATATATATATATATATATATATATATATATATTATTTGACAAGAGATTTATGTATTTTAAGAGCAAATATCAAAGTAAGTCTCTAATGGTTAACATTAATTATTACTTTAGATCAATAAATTACTAAAAAATGAATGATGATAATGAAAAATAAGTTTTTAACTCTTATTTTGATATTTAATGAATTCATTCTCTTATACTTTATATATTAAATCATTATATCTTAAATAAAAACTAATTTTATTAGTATGATTTAATTTTTAATTTTATTTTTTACTTAATTTT